>CAWUFW010007010.1:0-600000 GCA_963921515.1 Calotriton arnoldi | reverse complement strand
GGCGAGACCATAAGAATACGTTTTCCCTGTGCCAGAGAGCGTTCTTTCAGAATCACCATCTGCACAGCTGTCAAAACTTTTTCAACTGTGGAAAAGCGCATTTCTGCTGACTTGTACAAATGCGATTTATAAGCTATTGGTACTGTGTCACCTTCATTGAACGTCAAATAAGTGAAACCTACTGTCCCTGACACAATTCTTATGACCAAGTTCGTAGAATTGTCACATGTTGACAAGAAGTTGGTCGCAAGCAGATCAGACTGCAAAGACTGAAGAATTTCAGTGTGTTCTGTTTGCGAGCTGGAAGACGAGAAAGTGGGTTGTATCAACGCGTAAAGTGGTTTGATACGCTGGGCATAATCAGGAATGTATGTCCTCCCAAAGTTTAAAAATCCCAGCAAGGATTGCAGTTTTTTCAATGTAGAAGGAGGTTGCAATTGTGCACATTTTTCCAGAAAGTGGGGGGCCAACCCCCTACCTTCATTATTCAGTTTGTATCCCAGGAAAGGTACCGCCAAGCAGGCGATATGGGATTTCGCAAAGTTGAATTTGTAACTCAAGTCAGCAAAACTCAGTATGATACGATCTACGCGCACATGATGCACAAGATGCGGTATCAATTCATCATCAGTCAAATATATGTCATCGATGTAAGAGAAGGCATCAGGATCAATATCATGCAAAAGCGACACTATACTTTCCGCAAAAGCGCCGGGACTATTCTTATAGCCCATAGGCAAACGCGTAAATCTTTGTTGATTGCCGACCACGGTGAATGCTGTCCAGTTGCAGCTTTCAGGAGCCAAATTGTGACCATAAAATCCGCTGGATATATCCAGTGTTGTTTTGTATTTTTTGCGAATTATGTTATGCACTAACGCAGAGCTGTGTGTGTTCTGAACCGCAAAGGTACGAACGTGACTGTTTAAATGTCTGTAATCCAAAACTATACGATATGAACCGTCCGGTTTCGATATTGGAAAAAGAGGATTATTCAGGGATGAAACACAGGGTTCAATGACACCCTGATATTCCAACTGGGTTAATATTTCACTCACAGACGCTTTTGTGTCACGCTTGATCGGCTACTGTTGTTGGGGCCGTGGCATAGATCGTAAGGGGATTTCATGGTCTGTTGAATCCTTATCCCAGCCCACCTGATTACAATACACAGCCAGCGCAAGGGCTAATGCCCATTCCGCCGCATAAGCTTGTTTACCCTCATCTGGGACATAACACGAAAAGCTGGGGATTATTATGTCCTCACCTCGAGAAGAAGCTAAGACAAATGGCGCAGGCCAATGAGCCTCTGCCAGCGAAATGTCATAAGAATATGTAAGGTTGTCCCAAAGACTGCCTTAATTGTGCATTTAATATCACCTTCAATTTGGAGACCTATCTCATATAGCCTATCAGGGGTGCAACACGGGTATCCGCTGTATCCACTGTTATGAACCGTCCAGTTTTGATATCAGAAAAAGAGGATTATTCAGGGATGAAACACAGGGTTCAATGACACCCTGATATTCCAACTGGGTTAATATTTCACTCACGGATGCTTTCGCGTCATGCTTGATCAGGTACTGTGTTGGGGCTGTGGTATAGGTTGTAAGGGGATTTCATCATGGTCTGTTGAATCCTTATCCCAGCCCACCTGATTACAATACACAGCCAGTGCAAGTGCTAACGCCCATTCCGCCACATAAGCTTATTTAGCCTAATCTGGGACATAACACGAAAAGCTGGGGAGTATTATGTCCTCACCTAGGGAAGAAGCTAAGACAAATGGCGCAGGCCAATCAACCTCTGCCAACAAAATGTCATAAGAAGATGTAAGGTTGTCCCAAAAGACTGCCTTAACTGTGCGTTTAATATCACCTTCAATTTGGAGGCCTATCTCATATAGCCCATCAGGGGGTGCAACACGTGTATCCGCTGTTTCCACTGTTATGAACTGTTCGGTTTCGATATCGGAAAAAGAGGATTATTCAGGGATGAAACACAGGGTTCAATGACCCCCTGATATTCCAACTGGGTTAATATTTCACTCACGGACGCTTTTGCATCACGCTTGATTGGGTACTGTTGTTGGGGCTGTGGCATAGATCGTAAGGGGATTTCATGGTCTGTTGAATCCTTATCCCAGCCCACCTGATTCTGATACACAGCCAGCACAAGGGCTAACGCTCATTCCGCCGTATAAGCTTATTTAGCCTCATCTGGGACATAACACAAAAAGCTGGGGAGTATTACGTCCTCACCTCGAGAAGAAGCTAAGACAAATGGCGCAGGCCAATCAGCCTCTGCCAACAAAATGTCATAAGAAGATGTAAGGTTGTCCCAAAAGACTGCCTTAATTGTGCGTTTAATATCACCTTCAATTTGGAGGCCTATCTCATATAGCCTATCAGGGGGTGCAACACGTGTATCCGCTGTTTCCACTGTTATGAATGTGTCACTTGCTTTTCCCTCCAGTCATTGGTGGAGTGCCTCCCGCACTATGTCTAGGAGTGTTACCGCCCACGTCTAATCGAGGAGCAGGGTTCTCACTGTCCAAGGCATACTTTACTGTGAACGCTGCAACTTTTTTCTTCTGAAATGGGGCTCGATATGGAGGCGGACCCTCTTGTTTGGCTTTCACTTCAAACTGGTGCTGGGGATCATGTTGCTGTGGCATTGTCTCTCCTTGTCTGCGATCCTGTCGCTCACCGCCACTGAATTGTTGATCCAATGTTTCCTGAAAGGATTGAGGAGAACGAGCATCAGGAACCTGAAACCTCTCGGTTGTCTTTATAGTAGAGCGGTCACGCAAATCATATCTACGCTCAGAAGAAGTAGGTGGTGGGGAACCCGCACGTGAAGCAGCACCTGACTCTTGCTTCTGTTGTTGCTGCCACAGATTTTTATTCCAAGCCTTCTTAGGAAAGAACAGACGTCCCTCCTTCTCAGGAGGAGGCTTATTTTGAGGAGGCTGTGTAAAAAGTCGAACTCCCAAACTATTGCGGCCCAATGATTTATATACATCCACAATAATAAGGGCCAATTCCCACTGCTTGTCTACGTCCGCCACTGCCGACAGGCGTTGACTGACCTGTAAGCTAACTGCTTCACCTTTGACATTGGCAAGAATCATATCCGAGAATATAGGGAACATACCCACTAATCTCATCCCTAATTCAAGGGCTGACCCAGCCCTGTGCTCATCCTGAACCTTGTTTAGAACGGTCGGTAGAACTGTCATGGAGGGCGTTCCAAAGCACAGCGAACAAACGGCAGCAAACACCGTTCCCCAGGTGGTGCAATCAGTTACATCTGGAGTTATACCTTTCAGTAAACTTATCGTCAGGATCCTGTGTTTCTCAACAGGGGTAGTGTGAGGAAAAACAGCCTCGAGTTGCTCAAATTTTTCTGCTAACCAGAACGGTAAATCATCCCTATTCTGAGGAAGCTTGCCCATCACAGAATTAACCATGACGGGACTAATGACTATATCGCCAAAATGTCCTGGTAGTTGTGGAGCGGCTCCAGCCGGAGCCACTTGTAAATTACGAAACATATATTGTATAACACTTCTGTGTATATGAATCAGGGATGTATGTAATTGTCTAAGCTCTGCGAGTGTAACACCAAGATAATTAGGATGTGGTTTAAATCCCGCCAAAACGGGCCATGTGGCGCCGTTGACCGAGGAAGGGCCTAAACCGACCACAGTTACAGGGTGAGGAAGGGCGCCATTAAACCAGATGGTATGCTCCCAAGCTGACAACGGAACTTCAAGTAAGCGATAAGGATGATACTGTTGCGGAATCGGGGCTCGAGTATATTCATGAAACAAATTATCACTTCCATCTACTGCCGGAAATGTAACCCATGAGTAAAAAACCTGTAAGACTGGATCCGCCTCAACTACAAATATAAAATCAGCCCCCCCATTAGGAACTCCATGCTGAGTCAAATGTGCTGTGACCAGCACCCGATTATGTGCCGCAATAGCTACTTCCATAACTAAAACAGTATAGAAGAAACCAGAAAAACAGGCGCGCAAAATTGGATTAAGATGATAATGACAAAACCTTTTAAACTTCAAGCTTGAAAAACCTATAATACTCTAATATAGGAGGTGAAACCTGCACACCATGGACGTCTCCGTAAACGGTGAGAGGGTATTATGGACAAGCACAAGCGCTACTCAGGTGCCTCACGAATAAGAACCAGACCAAACATTGGTGGCGCCATGTTGCAGGGATTCTGCACATACACAGAACTATGCGCAGTATTATGGGACCTCGGTGTATAGGGGCTAAGCCTTCCCACCACCTTAGTGCCCACGAGCCCAGGACCGACTAGCTATAGTGTCTCACTCGCTCTCCTACACACTCACAGAGAAGCAAATGATTAGACACCCCAGAACACAACACTCCCAACTCTCTCAGGAATCGCGGTAACAAGGCAAAACCCTTTCGCTCACACTCTTGTTTTTGTCCACAATAAAGCCTGACAGAGACACGAAATAGTTTAGAATATTTATTTGAACTATCGTTCCCTATAATGCAGTATACGTGCCACAACAAGCAGAAAAATGAATAATACAAATATTGTCAGCATAGCAACAAGGCCATATATCATGAAGGGAGATGTCATAATGGAAAGACAATAGAGAGAAGACAGTTCAGCCTAACCTCCCTTCCCTTGCTAGGAATTGGTATTACTATATAACAGAAGATCTCTAGGTTTTGTCAGCAGACCCCATACTTTAGTGCCTAGATGGTAGATCTACATCACAGGAACCGCATTGCTCTTCTCCCTGAAAAGGTCCCTCTCAAGTGTGTGTTTTTCATGCGTGCATCCCCGTAATATCAAAATGCTAGTCTCCTACCAGCTGCATTGGTATGTTATGTCTAAGTGCTAGGGCCTGACCAGAACAGAACAACAAGGGGTTGTTTATCGACCTTGCTCACAATGTTCAGACTAAACTCCAGGAACAGGCAGATTACGAACACAGCAAACAGTTCCCATGTGAAAAGTACGGACAGAGACTTTGCAAAAATAAAAGCAGCAAGTAACGTGTGCAAAGCTGAATCATGGCTGAAGGGCTCATGCTAACTTAGTGATGTCGACAATGTCCCCACCGGCCACGTGACAATTGCCCATTTAGATACTGAGTGATAGCCTGGTAACAATATTTAACATATTGGAAAAGCTGAATAATTAAGATTAAGCTGGGAGCTGTTGAAGTATTCCCATGCAGATGAAAGGTAAGAAGCTTTGCATCATGGAATAGATGACATAATTTCATGTTTTATATTAGTGAATGCACAACTGATCTTCCTGTTGTTTTAATTTATAAACACCAAAAAAAGAATTGAAAGAAATAGAAATGCTAACTAACCGTTCCTAACTTTACTTTATCCGGTTCTGTTAGCCAGAGATTTCAACATCCATTTTTGTCATTGTAGCCATTAGATATCCAGCAAGAATCCTCTGGAGGATTTTAATTAAAACCTTTTTGAAAATACTACCCAGGAATGTTTGCTGAAGGATATTACCGCTGACTTTAATTTGTAATGTCTAGAGGCTTACAGACGGACATAGAAGTTCCTACCTTCATAGGACGAGGTACTAATATCATCATCGATTATATATTTCGTTTGCAACTTTAATTCACCAAGTGTTGTATTATGAGGCTAGGAGGAATCAGCTCAGAGACCACAACCCCTTGTTTTTACGCTTGGAATTGAGTCTGAGTGAAGAGGTCCAGCTCGGTGTTGGCACCAAGAATAGCGACAAAGCAACCCAGGACCAACCACACAGGTTAAAATGGAGCAAGGTACTGGTAGATTCCTTCATAGATGACCTAAACACCAATTGTGGCCACAATATTGTTTAGTGGGACCTCCTGTCCATATAATCAGCTTTTTTGGGCATGTTGCTATGAAACTCAGGAAGCTTGATGGCAAGCCCTAGCGGGGGAGGAGGGGTTTGACCAAAACAGCACTAAGGCACAGAAGCCCTAGAGATAGAGGAGAGGACACTCTATGTAGAAAGAAAGTGATATAAACAAGCCCTCCTAAAATAGAAAAAAGAAATTAGAGCGGAAGCATGGACCCAACTACTTCAGTCCAAGGTCTTAAGGATTAGTTCTAGCTTTTGTGAAATTGTAAATTGTCCTTTTTAAATGGGGTGAATTATAGCATCTTAGAATGTGTAATAAAGGCAGATACTTGGGTGTCCCATTTCAAAGGAATATATGGGAGGTTAGTTTCGGAGCTCCCAGCCAACAGACAGGATAAGCCTTGGGACGATTATGATCTGGTTTTTAAGGAAGAAGAAGTTGCCAATGCAACAGCAGTTATGTCCACAGACAAGGCCCATGGTCCTGAAGGGGTTGTGGCAGACTTATTTAAGACAGACCAAGTTTCGTGGGCAACAATTCACACTCATGTGTTGAACACTGTTTTTAAATCGGGCCTTCCACCTATATGGTCTAAATCCATAATCATTCCTGTCTTTAAGAAGGGAGTAAGAACAGATCCTAAATGTTATAGGCCCATATCCCTTATCGATTCTGTGGTCAAAGTCACGGGGAGAGTAATCCTCTCAATGTTAACTTCCTGGCTGGATGAAAAAGAAGTCATCTCAAACTTACAATATGGACTCAGACCAGGGAAGGGCACTATCGATCAATGCCTTAACCTGCACTTGATTATACTGAAATACACAGTAATCAAGGAAGACATTCTACATCTTGTTTTTATGGACATAACGTCAGCATTTGACAGAGTAAGTAGGTCACAACTTTGGCCTCTTCTTATGGACTATAATTAATTACTTGCATAATTTACACTCTGATCTATCAGCCACAGTGAGGTATAACATGAGTATAACATGAGTGGGAGTCTTTCGGTGGCTATTGCTGTAAATAGAGGGGACAGACAAGCCTGCATACTAGCCCCACTCCTTTGTTCATTATACATTAACAAGCTGGGCTCCAAGTTATGTTCAGGCAACAAAGACATTCGCCGCATGGACTCACATTTAATTCGTACACTTTTATATGCGGATGATGCTGTCCTGCTGGCTAGAACAAGAGCAGGGCTGCAGTGTCTCCTCGATAGCTTTGTGGATTTTATGAATTCTCTCAATTTAAGCACTAACTATACAAAATCCCACATTATGAGCCCTAAATAAAAAAACAATAGCCGGAAGAAATGTTTTGGGGGTGAGGTTTAAATGACAAGGGTTAATGCATTTTCCTATTTGGGAGTTCTCTTCGATGAGAGGGGCTCTTGGACTGCACTGAGGAAGGTCAAAAGAAACGTTATTGCTAGAGCCGCAACACCGTTTTTTGATTTTTTGCAGCAGATTGGGTGCAAAACTTGTTCAGGCCCTTATGAAAGTGTATCACTCGAAATGTATTTCCCTAAGTAGCTATGGGTGTGAAATATGGGGCTACAAGACAATGTCAGAACTACAGGTAGTTGAGAACAATTTCTTGAAAAGATTGTTAGATGATCCTTAGTCTACAGCCTCTTTTGTTGATCATGATGACTAGACACTGGTTATATCTTCGATCTTCTGGCCTTGGGTCCAGTGGTAAGGTGGCTCAGGATTTGGACAAACCCGAAATTGAAATTAAATCATATAGTTGTCAAGGATTGTCTATCTTTGGAGAAGGGAAACAGCATCCAGTGGCTTAACTACATTAGAACGACCATGGACAAACTGAACCGCTGGAACTGTACAGCTCCAAAGAAACAATTACTAGGAATAAGCTGGCCTGGGTCAAGAAAAACTTTTTATCTCTGTCCCAGGCTGAAAGAGAAGTCAAGGAGTAATGCAAACCCTTGGTTCATGCGTTTGTTTTTATTAAAGTCTGGTCCTACAATTGAGCCTTATTTAGATGCAGTGACTATCCCTCAACACCAGTTCCTTCTCACTAGATTTAGGCTGAACCATTTGTTTTGGCTATTAACTGAGCCATAGGGATGGAACATGGTAGCAAATCTGGGTTGTGATCATTTTTCATCCCAAGATACTATGCACTTTGGCATGTTCTGTGATTATTATCGTTCCCTAAGGCAAAGATATATTCTCCCATTGTTAAAAGGGATGGGGCTTTGTTCAAGCTAGACCTGCACTTTTATACCTACAGATGATATCTAATATCTAATGTTTTAATGTGACAAGCTTTTTAACAGGGGCTTTGAGATTAAGAAAGAGACGTTCAGCCTGGACGGAGGAATTATAGTCATAATGACACTGTTATCTTAAATGGAGCAGAAGCTGAATTTTATAGAATTGTATCAGCTGGTCATATTCATGAATTTTATGTAATACTTTTAATATTTGAGAAGTTTTTCTATTTTACTGTATGTTGTATTTTGCTATGAACATCTTGTCTTTTATGATTTTAATTAATCGAATAAAGAATACTTGATGATGATGATGAACTGTTCTTACCATTGGTGGTTGATTCCAAACTCTATGAGCCTCATATACTAATATTTCATTCAACATAGAGCAACACTCAGATTGGTTTCACTATGTTGCTCAAGAGGGAAAACACAATGCATAGCCATATCTGCTAAGATTGGCCTGCTGCTAATGTCATCCCCTCAAATGATGCACAAACAGAATTCCTTGTGCAATGCACAGCCTCGAACCAGGGTGTAGAGGTGATTGTATAATGTCTAAAATAGGAATTGTACTGGAAGCATATCATTGTGAGAAAATATGCTTATTGGTTGAGAGGGGTGAGAGCCCCACTCAAGTAATAATACAATCCTTGTCAGGGTGAACCTCAAATGTCACTTAATAATTCTGTGCTTAATCCTTGGCTAGCCTGGCATGAAAACAGTCAGGCTTAACTTGGAGGCAGTGTGAAAAGTATGTATGCAGTACTCAAGCAGTATTAAAGTGAAAATACAACATGAGAAAAATCCCAAACCAATTTAAAAAATCGAGCAAATGTAATAATTAAAATAGCACCAAAATGGCAATAATCTAATAAGTAGAACAAGAGTTATGAGTTTTTTACATTTCTGTTAAAAAATAGCACCAAGAAGCACAAAGCACCAATCGTGGTTACCTGGTCACGCTGGACCGGGTGAAAGTCACAAGTTCAGGCCGATCACATTGGAGAGTAGGTCGGATACATAGACAAGGGCCGTCCCAGTGGAAAGTTCACCTTCTCATACAGTCCAGTCCCACGCAAAGAGGCTCGGTCAGAGCTTTGAATTAGTGGGAGCCTTGAGGAAATCATTGTCAGCATGATGAACAGGTCACTTTTGGAACGTCACAATGGTGGGAGGGGTGGGCCTTCATTGCTGACATGAAGAGCAGGTCTCCGTCAGATCTTTGCGTTGGTAGGAGACATAGGAGGTCATTCGCAGTCAAGAAGAGCCCAATACTTCTAGATTTACACCTGGAGTCCAGTTCTTGCAAATTGCAGGGTGGAACAGTACACGCTGACACCAGCCAAAGATGCAGGACTCTGGGAGACACCTCTGGGGGGTCAGGACACACTCTAACAGAGGCCAGCAGCAGCTTTTCTAACTATTGCCCCCTCAAGCTTGTCAAACCAAAGAACTGGGATTGTGCCCAGATTGCAGAGCCATAGGATAGAAAAGGGATTTCTTCCAGACAGCCACACAATAGGGGGACTGGTGGTTGGCAGGATGGGCCATCCTGGCAGGATGGGGGGTGGAACTGTGCTTCAAAGCAGCTGCCTCAACCAACACATAAAGAACTTCACATAGCCTTTTGTGCCCCCAGGCATCCAGGGATAAGTCCAGAGAAGCTGGAAATTCCATACACTTCAGTGGGGGGGCGGGGCTCCAAAGGTTTCTTCAACTTTAAAGCTGGAACCAGGTATAAAATTAGGACCCTCAGGGACACTCTTCAGTTCACTTCTGGACCTGCAGAGGACTGTCAGAGGACTGCCCTGATGCCTGTGGCTTGCTGTGTACTTAAGCGGACTGCTCTGCTGCATGAAGCCTGTCTTATGCCCTCAGAGGACTAACATCTTCGGGCCTGCTTTTTGCTTGCATTCAGGATGTCCAAATTGACTCCAGGGGCCGGTTGGCTAACCTGATCAGGGCCTATGGGACAGAAAAGGCTACAACCATCTTGAACCTGCATCTAGACTCATCCTGAATGAGTATTGGCCCTCCAAGTAGTGCCCCTCCAGTCCTGGACCCTTGGAGGTGGCGCTAAAGGAGCCCATATCCAAAACTGGAGACTTGGAAAATGTTAAGCCAAGAAGTGCTCTGAGAACAAAGGGGAGACTGGACTTACCTGCTCGCCAATCTGCCCATGGTGCATCACCAGACGGTCTAACTTCACAGTAACTCCTGCTACTTTCTCATCCAAAGCATTAAATCCTGTTCAGCGGTTCCTCGCAGAAGGGGTATCTGACCTCATGGAGCCCTTGATTGCTACATCCTAAAGGTTTGTCCCACTGGAAAATTCTGACTTCCAAAACAGAGACTAATTCTGAACACAGAAATCTTCACTGATACTTCGTCCAGCGGCTTCCCGACAATGATGCCTCCTCCGCGAACACTGCCAACTGCCTTTCCCCACTGTACTGTACCTTTTGAGACACTTTTTAAATAATGTCTTCTAAGTCTGAAGGTATGCAGTGACTGGGTCCAATCCACTCAATGTATCCGAACCACGCATCATCACGGTCGGCCGTAACTTTCGACTTTGCCCTGTTCTTGTACAACTAGATATCAGTGGTTGGCACTTTGATCTTTTAGGTGCTATTTTTCACTCTAAACATTGAAAATTTCATAACTCAGGTTCTACTGATTGGATTTTTGGCATTTTGGTGTCAAATAATTTATTTGAAAAGCATTTTATTTTTCTAAAATGGTGTGGGAATTTTCTTGAGATGTGTTTTCGCAATATTATTATTAAAATGCTGCATAAATACTTTACACATTGCCTCTAAGTAAAGCTTTTGTGCCAAGGTACCAGAAGTTTTAGCACAGGGTAATTTAGTGACTTTTCTGGTTCACCCTGACAAGACTGTGGCTGTTGCTTGAGAAGGACTCAAACCCTTGATAAGGCCGAATTCCGTATCCTGAATTTACTCAGGATTACCTGGTCCATGGTCTTTGTTGCCTGCTAAGAAGTGTGGAGGGAAGATTACAATTTTCCAGTTATACCTTTCCCCTTTCCATTGATCTAAATAACTTCGGACTCCGAATTCAGATTTGGTTAATTTATTACAAAGCCAAAAATAACAGAATATAAACACACCTCAAAATCAAGGTGTAAAGATACATGAAAACTAATACAGAGCCCAGTCTACGAATCAAGGGGCATATCTACAAGGACGGCGATAAGTAAACGCAAAGCGCGCTTAGCGCTTTTCTACTTATCGCCGTCTATCGCTGGATTATATCGCCCTGTTAGCGCGTTATTTATAACGCATTTCCCCAGGGCGATATAATTACCAGCGATAGAGGGGAAATCGCCGTTTTGCAGGGAACATCGCTGGTTTTCCAGCGATGTTCCCTGCAAAACGGCGATAACCTTGCTGATACGACCCTGTGGTCGTATCAGCACAATCCACCCCCATATTAAGTATGCCTAAGTCTGCATTTTAGCAGACGTTAGTTTTCGGCGAAAACAGCGGTTTTTGCCCAAAACTAACGTCTGCTAAAATGCGTTGACAGCCTTGTAAATATCGCGATGTGCACATCAGCGATATTTACAAGGTTGTACTGCCCAGTGACGCCCACTTTGCATCTCATTAGAGATGCAAAGGGAGGCGTCGGGTAAAAGGGTGCTAACATGCACTAATGCATGTTAGCACCCTCTTGTTAATAGGGCGATAGTTTTATCTCCACTTTTTTGGCTTTAAAAGCCAAAAAAGCGGAGATAAAGCCCTTGTAAATATGCCCCATAGTTCATACGACACAATAGGCACAGAATAATAAACTCCAAAATCAGAACACAGCTGAGTATAGACACTGCGTCCAGATCTCTTTTATTTGTATTTCCGAATTATAAAAGAATCTGTCCCTACTCTACTTCTATAATGGCATCCCTTCGTAATTTCCCAAAGGATTTTCCCCAAAGGTTCAGCACGTGTTGACTTCCTAAGAAGTGCACTCACGTCAAATGGGTCAAGTAGCGTAAAGCCACAGAGCTCATTCTAAGATGCTCTCCTTCCTCAATCAAAAGCAAAAGACCTGCAAATCTGTCCCTGTGCCTAATACAAAAAGACAAAGTTACACCCCTAATGGGTCACATGGTACATTATTCCGTGAACACCTTCTTGAGTAACTTTCCACAAAGTCCAATTAATTTCACAGCCTTGTCCGTCGACCTTGGTTCCCAAGTTTCACCAGGCACGGAAGGTGTCCTCCCTTCTCTCTGTCCGAGCTCTTCAAAGGCATTCCGTTCCTCCCATGTATCTCCTTAAATCTAAAATAACGAGGTCAAATTCCTGCACCTGCAGTAGGGGTAAAAAGAAAACTTTCTACACACATACATTTTTAATTAGTTCCTGACCTAAGAGCAAACGAGGAGAAATGAAACCTTTAAAAACGAAAGTTAGGCCTACAATTCTGGCTAACCTAAGAACGTTCTTAAATGCGCACTCATTATACAGGCCTTTATATGAATCTTATAACAATGAACACATTTGATCTACCTACTAATCATTATATACGTGCACAATTAAATGTTTTCTCTAAACACGTGTAAAATACTAATCATTCCTGCAAAAGCGCCATGATTCCACTCTACAAGTCTTAACATGAGAATACATAAACTTCGTTTTAATATGCACAAAGTTCAACCAAACATAGAATATATATATGAGTGCAGTTCGGACATGAGTGTAATGCACCCCTTACGAATTTCAGAGCGTTGAACGCTCTATCAGTTCCCCCCTCTGATGACAAGTGTTATCAAACACACCACTTTTCCCTGCTATGTTCTCCTCGCAGAAAAGACCGACCTAAACAGAAGTTGTAGCCTGTCTTCCCTGCCTAAACGTTTCCAGATTCTTAAGGTTCTGATAGTGACTGTCCTGCAGTCTTTCCATCTGCCTTTCCCGTCTTCTAAGCCTGTCTTGCTCGGTGCCACTTAAAAGCTCTCAAGGCACCCCACAATACAATAATACAAATCACAACTATTATGATAGGTTTTAGAATGTAACCACTAATCCCCTGTCCCAAGTTTCCAAACCAACTTCCAACTCTTCCAAATCTTGACCAATTTTCTCCCAAATCCCATCTGTTGCCAAATCAGGTATGTCGTGATGTATCTCAGTGATGTTACTTATATACTTCTTTAAATCTTTGCTGTTGTCCGGTATATAAGTGCAGCACTGTTGAACCCTCAATAATTTACAGACTCCGCCTTCCTTTGCCAATAAAATATCTAACGCAAGACGGTTCTGAAGCACCATAGCTTATAGAGACCATCTCGCCATCAACAAGCAATAAAGCTTGAGCTGTATTCACTGATAACTTGTCCACTAATGTTGACAACCTTCTAATCTTTACATCATTCAGAATCACTCCTAAACTGGGTATCATTGCACCAAACACATCTCCAATAATCTCTCCTGCACTTGTACCATGTTTCTCCCTACGCGCTCGTTTCCCTTCCAATGGCCACAAATCATCCACATGGAATATTTTAGGAAATACCACAGCCAAATAACATGTTCCATACAATTTGGAGGCAGTCGAACATACGCATTTCTTCCACATACAAAATACACATTAGGCACTATGGTCAATTTATCCAATAGCGCCTTCTTTATTGATTCTTCAATCAGGAAAATATGCTCACATTCACTCTCTTCTACAAATAATTTATCATAATATGTTTGTAGTTGTCTGATACATAGTTTCCCTCTTTACTGCAAAGCTAAAGCTATCGGACCAGAACTTCCCATTGCTTTATGATCTAGCTCTTCTTGGGTCCCTGGAATAACCTCATGCTTGGGGTCAGGCCTAAATAATGCTTGTCCGTGTCTATCCTCTATTTGGTCCACGAATTTCTTTTCGATATCAGATAACATACAGGTCAAATTGTGTCTATGAGCATATGCTGTGTCTAAAGTTACCGTGGGCACAAAGTACTTTGACATCCTGTCCTCCTTTTTATAATAATCATACTTGTTCAAATATTTTAGTACAGGTACTTCAGGGAGCACTACATCATAATTAGAGAAATAGTACTCAAAATGGGCCTTGCCATAAAACATACTCAGCAGCACGCTACACGTGATGCCATAAGTCAGGGGTAAGTGATGATATCTAATACCCTCCTCTACTGATGCTGGCAGCTGCATACACACATAGCAATCCTTTGCTTCCATTTTGTCCACATACTCGTACAACAACCTTGTGTATGCATTCAGAGTAAAATCACCCTTAGAAAGATCTACATGTAATAGACAACTAGTTTCTCTTATCATCTCCTCATCTGATTCTGATGCACCCTCCCTTAGCTCTGGTGTAGAAGGTGTAGATGTCCCTTGTTCCCCTTCTTCCACAACATTGGACATGACTATGGATGTGATAATCACTACTGTAATAACTACAATTACCCCCACAATGAGTGTGCCTATCATACATTTCTGCCTACGGTTCGAGTTTCCAGAATCCATTGTAAATCAGTTCTCCAACTTGGTGCAGGAATGAAACAACAAAGTCTCTCCTTTGCTTCTTAAGGGTTTTACACAGAAAGTTCTTATCAGATTCCTTTTGGATGTCTAAAATTCTTCTGCGTTAAATTGACAATGATAATTTAAAATTCATGAATAGCCATACCTACCCCTTTTTAGGTCTCGCCTGAGCCAGCGCATGCGCTGCTCTGGCGAGACTTTTAGTAAGCGGGTTTTGAAAGTGCAAACAGCAGTGGCTTTTGCTGGCGACCAGCTTGCGTGCACGTGAGAGTGCACGCGCGCAACCGCCAGCTTTCAGCGCCCGATCAGGCGCCATCTGTCTTTCCTCTCACTTAATTGCTTTCACGCTCCTCCCCTCCCCCGCCGCGTTGCGCTGCTTTCACTTTCGCGCGCGGCCAATGCTTGTTGACTTAATAGGGGACCCCGTGAAGGGTTGGGGTCTCCACTGCCCGAGGTGGGCAGCAGAGGTCTGCTTTACGCCCCTGGTAAAAGCATTTATCTCAGAAGCAAGCATCTACTTGAGACTACAACGCTAAACAACATCAACAGCCCTCGTGAAAGTTTTATCCTCTGTAGGTTCACATGCTTTCGATTCGATGTTTTCCCAGCAAGCACCGGTCGCCTTTTAAGAACAGAAGTGAGGGCACTGTTCCCAGATTCAGAAGCTACAATAACTAGTGTAATATTACACACACGAGTGTCTACAGGAAGGAGCTGAAAAGCATTTTAATTCTGGGAAAGAAACGCCGAGTTGCAATGTGATTAAACAGCATGTTTCCAGCTTAAACAGCATGTTTCCAGCTGCCGTCTATGTCGTAGTCGACCCAGCCCCCGTTTCTCTAGACTCAGCACTACCGCCACCAAAGCTTCCCCTCCCTCCGACTCCTGGGGGGCTCGTTCCACGGTTACCTTCCTCCGACCACAGAACCCTGGCGCCGAGCTCAGCTCCGGTCTGTCCATTCTCCTGAGCCTCGGGCCTGTGCCCGTCAGGTGTCACTGGCTGCATGTTAACCACTCAGAGAGTAAGCGGTCACCACCCCCTCTCGGAGCGCGCGCACGTGCGCCCACCCACACAGCGGTGAGGCCCCGCAGCCACTCCATGTGACATAGCTATGCGATGAGTCACCGGCTGTTTACAGCCTTCTGCAGCTCACATTCCCACAGACTCCGCGGGCACGCCCTCCCTTTGCACTGCTCAGGAACCCCAGACTGCTCCTCTGGTGGTGCGAGGGGCTGGGAAGGGGGACAAAACGAAAGTGGCAGAGGCAGCCAGGCTGTCGAAACTTTGGGGGAAGAATTCGGATTACAGAAACGCTTCAAAAACAAGGTTTATTTTAAATTGCATAGCCCACACTTTGCCCAGATGCAAAGCGCCAAAGGTAGGCAGATTTTGACGACAAATAAGGTCTGCCTGTCGTGTGCCCCTATAATCAGTTTTTACGCTCGCGCTAACGCGGTCCCCAATTTAGGATTTTCTAGTTCGCTGATTTTGCCCCCTAACCACATATTTAGATGATCAATGCAACCTTTTGTGAATATAATTTTACATGATGACAGACAGTCTGTAATGGGAGGTAAAGCCAAACGTCCACTATTACAAGTGGACAACAAGCATTGGCATAGCCAATAGGTCTCGCCTTTGGGACCTGATAAGTGTTTCGCCATGCAACAGTTAATGTTGTTGCACCAAGGATATTGTGCTGGATAACTAAACACTTATAAGGTCCCAAAGGCGAGACCTATTGGCTATGCCAATGCTTGTTCTTCTTCTACTGATAAGTCCCTAAATTTATTCTTCTTCCACTCGGGCCTAGGTTATCTTCTTTTTAGAGCAATGTTCATATACTTTCTTGTCCTTTCTTCAGTTCAGTTTTCATCATAGATTATACCAGTACCCAGAGCATCAACAACGAGTTCCAAGATTTCCATACGAAACGCTGCCAGTACTTGAGCTGAAGGCTGGCGACCAAATGTTGGGAATGTAAGTTGATTTCGAATCAGGAGTCTCAATGCACTCAGCTTTGGAGGATCAGGTACTGTCAGGGTCAAAAGTCCGAGAGCCTCGACTCCTGGGACCAATAGTTCAATCTCAATAATCAATGTGGTCTCTCCGCGTCTTAATCTCCCGGACCTCACCCTCCCAGACCTCCCTGGTCCCTGCATCTGTAGCTAGGTATGTCCACTCGGGAGAAGCGTATTTTCAACACGGCACTCGTTCTCTTTTTGACCTCCTTAGGCCTTCTTGATTTGTTTCTGTCTCGCTTTGCTCAGATTCAGAAGTTTAAGAGATGGGAGCAAGATCCTTTTCTGATGTAAGCCTCAGATTCAGTCTCTCTTTTCTTGCTGGCCACCCTTCCCTTCCAGCCTCAGTTCTCCTTCTTTCTCCGAACTGTTCTGCTACTGTCTGATCGGCGGGATCCAACTCTGCTTCAATGCCAATGTTTCCGCCGCTATCGATGTCTGTGCCAGGATCTGATACAGCGTGATCCCCTTCGGCCCGACCCAGTGAACAGTCTGCTCCAGGAGAAACCCTCACAGCTTGGTCTGTCCCCTCTTCCGAGTTTTTATTCTCAGATTAGTGTCTTTGATAGAGGGGAGCTGTTTCCTCCGAGAGTGCTGGAACTCTTCGGGTGTGAGAGGCATGGATCCAGTTCGGCAAGCCTCCGCACTTCACAGCTGTGCTAGTACCCAAGATCACTTGGGAGGGTCAGCGCCAACTTGCATCAAGGCAACTCTTCCTCACGTGCTTTCTGACCAACACCCAGTCCCCTGGGCATAAGTCATGCAGGAGTTCTCTCGAGGTGGGTGCAGTCGCCGGCCTCGACCTGGTGAGACACAGAATTAACCACATCAGCCAATCCCTTGCAATAATCAAGAACCAAATAATCGGTGATGTTTATTAATGCTGTCACTGGCACTGCAGGCAAACGCATCGCCCTCCCCATCAATTTCTCGTGGGGGGATAATCCTGTTCTCCTATCTGGAGTGCTACGCAAACTCAGCACCAAGGGCAGCGCATCTGGCCATTTCAAAGACGTCACCGAGCAAACCTTTGCCACTCTCATCTTGATAGTCCCATTTATCTGCTCCACTAGGCCAGACGCCTCCGGCCTGTAGCTACAATGCAGTCTCTGATCCACTTGTAAGGCAGGCCACAACAACTTCATGATCTCACTATGAAAGTGAGTTCCTCTGTCCAATTCCAATGAGGTCGGAAATCCGAACCGTGGGATAATCTCTCTAAGTAACAATTTTGCCACTGTGAGACTGTCACATCTTCTTGTCGGATACGCCTCTACCCACCGTGAAAAGATACACACCACCACCAAAACGTATCTCAATCCATTGCACCTGGGCATTCCTCTGAAGTCTAACTGCATCCGATTAAAAGGCCCTCCCGACCTTCCAATGTGACTCAAAGCAACCACAGTCTTCTTTCCTGCATTCATCTGCTGACATGTGACACACCTATGACACACCGCCTCAGCATACACACGGAAACGTGGATTAAACCATGTCTGACGAAACACCCTCACCATGGCGTCTCTTCCAAGATGCACTGCTCCATGAATATGCCTCGCCATAGGACTCAATAAACAGTTAGGTAAAACTGTTCTTTCATCTGTTGACACCCAAATGCCATCACCTCTCTTCTCACAGCCTGTTCTAACCCATGCTGCTTCTTCTTCTTCAGAAACCTCCTCTTGGAGTCTCTTAATCTCATCCCAGGTATCCGCTAAAGCCAACATCATGCTGAGCTCGGTCTTTTCTGTGCTCTCTCCCACATATTCTCCATTAAAGATACAGGCATGTATTGCACAAAAACGAGCCACTTCGTCAGCATAGCGGTTCCCCTGGGTGACAAAATCCTCCCCCTTCCCGTGTGCTGCACATTTCACCACTGCTATTTCCCTTGGTTTCTGTAATGCTTCTAACAGTTGTCTCACATAGTCCCCATTTCTGATAGGAGATCCTGATGACGTTAAGAACCCCCTCTGTCACCATAACTGCCCAAAGACGTGAACTACTCCAAACCCATACTGACTGTCTGTGAAGATAGTCACTCGGACTCGGTCAGAGATGAGACAGGCACGTATCAGGGCTATATTTTCCGCTACTTGTGCTGAGTATACTCCTCGTAAACAAGCAGCTTCCACAACTCCAGAAATAGTACAGACAGAAATAGCTGCTCTCAAACAACCTTCATTGTCTCTTAAACATGAACCATCAACAAAAAGGGCCAGATCAGATTCAGGTAATGGTTCATCAACAATGTCGGGTCTGGGTTTGGTGGAGAGCTCAGTCACATCTAGGCAGTCATGCTCCTCACAATCTTCTCCTTCGACAGGTGGGTATTACATCAACGTGGCAGGGTTTAGCATGGAACATCTTTTCAAAGTAACATTTTTGGATGCAAGTATAACCTGCTCGTACTTGGTGATTCTATTATTAGTCAGGTACTGAGTTTTAGTTCTCGTCATCAGGAGTTCCACGGGGTGCGGGACATATACCGTAAGGGGATGTCCCATCACAATACTTTCACATCTCTCAATGCTGACACCTGTTGCAGCAACGGACCTGAGACATCCGGGCAACGCAGAAGCCACTGGATCTAATGTGGCTGAAAAATAGGCCACCGGTCTACGGGCCCCCCCAGGTGTCTGAGTTAATACTGCCAATGCGCACCCATTCTTCTCATGACAGAAAAGCGAAAATGCTTTTTTGTAATCAGGCATTCCAAGAGCTGGAGCGCGACATAAGCTTTCCCTTAGCTCCCGGAAGACCCTTAAGCAATCGTCATCCCATGGTACCGGATCACTTATGTCCTTTTGTGTTAATCTTAACAAAGGCTTTGCCTGCAGAGAAAAATTTGGGATCCACTATCGACACTAGCCGACCATTCCCAAAAACATTCGGACTTCCTTCTGCGTCTTTGGCGTACCCATTTGCAAAATCGCCTCCATGCAATCAGGTTACACCTTTCTTTTTCCCTTTTCAATTCGATGCCCCAAATACTGGACCTCAGACAAACAGTATTGCAGTTTGCCCGGGGACACCTTGTGTCCATTCTCTGCCAGATGATTCAACAAAGCCACGGTGTCTATCCTGTAAGCATCTTCCGTCTCTGAGGCGACCAGAAGGTCATCTATGTATTGGACAAGAACCGATTGTGTGGCATCGTCAGAACCTCAAGATTCTTTTTCAGAATTTGATTGAAGATAGACGGACTTTCTGTATACCCTTGTGGGATACGACACCATGTTGACACACGGGTTTCCAGCCGGAAAGCAAATAAAAATTGGCTTTCCCCATGAAGGGGGATCGAGAAGAATGCTTGGCACAGGTCAATGACCATAAACCATTCAGCTTCACAAGGGATTTTGAAACAAGATTACAGCTGGATTCGGTACCACAGGACAACATGGAATCACAATCTCATTAACCCGTTGCAAGTCCTGCACTATTCTATACTTGCCACTAGGTTTCTGCAGCCCCATTAAAGGTGAATTACAAGGGCTTCCTCTAATCTCCTTCAATATGCCTTGAGAAATCATAGATTCAATTACTGGTGTTATTCCAGCCACCGTCTCTGGTGTTAACTTATACTGTGGCGTCCTTGGGAACTCGGCATTCGGCTTAACCTGTATTTTTACTGGCTCAACTCCTCTAATCAAACCTATCTCCTCTCCTGTAAAATCCCACACCACGGGATTCACAGAGTCCCTCAAATCCGTTGGTAATTCCTCTTTGGTTAGTTTGGTTAGATTGGTTAGTACGACATTTCTGCACACAAATTCTGACTTGCCACCTTAAAGGCAGCATCATCATCACAGGTCCGTAATTCCACCCCCCTTGGAGTACAATAGATGGTACAATTTAATTTGCACAAGAGGTCACGTCCTAATAGACAAACCGGACTCGAATCACACACTACAAATTGGTGTCTGTCCTGAAAGGTTCCTATTCTCACAGGTAACTCATTGGTAAGGGGATTGGTCATCTTCTGATTAGTGACTCCTACTACTTGGATCGATTGTCCAGAAAGTGACAAATTCGGAACTACCGCTGACCTCACAGTAGATCGGGCTGCACCAGTGTCAATCAAAAACGTGATCGGATGACCATTGACATCACCTTCCACAAATGGTCCCCTCTGATCTACCTCTAAGACTGCTCCCAAGGTGCAGTCCTCCCCCCCCTCTTGCACTTTCCTTCTGATGAGTTCTGATCATAGCTGTCAGTCAATTCAATTAAAGGCATTTGCTGGTACACATAGTTTCCGACAGCAATCCTTGGGGGTTGGGGCACCTGCACCTGAGGTTCTGAACCTCCCCCATACATGGACCTAGCTCTAGTCACGGTGTTCAGTCCATCAGACACCTGCACAGTTTCCTCACTTTTTATCTGATTGGCAGGATTTGAAGGACACTCGCGCTTCCAATGCCCGATTTTGTGACAATAATGACAGGCAGTGTTTCTCCTCGGGTTAACCCATTCTGTTCCTGTCCCTGTATCTATTCCTCGTCCTCTTCCCTGCCCTGGGGGAACCGTCATGTTTTGTCTCATTCCTTGACCACTCCCTTGCCGTCGACCCATTGCACCTCCGTTCCCCTGCATTAGATCCGGTGTTTCGGCATTCCTCAGCTGTGCCATCATCAACTTATCCTTCATTTTCTTATGTGTGGACTCTACCTGATCACTACAGTACTTGGCATAACGTAGAATTTCGTCCACCTACTTATTCTGCCAACATATCAAATGTTGCTGAATCATCAAACTTATTTCAGCCCTCAATCCCAACACAAATTTCGAGACGAACTGTCCCATATCTTTTTGTTCAAGGGCATCTAGGCCACTATGCTGTTTGAAGGCCAATAAGAGTCTCTCGTAATAATCTTGCACAGACTCTTTCGGCTCTTGGGTGGTACGATTGATCTTGAGCCAATCAATAGTTCGAGGGGCTACCTTCGACTGAAGCCATGTAATTGCCTGTTCATATTTTTTCATCACTTCAGTGGAAGGTCCATGAGTTACAGGATCCCTAGCTGGTTCTGAAGTGGGCCACTCAATTGCAATTTTGCATGCCGCCACAAATCCCCCGGGACCACAATGTCAAATAGGGTATTCAAATCTATCCACAGAACCTTAGAAATCTTCACAAACCGATCAATTTGTTTGTACCACTCCGCAGGCTTTTCCCTCAGCCGAGGGAAATCATTTGTAAAGGAAGCCAAGTCACCACTGCTCCAAGGCACATGAACATACCCTCCATTCTGTACTTGCCGTAGCGGGACGTTTCCTACTCTCTCCGACCCCCCTCCGGGAGGCAGGGTATCTCCTATTCCTCTTCTCGCTGTCTTTTTCTTAGACCACTTCTCTTCCCATCTATCCAATGCTTTCCATGCCCTCATTCCTATGACTAGTTCTCGAATATGTGCTTTCAACCCTACTACTCTCTTCTCCTCCAATTCCTGGTCTGTGTAATGTAACCTGTGATTTCCCTGCAACATTTTTGTTTTTGTCAAATCCACATCGTACTTTTGCGCCAACTGAACCAACGCTTCATGTACTCTTTTCGCCTTCCTAGTGACATCCTTAGCCACAAACAGCAATTCATCTGGCTCATAGAGATCTATTCTTTCCAGAGGCAGATTCCCATCGACCACCTCATCGACCTCTGCCTTCAATTTCAGCACAACCAACAATTTTGCCTTCACTGCAACTTCAATTTTCCCTCGATTTGTCACATTACATGGTCCTTCTCTATCACAGCTCCGACTTCGCCAACCCTCTTCCATCCCTTCAACTTGGATGGTGGGCCGACCTTACCTCTCACAACTCTGACTCCTCAATCGACTTTCCAATCCAACATTCAAGACACTAGGTCGTGACCTAAATGCCTCTTGTCCCCTTCCTGTTTCAGCTGAACTCCTCATACTCTCCCGTACTGGTGGAACCCACATTCGTATTTCTGACCTAGAATTTGCCAGTGCACCTGTTCGTCTCACTTCTGATCCTGTACTCACCCTTGAAGGGTCTGCCGTTGCTACCAACGGGGTACTAGTCTCCACAGGCCCCACTGGTGTGCTTCTTCCCATTGTAAGACTTCCTCCTGAGATAGTGTCCTCACTCATTCCCGTTCGATGTTGACCCCCACTCTCTCCCGTACTCGGTTTGTATATCAGGACTACGGGTCCAATGGTAACCGGCACCGTAAGGGCTTCTGGTAACCGTATGTCACAATTATTTCCCCTTATCTCAGTGATCTCTGCTTCTGATCCTAATGAAAGTTTTCCCACCACTCTCGCAATTACACCTGTTGGGGCAGATCCCACTCTGTCTTGGCTTCCCTCTGTCATTCCTTGCCTTCCCTCCTCTGACTGAGGATTGCAAGATGAAGGACGCTCTGCCAACAATCTGTCTAACAGGCTATCAATCGTGTCACTTTCATCTTCTGTATTTCCTGTCCGTGCACTAGCTCCTTGTAGTAACAATGGATACAACCTCTCTCCTTCTATGGTATCTACCCTCCATCTCTTCAACTGGGCATCCCATCTGGCATCTTTATACGACTTCATTGCTTTTCTCATCCTTCCCTGAGAATTTTCTCTTCGTCTAGCTTGTGCTTCCCGCATCCATGCATCCAATGCCTCAAATTGGGTGGGTCTAGGTGGAGGTTTTAATGAAGTCATCACCCCTCTCAATTGATACAACACATCCAATCGAAATGACCCATACCGTGGGAAAGCCAATTCTCCTTCCTTTTCTGTAATCTTATGCCAATTTTGAAGCCACACTATGGTATGTAATCCTACATTCATTGCCATATAATGTGCCGGGGTATCCTCTGGCGGGGCTTCTTCCCCAACCCGAGTCACTACCCCTAAATCTCCTCTACATAGGTCTCGCAATACCTTAAACCATCTCATTTTCGAACTCAATTATTAGAAAACACAATTTTCTTCTTTCCAAAATTTTGCAGAGAACCCTCCAATTCCAGCACGGCGTTATACCAACCGGCCTATCACAGCGCGGCACTCTCTGACGTCACCGTTCCTTCTCCGCAGCGGTTCATCCTCCTTCACAATTTCACCTCGTACATTCGCTCTCACGCTCACACAACCAAGTAACTGTTTACCCAAAAGCTACTGAACCAAGTAACTACCTTTCAGGCAGCCACAGTAACTCACAGTTACACAAAACCAAGTAATCGTCTGTCGTCTAAAAGATCGATAGTATACACCCACTCACGAACATTTACACTCCGTGACCCACGACCTGCGTCAGTCACTCAAATTGCTGTAGACCGCCCCTGGCCTAAGGTTTTCCATACGCAACTGTATGAAATCCACTCACACAAAGTTCCCTACCCCAAGTGAGCCGTCGATAGCACTCCACGACACCCACATTAATGATCAGACAATTACAGTACAAAACTATCCCGGGATCTTGGACTTCTCTTGAGTCTGATTTCCAAAACTTCCTGATCCGCACGTGTTCGGACCAGTAAACCAATAACCTCACGTTCACTCGACTATCATTCCAACTCCACAAGACATCACACAATCAATTCACTGCAATCTAACACACTCACACTATTCATACTCACGCTACCGCTGTCTCCGCTGCACCATCAGCTTCCGCCGATCTCCGTCAACGCCCGCTGTCCTCTGCTCTTGGTCACGGGCTTTCTTTTGGGCTCTGTAAGTCTGATTCTGTTCTAAATTTTCTAACCTCTTCCCTCACTTCTAGAGACAACCGTCCTCGTTTGCTACCAATTGATAAGGCCGAATTCCATATCCTGAATTTACTCAGGATTACCTGGTCGATGGTCTTTGTTGCCTGCTAAGAAGTGTGGAGGGAAGATTACAATTTACCAGTTATACTTTTCCCCTTTCCATTGATCTAAATACCTTCGAACTCCGAATTCAGATTTGGTTAATTTATTACAAAGCCAAAAATAACAGAATATAGACACTCCTCAAAATCAAGGTGTAAAGATACATGAAAACTAATACAGAGCCCAGTCTACGAATATAGTTCATACGACACAATAGGCACAGAATAATAAACTCCCTAATCAGAACACAGCTGAGTCTAGACACTGCGTCCAAATCTCTTTTCATTTGTATTTCCGAATTATAAAAGAATCTGTCCCTACTCTACTTCTATAATGGCATCCCTTCGTAATTTCCCAAAGGATTTTCCCCAAAGGTGTCAGCACTAACCCTGGGCATTAAAATCCGCTCCTCTCGCGGAGTTTACGGATTTTCGGCAACTCCGTGTAGAACGCGGAGTTACCGAAAACTCAGCGACACGTCATTCGGACGCGCCATCGGACATCCGGCAGAAGTTCCGTGAAGATCGCGATGCCGAACACGCAGAATTTGCAATCTGGAGAAGAATATCTCTCGAGGAGCATAAAACCTTCTCGAAAATGATGATTTGGATGAAAAAAATTCCTCAGTTTGACATTTGGCTGTACTTTTTTGTGCAAGGAGTCCTTTTCCTACTCTTTTTTTAAGGGGAAGGAAGTGCCCCGGAGTCTCCAACTTCCTGTTCCTGTCCAGCAGGCTCCTCCCAGTGCTTTGTCCATATCCTGTTCAGTTTTCATTTGGATTTGGAGCTGGAAGGATCACTCTTTGTGCCTGCTGCATCATATAACATTGGATTTGAGGACTTTTGGATTTGACATTTTACAAGTAAGTTGGAGAATTGGGGTTGTTTGTTTGATTGGGTCATTGCACCTACATTTTTTGGTAATTTTCATCGTTTTTTTTAGAATTTATTGTTGTGGGTGGTCTGTAGTTTCAGTAGGGGCCTAGTTGTTTTTCTTTGTATGTAGTTTTTCTACTAGTTTTGTTTTATAAAGGAAACATGTTGCAAAGTTCACTACATTTTCTCCAACGTTTGCAATCAATTTGCAATATTTATTTAATTCACTAGTCCAGTAGTCTGGCCCAAAAAATAGGCTTTTCAGCCAGTAGGCCCAGAGCTACTCATGGGTGCATAAAACAACTGTTTCTGTGGTGTCTGTTGAATTTAAACATCATTTAGGGCATGGATGGCATTGGATTGAATTGCAAAAAGTCTTTTTTTTGGGTTATTTCACTGTGTTGGTGTGTGTTAAATAAATGCCTTTGTTGGATGTGTGTGTGTGGTGTGGTTGTTGTGTAACTTGCAAACCTTTTTAGCCCTGTGGATTTTCGTTTTTGCAATTTTGCATTAAAGCTGTGTTGTTTAACATGCCTCCTTTGTCTGGCCATATATAGGCCTGCTTGAGTTCATTGTTTTACAGGCCTCCTGCTTGCTGTGACTGTGAGTGACCATGTGGCTGGTGGCCATTTTGTGGTGGCAGTTTAGTAGTGTGCTGCTTTTGCCCTATAGGCCTGCATGTCTTTCCTTTGTTCCTCTTGGCTTACTGCTTCCCTCCCCTTTGCCAGCTGCAGCTCCCTGAATGACGTGATGCGCAAATTAATGCCAAACAGGTTCCACTTCCATTACATTTGTATTTTTGTTTTTGTTCTTCTTCTTCTTTCCAATCCTTCCTGAGTGTACACAGTATACCATGAAAGCCCTTGTTGTCAAAGTCTCACAAATGGCTACACTGTTGTTATGTTTTTTAATAACTGAGTTAATAAAATTTAATAATATAACACTAACAAGTGTGACCACCACACACTAAGTTATATATTATATTTGTTTGTTTGTACTAGCATTAATTGAACCACAACAACAAATGCAACATTTCACTGATGTTCTTCTGGCTTCTTTGCTTTTAGGTGCACAAAAGTCTGAGGAGGAGGTGTCATCATCATCACCCGTTGTACTGCCAGACAGAAGTCCTGCTGCGCACGACATCACGTGACGTGTGACCACAGACATCTCTGCAACTTGTGCAACTGCGTCCTGCTGACATCTGAAGAAGATGGCCCCAAAGAAAGGTACCAGGTCCTCCAGTACCAAGAAAGTTGCCAGTGAAAAGAAGGAATAGAAGAAGGAAGAAGTGGCACTTACCAAGACTGGTGTGCCGCCCAGGATGTTTTTTGGGAAACAAAAAATTAATCCTGCAGCAGCGGTGTCCGGGGAGCAAGCTGGGAGAAGCATCTCCGCAGCAGTGGGCCCACCCCACCAACCTAGGCCCAAGCCCATGAGTGTCGCAGAGGCAGCCAGTCTAATTGCGCAAACACCAACGAGCAGTGATGTTGAAATTGACTTATCGTTATCGCAAAGTAGTACCCAATCAATGCAGGAGGAAACTCAGCAGATAAGTGGGCAACAACAGCCGCAACAACAGCTGCAAAAACAGCTGCAACAGCAGCCGCAACAAAAGCCGCAACCACCGCCCACAATAGTAGTTGTTCCTCCCGAAGTAGGGCAGTTCAGGAAATCGAGCTTCCTGCAGAGGAAGAAGAAGAGCAAGCCACTCTTTCAAAAGATCCATTGTCTTCCAGATCCCCAGCAAGGAAAAGGAGGGTTAGTCCATCAACTTCTTCTTCAAGCCCCCCTTCTGATGATCTAGATGCCACTTGGAAGCCACCAGCTCAGTCTGAGAGTGAGGCACGCCACAAGACAAGGCTAGGGAAAAGGAAGGTTCCAGAAATCCTTAGAGATATGGAGGTAGATGTAGAAGAGGAGGATGATGATGAGCCAGTCATCATGAACATCACTCCCGCCCCAGTGGAGATGGAGACCGACATTATTACCCAATCCCAAATTGCTGTGAGGGATGTGGCACGGATACCATCAACACAGGTAACACCAACACCACCTCCAGCTTCCATATTTGCATTTGCAAATGCCCGGCAGGGGCCTACATCCAGCACAACCACCACCTCAGTAGGTAGTGGTACTGCACAGAGTCAAATTCCAGGCACACCCTCCAGTTCATCCGGCATTGCAAGTGGCACCTCCAGCAGCACAAGAAAGTTCACCTCCCAGTTTGGGACTTCTTTTCGGTTAGCAGTAAGGAGGAGAACATTGCTATATGCTCAATTTGTCGACATAGTGTTAGTCGGGGTAAGCTTGGTTCAAACTATGGTACCGGAGGCCAAACACCCCATCTGAAAAAACACCACTTGATCCAGTGGGAGGAACACTGTAAAGGCCAAAAAAGAAAAACTGCACCCATTGCTGTTGGTGTGGATGAAGAAGATATGATCGCGGTGGAAGGTGAACAAGAGGGAGACATTTTCTCTGGTACACAAAGTAGCCCTGTCCCCAGCAGTGCAGTGGTACCACTACCGCCCACATCGTCATCATCCTCAGCAACATCTCAGTGGCACCGTAGTAAGAGTCAGGCTGAGCCTGAGACACCAAGTCAACAGAGTACCGCAATGAAAAAAAGTGCGTCGTTGAGCCTAACAAACTCTGGGTTCAAGAAGTCACCTGCATCAGCGGCACCAGAAAGGAAAACAATCCAGCCTACCATTGTCAGCATGCTTAGATCGGAGGGGCAGTACAAACGCAACCATCCAATGGCACGTTTGTACAATGCGAAGCTTGCGAAAATGTTAGCGCTGGACCTTCTCCCTTTTTCTTTTGTGGAAGGGTTGGGTTTTCTGGAATTTGTGACAGCCATCTGCCCAAAATGAAAGGTTCCCAGCCGGTCCTATTTCGCCAGAGTTGGTGTTCCAGCACTACATCACGACGTGCTGGAATTGCTTGGACCTTTGCAGCAGAGTGCTGTTCACAATATCCACCTGACAACAGACATGTGGACCAGTTGTCAAGCCACTGATTACATGTGCATCACTGCACACTGGATCTCTTTTGTGGGGTTTAGAGAAAAGATATCTGCAGCAGGTGTTGTTGACACTGCTGAGATTTTTAATGCCACTCGTAAACATGCAACTGTAGCCATGTTCTCCATGGAGAAATCTCATACTGCTGCAAACATTTTGGAAGAGTTTAACAGCAAGGTCTTTGAATGGCTGCACCCAAGAGGGCTTAACATTGGTTTTGTTGCCACGGACAATGGCAGTAATATAGTTAAGGCCATGGGCGATGGTGGCTATTTCAGGGTCCTGTGTTTGACGCACTGCATTAACATCATTGTTCAAGAGTTTCTGAAAAAAGAATACCGAGTCAGCAACTTACTGACCACCTGCAGAAGAATATGCACACATTTCAGCCATTCTTTTAAAGCCCGGAAGCAGCTGAGGATCATTCAACGTGAGCATAGAATGCCAGTCAAAGCACTCATCCAGGAGGTGCCAACACGTTGGAACTCAACTTATTACATGCTTGAACGTCTGTTTGAGCAGTACAGACCAATCAATGACTATGTCATGCAAAGACTAGGGGATGCTATTGTGAAAGGCATGACCATTGAGATGGACCAATGGGGCCTAGTTAAATGCCTGACAGAGATGCTACTTCCTTTCGAGCTCTTCACACGTGAAGTCAGCAAGGAGGACTGTACTATGGGCCAAGCTATCCCATTGTTGCACATGCTAGAGCAACAGCTGAAGGCGGTGTCTGACAGGTACGCAGGTGTGGAGGAAAAAAATGAAGTATATGAGTTGGTGGAGAGCTTAGCCCTTTGCTTAGCTGAAAATACAAGGGTGCAAACAAAGATTGTGTCAGACAAACATTACATTTCTGCCACAATTCTGGATCCACGGTACAAATCAGCACTGAACACTAAGACATTAATTCCTTTTTCAGAAGTGGATGTTGCCCAGTACAAAACTTGGATAGCTGAGGCAGCCAGTGACTTGGAAAAAGAACGGCTGGTATTTAAAGGCCCACTACTCCAACCCACAACAAGTACTGCAGCAGGGCATCCGGCGTCAAGTTCAACTTCAGAGCCTGAGGGCAGTGCGTTTGGCACACAGCAGTCACCAACACTATCAACAAAAGCAAGAACAGGATCATCAGCCCCAGTAAAATCGGCACAGGATTGGTATCTACAGCAAGGGCTTGTTAGGTCCAGTGCTGATGCAAAGGCAAAAGAGGCCCAGCAAAGCGTAGCACCCCTGAGCATTGAGCGGATGGTCCAGGCCTATCTGGATGACCCAACAGAGGTCTACATTGATCCAAACCCATTGGTGTATTGGTATGGGAAAAGGCGCCTTTGGCCAGTCCTCAGCATGCTCGCGATAAACTATCTGGCTTGCCCTGTCGCAAGTGTCTCTTCTGAGAGTGTTTTCAGTGCTGCTGGTGCCATTGTTACAGTGAAAAGGACCAGTCTCTCGCCCAAAAACGTGGAGAGGTTAACCATGATCAAAATTAATCAGCACTTTATACCACCGGAGTACAAAATACATGAATCACAGCAGGAAGATGAGGACAGCGACTTAGGTGGTGGAAATAGTGTGTTAGATGACCTACTTCTGGTTGAACCACCAGAGTTTGAGGACGAGCTCTACTTCCCTGACAACTAGGCTTTCAACTTGTTACTTTCATTCTTCCTTATTTACTTTTATTATTTGTGTGTGTCTCTGTCTTTCTGGTTCGAATCACAACAAATCCATCACCACCGTCTTCTCTTTTTATTGCCATATTGCAGTTGCAGCTGTGTGTATTTAAGTCCACTCCTCCGAGTCCTGCTCCATCCTCCTGACTCGCCCTAAATCAATTTCCCTCAAGCCAGACATTGGATGGAGAATAGTCCAAGAAACGTTGCCTCGTCGAGTCCCTCCAAAAGAAGTGGAACATGATGACTATAGCTATCCTCCTTTCCGGGCCGAGAGAGACTGCCCCTTAACTTAAGATGAGAAGGAACAGGTAATGATGGCATGCATAGTACGCTGACTCTGAGTGATTGGTGTTTGTGTTGTTGTTGTTGTTTGTTGTGCATGAAGTGAAGTCAAAGTGTACTAGTATTTAATCTACACACTAAAAGTGACGCAAGTCAATGTTTCCCTTCTTGTTGTTTAATAACAAAATTGTACTTCTACTGCAGGCCGATCCATTGCATTTTGAATATGGAATCTGGACTCAATCGGTACACTACAGTCTGAGTTGGACAACACCATGATGATGACCACATAGTATCTTCGCAGTCAGTCAGTTGGATCGGAGATGATTGATGGAATAACTCAGGGCGTTTCAAATCACGAAGTGGCATAAAAGGTAAACAAGTCAACAACAACCACAGCAGACCTACATGTCTGTGTAGTTGTGGTGGAGTCGAGTAGTCACGAGTGTAGTAGTGGTATGACTTTCGGCCGTGCATTGATTTAGTTACTTACTTTGGAAAATGCTATGGTGCTGTATATGTGTGCTCTGTGACTGTCTGGCTCAGTCAAAATCTAAGCTAAGTGGAGGTTGGGGCGGCGCCGTGGGCCTGCTCTGTCCTGTTGCTGTTGTATGTTAATGCTGGAAACATACAACAGAGTAGACATGATTTAGCCATGTCACCTCTGAAAGTGTTTGCACTCCTCCGTAATTTATGCTTTTTTTTCTCCTTGATTTTTCAATATCCCTTTTGTTTTTCCATCTACACTTACAGGCCAGACTTTACCCTGTGCTAAACAGAGAAAAACAACTCACACTCACCTACCAATCCGCATCCGCCAGGCAGGCAGTGGCCCCCAAGATTGACGGACGCAGCGTCCATGAAAGGGAGGACCAAGAGGAATGCCGAGATTCAACTCCCCAATTTGACCAGGATAACATACAGTAACTTTAGTATCATTCATCATCTTTTAAATAATTTGATTTATTTTTTCTCTCCAATTATTACGACTGTGTGTTTGTTGTTGTTGCTATTATGTTTGCTCTTTGCTTATAATTGATCCATACAGATATTTTTTAATTTTCTTTGCTAGCTTTAAAAGGAAGCCCGGTACAACAGAACATAAAATGTATGTAATTTGGGTCTCTCTGAGGGCCGACAGGCAAGGCAAATAGCATAATAATAATTAATAATACACTGCTGCCCTGTACTGTCTACTAGTCCAGTTAGTAAGTACTACTTATCATCATTAACCATCAAGTCATCATCATGCCTGCATTTCCTTTTTCTCCCTTAACAGATATATGATGGTCGTCTGGCAAGATTGTGTGTGTTGTTCAGTTGTTGTTGTCCATGTGTAGTGTTTGTCTTTGTCAAACCTTTCCCTCAAATACCCCTTCCCAACCATTCATCAAACCCTAACCCTCTTTCCCCGGGCTGTGTGATTTATATTGAGGTGTGACTAAATTAAATTTACACCAATAATTGATCACACACTTGCTGGGGCGGATGTGGTGAAAGCAACACTAATTCAATTTCACTCAAGGCAGGGCGAGGATCTTCTTCTGCTTGCCAATGCCCACCCATGCTCAGTATATTTGAAAGTCATTTTTTTTTCCAAAGGAACATAATCAATCATAATTAATTGCCGGCATCGATTGGATTCATCATCCCCTTCCTAAGTTACAGCACTAAACGTTATGCTTGTGTCGAGTGACTCGAGTCAAATACAGTTTGTAACTTGTTGCACTAGGCTATCCCCGCCACCATTATGTCTTATTTTACTTTGTTCTACTACTCCTTCCATAGTCTCCCTCAGGCGACTGACTGTCTCATTTTATTTTTTTGCAAATGCTACTGCCATTGTATACTGTACTACCACCACAACCATGGCATCTTGGGAAACCAAACCATCATCACCATGCAGCCATCGCTGTGCCTAAGTTTAAACATCAATCACAGGTAAGAGAAGAAGTTTGGGGGAGGCATAATTAATAATGGAAATTAATTCATTAATTCACACCCACACCCTTGAGTCCAGTTGCAGACTGCATAGACTAGGAGGAGAGACTGACAGTAGTAGTAGGACAAGTCACTCAGTGAGGGTACCGCATCTATCTGTTCGTGTGTTACAAAATAGGCAGATTATTTAAATCAAAAACTGGCTGCGGCCCTGCAGCAGCAAAGGTAGGAAACCGTGTGACGTAAAAGAGTAACCCCCCCACAAAACATTTACATCGCATGTAAAGTTTAAGTATAAATATAATTTAATCCCCTAGCAAAATAAACTAATGTAAAAAATCCCACCTGACCCACCCCTCTCCCTCACCCCAACCAATGTCCAAAAAGTCCAACCAATGTCCTTAAATTCAAAAATAAAATTGTCCATAAATATATAAACCCCAACTTTCCCCAACGAACGCCCAATGCCCACCCACCAAAAAAAGGAATAAAAAAGGGTTAATCCAACAGGATCTCTATCGGCGGGCTTGCAGTCGCCGGTTAGTAGCCAGGACCTCCTTTAGCTGCTCCTCTAGGCGCGCCATTCGGAGGAGCATGCGGCGCTGGAAAAGTCTACAATTGCATCCACAGGGGGGGAAAGCAGTGTTGGATACAGTAGTGAAAAAGAACTACTTCAATTTCAAAGATGAGTTCTATTTTCAGATAAAGGGAGTGGCTATGGGGTGCCCATTTTCCCCAGAACTAGCCGTACTTTTTATGAGTAAATATGAAGAGCAATTTGTTTACAATAACAATCCTTTCAAACAGTGGATCGGCGGCTGGGTCCGCTATATTGATGATGTTTTTTTGACTTGGACAGGAGAAGAAGAACAACTCCATGCATTCCATGAGTGGCTAAATAATAGAACTGCAGATATTAAATTCAGCCTTAACCACTCGAAGCATAGGATGCCGTTTTTGGATGTTGAAGTTTATCCCTCAGATGGTGGGTTGGTTACCACACTTTATAAGAAAAAATCTGATAGGAACAAAGCATTACACTTCACGAGTAATCACCCGCGAAGCTTAAAAGAGAATTTGCCCGTAGGACAATTTCTTAGAATAAGAAGAAACTGTTCTTTTAAGGACGAATACCTGTTCCATGCCAACATCCTAAAGGAGAAACTTGTAACACAAGGATATCCCAAAAAGCTCCTAAAACGGGCAATGAAACGAGCATGGTGGACACCACGGGAAACCTTACTAACAAAAAAAGATAAAAGTCCAGTAGATCGGATAGTGTGTGTGTCGACATATTGCCCAATGTCCAATTTGCTCCAAAAACTAATCAACCAGAATTGGCACCTGATTAAGAACTTAGACTCAAAGCTAATTGAGGCACCTTTATTTGCATTCAAGAAAGACAAGAGCATTGCCAATCAAATTGTTAGAGCTGCGTTACCGAAACAGAAAACTGCCACCCTGCGTGATTTTGTGGGTTTACCGCCAATCAAGGGACATCACAAATGTGGAACATGTATCTGCTGTGATTTGACAATAGAGGGTGATTTGTTCACACACAAAGGAATTCATTGGAAACATGAACACTTCACGAATTGCAAATCTAAATATGTGGTGTATGGGATATTATGCCATGCCAAAAATTATACATTGGCAAAACAAATCAGGAAATCCGACACCGGATAACACAACACAAATCCAGAATCAAAAAGAATATACAAACGGCTCCTTTAGTCAACCATTGGCAGAGCCATGCCCACACTGATAAAGACTTGCGATGGACTATCATCTCGAAAGTTGAACAAGGTGCAAGAGGAGGTGACCTAGAGGCGAGATTGACCAAGAGAGAGGCTACATTAATTATAAAGTTCAATTCAGCAGTAGATGGTCTAAATGAACTATCAGAAATTTACCATCTATAGTATTTCCACTTTAAGTTACAGTCCGGTGGTTACAATCGGTTTATTTCCAAGTTGTGTGGGATGAGGAATTCCGCCAACAGTCAACCAGGAGTCGCGCTATTCACTAGATTGGCTAAGAGACTGGGAGCAACCAACCAGTGCTAAGATAAGGCCTGCTGAGATCATTTTTTAGATTTAGTTCCAACATATACATGACAAAAGGAGAATGCCTTACATAATGTGAAAACTTTTGCAGCATTGACTACTCGAGAAAAATCCCTAAAAAACAGAAAAGGATAAAATGAGTATTTCAAAGAGATCATAATGTTTTCAAAGATTTAAAGTCCTAAGAGAACATCGTATCTGACATGGGTTTGTAATACCTGTCAAGTTCGTGAGCTAATCATACATGATGTCTTGAGACTGTTATTTCCAGCATGCCCGACAGAGTCGACGCTAGAAGCATTACGTTCCATTGTGATGGAAGTTTTTAATAAGCACATGACAAAAAGAGAGCTTTATATAACGCGAATCTTGGTGTATTACCAAACACGCGTGAAAAATCGCTAAATAATAGACAATGTTAAAATAAGTCTTTTTAGAGAGCACAAGTTTTTTTAAAGGTCTTAAGTCAAAAGAGAACGCAATATTTGTTTTCTAATATGGTGTAAAGATCGTTAGCAAATCATACAGCTTAAGGTTTACAAACTACAATTCCCAGCATGCTCGACTGGGTTGACGCTATAAGCGTTGCATCTAACAACAGCGTCTGAACGAGATTAGCAAGCGTTGCGATCGGGAATTGTTTACCCGATGTCTTCGAAGTTGGAGCCTCCGTTCATTGAGCTAGGTAAGAATATGCTAGAGAGCGCCACACAGTCCGAGGAAAGTGAAACTTTCTAACAGGTTAGACTAATGAAGCCCCGAGTACACGAGGCAGGCGGGAATTGAGCCAGGTAGCATTATGCTATAGAGCGCCATACAGCCTGAGGAAAGCGAACCTGCTCATCGCGTTTGACTAATGAAACCCTGAGCCCACGAGGTAGGCGGGAACCGCCCTAATATTGTTTAGGCATAGGTAATAAGACATATAGGACAGCGGAGACCCAGTGGTTGGATTTGTCCCCTCAATGTGAATCGCGAGTGTACTGTAACTTTGCTACACCACATATTAGAGAAATAGCCGACAAACTCCGTTTTTGTTTTCCACAGGTCGGGTGGTACTTTATTTGACCTGAACAAAGAACACAACGTTACTCTGAAAGGGGCCATTGTATTTAAAAAGGTACATTTTCAAAAGTATAAACCTCATTGCCAGATCTCGAGTGCTATGTTGACTTTGATACAATCCTATATCATCCCACAGAAATTGGACAACATATACTTGAGAGGATGACCATTAAGCTGTGCCTTATCATTCATTTTAAACAAGTAAGAGAAACTTCTATTCCCCCACATTCCATAATGGAAGCTTAATGTTAAGAGTGGAAATTAAGATAGTTTTTTATGTTTACAGATATTGACACGAATTCCCCTTCCCCAGAAAATGAGGTAAGAGGCAAAGTGCTGTGAGAGTTGTGTAGATGATGGAGGAGGATTGTAGAATGTATCAAGTAAGACAGTTTTTGTTTTTGTCTTTCAGAAATTGTTGGTCCTGAGGAGAATCCCCAAAATGTGGGAGATTCGAAATGCGTAGACCATTGTATTGCTTAGGCCAATCTGAAAGTATTCAGTCGTTAAATTGTGAATTAAGTTGGATTGGGTAGATGGCCTTGTTTTATAAACAATGTTTTGCCGTTTATGCAATATTTAATTGAAAGTGTGTTCACCAGAAAGAGGGTTTTGTTAGGCTACCCCAGGGTGGGCACTTTTGTATGTATGTTGTGTGATTGCATGGATGGATGTGAAGATTAGTGTAATTAATGTATGATTCTGACACGGTATATATGTTGTGAATATAGTTTGTATTTTAGAGAGTGAATGTGTAGTTCAATTCTAATTGGGGCTCCAAAAAGAGAATTGATAGAGATTTTGTATATTTGGATTTGTAATTTTGAGTAGTTCCAACAAAAAAGACATCAAAAATATTGAAAAAGTGTTATTGAATATATTTGAAAAAGTTTTTGATTAAAATCAAACGGAAAGAGCGGTTTTGCAAGGACAATTGTCTTGTTCATTGTTCCTTGAATTGAAGTGAAAATAATTGCGCAGTACTGGCAACTTGTTTTGTTTATTTATATTGTGGCGCGGCCTTACTGCGCTTTAGCCAAACCCTTGTTGTTTTCTCCTCGGATACAGAAGTGCGGCGGGCGGATGCCTGACCGTGGCGCCGTACCACTCGAGGGCCCTGGCCGGGGCCCGGGGCATTGGAGGAGGCTGCAGCTGCTGCCGCCTCCTCCGCCAGAACCAGCAGCCGCCGATATTCCGTGAGGATGGCCTCAAGCTTCCGGCGCCGGGCCTTGGCTGCCAACTCCTTCCTGTCTGGTCTTTTCTGGTTGGGAAGGAGTAGCTATATCAAAAAAGAAAAAAGACTATTGTAACCAATACTGTTAGCAAAACAGTAACACAAAATTAATTCTACACATAGTGACACAGTAGCACTAGCAAGCACAGTACATAACATTTGTGGTATCTATCCTCCCACTTCCTTGGCCTCTAACATTTGTGGGAGTTTCAGGCATTATACTAGCATTATGGACTCGAGTTCTCTCTTGTTTAGCAAAATTAAGTAACCTTGTTGTAGCCGGCATGCCAGCTCAGTCGGCTTGCGCCCAAGAAGACAAACATACTCGTGACACAGTCTGAAGACTCACGTTATTTTTATTTACTACTGTCTGCAGGTGGGGAAGCTGACTACACAATCATCTTATTTTTCTATTATGGGTGGCACTGGCCATACTCTGTTATTACATCAAGGGCAACTGATCAATTTAACTTTCACCCTGCCCTGAATACTACAACAAGGCAAATGATATCTGATCCAAATGATCATTGCTTATATAAGGGACGACATGAATAACTTTGTTTTGATTGATTGTGTAACCATGCAGCCGATAGGCCACCCATGGCAGGCTGACACAGTCGAAAATAAATTAACATAGGTAGGGAGTGGGCCTCGGAGTCGGAGGGAGGCGCTTGATAAGTAACAACATACATACACAATTTATATCCTGTGCTTGCACACTACTGTGAGTCAAGGGAGTATTCTGAAAATACAACTTCTATTCTCCTTGGCTTTGCTACTCTGGCTCGGTTTATTTTCTTTTACATTCTCTTCAAAGACTCTTCATCCAGTGACATTCTCCACCTATGCTATGATGAATACCATCCAGGCATCCATCCATTCAAAGTAAACATGTCTATCATTCTTCTTAATCTCTCAACAAACCTTAGTTTGTTTCACCAACAACAAACATTTTTTTTTTTTTAAACCACCACCCATGCGTCCTTCCTTGCTTGCCTTTGAGTTTGACCCATGAAACACCCCGGAGGATTCTTGCTATCACCCATACAGTTTCACCCACCCAGGCAGGCATCTTTTCTTTCACCTTCCACCCATCCTGCTTCAACCACCCATGCATCTGATTCCTATCAGCCACCTATGCAAGCATCACACGTATCCTTCTCTACCAATCATATATAATACATCTCGCCCGTCCTTCCTCCTTCCATCCTTCTTTCCCTTTTCGTTCAACCCATCCATCAAGGTCATCTGATCTGACTCTTAGTCTTCTCCATAAAACTTTCCCAGCTGAGTTGAAGTCAGATAGAAGACGCCATTAGTTACTCAACTACTACTCCTGCCGCTAATGCTATTGTTCTAATGCTAAGTAAAGGGTGTCTTCTTCAACCGTTGTTCACAACAACTTAGTCTCTCTCAACATACAGTGTACACCCTTGCAGCGAGTGCGTAACTATTGTCAATAAGTAATGAATATAAGTATAACTTACCACCGCCTGCCACTGCTGCTGCCACATCCACCCCTGTGGCAGCTGCCGCATCCACTGCTCCCTCCTGGCTGGCGTCACCTGCCCCTCCGCTGGCCCCGGCACTGGTGGTCGGTACGCCTAGAAAAAACATTACACATTTTTTAGATGCCATATACAGCTCCCCCTATTTATTTGTTTTCACTAGCAAGATTGAAAAAAAAAAAAAAATACACATACATATACCACATATATCACTAGTACAAATCTGGTACTAGAGTAGAGTAGACACTAGTAGTAGTATGTCCTATCCTATCAAAAATAGTACAATTTCAGGTTGGGCATTTTGTTGGTGGGAATTGTCGAAAAGCCTCTCTAGATTAAGAAGACTAGAAGAGGACAACGTAAAGGACTGGACTCAGTGGCTAGAGCTATTGGTGAATCTGAGTTTTAAAACCTTTTCAATAAAAATAAAGAGTGGCCAACTGGGCAAGCTTAGCTACAGACAGACTAATATAGTAGTAGAGTAGTACAGAGAGTCAGAGCAGAGGCAGTTAGAGGCAGGGATAACAAGAATTTAGAAACAGATAGTCTAGTTCGAAGAAGATTTGGTAAAAAATAGAATTAGGAAACGGAAATAATAGTTTGGAAAATAAGGTGCAGTAAAAGTTAGGGAAATATAATGATTAATATTAACAACTGGAGGACTTACTGGGGCCAGCAGCAGAGCCCTCGGTAGAGGAGCGGTCCTGGCCCTGGGAGGCATCCTGCGATTCTTGCCCTGCTCCCGCCGACTCTGAACCCGTCTTCTTGCCGCTGGGTGCTGATCATGTAAGATATAATAAAGAAAGAGACAAACATTGATGATTGGTGTGAAACAAATAAAATATTTAAAAAAACGCTCAGACAAACATTTTTGGAAACAACAATTGCAATAAAATTGACCTATTTAATCTGATCGACTAGTAGTATCGCGGGATTCGTGGACTGTCTAGTTAATATTTATGAACACTAATCCAGTGTTCCATTCTGATTCCAGAATCCTAAGCCTAAGTTAAGTTACGTACCACCTGACCTAGCCCACCTATTCCAGACGGGCCAATTGTTCACTAAGTCTGCATTTCCATTTATTTTAGTCCTCAAAATGCATAGATGGAGGACGCATACATACATTTTTGCTTCACCAAATTGTTGGTTAGTTGCTGCTGATGTTCTGCTAAGCCTATTACTCACTCACTAACAAACTACAAAAGGTTCTACTAAGGACTGGAGTAAGCAGCACTCAGCCACACGTGACGTGACAGAGGATGCCTCACGCAGACTGCTAAAAAATTACCAACTAATACTAAGTAACTAAACTATCTATCAATCCACCCCTATCTTACTGACAGGAGGACAAAGGAAGGACTAGAGTCTCTCTAGCATTACCTAACTTAAGTTCTCTAAAGTAAACTCTCTTACATAATCAGCCTAAGCGAGCGCAAAGTTGCAAACAAGTAAGATTAGTTGCGCCGCCGAGCACCTGTGTCTAGAAGAATAACAATTACAGAAGATTTTTAAACGTAATTTACCTACCTCCAATGTAAGCAGCAGCATTCTTGCTATTGGAAAAAAATTATATTCGCAATAACAACAGTAACAGTCTACAGAACACACAATACTACTAGTATTATAGTATTAGCTACTCACCAAGCCCCATGACCTCGACACCTAGCAGGTCCAGTAGGTCCTGCTCCTGGTCCAAGCTGTCAGACCACCGGTGGGTCATCTGGTTATGGGTGCGCCGGACCCCAGAGCAGCGAAACACTGCCTGGCGCACCCTCGCCCACCAGCTGTGATGCTCCTGGGTAGCGTACCCGGAGCCAGCCCTGCCGCCTGCTGCCAAGATCAAGGGGAGGTGGCGATGCACAAAAAAAACAAGGGCGGCCACCTCCGCCTCGCTGAAAAGGGCCTGGGCCTGCACCCCTTCCAGGCGCAGTCTGCCACAAGGGAGGTGGCTCTTCTTGGGCGCAGCCGCCTTATCCTTGGACTTGGAGCCGGTGCCCTTAGCCATGGTTCTGGGGGGGGCGGGGGGCGGGGGACGGAAAAGAAAATGTCGGAGTAAAAAATAAAGTCAGGAGAAGAAGTAGGAGAGTAAAAAAGGAAGTAATATAAAACAGTAGAAAAAAGTTTAAAAAACGCAGTAAAAGTAGAAATAAAACGCAAAATATACACTTAAGGTCAGAGAGGGATAGAAAATAAGTAAAAAAGATCAGAAAAACAGTGTAAAAAACAAAGGATTGAAAAGATTATAGAGGGATTGAAAAACAGGCCCCAGAACCATGCAAAGAATAGGAAAACAAGATACCCATTGGCGACCGCGTGGTGAAGTTTGTGCGATATTTCCCCCAAACACGCAATCCGCCTTGCCGAACGTCAAAAATATCCCGCGGGCATACGCGAGCACACGTGAGCATGCGGAAACAAGCAATTCCGCATGCTCGCATAACTCCGCGTAGCCTTGCTGAGTTTTTCTACCGCTTCGCGTAGCCTCGCGTAGCGCGGCTATGCGAACTTCGCCCAGGGTGTTGACTTCCTAAGAAGTGCACTCATGTCAAATGGGTCAAGTAGCGTAAAGCCACAGAGCTCGTTCTAAGATGCTCTCCTTCCTCAATCAAAAGCAGAAGTCCTGCAAATCTGTCCCTGTGCCAAAACAAAAAGACAAAGTTACACCCCTAACGGGTCACATGGTACATTATTCCGTGAACACCTTCTTGAGTAACTTTCCACGAAGTCCAATTAATTTCACAGCCTTGTCCGTCGACCTTGGTTCCCAAGTTTCACCAGGCACGGAAGGTGTCCTCCCTTCTCTCTGTCCGAGCTCTTCAAAGGAATTCCGTTCCTCCCAGGTATCTCCTTAAATCTAAAATAACAAAGTCAAATTCCTGCACCTGCAGTAGGGGTGAAAAGAAAACTTTCTACACACATACATTTTAATTAGCTCCTGACCTAAGAGAAAACGGGGAGAAATGAAACCTTTAAAAACGAAAGTTAGACCTACAATTCTGGCTAACCTAAGAATGTTCTCTAATGCGCACTCATTATACAGGCCTTTATATGAATCTTATAACAATGAATACATTTGATCTACCTACTAATCATTATATACGTGCACAATTAAATGTTTTCTCTAAACACGTGTAAAATACTAATCATTCCTGCAAAAGCGCCATGATTCCACTCGGCAAATCTTAACATGAGAATACATAAACTTCGTTTTAATATGCACAAAGTTCAACCAAACATCGAATATATATATATGAGTGCAGTTCGGACATGAGTATAATGCACCCCTTACAAATTTCAGAGCGTTGAGCGCTCTATCACCCTCCTCAACCCAATTTCTCACACATACATACAGACATCGTGTAACCAACAAATTATGTCAAAGGCTAGCATATCCTAATCCATCAGCACCCTAACGTCACCATTCAAAACACACCCCAGTTCAACAAAAAGGACCAACTGTATTATACAATATTTTGTTCATTAAAATATATTTAATGCAAATTTGGAGCGCTGCATACATACAACATGTCTGTTCTAAACTATACTCTAAAGCTAAATGGAAAATCACTCAAGATATTAGCATAGGTGGGGAAGTGATGACTTGTTCTCAGGAGAACTTTATAATACTAATGTGCATTTGTTTATTTTGCAGCTTACACAGAGCAAATTTATAATAAATGGAAATTAGTTATCTCCTTTGAAACATGCGTTTTAGTTCAGAATATTCATTGCATATATTACAGATGGTGTTATTATCTTGCAGCTCTAGGAAGCAACATAGTTTCACTCAACTACAGAGAGTCAGAAATGCAGGGCTTGGTACAAGGTATATCATATACCATAATAGGGAAGTTAAACTAGAGTTGGAATGATAAAACACTGACAGACTATTTCTTGTCTTTAGATATCAGCACTTCTGCAATGCAAATTAAGCCTTGCCGTATGATTAGGCAGAGTGAGCATATCCAATGTGTAGGAAGCTGGCTCTCTATATACTATACAAAAAAGGTATGATATGCAGGGAGTCCAGTGGATCCCCAGAGACTTTCCAGAGGCTGAAGTAGATAATACTAATGCTCTCTTTTGTGGTTGTGTGGGCGATCAGTTAGGCTTATCAATGGGCAGTGCTAAGCATTTGTTATACACACAGTGGTAATAAATGAGACACACACTCGATGAATAAATCCAAGACCAATTTACAAAAATAGTACTTGGTTATATTTATTTTGTAGAATCACAGAATTTTTTCTTAGGTTAATACGTTTTGCAATAGAAATTCTTCTCAATATCAAAAGTGGACACTGTAATTACCAGACTTTGCAATGTTAACCTATGGGAGGAAGAAAACATTCAGCATACAGATAGGTAACATCGACTTACAAATACAGTCTTCAGGAGCTAAGATCAGTATTGGGCAAGGTTTAGTACAGCACCAACAGTACACCACCAGCGGCACAAGGGCGGCCAGGAGCAGGGTGCAAATACGGTGTTGGGTATCCAATACAACTCAATGAAGAATGGGGCAAGCAGACAGATGCTGCTTACAGGTAAGTAACAGAGGCTTGGGGGACCAGTCACTGGGGGTTGAAGCAAGCACTGGACAGGGTCCAAGGCAGCACCAACAGTACAGCACCAATGGCACAGAGGCGGCCGGGTGCAGGGTGCCAACACAACATAGGGTGACCAATGTTAAGCAATGGAGAAAGGCCAAATTGGAAAAAGGCTGTAGGCTCAGGCCAGGAGGCCAGTTGAAGGAAACCAACAGCCGGAGAGGTAAGTTGCAATGCTCGGGGAAGTAGGGACACCTTTGGTCCTCTTCACCAAGGCCCAGGGTCGGCGGGTGCAGGGGTATCTTTTGGTATTGGAAACGGCTTATCAGAGCAGGGGGTGTCCGTGCAGAGGCTGCAGGAGGCGTTGAGGAGTGCAGGAGAGGTCAGCTCACAGTGGACTCCAGCTCTGGAGTGCTGCGGACCCTCGCTGGCACCAGTGGGCCACTTGAACTCGGGCCGGAGGTGTCAGGTGCAGAGGTGGAACTGGGGGTCAGGCTTCGCGGCTCTTCAGGTCGCAGAGTCTTTGCTTGAAGATTGTTGCTTTTGAACAGGTCCACTGTTCTTGGGAGTTCTTGATCTTTATTGAAGGCAGGCAGCCCTCCCAGGGTTTTGGAGGTCAGTGGGCTGCAGAATGAGTCGTATTTTGGTGCAGGATCATCGAGGGCTGCAGACAGCCCAGTATGGCTGTGGCAAAGTCAATAGATCTCTGCAGTCTTCTCTGCTGGTGCGGCTCTGCAGTACGGTTCTTCTTAGGTCATCAGGAACTGAAGTTCATGGTCTGGTGATGCCACCTAAATACTAGATTTAGGGGTGTTGCAAGGGAGTGACAGGTAGTGGCCAATGGGCCCCTTACTTGGGGTGTCTACACCCTCTATTATGCCCACCTCCTGTGGGAGGGGGACATAGCCCTAGCCCTGATTGGATAAGTCTCACCAACTTCAAGATGGTGGGCACCGAAAAGTGTACTTCACCTCGCCTCCAGCACCTGAGGGTTTGAGTTGGAAAAGGGGGACACACCTCCTATTCTTTCTATGTTTCCCTGCCTGTCTTTCCACCAAAAGAGGGGGTGAGGACAGCAAGGGGGCCTGCTCCTTCTAACAGGAGAGGCTGGGGTTGAGTTACAAAGGCAGCAAGGCCTTTGAAGCTCCCCGCCACAGATGGCTCTTCTTGACCAGGGGGAGGTGTGAACACCTCTACCCAGGACAGGCATTGTTCTTGACCTCTGATTGCAAAGGCGCTCACCCCATGAGGTCAGAACATTGTCTGGTGGTAGCAGGCTGGCTTAGGCCAGTCTGTAACCAAACTAAGTATTGCTAGGTTTTAGGGAACCACTCTAAGGGGTCCTCTTTGGGCAATTTGTAATAAATCTGACACTGGAATCAGTGCAGGTTTATTATGACGAAAAGTTTGGTACCAAACATCCCATACTTCAGTGAAGCCATCATGGAGCTGGGGAGTGCAGGGCCGTGGTGAAGGACCCTAGGGTGGCACAATTCGTGCTGCCACCCTTCAGGTCCCTCTTCAGTGCCAATGCACTCAGTACCAGGGGTACAATTTACTAGGAACTTACAAGTGGTACTGAAGTTGTACCAATTGGGGCATAGTTTTACATAAAAAATACTGGTACTGGGGGCGTGGTTAGCAGGGACCCAGTACTCTTCAGTTAAAGTTCCATCAAACGACAGGCAAAAGTTGTGGGGGGGGTACTGCAACAAAAACCCAGTTTACTACAAAATGTCATTTTTTCTCTCTCACATCCCTCTTACCTTCCCCAACCTAATATCATATTTATGGTTGTCAGTGTGTCAAGGGATGGAGAAGCGCACACCCCTCCTGCAATATCCGAATTGCAAGGTTGCTACAAACTTAACAATATTCAAATGCATCGAAACTTCATTTGAGCAGGCCTGTGTTTGCATAAACCCAATTCTATTGACTTTATCAATGCTTGATTTCTGAAGCCAATACTAAGGTTTTTTTAAAGTTGAGGTGTTTTTGCTTTATGCTTTTATTTGAACAAAACCAACAAAAACATTTTTGAATAAATGTACAGGTGAAAGCACTCCAATATGCTGCATGCAGTTATCCAAACACCCAGTGAACGTATCATCCATAGGGCTTCTTGCTGCTAGGCAGGTATGCATGTGTTCTAGTTTGTGAGTTGTGTGTTTGTCTCTGTGGTCCTGTTTGGTATCTGAGTAATTTAGCTTCCTCAACCTTAAAAAGGAATCCCTGAAATGGATTAAATAGAATCACTCAAATGCCTTTCTTTATCTTTCAAAATGTAAGGGTGGGTGGAACTTGCAGAATTTCACTCTTTGGAATTCCGCAGAGTTACATAAAAACTCCACGAGTTGTCACGGAGTTCTGCCAATGAGCGAAAAAAAAATACTTTGCCTTGCTTGCGCTGTGTTTTAGCGCAGGTAGCATGTTCTGCACTGAAAAATCAGCATAGACAGCACCTCAAGGTGCACAAGAGGGTGCAGCCATTTGAGTTGATTTTGCTGCCACTCGAGTAGAAAATCTACTCAAGAAGCAGACCTCTCACCGTGACTACCCCTGCGATCACTCGCTTAGAAAATCATATCTGAAAACTTCCTAGTGACCGGAAATCATGCTCGCGCGTGACAACTCACTTGGAGGAGCCTTGCATTGTTATCATTGTCGTTGTGTTGCTCGAATGGAAAAACAAAATGTCCAAGCAGCAATTGGTGGAATTTGACCAGACCTCCACGTTAAAAAAGTAACTTGAAGTCACCAAATTTCTCCGATTCTGCAAAAAGAATTAAAAATTCCACCCTGGCCTACCAATATTTCACCTATTTAAGAAGTCTCTTTACTTTGCATTTTGGTACTACTGGTTCTGTCCTGGTACTGGCGAAGTACTACATGCCCCCTCCTTCAAAGATAAAAACAATAATAGATGACCAGGGATAACTTGAGACCTCTCTGGCATCACCCTGTAACTGCCTTCTGCACATTAATGTGTGTTCTACAGTACAGCACTCTAAACCCACTGCTGTGGCCCATAATGCACATGACTCTGTACATTAGTCCGTGCTCCACTGGTGCAGAACATCCAGTTCTCATCTCATACACAATAACCAGTGCCTCCTTGGTGCACAGCACTGCATGCTCTAAAGAGACACTTGGACCTGTGTGCCTAAGCAGTGCTTAATTTGTCCTCATCAACAGGCCGCTGCAGCTTTTGCCTCCCATTGCCCCTGCCAGCACTGCCAATTACAGGACCAACAAAACTACAAACCTCCAAACTCCTACAAGTGTGACAGTTCAAAATTTCAGGCCGCCCAAAGCTATGAGAATGGCTTAGGTGGCAGCTATTATTCATCTTTTTTATATATTGAAGAAATAAACAAAGGTATTTGGGTATTTGTGCTTATCTCTAAATTAGTCTAACAGCAGCACCATGTGGCAGACTGTCATAAGTGCAGGGGCTGGCAATTTAGGGCAGGTGCCGAGAACCGGAAACCACCTGCTTAAATTAAGCACTGTGCCTAAAATAGGTTAACCAATTCTTCCCGGAGGCAATTTGCTCCATGATCCCCCGGGATGCATCACCCTGTGCTCCTGTGTGACACATCAGCCTGTGCTTTACTCAGGAACATCCTCTTGTGCTCCCATAAGGTGCACATCTAGAGCTCCCTTGGTGCATACCAGGGGCTAAGCAAACACAAGGAGATGATGGACGGAGTGCTGAAACTTTTCAAACACTCACCCCCAGTCACAGATCTGGGTTGAATCCATCATCATTCTTTAGCTCACTTCGCCACCCCATTTTAGACACAGCGACATGCAAATCATTCTTGACCCTGTGCCTCATGGGAACAGTCCAGCCCGAACCACCAAGCCATGTCTTCCCTAGACCAGAAACAAGCATCCTGGGACCGGTTTCAGGGTAACACCCCTCATCAGCCAGGCTAGCTTGAATCCAGTGGCAAAGTGAGCAAGGGACCCACGTCTGGGCATACCCTGCCAACTTAGGGCAAAGAAAGCAAACACAAGGAGATGATGGACGGAGTGCTGAAACTTTTCAAACACTCATCCCCAGTCACAGATCTGGGTTGAATCCATCATCATTCTTTAGCTCACTTCGCCACCCCAGTTCAGACACAGCTGTATGCAAATCAGTCTTGGCCCTGTGCCTCATGGGAACAGTCCAGCCCGAACTGCCAAACCATTTGTTCTCTGGACCGGAAATAAGCATCCTAGGGCTCTATTTTAACTGACGCTTGCTCCATTTTTTAATATCTGCCTGGTCCCTCCTCCTTTACATCGCAGTGTGTCCTCCCGATCAACATGTAACTTGGGCCACATGCTGCATGTCATCCTGTAACCCCCCTAGCTTTGTGCTGCATAGTACTACCAATGTCTTTTGATCTGTGTGCATTGATGCTTATATGTTTATTCATATGTGTACATAGATGCCTGCATGGTTGCTTGATGTAATAAAAACGGGTGCCCTTATATGGGTTGGTCTTTGTCCATATAGGCATGATCTGCGTGTTCACGTGTGCCCATATATTGGGTAGTCACTCTATACAGAACTCAAGTCCTTTGGCTTTGTCGTTGATTGCTCTGTCTGCGATTTCCACTAACTTAGATGTTAGATGTGACCAATGTTTATACACAGAGCTGGCTTCAGCTGGTGGTGTTTGAAGCAGTGGCGGCTGGTACTTAACGGCGCTGGGGAGGGCGGGTCGCGGGGGGAATGAAAACACTTACCTGTTGCCGTTGCCACCGCTGCCTCTTGTTCCTCTTCGCCCACTTCCAGGGCAGGAAGCAGGAAGCACCCTGCTCCCAGCCAATCACAACACTGCAATGCAGCTTTGTGATTGGTCTGAGCGCCGTGGTTCGGCGCTCAGCCAGGGAATGGGAGGATGGGCATGTTCTGCACCCAGGCTGTAATGCAGCCGGTGCTGAGACAGAATATCGAGTTGGAAATGTCGACTTACACAAATATCGAGTTGAAAATATCGTGATTCAGAAATATCGACAGCAAGAATATCGTGGTCAAGAATATCGAGTTTATTGTTTGCAAAAATATAGATGTTTAAAATATCGAATTTTTAATTAGTTTTATGTATTTTAGTTTATATTTTAATTGTATGTGATGGATGTTTTTTTGTATAAGTATTGTTTATGGTTTTTAATATATGTGTTACATTTTTAGTAGTTATGAATTTTATTTTAATTCAATTTTGCATTTTTTAGTTCCGTAGCGGGTTGAGGGTTTATAGGGGAATAGGGTGGGAAGTAATTTAATTATAATAAATTAATGATTATTTTTTGTTTATTTAATTTAGATTTTATAGCGTTAATTGTGGGAAGTAATTTATTTGTCATTAATTATTAATTGGCTGTTAATTAATATTAATTGATTAATTGATAATTAATTATTGTAATTGTGTAAATGTTTTTAGGTGATGGTTGTGGGGTTTATAGAGTTAAAGGTTAGTTGTAAATTTTTATTAACTAATTAATTGATAATTAATTATGGTAATTGTGTGATTTTGTTTAGGTGTGGGTTGTGGGGTTTATGGGGTAAAGGGTGGGAAGCAATTTATTTTTAATTAATTAATATTAAGTTCTTAATTAATATTAATTAAGTGATAGAAAATTAATTACAGAAATTGTTTAATTAATTTTAGGTGCGGGTTGTGGGGTTTATAGGGGTAAAGGGTGGGCAGTAATTTATGTTTAGTTAATTAATGATTAGCTGTTAATTAATATTTATTAATTAATTAATTAATTGAAAATTAAATGTGGAATTTGTGTAATTAATTTTAGGTGTGGGTTGTGGGGTTTATAGGGGTAAAGGGTGGGAAGTAATTTTTGTTTAATTAATCAAAAATTAGTTGCTCATTAATATTAATTAATTAATTTATATTTAATTAGTGTATTTGTTTATATTTTTTTGTGTGTGGGTTTTATTGTTATAGGGGTACAGTGTGGGGAGTAAATTAATTTTACTTACTTTATAATTAGTTATTAAATACTATTAGTTTTTTAATTGAAAATAAGTTTTAACTGTGTAATTAATTTTTTTACAATTTAATTTTAGCTGTGGGTTATGGGGGTAAAGTTTGGGAAGTGAAATAATTTTTATGAGTTTTAATTTGTTTTTTAATTAATAATATTTCTTTAATTGGTAGTTAATTATGTTAGTTGAGGAAGTAAATTTTTTTTAAATTTAGATGTGGGTTGTGAATTGTGTGGTGTTATAGGGTAGGAAATAAAAAAAAGTTAATTTATGTAATAATTAATGTTTTAAAGGCCCATTACGATACCCGGCGTAAAAAAATCCGCCACGCATGAAAGCGGCAAAAATCCGCCCGCACACACCGTCTGAACACCGACCACGCCATTACGATGACACAAACCGAAAACCGCCATCGGCGGAAAAATCACACAAGATACCGCCCGCCCTCGTCCGAGTCGGAGTCAAACCGCCCGCCACGGACGGAAACACGCACGACAACACAAAACCGCCCGCCCTCACGGCCGACACACCGCACGTGAAATTACGATCGCACCGCCATGAGCGCGGGAAAACTACAAATATACCGCCCGCCAGCGCAAACAACTCCGATGAAAATTGACACGGCAGAAGCCATGGCGGCCACGTCCCTGCACAGAAACCATCCGCTGACAAAAACAATCGCACACAACATGGCCAACAAGTCCACACAGCAAGGCACGCACAAATACACAAGCACAGTACACATCCCGAAAACACACCCCCTGGACAAACAAAACCCACAAAGGCCAGAACACCAGACACAACACACCTGAAAACAACAGACCATGAGGACACACCCACATAGGTAAGTACAAAAGCAGCACTCCCACAGACCACAACCCCATGCAACATTGCAAACCAGAGAGGAGAGGAGAGGACACAGTGACACAGCAAGGACAGCAGCACACCACAGAAACGCACACATCACAACCACCACCACCACCACCACCACCAAACACCGGCACCACAAACCCCCTGCACATTACACAACACACACCGCACCAGCACCACAAACACCATGGCACCACAAAGAATGCCCAAGTTCACGCCCATTGAGCTGACGGTCATGGTCGACGAGATCATCAAGGTGCACCCACAAATCTATGGAAACCTGGTCCAGCACACACCACTAGCCACCAGAAACAGAATGTGGAACCGGATCGTAGACCAGGTCAATGCAGTCGGGACCCTGCCCAGGAACAGAGGAGAAATCAACAAACGGTGGAATGACGTCAAAGGCCTGGTCAAGAAGAAGGAGAACAAAAACAGAGAGCTGGCTGCCGTCACTGGCGGAGGGAATCCCGCGCTTTTCAAGACCTTCAAAGCGTGGGAGGAGAAGGTGCGAGTCATCATACATCCGGAGATCCTCACCGGATTAGCAGGGGGAGTGGAGGCTGGTAAGTACAAACTAATGTATACCAGCACACCGCTATGTACTCACATGCACTACCACCATGCCACAGCTCCCAGGGACAAACACCCCCATGTCCAGCACACAATACACAACACATCACACACACATGCAACAGACACCACCACACACAGCCCAAACCTAACAACTGAAAGATACGTGGGGGCATGTGTACACTCAGCCAGCCACGTAACCACCAACAGGTCCCCAAGTATGCCAGAAGCGCCACAACGAGCACCCACCACACCCATGTGTCCGCCATAGCTGCACTAACCGACAAGTAACAGGTAAGTGGCAGGAACACAAAGTGCAGTGGGTGGGAGGGTGGACAGCTCAAGTACAACACACACCAGGCCCCTAGTCCCACAGCACAGCAAGGAGGAGCATCCCCCACACCCCACAGCCACGTGTCAGCCACCGCAGTGCACACCGACAGCCGAAAGGTAGACATCACGGTCCACAACAATCGGTGTCAGTGGGTGTCCAGCCATCACCACGACCCACAACACCGCCCCCACCCCCACAGACCTGCAACATGGAGCACCCCCGCTTAGAACCATGTGGCATCCAGTACAGTGCACGCCCGAACAACCTGCAGGTGGGAAACTGGACAGGGCTGGATTACTGGAGGCATGAGGACCGTAACACGACCAACACATGGGACATGTCACGTAGCAGACGAACACGCAGCACCGCCCACTGTCACGAACAAGTGAACAATGTGCACACGGACATGAACCACAGACTCACACCCCACATGACCCATCACAGACACAGCAACACCCAAGGAGCCACGTCTGCATGCACAAGCCACACTGAATATAGTACCACACGGCAGCCACTGTGCAACCCATCACACACAACCGAAACACCATTGAAGTCCTGTCCATGTAGCCCCTACTGCCTGTCAACCACACACCCCACAACTACGCCTATGTAAGACAAACAACACTAGACGCAACAGAGCGGAACAACATAAATGCACACGAACACCACTGAACCCATCAAACACACAGACACACCATGCACATACAACATCCCATCCATCCCATCCGTCAGCCCCAGTCTCATGAAAGGCATGTCATCCGAACAGCTGCCACACATACAGCAGTCACGCTAAGATACATGCCCATGACCAACCATGTGCCAGAAGTCAATGAAGCGCACGCCACACTGTGAGCAACAACACACAACATGGGCCACACCCCCCCGAGCACTGCAGTGATGCACATGGCACAGGGCAGCACGCACACCAAGGAGATGGGACAACTGCAATACGTCGGGTGGCACACAACCATCACACACTCATAACGATGCGTCCAATGCCATGTCCAGTAATCACAACAGACAGCAAATATGCAGGGCATGTCAGGCATGCACACACCTCAGACCATGCACTGTCATGCTGCCACAACACATGTCACGTTCGGCACCCATGGCTCACAGCATGTAGCCCAAAAGCATATTCCATCCCAAATGCGTTTCTGGGGCATGGCCCCCATGTTGCCATATGCGTTCCTAAGCGTCCCATTTGAACCCCAAAAGCAAAGTACAAACCAGACCCAGGATGGGCCAGGAGCCCGCATACACCAGAGTCACAATAAGTAGGAGCACAGCAACACACCCATCGGCATGGCCAATCCGTCCCATGCCACATGTGCACAGCACACAGTCCCATTGCCAAGCACACACAACTACAAATGGTACAGCCACACACACGCCTCCGGGAAACCCATGTACGAGATTGCACGAACTGTGAATGTCAGACGACAAATACATACTTCGCCAGGTGCAACACATTAACAAATCTCATTCTCCCCACAGGTGACGAAGTGATGGATGCTGGGGATGGAGACAGCAGCCAGCACAGCCAGCCTGCAAGCCCCCAACAAGGACACACGGATGTGGAGGATCTGTCCTCCTCCTCGGACACGGACCACCCAGCAGGCCCATCCGGTGTGGCAGGGCCCAGCCGCTCCCCAGGCCCCCACCTACCCACCAACCCATCATCCAGGGCTGTTGTACATTCACAGCCCCCTGCAGCCACTGTCGTTGCGGCCACACCCACGGTCATTGCGGACACACCCACGGTCATTGCGGCCACACCCACGGTCATTGCGGCCACTACCACTGCCGCAACCGCTACCACGTCTTCGCTGGCCCCAGCACCAGCGCAGGTGGTGGCCCGGCCCACTGGATCCACCCTGGGAGCCAGGGCGAGGACCGTGGTGAGCAATGTGGATAGTGGGCAGGCCGGTGGCAGCAGGACTGGTAGGAGGAGCAGGGTCAGGGAAACGCCAGTCTCCCCTGGGAACCATGCCCTGCCTCAAATTGCCAGGGTCCTTGGGGCCTATGAAGAGGCCCAAGGACAATGGGCCAGGTCTGCTACAGACACGCGTGAGGTGCTGGGGGTGCTGAGGTCCATGGACGCCCGTATGGGCCAACTCGTGGACCTCATGGGCCAGCTGGTGGTGGCGGTGAGGTCACAGCCAGGGACAGCAGCTCCCCCTCCGCCACCACCTGCCGGGGCGCAGGCTCGAGCAGCAGTGTCCAGTTCCCCTGCGTCCACAGCCAGTGAGCACACCTCAACCACCAGCAGGTCGCAAGCAGGCACCCCCCTCGCAAACGTGGAAGGGGCCGTCCGAAGCGGAAACAGATCTCCCGGGAGGACTTCGCACGCTCCAGACGCAAGTGAGGCAGCCAGCCAGCCTTCCTTGACCACCCACTGCATTGACTTGGACTACGATCCCACTCCACACAGCCATCTGGATGGCATGTGTGTGTTGGACTATGGACATAGAACCAGTGGGTACACCCTGAGCATCACGCAGCCATGACCGACAGCTCATTGTCACTGCACGCACCACTTTTGTCATCACCTTACACACAATCACATGTCACAGTTTGAAATAAATGCACCTCTTCCACAAACTGCTGTCTGTGCCCTGTGTTTTAATTGTACGGAATACAACGGCCACCTTGAGCGGAACGGCACCTGATGCGTGGCATGGCAATGGAACCGGAGGGCCTGTAGGGACCTAGGGGTGGGAGACAGAACAGGAGCACATTCAATGAGTGTGTCACACACCCATCACACAGTACATGTCAACAACTACAAGCAATGTACACACATCGCACAGAGCAATAGGGCACAATGCCACAGCCACCATCAGTGGCATACTAACCTGGGCATGGAGCGTTGACACACAGCACGCAGTGAACAAAAGGCCACCCTGACACAGCACACACACACCTGCACAGATACAGACACATCAGCCGTCGTACATGGACACTCACCGTCAAGTGAAGTAGCGGGCGATGAGCTGCTGACGCACATTCCCAGCTTCATCCTCTCCGCTGTCCTCCTCACTCGAGCTGTCCTGGTCTGCGGGCTGGGGCCCTGGTTGATCTCCGTCATCCACGATGAGGGGGATCTGCTTCCGAATGGCCAGATTGTGCAGCATGCAGCACGCCACCACTATCTGGCACACCTTCTGTGGGGAGTACGCCAGCGCACCCTCGGTGCGGTCCAGGCACCTGAACCTGGACTTGAGGAGGCCAAAGGTACGCTCGACCACACGTCTGGTCCTCCCATGTGCCTCATTGTAGCGAACGTCTGCTGGGGTGCGAGGATTTCTCAATGGACTGAGCAGCCATGCCCCATTCGGGTACGCAGAGTCACCTGGGTGTGAGGGACACAGAGAACCGTTGCTATTCCAACTGGACAGGGGACAGCATCGCACAGCCAGCACGCTACACCACTCCACATACTCACCGACAATACAGCCACGATCCTGTTGCAGATTGGACATCAGTCGTGGCAAGATGCTGTTGCGCATTATGTGTGCGTCATGGGCCGAGCCTGGGAACTTTGCACACACGTGGGTTATCACCATGTCCGCAAGGCACACCACTTGCACATTCAGGGAGTGCGTGTGCTTCCTGTTGCGGTACAGGTGCTCAGTGGCCTGTGGTGGAACAAGGCCAACATGTGTGCAATCAATGGCACCAACGACGTGTGGGATCCTGCCAAGGGCATAGAATGCACCCTTCACTGCCGCCAATTCACGAGCCCTGGGGAATCTGATGTACCTGTTTCGGTACAGCATCATGGCTGCCAGTACATCCCTCAGCACCTTGCTGAACATGGGCTGGGACATCCCTCCTCCACTGCCCACTGTGTGCTGGAATGACCCAGTGGCGAAGAAATGCATGGCGGCCATCACCTTAGCCGTGGGGGTGAATGCTGTCGGATACACCCTGCGGGGACGGAGATGGGGTTCCAACATGGCACACAGTCGATGCAGGGTTGGCCTGTCCAGCCGAAACTTCCTTATGACCTCAGTATCGTCCATGTCCGCCAGCAATTGGTATGGGCGGTCAATGTTCGGTCTCCGCCTAGGGAAGATGGCAGTGGACACATGTCAAAGCAACACAACACATAGCAATTTCGCATTCACATCACTGACATGACTGAGCAAGCACATGAGTCACAGCCCAGCTGTCAAGCAGGGACGGCACGGCCACAATACACTTACACAGGTCTCCCACCAATGGCAATGGCTAGTGATACAAACCACTGCCATGAGCATGCACATGGGGATCTAGGCCCCAATGACTTGCGGGGCGTGCTGATGGGGACTGACTGCATATTCGTCAAGCGGCAACGCCACGGCAACATGAATGTCTGCTGAGCATGGCACTGCTTCCGAGGCTGGATGAGTATGGCACACGACGACGACGATGTGGGCACAGGCTGAGCGGCCAAAACAAGTGGGACCTGTGGCACGAGGGGATATGAGACAGTAGTAGGTGTCAGCACTGCACCCTATGTACAGCACTGTACGGATCACACCTCCCGAAACATTGACAGGTGTCCACATTGACAGCCCCATGCCAAAACGGCTGTGTGCTTGCAGACACACGTCACAGGTGAGAGGTTACATTGCACGTGCCAGGTGGCAGACGTACATAGTGGGAGCTGGCATGTGTGTGCATGTGTCTCCTGTTCAGGATCCACCAGATGGGCGCTGACTCTGTACTGACCATTGGACACAGCATGTTTCGTGGAAGGCTTGTGTGTGTGGGATGGTGGCACTGGATGTGCCTCCGTTGGGTGGGGGGCCATGCACAGTGCGGGTACGTCGATAATTGCGCATTGTGGTCACGGTGGGTGCACCCACTCAGATGTGTTGCCCTGTGTTCAATTCCTATGTCCGCATGATGATGGACTGTAGATGTGGGCAGACTACACATTGGTCGATGTGCTGTCTACATGCATGTGCCTTCACACCAGGCACAGCTGCCCCTGCACATGTGACCCCTGCTGGACTCGCTGCTGGGTCTGTGGAGCTGATGCACCTTCTGTGCGTGGGGCGGACAGCTCTCCTCACTTCCCTCATTGCGCATGTCATGACTTTGCCGCAGGTGACATGGATCATGGAGGGCCCACATGTACGCGTGGGTAGGCTACACATGATTGTTCACTGGTCGCCACCCCCAGTCAGTGTTTCGAATGGGAAGGTTGTTGTGCTGGTGGTATATTCGATGTGGCGGATGGGCGGGCCTAGGTGCGGGCTTACATTCCGGACATGGGGGGTAGTTGGATTGGCGACTAGTTGCAGTACACACGGGACACGTCTCTTCCTGTCCACATCTGGGTCATCCCTTGTACTCACTGACAGTGATACAGTCATCTTCGCCCCAGCCCTCATGTCCTCCCCTCGCTCCCCCAATATGCATGTGCACCTGCGAGGCTAGCGCTTGCACAGGCAGCCCCAAGCTCGCACCAGAGAGGGCAAGGAGTGTATGTGTGGGTCCAGTTGCACGAGTGGGCTGTCTCAGGGTATGATGTGTGGCGGGACGCCGTCCACCTGCGTGGTGCCCCAAATGGAGACCCGGCCTGCATGGACTATGCATCACAGTCTTCGCCTTCCGGATCCGCCACCTGCGACACCCAGAGGCTGTGGCTGCCCTTGCGGACAGGCCGCGTCCGTCTGTAGCTGATGGCCCACACATTCACTCTTTGGCCTCTCTGGGGAGGGCTCGGGGGTGGTGGCGCACGCGCTTGCACTTTGTCGCAATGGCATGTGGCGTGGTTGGAATAATGGGCAATGGATGTGATGGTGCGAGCCACCTCCCGTGACGTCAGTGCTGCTCGTGCTGTGGTGCGTCCCCCCTACACTTCCATTTGACTTGTGCCATGCTACACGTTGAGGTTCTATTGCCTGCGTGATATGACCAGGAGGAGCGCGAGGAGACCTCTCACACACCATGCTCCACTGCCATCCCGTGCCCTGTATCGCCTGTGCGGATTGACCATGTTGGGGTTACACCTGGTCGACTGGGGCTGTGTGTGCCTTGTCAAGGGGCATGGCGGGCGCACAACAGGATCCAGCTTGTCCACAGAGGGTGGGCTGACGTGTGCGCCTGGTACCGCATTGTTCGTGTGCCCGGCTGCTGTGCACACACGTGTTCACTTCCCCCCGACAGGTGTCCTCTCACAATGCCCAGGGAAGCGGTGGTGTACTGTTCATGACCCCTCCCAACACGGCGTGCTCCAACTTGGCATGTGCGCATCTACCCGTCACACCCACCCACCTGAGCACTGCGTCCATACGACTTCACACGACACATGTGTGTCTTCCACAGTTGTGCTACTCATTTGCGTTGACATCCAATGCCAGTGGACTACATGGTCATGTCACGACTGCCGTGTACTTCACATACTCTCATCCTCTCTCATTCGTACTTGTGAAATGAGTCAGCGGAGACAGTTTTGGTTTCAAACATTATATTGAGTCTTCTGTCCTCTGTGATGCAGTATAGTGGACACTACTGGCAGCGGAATACATGTTGAGGATATGCTGAGCATGATTACAAATGGGATAGGGTGTAGGGTTACATGTGATTAGCTGTTGCATGTGGGATGTGGGCTTCGGAGTTACATCTGCTTGGCCAAGGCTGTGCTAATGTACATGTACGTATAGCTGCGGAGCTGCGGACTTTGACACAGACGGTATACAAGTAGCCTACCAGACCGCTTGGCATCATGGGCACAGTCCATCTCAGTTCCATGTGACAGGTTTGCTGCGGTTGTTCCTCATGCACGCGTGCATGTGAGATGACATCAGGGCATGTGCTTGCGTGCATGCAGCGGCGTGCCACTTGTTGTTGCAATGTGGTGGTTACTGGACATGTCACAGTCACTGGGGTCGTGTTGTTGTTGTATGCACTTGTCGTCCATGCAAAGGTCCTGGTATGGGATTCCCGGGGCGGGGGTGGGAGGGGTGCAGCACCCACAGACTCCAGGCGACCTATTCATGTCCACTGAGCGGTGTGTGTGTCCATGGGCGCTGGATCCATGTCGTGTCCTGGTTGTTCGTGCAGTTCCGTCCATGTGGGTGCGATACACAGACCCCATGCCACTGCCTCCCACGATGCATGCGGTGTTCCTGGATGTGATGGGGAACAGTGTGCATGTCCCGGTCATATCCGATGTCATGGCGATGTCGTTGATGGTGTGGTAACAGTTGCCGGTCGTTTGGTATGGCTGTTGTGGTGGTGACTGGCCAGTCCGTGCGGAAGCTAAGCATGGGTGCGGGGTTGGACATCATAGGTCAATTGGGGGACTTGCGTTGGGGTCCGACGAATTGACAGGTTGTCAGGTATGCGATGCCGTCCAGCAGGGCTTCCATGTCATTGGTGGTATACATGTTTGCCAGCCAATGTAGCGGATGGTGGCTGTCAAGGTGTTGTTCGTAAGTTGTCCCTTGGAGGAGCATGATGGGGCATGCTGGGTGACATTCGATGTAGCTGTGCTCGATGATCCGTCGTGTGGAGGCACAGTGGTCCCATTGCAGTGCGGGTCCGATGTTCGCCACATACGCCATGCCCCCATAGGCTGAACAGGCCCTGTCGTGTGCGTCCAGAGGGAGGAATAGTTGTAGCAGGTCCGCCTTTAGACATGCCGCGTTGGAGAGACACAACTCCACAGGATGGTGGAAGGGACACCTCCGACAGTAGAAGACGGGTATGACGCAGCTGAACAATGTGATGCGGTAAGTCAGTCGGTAACTTACGTTCAGCAGGGACAGGGGTTCGCATCCCAATATCTGTGTCAGGTTGTGTTTGTACAGCTTGACCTGTCCGGCGTAGTTGGGTAGGTGTGTTGAGAGTGCCATTTTGCAGCGGTGCGTTGTGGTGGCGTGCTCCGGCTGTGTGTGCAGTCTGCAATGTGCACGCTCCGAGGTTGCTGTGAGCTCTGTGTAGTCGTAGGGAGACAGGACTTGTGTTCTGTTGGCTTGTGCGGAGGACACGGGCCCTCATCCCACATGCTTCTCAGACTGTTCAAGGTCGGTGATGTGTGACTCCTTCCAGATAACTTGCATGGGGCCGACATGGGGGAGTGTTTTCTTTTTTCTTTCCCGTCCGTAGTGTTCTTCGGTGATATGCGCTATCTGCCCTGTGGTCGGTCTCCTCTGCATGCCTGTGTTGGTCTTTTTTTGGACAATGGCTGTATTCACCGGCTTCTTTCGTAGGGCTGTGGTTTCGGAGTTGGAATGGAAGGTCATTCAGTGCTGTCTGCTCTCCCTTGTGTGGGCGGCAGGCTGCCTTTCCGCTCTGCGTTGGGCCTTGTGTGTGGATGTTATTCTTGGGCCACCTGTTGTCGATCCCCGGGCTCTTTGGTGTTCCGTTTTGTATGTCTTGTTCATGTGTGCAGGGTGGTATGGGTGTTTCAGTGTGGTACTGGCGTTCCTCTTCCCGAAGGGGCCCTGGTTCTCCTGGTTGGTGTTGCCGCCGCTGTGTGCTTCGCCATGTTTGTTACACTGGGGTGTGTCCTGCTGTTGCGTGACTTCACTGACATGTGTGCGTCGGTTGTGTGACGTTGGGTGTTGACCGTGAATTGGGCGTTGGGGACATGTCTGTGGCAGGCCTGTCACGTGTCATGTGCGTTCGGGGTGGGGCTGGTGTGTGTGCTGCTTGGTTGTGTCCCTGTGTCTGTGTGCGACGCATGCATGGCGCTGCGGTTGGCCTCTGCGTTGTGCGCATGTGTGGCAGCGTCATCGCCGCTTTGGGGCCGTGACGGGGTCGTTGGTTCCTAGTCCCAGGTGGTGTGTACACATGTGTTACGAGATGTTACAATTTGGCCTGTGTGTCATATGTGGATGCAATGGTGGATGTGTCGTGTACACGCGGGGTGGGGGGTTGTCCGCTTTTTCCGCCCTTGCACTGTGTGCGCTGTTTGCGTGCACTTGTTGTGTGTGTGCCTACCTGCGTCTTCGCGGTACGTTGCGTCCTTGGTGGTGCATCAGATAGAGCATAGGGAGGGCCTGCAGTGCTGGATTCATGCTCGGGGGTGCCGCTTCTTCGATGTCCGTGCTCGGCGTTCGTGTTACCGCTTCGGTTTGACGTACGGTGTCTCTTAGCCGTGGGATCCGTTTGTTTGCGGCATCGTAATTTGTACGCCGGGCGGTACGTGTTTCGTCGGACGGTGTGTGTCACTTGGGCTGCGCCGCTACGTGTACGGGCGCACTTTGATGGCGGACGGTGTCGCTGGCTTGCCGGCGGTGTTTGGCTGACTTTTCGCATCGTAATCGGGCGGGCGTGTGGACTGCTGCGTGTGGACGGTAACTGGTGGTTTTTGCATCCGCCAGCACGGCGGTAGTGCTTCCGCCCGACATCGTAATGGGCCCCTTAGTTTCTAAATACGTTTAATTAAAAATATTTATTTGGTTGGAAATAATTTTTTATTTTATTTAATATAATATTTGTAGGTATTTGTTATATGTATTTAAAATTATAATATGTTTTTAAAAATTTTAATATAAAATATATTTGAATTTTTAACATATTTATATATTTTTTAATTTATTTTGTTTTTTAAATATTTTAATTTTGAACTGACTGGAGTGAGAATATTAATTGTTACTCCTCTGCAATCCAACACTTTCTCTACTGTTGCACTCACTGGAGTGGGAATAGTACTTTTTACTCTTCCGCTATCCACCACTTTCCCTACTGTTGCACTCACTGGAGTGGGAATAGTAATTTTTACCCCTCCGCTATCCAACACTTTCCCTACTGTTACAATTACTGGAGTGGGAATAGTAATTTTTACCCCTCCGCTATCCAATACTTTCCCTACGGTTGCACTCACTGAAGTGGGAAATGTAAGTTTAAGATTTTTAAATAGTTTATTGTTCTAATTTATGATAGAATGTTTTTTTAAATTAGATTTTATGTTACTGGTACACACACACAACACACATATATATATATATATATATATATATATATATATATATATATATATATATATATATATATATTCACTGAAAAAACCATAGGTTTTAGGGACAGTTATAGTTAGTTGGACATTTCACTCGTACAAAACCCGTGAAATTCCCCCGTTATAGTTAGTTCAGCTAACTATAACTCGCGCCCATAATGCACTGCTGATGACGTCACATATTACATCACTCATGACATGGTCAGTGACATCACTGATGACATCACTGATGACATCTCAAATGACATCACTGATGACATCATGCAGTGACTGTGTGTTTCTATAAAATTTTAATATGTTTAATATATATGCCAAGGTGTATTGAAGAATGAGTGGGTGTATAAGTGTCTGGATGGATGATTTAGTAGGTGCGTGACTGACTCTATAAGTGAGTGATTAAACATATCTTACTAAATGCATGGGTTAGTGACTAAACTGTGTGAATGTCTTTATCCGTCTGTCTGTTGCTGTGTAAGTGGCTGCATGGGTTTGTAAATAGCTACATGAGTGTCTATATGAGTTATTGATTGGTTGTCTGAGTATCTGTATGGGTGCCTGAGTGTTTGTGTGGGTGGGGTGTGTGTGACTCTGTGCATAGATGTGTGAGTGGGTGATTCACTGGGTGCATGGTTTCAAGAGTGCATCTGTGATGGACTGTATGGGTGTGTGAGTGTGTGTATGGGTGTGTTAGTGAGTGAATGTATAAATCAGTGGTACATGTGTGAGTAACTACATATGTGAAAGGCAGTATATATGTGTGTTGGAGTATATAAATGGGTATAAGTGAGAGTGTGTAATTGTGAGAGTGGCTGTATGGATGAGTGTGTACTTGTATCAGTGATTGTATAAAAGCGTAAGAATGTGCTAGTATTTGTATGAGTAAGCGAGCTGATGTGTGTATAACTGTATAGGTGAGTAAATGGCAGTGTGATTAATTATTTGCATGACTGACTAGGTGTGTGAGTACCTCTATGGATGAGTGGCGGTGTGTGAGTGTCTATGTAGGTGTATGAGTGCATATGATAGTCCTGTACTGAGTGACCTTAAGTATGAGTGACTATTCAGGTGAGTGAGTGGATGTGTGTGTAGACCTAAGAATCAATGAGTGTGTATGTAGTTGTTGGTGTTGGAGTGTCTATGGTTTTGAGAACGGCAGTCTGTAATTTACAGTGGGTGTATCAAAAGTTATATTAGGGTGTGAGAAGATGCATCAAATTATCACATGGATGATGTCATCAGTGCGGGGGCGCGAGTTATAGTTAGCTGAACTAACTATAACGGGGGAATTTCACGGGTTTTGTACAAGTGAAATGTCCAACTAACTATAACTGTCCCTAAAACCTATGGTTTTTTCAGTGAATTTCAAAGGTTTTTTAAATGCTAATTTCTAACTATAACGTGTCTGAAACCTATGGTTTTTTCAGTGAATTTCAAAGGTTTTTTTAATGCTAATTTCTAACTATAACGTCCCTGAAACCTATGGTTTTTTAAGTGAATTTCAAAGGTTTTTTAAATGCTAGTTTCTAACTATGCCTACAGAGGTAGGACATGTGAAGAAAGAAGAAAAAACGCACAGAAAGAAGCAAAAGAAATGCAGAAAGAAGCAACAGAAGTCCACAAAGACGAAGAAAAGTGCAGGAAGAAGCAAAAGATGTGCAGAAAGAACCAACAGATGAGCAGAAAGAGGCCTTGTTCTAAAATCATCCTGTGCCCACAACTTTTTCCGACGTGTACTGGTGGTAACTGATTCTGACTAACCAGAGCCAGTGCTATGCTAAAACACACTTAGAATACAGTGAAAACACCTACATACACTAGGGAACACTATGCGTTGGGGTACCCCTGTGATTAGCATGACCTCCTCTGTAAGTCCCGAGTACATAATAGGGCAGGGGGATTAAAACTACCTCTTAAAACGCGCTACAGTGGTGAAGGGAGGGGGGGCCTGAGGTGACATGTGTGCAAACGCGCCCCGTGGCACGTTTTAAGTTGCGGGATTAAGTCCCCTTGAATCCTGAGTGTCCCTGGGGCCCAACTAGCCCCCAGGTACCTACAGTTAGGACCACAGAGCTGAGTTGCAGAGAGGCGTTCTGAGGCCACGCACCTTTTTCACCTCTCTGCAACGCAACTCTGTTGTGCTTACTGAAGGTACCTGGTGGGCTAGTTGGACTCCAGGGACCCTCAGGATTGAAGGGGACTTAATCCCCCAACTTAAAACACGCCATGGGGCCTGTTTGCACACATGTCACCTCAAGCCCCGCCCTCCCTTCACCACTGTGCAAACGCGCCCCGTGGCGCGTTTTAAGTTGAGGATTAAGTCCCCTTGAATCATGAGGGTCCCTGGGGTCCAACTAGCCCACCCTGTACCTCCAGTATGCGCCAGGGAGCTGCGTTGCAGAGATGTGTTCAGAGGCCACGCCCCTTTTTACACCTCTCTGCAACGCAGCTCTGTGGTGCTTTCTGGACGTACCTGGTGGGCTAGTTGGCCCCCAGGGACCCTCAGGATTGAAGGGGATTTAATTCCCCATCTTAAAACGCGCCACGGGGCCTGTTTGAACACATGTCACCTGAAGCCCCGCCCCCTCCCTTCACCACTGTGCAAACGCGCCCCGTGGCGCGTTTTAAGTTGGGGGATTAAGTCCCCTTGAATCCTGAGGGTCCCTGGGGGCCAACTAGCCCACCAGCTACCTCCATTAAGCGCCACAGAGCTGCGTTGCAGAGAGGTGTAAAAAGGGGCGTGGCCTCTGTACACCTCTCAGCAACGCAGCTCCCTGGCGCATACTGGAGGTTCCTGGTGGGCTAGTTGGCCCTCAGGGACCCCAGTATTCAAGGGGAATTACTTCCCTTCTTACAACGCGCCAGGGGCGCGTTTGCAGACTGCTGCAGGGAGGGGCGGGGCCTCCGGCACGATGCCGGTCTTTTTTTTTTTCTTTCTTTTTGTATGGGAGGGGGCTGCGGGCCCCCTTCCCTCGGCCACTTTTGGCCCCGGGGACCCCATCCCCCGGGGCATGCCCTCTTTTTTTTTATTTTAAAAATATTTGGAGGGGGGTTGCGTGGCCCCCCTCCTCAGGCCATTTAAGGCCCCGGGGACCCCATCCCCCCGGGCCAGCCTTGCCCTTTTTTTATATATTTTTTATTTTTGGGGAGGGGGGCTTTGTGGCCCCCCTCCCGGGCCACTAATGGCCCCGGGGACCCCATCCCCGGGGCCTGGCCACTCGTTGGGGACCATGGGGGTCCCCAATCCCCGCACGGTCCCGCCGGCTCCCCGCGTCCTGCGGGAGCCGGCATTGCTTTCCATGGGGAGCTGCTGACATGCAGCTCCCTTATGGAAAGCAATCTGCTTGCTTCATTGAAGCGAGAGCAAGTTTCCTGCTCTCGCTTCAATGAAGCAGCAAGTTTGCAATGACAGGGCGGGAGCCGCGAGGCTCCCGCCCTGCCATTGCAAACAGCAGTGTCCCGTGGGTAGACACCCCGGGACACTGCAGGAGCCAGCTCTGGGGGGTGGCGGTCCCCAGGGCCATCAAGGGCTCCAGGAGGGAGGCCGCGCGGCCCCCCTCCCATCCTGTGCACAGTCCCGGGGAGGTGGTGGTCCCTGGGGCTCGGAGGTCCGAAACGGACCCCCACATTTTATTATTTAGTGCCCCGGGGAGGTGGCGGTCCCCGGGGCGTGTGGGGGGGCTCGCCCCCCCCACACAGGTAATTTAAAAATAAAAAAAAGAAGCCCGGGGGGTGGTGGTCCCCGGGGCTGCGGGGGGCCGTGTGCCCCCCCGCCACCATTATTTTTATAAAGCCCCGGGGGGTGGGGGTCCCCGGGGCTTGGGGGGCCTTAGAGGCCCCCCCCATGTTATTATTTAATAAACCCCCGCATGCCCCCGGAACTTGGCCCACCCGAGGGCCAATTAATCACAAAGCGCGGGAGCCCGCGGTTCGTTTTTTTTTTTTATTGGCAGGATCCGCGCACCCAGCGCGTTTTTTGACGATTTAAAAAAATATATATATTTTTGGGGGGGCCCTGGGGGTCCTTGTAGGACCCCCTGAGCAGGCCTAGTGGGTCAGGGTGTTCCTACCCTGCCCCCTTTTTGCGTTTTTTGCGTCTGTTTTCGTCTTTTCTTGTGCCTCGGTTCTACCGAGGAACTAGATGGCTGCCAACACTTCCTGGTTTGGAGTGTTGACAGCCAATTAGCATACAGCTCGTGATCGGGAGGGTACGCGGACCATAAGCGGCCATAGATATATATGTGATTTTATTTTTGATTTTCTCAGGAACTACTGAACGGATTTACACCATTTAAGCAAAAGGCACGACTCTGAACCAAGGGCTAACTTTTTGGCAAATTTGGTGTAATTCCGTTCAGCAGTTCGGGCTGTAGCTGCGATGAAAGGTTCCTATGGAAAATTGCATGGGGAAACACGTTTTGGGACCCCCTTTTTTCTCGGCCCCCGCTTGACGAATCACCCCGAAACTTTCAGAATAGGAGCGGACTGGAGCGGGCCACAAAGTTTGAAAATTTCGCGAAGATTCGTCAACCGGCGCCAAAGTTATTTCAAATAGAATGTTGCGGATTTCCTATAGAAACTAGGTCCTAACTATAACTATCTACTGGCGACCGCCAGTAGATAATATATATATATATATATATATATATTCTTCTACCACAACGTTGCTTTTCCACCGCCGCTTGCCTTGCAGTGCTGGTGCCGTCGATGGAAGCAACCACCATCAGGATTCAAAGATCAGTATTCCTTCAGATTAAAAATTGAAGAAAGAGACGACACACCAAGTGGTTTTGCACAGAGTTGTGCAAAACCACTTGGTGTGTCGTCTCTTTCTTCAATTTTTATACTGAAGGAATACTGATCTTTGTATATATATAGATATATATATATATATATATATATATATATATATATATATATATATATATATATATATATATTCGAAGAAAAGCTGCAGCGCTTAGCCACTCCACATCCTGCGATACCGGTGCCAGCAGCGGCGGCTGCAACCGCTTAATTTGCATACGAAGAAACGTTTCGGGCAATCCCAAAAGGAAACAGCGGCACACCAGAGGACAGCACAAGTAGTTTATTGTGCCCACAAACTACGCGTTTCGGTGAAGCCTTTTTCAAGTATGTGACCTGTGCGCAATCCCCCATAGAAACACAAGGTCAGCATTCATGGCAAGTGAAAAAATACTGCAATCAACATCCTATAACGAAATGTGTAACACGATATTAATTAATTCATATAGTGTAGATGTTTACAATTGGAATTCTCATGTCCGTGTATCATCATGTTGAAGAAAATATAAAAATAAAGAATATAAAAATAATAATTGCTCATGCTTGTTCACAGTGATTAATAATTTTTGGAATGACAATATTGGTTTGCACTCTCGTATGTATGTCCTGTCCCGAATAATAATACCAAGATATCGGGTAATGTACCCCAATTCATACATAATGATAATACAGATTGAACACCAAAACGTATGCTATTCAGTTTAAATAGAAAATCCAAATTGACTGGAAACGTTCATCACGGAAACACGCATGGTTTTTCAATCAGTCAATGAATAAATAGATCACTACATTGCAATCCAGGGTAATGTACCCTCGTACGTGATTTTCTTAATGTGATCCATTTGATTAAACAAATCATGATTTCTAGAGGACATATCTCGTACCATGCACAGATCATTATAAGGTAAAGATATCCAAGAATATGCATCCTACTGTAATGCAAGGGGGTTAAGTACACAACATACAGTGGTGCAGTGGATACTAACGCCTCAAAGGAGATGGTAACCCACTCGCGCAGGAGTTGTAAAAATAATTTTTAAGGAGTAGGCAGTGGTCCTTGTGACCAATGCTTAATGGTAAAAAAATGTTTTTGAAACTCCTGTACGAGTGGGTTACCACCTCCTTTGAGGCGTTAGTAGCCTATGAATGACTTGCGACTGCAACCAATAGTACCATTAGAATACCAATAATACCATTAGAAATCGCAAATTGGATAGGACATCCTAAAAATGCCCCAACAAGTTTGAAAGGCTACGATTTTGCAAATCGGAGCCTTTACGATCGTGAAATAGCTTTGAACATAAGGGGGCTTATTTACAAGCCCCTTGCGCCACTTTTGCATCCTGTTTTCCCTTACGGAAAACAGGATGTGTTGGAAAAAAAAATTAAAGCAATTATAGACATATTGGTCTGCTAACCCCAGCAGGCCACCATCCCTGTTATGGCAACACTGTAGTGGGTCGCAATTTAGGACCAACCTCATGCATATCAATGGGATAGATCAAATTGCAGCCCTCTGTGAATAGGAATTTTGCAAACCACCATGTTTAGACATATGTTTGTTCACAAAAAAACTATGTGGGGCATATTAGCAAGGGCCTTATCGCCGCTTTAGCGGCACTTTTTGCCGCTAAAGTGGCGATATTTCTATCGCCCTATTAGCAAGCTGTCGCTAACAGCTGTTAGCGACAGCTTTATGGCGAAAGCGACCGTTTTGGTGCCGCTTTGCATGTCAGCGATATATATCGCTAATGACATGCAAAGTAGGCATTTCCAACTAAAAGCGACTGAGAACATTCGCAAACACAACATCCCCATAATAGCAATGCCCGCGAAGCGATAAAATATTTCGTGCTAACCGCGATTATCGCTGGAATCTAACACCTGCTAAAAACCTGACTTAACCATTATAGTCAATGGGAGGTGGATTGTAAGGTTAAGTCCTCACCTGCCTATTAGCAAGCTTTTCATTAGCGCGTAGAATTTATCGCTGGATATCTCGCGCTATTACTGGGTTTCGCCGCTATCGCTGGATTTTTTATCGCCTTGGAGATAAGCGTTGATAATAACGCGTTATCTCTGCGATGAAATCCAGCGATAGCCGGCAATAAAAAAAACAGCGCTAAGCGCGCTTTGCGATAATTATCGCAATTTCTTGGTAATATCCCCTATTTTATTTGGTAAAAGTCGGTGCACAAATTGCGACCACTTTTACCGAAGGCTTTGTAAGAACATGTTGCTTTATAAACACCGCAGTATCAAGGCGCATTTTGTGTTAGAACAGTAAATACCCACTGCATTACTCTCAATGGACAGTTTTCATACATATAGGTATGTTCATATTTATTGTTTTCTGTTTGTTCGTATTACCCCTGTATGTAGCCTTCCTAATGTCATTTTCTCCTTGTTGAGCTATCTGCACTTGTGCCTGTTGTCTGTTGGTTCATTCCGCCATCTAGTGGAATTATTTGAGAATGGTTATTTTGCCATAAAAATAGTGCCTGCTAGGAAAAGTTTTGTATGTTTATTGTCGGGACCAATGTCAAAACAGGTAAATATGCCCATTACGGAAGGTCCCCTTTAATCACCTCTTGGTGAGACAGGAAGGCTTGCTTGATTGAAGGTGTAAGTGAAAAAATATAACTGTGTAACGAATCAGAAAACTAAACTCTTTTTCCATTTGAAATTGCTGTGTGTCATAGCACCAACACATCTACACATTGCTACAACAACATGAGTAAAGAAAAGGGCTGTTGAATGTTCATTTCTCGACTCTTTTCTCTCCATTTCCCAAACCAAATTTCTATAAAACCGGAACACGTGAAGAACCAAGTGCGGACAAAGCACATAGGTTTGATCTTTGTGTATTGCATGTACATATGCACAAAACACACAACATCCACATACACATAGATGACACATAAACGCAAAGACAGAGGCTGAGCAACATGTCTACAGACACCCATCCACCCACAACGCTATTAGTTAGTATAGTGTTCATATGTATGTAACATGGTCTCTAGCTTTTGTGTTATTGTAGAAAAAGGCCTGTTTATAAGTTGCATAGTACTGGGATACGGATAAAATCACATGAACTTTTATTGTAACCAAGCTGTAATTTTGCGCCACTACTATGCAATTATGCGTAAAAAACCCTTGGGGTTTTATCTCATTCTTTACCACTTGCTCTGAGAAAGTGATAAAGGTATGTGCGGGCCGCTGGTGGTGTGGTGGAGGGTGAGGAAGGGGTTGGGAGGAGTATGAGACAGAAGGGGAAGCAGTTTCCTTGCAGACCAAAGTGTAATAAGACTTGGCTGCAAAGTTTCATGCATTTTTTTTTTCTGGATAGTTTTTCAGACCAGAAACATTGGATTGGTTCTCCCACGCCCAGTAAAACTAGTTGGGGAAAAACGTAAAAACATATACTCAGGTGGAGCGAAATAAAAGTACATGGTAGGTTTGGGCTGCCTAGGGTATAATGAGGGCCTATGTGGAAGAGGGCAATAAATATATTCCTACTTCTATGTCAATGGAATGTTCCGGTTTTTGGTTTAGAAAATCTGGTCGCTCTAACTCATGTACATAGGCCAGTGGGCAAACTGGCATCTAGACCACAGGCACCGGTGCCGAAGATGCCACCCATACACTCATAGGGGCAGATTTACAAGCCCCTTGCGCCACTTTTGCGTCACTTTTAACATGGGAAAAGTGACGCAAAAGTGGCGCAAGGGGCTTGTAAATCTGCCCCATAGGGCCTAATTTATGGGCAGATCGATTGGCAGGTTTGTCCTAGTCCTAGTCCTCCGAATCTCTTTTGCACCAAAACGTTTCTAAGTCCCAGGATGTAAGGAGAAGTACACTTTGATACAGCCAAGGGTCCCAGGTCCTCAGGAACAGCACTTGGGGGGTCAAGACTAATTCTAGCAGAGGCCAACAGCAGGGTCTAGAGTAGTTCCTGTTGGAACTAGTCAGCTGGGCAGTTGCAGGAAAGGCCGCTTGTTGTGTGCCTGTAGCTGGAACATGACGTGAGCCTTATGTCCCATGGAGTCTACTTTTTGCCCAGGGTATGAGAGAGAGCAGGTGCAGTGCTTTAGAGCTCTTCTCAGTTCGCAGAGAACATGTTCAGTCCTCTTCTGATCTTCCTCATGTTGAGTAGTGTTTTGAGGAGGATACTGGGGGCATATTTATGACTGGCACTAGTTTTGAGTTGGGGGAGGGGGGTTCTGGCTCTCTCCTTACTAATGTGGTAAAAGTTGCCAGTGGTTACCCTACCCACTTTGACAGCATTTTTAGCGAGCCCTACTTTGAACAATCCCAAAGTATCCCTCTCTGTCTAAATACAAGATGGTGAAACCCTTCTCCCCTTATGTAGAGCCTGTGTGCCCACCCCAGAGGTGTAGCCATGAAAATGAGTAACCCCTCCTCTGTGGTCACTTCAAACTAGTTCTGGAGGCAGCTGTCTGCCCACTAGGATTCTCACATACTGTGGGAACAAAGAAGGAACCTATGCAGGTGTCTTCTGGCACCTGCCTGTGAGAGGGGCGGCCCTTAAAGGTAATTATGTTCCTGTGCACTGCCCAAAAGGTAATTCTGACAGAGGAACAGAAACATCTCCCCACTCCCAGGACTTGCTAAAACTACCTTTTGTTCAATATATGCATTAAACATCTGACTTCACCAGTGAATTTGGCTTTTAATAAATATTACAAAGAGTCAAAGAATTTAATATTGCTGTGTTTCCTAGCTGAAGATATCATTATTATCTTTTAGCATTGCATCCCAATGTTTTTTTATGGAACAGACAGTCTTGCTACAGTGAAAATAGCTTTTAGGTTTTAGTCACTGTAAGGACATAAGTAACTTTAAATTTCTACATGTCCTACTTTTAAATACCATGTATCCTGCCTTGCGGGCTGTAAGGCCTACTTAGGGGTGACATTAATATTTAGAAGGAAGGTTAACGACCTGTCATAAGGGTTTGTTTTGATAGGTCAGATTGCATTTTATAAATGGATGTATTTCTGCTAAAATCGTAGACTTGAAGACATGTTTGTACAGCCACTGCAGTGGATGGCACAATAGGTGCTGTATTCCACTGGTGATATTTAACTCACAGGCCCTGGATACCACTTGTACCAGATACTAGGGACTTATAGGTAAGTTAAATATGCCAATTAGGATTATGCCAATTCAACCACGTTAAAATCGGGAACTCCATTCCAGTGTGGGCAAAGTGTAAGATTTCTACAGCCAGCAATAACAGAGAGTGCAAAAATCTGGGAGTACAGCACAAAAAAGATGGTAATTTCCTACAACACCCCAAATAGCCTTGGAAAGATGCAGTAGAATATTGATGATTTAGTAAATTGTAAGACAAAGAATGTTATCTACCTCATTATTTGTCCCTGCCAGAAAAGATATGTAGGCGAGACAGGCAGGGAGGTTAGAGTGAGACTTAATGAGCATAGATCTGCCATAAGAACTGGCAAAAGAAATGCCCCTCTGGTGGAACATTGGTTAGAACATCAACATAAGGAATATGAAATGAAATGGATAATTCTAGAAAAAATACAGGGATCAAGCAGAGGAGGCAATTTAGAGAGAAAGAGGAAGTACAGAGAACAGTTTTTTATGTCTAAATTTAGTATATATGGTCAGGGGCTTAACAATAGAGATGAGTGGGAGAGAATAATAAGTTGAAATCTCCGTCTGAAACTAGGGTTTTAAGCAAAGTGCAGACCATATATTAGATATGCTAAGTATAAACAATGAGGAGGTTTTTATATTACTAACCTTAGACTCTTTTTTATCTTTTTTAATTTGTTGCAATTTTATACATCTCCATCATGTTTCAGATACTATAAAATAATATGTGCATAAAGACGATGATGTGGAAAATAGTTGAGATTTTAATAATTTTGAAACAAATAATACTAACGTATGCGTAGGATATTAAAAAATGCCGTTTTGTAACTTACATGTGCTGCATGAAGCAGCACACATGTAAGTTACAAAACGGCATTTTCGGTTTGTTTATGTGCAGGAAGGGACACCTTCCTGTACATAAACAAACCTCCCTGCTCGCAGACACCCTTGCACTCTGGTGCAAGGGTGCCTGCGTTGGTGCTAAGTTGTGAAACTTAGCGCCATCGCAGGGGGAAAAGCAAGGCTGCACCATGTCCTTGTGAATATGGTGCAGCCTTGCTTTTCCGAAGTGGCGGAGAGAGGCGTTAAGCCAAGAAGGCTAACGACACGCTCCGCCACTTCCTTGTGAATATCCCCCTTTGAGTTTGGTGGCAATAAATCTGAAAGACAACTATTACTGTTTGGGGGTTGGGTTTCGGGCTTCGACTGAGTGATGTGCTAAAGGAGCAAAAAGAAAACAAATGAAAAAGAAATTCAGCAAAAAGTATACTGAATGGCAGGTAAAGGGTTAATCAAAAGAATTGCTTCAAAGAGAGTCAAGTGAACGGGAGTGTAAGAGTTTATGGAGTGCCATGTAATCCTATGTAAAATTATATGAATGCGGGGGAAAAAAGTCTAAGGCACTGATTAAAAGTGCGCCGGGTTTTACTCTCACCACGGGGCGCGTGATTTACTGAGTGCGGTAAATATCTTTAATTCTGAATATTCCTTGCGAAAATAAGAAATTACCAGTAGAACCACGTTCCAGATGCAGCAGAATTGACAGCATTTTTTCTTCAGTTAATTGTTGACCGGTTTGACCTGCCAAACTTCACCGGGGAAAGATTCTGAGGATGCTGATTTTACTACCAAAGCAAACAGGGATTTGTGCACAGATGGGAATATGGTAGCCTGGAACATCTAAGCATCGAGGATGACATGTTTCTTTTGCCCTTTTTACTGGGACTATAACAAACAATCTGAATACTCTCAGGGCTTTTGATTGTGGTTTGGAGATGCCCCAGTGAAAAAAATGTTCTTAAGACTTAAACAATTTTTAGGAAGGTCTATCAAACCGAAGGATTAATTGTATTGAAACTGTATCAAACCAGGGATAGGTTGGTAGTTTGGGACCACTTAGTAGTTAGGGCTTTTAGAAAAGAAAATTACTCTGGCTAGCTTAAAGCATTTGCAGCGTCATAGGTGATGTATTTTTTCTGTGCAGGTGTTGGACCATTGTGTTAGCGCCTCAACGTGTCTTCATATGTTCTAGTGTAGCATTGGCGATGGCAGGCAGACTTTGGATGTCACTCGAGAATTCATTGCTCTTTCTTTTGCACTTATTGAGGACCAGAAATTACAGGCTCATCACAGTTGTGCAAAACCAACAAAACTCAAAACATCACCCTGCCTAGGTCTTGTTTGCCCCATCTGTACATAACCTGGTAAATGGCTTTGGCGAAGTTGGCTTCAAAAGTTTATTTTGAATGGTCTGTGGGCCTATGCTCTTATTGAATGCTTTACCAAACCTTCCTGGCACTTAGGGGAGGAAGGGTTACTCAATCCAACGAACCACATAGCCATCCGTTTATTAAAAGTGCATTACATTCCATAGCAGATGGGATATCCCTCACATTTGTGAAAGAGTAACCTTTCGCCAGACTCTAATCAGGCCGATAGTTCTCTGATAGCAACCAAGTAGGAGCTGTACTCTACTGTCTCTCGATGTAGAGGCCAAAGCTGGCTTCCACAGTTTTGTATAAAGAAAAAAGCCCTTCTACCATAGCTTTTACTCAACTTCTTTGACCAGAAGTCAGAATAACCTTCATGACACAAAACTACTACCACGCTCAACTTGCTCTAATTTTATTAGTCCTATTTGCCAACCATCGAGGCATTCATATAACCTTGCCTTTTCCTGGACCGTCTTACACCTCCATTTACCTCAGTGCATCATGTTAAAATCCTCCGGCTTTGTAGGATCAAAGCCAAATTCACTCTAGAAACACCTCCCCAGCCCCCCTCCGCAAAAAAGCTTCAAAAATGGTGCAGGTTTCAGCTTTCACTCAAGATCTGCCTGCCTCCTTTGTTGCCCTACCCAAAGCAGAGGTGGTCTGTCAGTCAGAACAGCAGAAACAGAGTAAGTCCCATATCAGTGGGTTTGGAGCCAGAAGTCTCATGTGGTCCAATGAGAAAAGATGTTCCAGTTAACCTAATTGTCAGCTTCATGGGGGTCCCATTTTCTGCATGTAGGTTTTGTCATGAGATTATAGGAAAGATAATTCAAATATTTAGCAATGCTTCTGGTTACTAGAATGTGTAGTGACTGCCCCATTCCGCAGAACGGCAGAGGCAGGTAGACCTAACTCTTCGTAGAGTTTTTAAAAGCAAGTCTACTTGGGATTTCTAGCCTCCGATGTATAAAACACCTTTCTGTGTACACTTTTAATAAACCCCTGGCCTGGTGCAGTTGCTCTATAATTTGATTGATTCCCTTCATTGCTCATCTAATATGCTGTGATTCTAGGAAATGACAGTATCCTAATTTAAACGTTAGGTTTGCTTTAGAAAAAACAGGCCTGTTCAAACATTTAATGATCTGCTCTTTTCATTAAAAATTAGAAAAATGAGCTCAATGTACGTGATCTAACATACTTGACAATTAATGAGCAGCAAGTACTCAGAGGTAATTAGATTTCTTACTCAGGCAATTATCCAACACTTGCCATTTGAACTCGAGTGCTTGTCTTCTAAGAGTAGGATTTATTTTTTCTTGGGTAGACTTACATATGCGGAGGCTCGCATTCTCTTCTAAATGATTTCAAAATTCACAATTTCCAGGAAATTTGCTTGATGAAGCAGGAGATCTATTGGACATCTTTGCTTAGCAAGATGCTGCTCTTGTAATACCTGATATTTTCTTGTCGGAGTCTGAAGAGTTGTCATGCGGTAGAATGGGTCAAATAAACAACTAGCATACTTGTGCATTCTTACTGCATCAAAAGCCACTCCAGAGTGTGGCTGCACCCTTTTGAGGTTATTAAAACGAGTCACACTGAGCAGGTTTCATCCCAGCTCCATCTCCATGAGAATACAGTCACACACCAGTATCTGACCCCTGTCATCAACAGCATCCACCAATTTACTTCTTGGTTCTTGTAATACCCACAGCACCGCTGCAGCACACAACAATATGTGGCGCCTTGCAATTGACACCCAGGCACACAATGACCTACAAGTGGCTTCTCACTACACGAGTTCTCCCACCTTGTCACCTGGTCCCATCTTTGTCATCACCCGTAACAAGTAGGGCCATTCCACACTGTCAAATCCCTTCTCAGTATCTAGTGAGAGAGCTAATTTATCATCCTTCGTGTGCCAGAGTAAATGTGCCAGGGTCCAGAGATGGTTATAAGAGCTAAGGCCAGTGGCAAAGCCCACCAGTGATTCATGAATGAGTGTGGGACAACCAGTTGGCAACTATTTTTGCCATTATTTTCAAATCAACATTGATCAGGGAGATCAGGCATTAACTAGCACAGTCTAAGGGGTCCTTATTTTCTTTGAGGAGTAGAGCAACAGTAGCTTTATTATTATCATTATTATTATTATTATTAGCGGTCTTATAAAATTAACCTAGATAGCCACCCTCTCTAGACGATTTATATGTCGTTAGGGTGGAGATGGCTTCTGCAACCTCGTCTCACGTGAAGTTCTCCTCAGCATTAAGGGTGGGGATATGCAAAGGCTCCAAAAAGACATCAATGTGCTCAGGCAGGGTTTGATAACTCCAAGGTATAGAGGGAAGAATAATACAAGGCAAAGCAATCAGCAATATCTAGGCAGTGGGTTAGGACAACACCTTGTGCATCTCGAATCACCATGAAGGCTATACGGGTCTCATTCTGCCATATTTGGGCTGCCACTGCTGCTTGACCAGGGCTTTTTTAGTCCCTTCAGCAGAGTTGGAGTTGAGGTGCGTTTTGGCTAGTTGAGGCTCCTGAAGTGCAGGTATAGGAGCCAGTGTGTTTTGGCTATGGAAACCTTGGGCATCCTGCTCCAAGTGGTGTATCTCCTCCTAAGTCTTACATTTCGCCTAGGCAGGGTCTTCACCTCCCTCAGTGTCATCTTTCCCGCTTCCCAGAAAGTCCTGGAAGATCCCACAAACCATCATAGTATATAATGTAAGAACTGATATTGGAAAGAAGTTGGTCCTTCTGCTAAGGTTGCTTATATGCAAACACCTTCATTCTTCATTTGGTTGGAGGGGGGGAGGGCGAAACCAAGCCAAATTCAAGAGCGAGATGCACAGGACTATGGTCTGAAAGGCCAGTCCCTCGGGTGCCACAGCTTGTCACATTTTTTATTTTTTTTTGAGTTTTATATAGATCGAACTAGACCCGAGACATCGGGTATCTGAGCGCTTTACAAGAGCCCCAGTTTCGTTACAGATGGACACATTCATTTTTGTTAGGCACAGGGAGATTAAGTGATTTGCCCAGAATCCCAGGATGTTGAGCGTCGTTGCGGAGACTCGAACCTGGTACCCCAGCTTTGAGGTAAACTGCTCTAGCCGTAAGGCTACATCCTCCCCCCAAGGAGTTAATCCCACATCAGGTATTAACCAACACTGGAGGAGAAAGTAATCAATGAGAGACTGCGTGACATGTGGGCAGGAAAAGACGGTAAAGTCCTTGGTCGTATGGGTGGAGTAAACACCATACATCCAATACATTCTACAGGAGGGCTCTATCAAGCCATTTGTGGCAGTCAAGGTGCCCAGTATGACCCATAATAGAGTCAGGAGATAAGATCCTGTCTCCACCTATGAGCAAGGGCATGCCCCCAAAAGAATTTAGGAGTCTGGAGAGGAGGACTAGACAGTATGTCTTATCCATAATGGGGGCATGGAAGGACCCCACTATCCCTGTCTTACTCATAATAAGCATCTGCCTTCATAGTCCATCCATGGTTTGAGTACTTTACAAGGAAGTCCACACCCAATGAGAATGAACACCTTGCGTTTCTTGGACAAACCATTAGATGGAGATATCTCACCACCCGTCCCCACAGTCCCACTGCTGCTTACCACTGTGCCCAGCCAATTCTGTTTTAACTTGAGGGAGTTCCCTAGGTAAAGATGAGTTTCCTAGATGAGGGCAATATCGACATGTTTCATGTTGAGGTAATGTAGAATCTTCCTATGTTTAATATAATGTGACACACCATTGATATTCCAGGTGAAATGCGATAAGGGTTTGGACATCATACAAATACACTGGATTGACAATAGCAAAGTAATCCAACAACCCACCAAATAGGGGCAAAGAAGGATGAGGATGATAGAGTATCCACAACTACCAACTCACAGAAAATAACAATCAGGAAACATAGGTAGCACAGAAATCTGTATTTATATATAATGTGTTTCACTGATCCATAACAATCATAAAGTTTTAAAAATCACAAAATCATATCAATATTCTTCAGCAACTGAGATGTAATTAACACAACAAAAATACAATCGCCATGTGGAGGTCCTATTCCTAGAACCTCCCAAGTGATGACAATGGATGGCAGCCGACACGTGTTTCGTTACTTTCTGTAACTTTCTCAAGGCTTGATCTGAAAAAAGACACTTGTTTCAGTCGCAGTGGATTCCCTACAATCAATGAATCTGTAGTTTACCGGACGAGGAGACAAATAAGACCCTTGGTATGGTGCCTGTCTGAAAGAGAGTAATAGTCTAAAGCGAATGAGCCAGCCTTTGGCATTAGTTCGCAAGAACCTCAACATAGTATAGAGGTGCGTTCATTATGGCACCAATACAAAGAATATTTCAGTGGATCCAATTTCTAATTGCCTCGTATAAAAATTTCCAAAAGTTAGCGCAGGCTATGATATGCCCCTAAATTGTGGCAAGACGCCGTCGCGAAAATGGATCCTGATACATCCATCTGCTGCCCGGATGTATCAGGATCCATTTCGCGACGGCGTCTTGCCACAATTTAGGGGCATAGCATAGCCTGCGCTAACTTTGGAAATTTCTATGCGAGGCAATTAGAAATTGGATCCACGAAATATTCTTTGTATTGGTGCCATAATGAGCGACCTCTATACTATGTTGAGGTTCTTGCGAACTAAGGCCAAAGGCTGGCTCATTACGCTCAGACTATTACTCTTTCAGACAGGCACCATACCAAGGGTCTTATTTGTCTCCTCGTCCGGCAAACTACAGATTCATTGATTGTAGGAATCCACTGCGACTGAAACAAGTGTCTTTTTCGAGATCAAGCCTTGAAAGTTACGAAAGTAGCGAGGCACGTGTCGGCTGCCATCCATTGTCATCACTTGGGAGGTTCTAGGAATAGGACCTCCACATGGCGATTGTATTTTTATTGTGTTAATTACATCTCAGTTGCTGAAGAATATTGATATGATTTTGTGATCTTTAAAACTTTATGATTGTTATGGATCAGTGAAACACATTATATATAAATACAGATTTCTGTGCTACCTATGTTTCCTGATTGTTATTTTCTGTGAGTTGGTAGTTGTGGATGCTCTACCATTGTATAGAGGCCAGAAGCCCAAGACTTGGGACAAAATACAGCATTTAATTTGTTGGAGTGCCGAGGTACAATCATTTATTGAATTGCATTTATACGGGATTTCTGTAGAACTCTCGTTGGGCAACATCCTTGGTAGTGGGGTGTTTCTATTTGTTACCTTGAGGGGCACCATTACTGTTAACAATTTAATCTATAAATAGTAATTTTTAGGACGGATGTGCTACTGCTTAGACCACCACTACCTTTTCTCTTTGTTGTAAGGATGAGGATGAGACAACCAGTGGGCCTGTAAAGGAAAAAATCCTGTCATGGCCCCCACTTATCCCCTATGCTTTGGGAGAATTCAACCTGCCTACAGAAAAAGGCACAAGAAGGGAGGGTGACTGTAGAATGGAAGAAGAAGGAAAGAGAAAAGGGAAAAGAGACAAAGGGGAAAATAGAAAAAGCTTTAAAACCCCAAGCTAACTCTTGCACCACACATCAGTGCCACTTAATGTCAAGCTCAGTTGTGAAAGTGGAATGGATGTCTCCATCCATGGGTATGGTAGTACAGTACAAACCAGTTATCAATTCCATGGAGGGAATACAGTAAACTGTGAGCATAAAGTGGTAAGGAGGATACTGGAAAAGAAAAGGGAGTGTAGTCCAGGAGCCAGTGCATGAGACATGCATAGTCAGTGGTCAGAGGGTGGCAGAAAAGCCAACTCCATGGGTTAGCAAGCAGAAAGGTGGCCTTTAACATTGGTGGCCCTTCAGGCCAGGACCATACACTGGAGAAAGGGTGAAAAGTCAATGAACAATAGAGGGTCTACCTGCATGCACAGAAATGGGAACAGGAGAAGAAGTTTCACCACACATCAATTGCAGCCTCTGCAAATAAACAAGTCTCAATCAGCCAATCTTTCTCTCGGGCAGTCCATCCGTCAGTGTTGGGTTGAAGGGAAATCTTCATGTATTGCGTTATTATCCCTGTGAAGGGAGTCCACTGCCTGCTTGCGACCCACATGATTGGATCCCCTGCATGGCTGACACGGCAATCTTTGTTGCTTTGGTTGGTGTAGGGGAGGCGGCCAATGGGGAGGGGCTTACGCAGCAGAGGAGAAGTCAGGAGTGCCCTGTAAGGCAGGAACATCCATATTAGTCATCTAAGTGATCCAGAAAGGACACTAGATTGTACAGCTCAAAAAAAACCTTTGTCTTGCCATCCATGATCACAAGCATGTGCGCAAGATTCAAAATGCAATAGTTGAGGTCCCAGGATCAGAATCGCGGTCTGAGGGCAAGGAACTTTTTCCACTTGATGCTGGTTACTGAGGGATAGTCTGCACAGAAAGAGATACAATGGCCCTGATATAGCAGCAGATCTTTGGAGCCGCAAGCCGATTGTAGAATGGCCCTTGTGTGTCACCAACACAGTGTGCAGGCAATGATCGGCCTCAGAGAAGGTCCCTGGTCACCTTAAAAAGTATGAATATGTTGTGCTCTTTGGACTTCCAGAATTACAGGGGGTTGGAGACCAGGAAGGTTTGGAAGTACATTGCCTAAGAAGAGTGCCACAGTCCCCTTTTCCACCCCATCTGGGATGCCATAAATACAAAAATTACTACACATACAAAGTCAGTGTCTCTGCATCAGTCAAGTAGAGCCTTGTAGTGAGACTCCATACTATTGAGTTGCTAGTCAACTTTATCCAGCTGTAAAGATTTCATCTCCGCTGCTAAGTCAGTCATTTTAGCGTCCATAGATGACAGCGTTAAGCCTGTGGTTGTGATTTCCTTCAGGAGTGCATCTATCCTGGGATCTGAAGGTTTGGTGGATGTCGACGTCTGGCCTGGTTTAGAGTGGGCGATTGCTTCTGAGAACAGCAGTCTACGTACTGCAGCTCTATGTGACGTCAGATGGTGACCAAAGAGGGCGATCGGTCTGATCTACATGAGGGTGGTCCACAGAGTTAGTGGGTACATCTAGAGTTGCCAAAAGGCAGAAAACTCATGGAACATAGCCTGACCACAAGGGCCTCACATCCCCGTAGCCTGCCCAGAGAGCAGCAGTAGAGTAGTTTAGGTTGTTAGGCAGCACGCAAGTCTCATACCCGGGCAACAAGAGATGCATAGGTCCACAGAGGCCCTACATAATTGGCAGGTGCATTCAGGTGAATCCCAGCCAACTCAGAACACCGACAGCCAAAGAGAATGGGAGAGCCCCACGCAGACCTGTGGCAGCCATAAATGGATCACATTGGTCTCAGCCTATCTGAAGTGTCAGTGAATCATGGGAATCTCCGCACTATAGATCCTGAGGAAGGGCAATATAAGTGTTGTCCAGCCGCAAAGTACAGACCAGGAGACCAGGATGGAAGACTTCAGCAAACAGACCCCTCCCTCCTCCAGCAGCCGCCTCAGGCTGGCGAAGTGGAAGGGTCTAGCCAGCTACTGTGGGATTCATAGACAGAAGCAGGCTGATCCTTCACCCTACTGGACGCCCCAGGCCCAGACTCTCAAGAGCTGGTACTGACGTGGTAAAGGGGAAATGCTAAAGCCCAAGGTACCCCTACAGGCCACTGTAGGGAGAACTGGTTGAGGTCTTCAGATGGGGTTTAGAGTGGTGCAGAGTCCTGTGAAGACCAAGAGGCAAGGGTTGCACCTTTGTTGGGCCTGCATCAAAACAAAGATGGCAGCCCCAATGCAGAAAACAGGCCCGGCCGCTGTACAGTCAAAGGAACTACTCTGCAAGGGAAATCCGGCTCTCCCAACAAGGTGGGGTGTGGAGCAATCTACCCAATAAGTTGAGCATCTGAACTTTTACCAAGTTACTGGTCGCCATCCGAGGTGCAGGCATGGACCCAGGAAAAACAGCTCCACTCTGCATCAATGGGGTAAGGAAAATATCCACCGCTGAGAGAAGGGAAGCAGAAGTACCCTGGTGAGGTATGGCAGGGTCTGGCAGACAGTGCTTGACTGATCTGTAGCGGGAAGCCAACATCATGGTCAGGCCGTAGCTCTACCCCTGATTCTCAGAATTCCATTTAGAGTGAACACAATTCCTATGACATCAGCAGCTAAGACATGGACTACACCGGAAGCTGGGGGGTCGACCCACAGCCCTGAATACTACCACTCTGCATGACTACCTGTCTAAATGTGGGACCTACAAAAAACTACTATCAGGTATTTATGAAGAAATGATCCATATCTTAAACTCCAAACCCACCTCTCTGTCTCCGTACAGGAAATGGAAACCACATGTGCAAGACTCCATTGATGACTATGATTGGCATTATATTATATTAATGCAGGACATAGTAAGGAGAATGAATCACAAAAAGAGATGGCTGGACACATAATTAGCAGAGGCCACCCTCTGTAGTTTGAGGCACTGGAAATGACCTGAGCTTCCCCACGACAAATGAATGGTCAATGACTATGGCTGAAATAGTGTCCTATGAGCGAGAACTACACAAACATAATGACCAGGTGCAAAAATTGCTCTAAATCGAACATTGTTAGACATAACGAATTAACATAAAGTGGGGTTCCTGAGAGTTATGTGTATGGGTTCTAAAGGTATATAGCCTTGATACTGATCTTTTTTAATAGATTCAATAAGCACGGGTACAAAAGATCTCCTATTCAGTCAATTTGTGAAGTTAGCACAGTGCTTCATTCAGAGTAGTATTATAAAAAAAGCAGTCTCTATTTGCCCAGTCGCTGTGTAAACAGTGATTTGTTTTGCTTTTTTCTTGGCTGCTGGCTAAATAGCAGAAATTATTTACTGTTTGGCCAGTGGCCTTAAAAATAGCAGAGAAACGTCATTATTTACCCAGCCGCTGGCTAAGTAGTAGAGATTCTGTACTGACTGACTGCCGGACTTGCAAATAGCAGATAAACGTCATTACTTCCCCGTCCACTGGCTAAATAGTAGAAGTTCTGCAATGTTTGGCTGGCGGCCATGCAAATAGCAGAAAAACTTCATTATGTACCCAGTTGCTGGCTAAATAGTAGAGATTCCACACTGTTTGGCCAGCCACTGTGTAACTAGGAGAAAAACATCAGTACTTACCCAGCCATGGTTAAGTAGTAGAGATTTTGAACTGGCTGGCTGATGGCCATAAAAATAGCAGGAAAACCTAAATATTTACATGGCTGCTGATGAATAGTAGTGGTTTTGTGCTGTCCGGCCGACAACGGCTCAAACAATTAAGTTAAAAATCTGATCTTAGCATAGTGTGCCACCCGACTATATTGTTGTTTCCTGTTATTGCATCTAGATATATTATACAACTGACATTACACCTAAAACAAGCCAGGGACTACCTTCGCCACAGGCACCGCGTCATGAGCCCTTCTTCCACCCTATGGTGCATGTCTCCTAGTCTTACTGCTGATAGCCACAAGGCGCTCTTTCATCAAAAGTCATCCTGATGCTATGATGGACTATGGATAAAATGTGAAAAGACACTCCCCCATTCCCCCTCATCCAAAGATGGCACAGCACAGCCGCAGGTCTTGGTGTCTGCCTAGAGTGGAGGTTAGTTTATATATTTGATGAGGTTCTAGTGAAACAAACACTCCTCCCTTCGTGTGGTGCTTGAAGCCAGGAGGACGTTCTCCACTCCAACTGGACTCTCCTGAACGGTAACACCACTGCCTGCCTCTGATAATTCTCACCCCGCTCTCTGCCCCCAAAGTGCGTGGAGTTTATCACATCTGCAGCCCCTGGCTCGCTCATACATGGCATCCCAGTAATCGTCATTAGAGCTCTGGAGGGAGCGAAACAAACTGGGCGGGTAAACAAACACAGCGCTGCGTACTGTGGAGGAATGAAGGTTTCCCCAGGCAAAGTGCAGCCTAGCAGGTGGTTGAGGCAGTCTTCGTATCGGGAGGTGGAGGACTAGTGGCAGGATACGGAGTGGGCAGGTTGCAAAAGGTGCAGAAGAGGTAACAACACTGACTGTGTGAATGCAGGAGGCAAACCACAGGGTTTCGAGGAGGTAGACTTGAGGGGAGGACTAGGTTGTCTGACCACTACAGGGGGAGGCAGTGCCACAGTGGTGTAACACAAAATGAAGGGGCCCCATGAGGAATGTAATGGGGGGCCCCTCAGCCTTTATTATCTTATTGATATTCATTGGTGTTGAGCTGAATGGGCCCCCCTGTACCTACCACAGGGACTGCGGGGGCCTCTGAAACGTCACTCGTGGAGGGATGAGCAACCTGTAGGTGCCAATAGAGGCAACCTGTAGGAGCCACTTTTTTCTGTGTAGACCAGGGACTAGGGGTTTTGTTTGCAGTTTTTTATATAGCATGAACTTAACCCGAAGGTAGTGGAGTGCTTTACATGATTGAGCACCAGTTAAGATACATACATTTTTGTTTGGGGCTTTGTTCTCCTGGTGTGATCATGCAATCTCAGTGGTCTGCTCTGCACACCCAGCCTATAGTACTACAGAACCAGGCTGCGTGTGGTGTGCGGTCTAAACACCGAGACTTGGGATTTCTGAAAGTGCAGCAACGCGTACCAAAAACACATTGTCCGCTTTGCACGGGTCAAATAAGAATAATAACAGCAACATTCCAGGTGCAATTTACAGTTGTACATACACACACAGAGTCAAATTAGTGCATCCTCCTGGGGAGAAACAAGTCCGGCTAAGTGGAATGAACACAACGTTTTATGTAATTGTTCATTTGAAAACTCAATAAACATAAACAAAAAATAGCTTCTAATGCAATGCTTTATGCCACATGTCTGCTGTCTCTAAGCACAATAATAGCTGTTACCATTGTCCAATTTATGGTACCTAATTTACAGATCTCGGAAGGATGGAAGCCTCAACGAGCCCTGCATATCAAATACCGTCAGTCAGCAGCGACCATTGAAATAACTCAGCAATACTGTCAGTAGTAAACTTCCTCTCGATCTGTACTGATGGCAGTGTGCACTTTACAGTGCATGCTTCAAGATAACGCTGCACGCTTGGCACTGGCAGCAGCATATGCAGAGGAGCCGAGATACTGCTGCAATCTCATCAGAATGTATTTGGATGTAGTTAAAATGTGACATTGTTTGGATGCGTCTGTGGAGTGGAGGCCCCCAGGAAGTAAACGACTGCTTCTATTGGATCCTGATATTTGCTGGCAGGTGTGAGAATTACTCATGAGGGCAGACACTGGAGGGGCAGAGAAACAGGAACTGTGGACCGTACAGGAAAGTGGAGACCGTGGAGTGGCAGTGTAGAGAAGGAGAGAGGGTGCAGATGGCATCAGCAATCTGATTCCATCATCTCCACCGCTCTGCTCTGAGCTGGCCCTCATGTATCCGTGGGAGGAAAGGTCTACAACCCTCCAACAGCAGTTTAGTCCTCTGGCTCCACACAGAGACAGAGGGGCCGATTCTGATGCGGGTTGGAAAAGCTTCCCGACCGAATCGGTTGGGAAATGGTGTCCGACCCAATCGGATCGGGAAAGTCCGACCGGCGGAGTAGGATGCATCCGGATGCTTCCAGATACGATTTGGTTGAACTCCCATTGACTTCAATGGGAACATTTGTTCCTAACCGCATCAGAATTGGGCCCTCGGTCGGGAAGACACGTTCCCGATCCGATTTGGAAGGAGCAAATGCCGTTAGGAGGCCTTCCTAACCGCATCAGAATCAGGCCCTCGGTCGGGAAGCTTTTCCAACCCGCATCAGAATCGGGCCCAGAATATCCAATGAGGATGTCCATCATTTAAGCAATTATCTTACAACAAATGTCTTTTCTGATTCACAGAAGAATAATGTACACAATAGAATTGGAAATTGTTATCAATAAACCATCCTTTGCATTTGTAATCATGTTACTGAGTTATTTCAAAAGTAAAACACTTCTTTATAGCATGCATCACCAAGCAGTACAGGGTTTGCGCAGCTCACTTTCTATGGTTGAAGAGTCCCGCCAGAGCCAGTGGTTCATTTTCTTGAGCATCTTCCCTTGGTAAAGTCCCTCAGATAAGTTTACACTCTGAGAAGTTCAATGCATGACTCAGCTGCAAGTTGGGGTGGTGAGATCTCAGCTGCTGGACAGACAGAAATGCCTGTCACAAGGCAGGCTGCGCACAGGGCAGAGAGAAAGGAAGCACTACTCATGCACAGTGAAATGGTGGAACTCCCCAATACAACCAACACAAGCCACATACAATCAGACACGTAAAGTAAAGTAAAGTATTTTATTTGCACAATTAATTAAAATCATTGCAATTCATACAGAACAAGAGTTAAAAACACTGTGCATATTCTACTTTTTTTTAAAATATCCGTGAGAGCAAAGTGGTTCATTGCTGGTAGGGCAAAGATTCTTGGTGATCGTCTTCTGTTAACAGGGAATTAATCTCAGACATGAATTTTACAAAACGGGCGGCCATCTGAGCTGAGTCGCCCCTCATACACTCCTCTAGAGCTTCTTGGCATGTCCGTACATTCAGAATCCGCCAAATTGGACGCAGCAAAAAAGTTCGTAATGGCAGTAAGGTTCTGCAGGTGCACAGGATGTGAATTAAGTTTTCTTCCCGCTCTTACAGAAACGGCACTGTGTGGGCACATCTTCCTTAAATCTCCGGCCATACCTATACGCCCTCAGTGGGATTAGGCCAAAACGTAACCTCATTAGATGGTGTTTCACTCGTGATTTCATGGATGATGACAAATAGTGTGGTAGGGTTTTAGGGCCATAGAGTTTTGACGCCCAACTGCCATGGGAGAGATTCTTCACGGTTAGGGCATCATGTTTGAGTGACAAGATCTTTGCTTGTTTGGTCAAGATTTTGTGATCGGCCCTATGGGCAGCGAACTTGTCCATATATCTTGAGCCTCTAATGCGTCCAGGCAGAATGTTAAAAATTGATTCCAGGGAGTGCTAGGGTTATTTAACAGAGACCATATGCAGCTCTTTAATGTAAAATCACGAGCCTTTTTGGTTTTTAAACAATAGGCAATAAATCTTGCTTTCATTACCCAATGTTGGGATGACAAAGAGAACTCCATGCGGATTTGGGCGTGAGAGGTCGAGTTGGGTAGATGGAACACTCTACGAAAGCACATTGACTGGGCTCTATCAAGCCAGGTAAGCATTTTGTCTTTAAAGGTTATGGCGCCAAAAGCTATTGTCGGCAAAAATTTGGCTCCTATCACCCTAATTAGCGGAGAAAAGTCTGGAGAGTGAAGGGCTTTCTTGGTTCTTACAAAAGCCCCCTCCAAACTACGAGCCACTCCCTGCATTGCGGTGATATGCTGCGCTGGTCTCCCTTTGTGATCAATCCAAACTCCCAGATACTTGTATGCGGTCACTATCTCTATTGACTTCCTTCAATGTACCAGGAGTGCTTTCTGGCTCGTGAGCGCGAGACTATCATTGCCTTAGTTTTGGTGATGTTAACCTCCAAAGCGTTTGTTTTGCAATACTGGGCCAGAGAATCGAAAAGTCTTTGAAGGCCCACCTCGGTTTGATCAAGGAGGATCGTATCGTCCAGCATATTGCATCGATTGAATTTTTGTGGATTCAATTTGTGGTGGAAATGCTCGGGAGAGGGCCAGCCACTCAGGGCAGAGTCTGCTAGATAGAGATTGAAGAGTAAAGGAGCCAATATGCATCCCTGCTTTAAGCCTCTATTAGTCATGATTTTGTTGGTAGTTGACCATCTTGAGGAAACTCTTATTTTTACCCAGGTGTCGGTATATGGGGCTATGAGAGCTTTCAGGAGGGGCTGCGGGATGCCCCATTTTGTTAACTTTTCCCAACGTTTGGGGCGAACAACGCTGTCAAAGGCTTTTCGGAAATCAATGAAGCCCAGGTATAGCGATTTTCCTTTAGTAGCGAGTGTACTTTCAATCATGTGGACTAGGCAGATCAAATTATCTTCGATGTGGCAGCCCTTTTGGAATCCGGTTTGTGTGAAAGGTATTAATTTACGATCTTCCACCCAGGTTGTCAGTTCTTGCAGTAGGACACTTGCATATGCCTTCCCTTCCACGTCAAGAAGGGCTATCATCCGATAATTGTCGGGGTCAGCCCGCGAGCCTTTTTATGGATGGGGACGAAGAGATCCTCGCCAGGAGTCCGGGAATGAATCCACCCATTCTGGTTACCTCAAATAAGGTGGCCAGCAGAGAGGGCCCATTTATGTGTGGATACTTTGTATATCTGTGTTGGTATGCCATTTGGGCCTGGTGCTCCTCCTGGGCGCATTTTCTTTATTATAAGTGCAACTTGATTTGAGGTTATCTTAATAGTGGGTTCCACTTCGAGGTTGGAGTTAGTATGATTGAAGCCAAAAAAGTTTGGCCATTTGAGACTGGCTGGTTCTACATAGAGTGCTTCAATGTGGGCCTCCCATTCAGCAGGAGAGATATTAGTCACTGTGGGGGGTTGGGCAGAACTAACACCTTTGTTTACCCAGCTCCAGAATCGTCTTTGATCCTTTGATTTTATAATTTCATGGGCAGTTGCCCAATGATGTTCTTCTTTCATTCTCTGAGAAGTGAACCTTGCTTTCCTATATTCCTTTCGAGTGAACGATATTTTATCTCGCAAGGATTTGTAATCTGTGTCATTGTAGGCGCGCCTGCGCAGTAAGTTATTTAATTTGCGCTTAATGCTTGTTGTAAATTGCTTATGCTCAGAGAGACAAGATGTAATTGGGGTGCAGTTATTTGGTCTTTTGATTATCTTTGTGGCTAGGTTTTCTCTGAGGTCCAACACTGCTGTTTCCCACGACAATGCGGTCAGTTGATCACTGTGCTCCTGTTTCAAATTGCCCAAAAAGTCGTCCACCTTCTCTTCAATTATTTCCTGGTTGTCCACAGTCCACCGTAGACACGTATTTAACCACCTCATTCTAGGGAAACACTTTTATGAGTACACCCGTACACCCGTCTCCTGTGATTCTGGGAAAATCAGCTACCTATGCATTTAAAAAATACAAATGTGACCTTGTGCAATGTTGTAACGTGCGCATGCAAAGAGCTCCTTGTGGTGAGTTTGCTCCATAAAACTGAAAACACAAACCTTTAGGCCAGTCAGAGGGGCCTTGTCTAATATTCTGGCATCTCTCTACATAGAGTATTTAATCAAACTGAAGCCTGTCATCGATGCGGGCAGAGATTCTGAATGAGAAGGGCTAGGCAATGCAGCAAAGAAACGTCACAATCAAGAAGCCAGGTACTCATGGTAGAAAGGCTGTGCATTTCATTTGATTTACACATTTGCATTGCAAAGTTTTAATTAAATAACCTTTACCTCCGACGTCATAGATAACACTCGAGGGCAGTTGGAGAGTAAAAGGCTTGGAGAGAGTTAGTCGGTCATCTTAAAACCATCTCTCTTGATTTTTACAACATCAGAGAAAAGTAAAGCTTCTTTAATAACCTACTCACGTATGGAACATTCTCCCGGTCTCCTCGTGACTGGACTGCAGACAGTGGCACAAGCCTGGAAGGAACTGGAAGCTGCTGGAGTTGGACTCCTCAACCAGAACCCAGCACACCTATCACTGTAAAATACAAATGTATTGCTGGGTCTCAGTTGAAGAGGCAGAGGCCACTGACACACCCCCACTCCTACATTGTTTCAGCTGGCCTACCCTGCCCTCAGCCATTGAAATTGATGGAGGTCTTCCGACTCCTCCCTGCGACATGTGAATAACGTTCAAAGTCAAACATTTGTATGATTTGGAAATCAGTGATGGAGCACTCTTTGAGACAACTCCAACAGAAGCATCTGCACCCATACAAACATAGGCTCTAAAATCGTCTTGCATAAACTCGTTCCATTCAAAAAGCAATGTTTTCATGCAGGCAAAGCCTTTGTTGAATTATATATACATATAAGTAATTATGCAATGCAAACAAGGAAATGTGCCGGATCGAGTCCTGACTTTCCAGTGTGCCGAATCAGTCACGCAACGAGGCTCAGAGGCGAGCAGCAAGATCGGGAGCCGTTTTGAGTGCCGTTTGAGTGTCGCAGTAACTGCCCACGATCGTTTCGACACGATACGGCAGGGCACGGCTCTCCCGCCACCGCTGACTACCGCTGATTACCGCTGACTACCCCTTGCATTGTTTCCTCTTATTGTGCTGTGCTCAGTTACTTACCATCAGGTTCTGACTGTAGGGAAACAGTTGACACTGGTAACTGGCCAATAAAATGCTACGTAAGTCAATGCCAGCTGTGGCATAATGGTTCACATTTTGCATTTGAAGCATTTGAAGCTATTTCCTCCAAGATGCCCTGGGTCACCATGAATTGCCATAAACAAATGTATCTACCTCTCTGGATGGGTAATGCACTGTTTAACATTCCTCCATTCACTTCTACTCTCACAAGTCCCGGAGTGACAGCATGCAAGTACAGACAGTATAAGCACGTACACACTCCAAGCTTTTGTAAACAGCACACCACAGCAAGAGGATGACTAGGCCTACAAACTTCTGCCCAGTCACAACCTTGGACAACAGGATTTTAGCCGGATGCAGATAAGGCTGCGCACAGACAATAATGCAATCTTGGCGGGTACAGGACGGGAAGGACACAGAGGTAGAAAATCTGATGAAGGGGGGAAATCCCTGAGAAAGTCGGACAGAGCCAAGTCAAGGAACGATGCCAGGTGACCAGCTCGGGTCATTGAGTCAATGAACTCTGAACCAACTCCCCTTACCAATCCAGACACTGCTCTCATGCTGTTAACCAGCATGAGAGCAGTGCCAGGATTGGTTAGAGCAGACTGGCTCAGCCCCCTAGAGGCCCTGGAGGCCTGTGCCTGCTTTCCACCCAGCTGTCTAAGACAGCTCGGGTGGAGAGGTTCAAAGTGTGCATGTCAGGTTGGCCGCCGCAAGAGAGCCAGCCAAAGTGACATACGCAAGTTAAGCTTTAGGATTCCTCTTCCCCTGCTGCCAGTCAGCAGTGCTAGACCCACCCCAACACTTGGTTTGGGCTGGCCAGCTGCACTGAAATATAAAATGGTAATAAAATAATTTTATTAACATTTTATTTTTCATGTTTGCTGCGCTGGCAGCAGGGAGTGCGATGCTCTGGCACCTTAGTGGTTGCACCGCTGCTGGGTTTTGTGCTTTTAACCAGTATGGGCTTCCTCTGTAAAACCATGTGTTCATTGCGAAGTTGGGAAGAGTTTTCTTGCCACAACACAGAAGAGTGAAACGGCTATCCTAGCTGCAGAGTCTTCTATCCAAACAAAGAGAAACAGCAAGAGAATGGCTAGCCATACAAGAGGATATGGCTACCACGGTGTCTTTGGTCCCATGGGTTTGTTTGCACATGTACCCCTTAGTAAGGCACCTGCTAGTGCCTTACTAGAGCAGTGAAACCCATTATCCCAGGATTAAGAGAACCATATCCCGGTAACTTTTCAGATTATAGCCTCTCTGCAATTGTGGCTCATTGCTCCTAGTCAGGGTTTGCATCTTTCAGCTTACACTTCCCAACATAGTCACCACAGATGCAAGTGGGACAGGTTAGGGAGCAACCCTAGAATCATTAGAGGTTCAGGGAAAGTGGGGTCTCCAAGAATGCTCCATGTCATTCAATTGGCAGGAATTGAAGTCAGTGCTGGTAGCACTATCTCATTTTTCAAAGGTTCTAACTGGGTATGTAGTTAGAGCCAGGATGGACTATGTGGTGGAAGTGTCCCTGATAAACCACCAGAGAATCACAGGATCCCTAGACTTATTTCAGGTAATCTCAGGAAGCACAAAAGATGGGAATTTGGGCAGAGGACAACTCAGTGCAATATACCGCCTAGGGAAACATAACTCTTGAGCAGACAATTCGAGTCGTTTCTGACCTCGACTTTCTGGTGTCTTCATATGAAGGTCTTCGAGATGATAACGCAGAAATCCAGAGTCCCTTGGTTGGATCTATTTGTGCAGAAAGAAAATTCTCTTCTCCTGCAATTTTGTCTCCAGAAGAGTATGACCAAGCTTTGCCAGAGGAGTGTGGCCTCAGGGACTGCTATATGCTTTCCACCGTAATCCTCTCCTTCCAAGGGGTTATTCTGAAAATTCATGACGATCATGCCCAGATATTGTTGGTAGCCCCCTGTTGGCCTCGCAGGAATTGTTTTCCCTATCTTTGTAGGCTATCAATCGCCCCTCCTTTCAGTTCAGCCATTTCCATTGAGAATTTCGATACTAGATCAAGTAACATTGAGGAGGCTACACCTGGGGGATTGGAACCTGAGCGATTAAACCTCAGATCTCAAGGATGTTCTGTGGACGTAGCAGAAGATATTCAACAGCTCAGACATTCAGCAACCTTGAAGGTCTAAAACCGACATCGGGTTTCCTTCTTCAAATGGTGCAATCCTAGAGGTCTGTGTTCCATTTCTGGTGATTCAGCAAAGGTGTTAGACTGTTTGAGAGATGGCTCCCTCCTGGCTCTAGCAGTATCCCCCCATAGAAGTCAGTGGGTGGCATTTGAGCCGTTAGAGGGCCAGACTGTTTAGTCATAGATAGTCTGTTAGGTAAATTGTTAAGGAGCTTCTCACTGAAAATGCCAACTTCATGCTCCCCATACCCTTTGGGGTTCTACCCTTAGTTTTAAAGGCTTTTCAGGCTTCACTATTTGAAGATTTAGAGATACTATATCTTAAAACATTATCATGCAAAGCAATATTTCTGGTAGCTATCTGATCAGGGCATGGGATTGGGGAGTTAGGTGCTTCATTATGCTCTAAGCCCATTTTGCTTTTTTTGCAGACAAGGTGATTCTAAGACCTGACGGGTCTTTTCTACCCAAGGTCCTGACTACAGTTCATGTTTCTCAGGATCAGACTCTCCCTTCTTTTCATTCCCATCCAAACTCTCCTGAACAGTTTAAATTGCATACTCTGGAAGTACATCAAACGCTCAGGGGTTATGTCAGATGAACAGGTCCATTCAAGAAAGTGGACTAATTGTTTGTTACCTTCAGTCGGGCTGGCCATGGTTTAAAGCCAACTACTTCCAGATTGAGCAGATGGTTGAAGGCAACCATCATCAGCACTTATGAATCAGAATGGAAAGTTCTCTCAGAAGCTGTTTAGGGTAGATCTACATATGGAGTGGCTACTAGAGGGCAGTCATGAGTTTTAAAGGAGCATCAGTCAAGTACATTTGTGCAGCAACAATGTGGTCCACCCCTCACATATTTATGACTCACTGTAGACTGCCGGTGGGAGGTGAGTCCTCTTCAGACTTTGCAGTGAAGGAACTAGAATCAGCTAATTCATTGTAAGTCCATCAGATGTTTAAACATTACATTTACAGGGTGCACCAGAAATTAATTTTGTGTGCGTTTTACTGGTTGTTTGAAATCTGCTTGGGTGTACACTCTGTCAGTAAGGACTGAGGGAAGTCATGTGAGGAGATAATAACCCAGTTAACTACTGACAATCTTGTTTACTCTGACTCCATGACTTCTTCACCACAGTCCTAGTTTACCCTCCCACCTCACAAAGGTCTTAGGTGCAAACTGCAAGTATTTTTTCTTTTTATGCTTGATATTTTCAGGAAGCAGTTCAGGCCCAACCTGCTATTATGTGACACAACAGGAAGTAGTGGGCAGCCATTTTTGCAGTTTTATCTGCTTGCGAGCATTCAGGAAATGGGAGGGATCTCCATCAGTAAAGATTGTGGCGAGGAAGACCTGTAGTCGGAGTAATGAAGATTACTGCTAAGTAACCGGGTCATTCCTTGCCATTTGGTAATAAAGGATCTTTCGTATGCAAGGCTCATGAAAAGGGAGGTCAATTAAGCAAAAGTATTCACTTAATATGCTGACTTCTAAAGTGCCCATATCTGTACAGTCTCCTATGCATCTCTGGGGCAAAGAGCAACATCATGGAAAATATCTCAGGGCTGAAAATCAAGGGGATTTTGCAAAAGTGAAACCAGCTCTAAGGCAGGTAGCTGGATCAGTAAAGAACTGGCAAGTATTTTTTATTGTTCATAACTATTAATCGCATAATGTTCTCTCCACGACTGGGAAAGTTATTAAAGTACCAGGCCCTACCTTGTTTTCTGCCTGGGTACCCATTTAAATTATCATTTGTTTCAAAATGTTCCTCATTCTCTCACCATCACTATGTAAGTGTATAGTGAAACTATCAGGCTGCGTGAAACAAATAATGTCTCTTCTAAAAACTTCTATCAAAATTATTAAATCAGACTGAAATATGTGTATAAACTGATCAGTGAAAAATTCAGGATACAAGCTTGTCAATATCACTGAACTTCTTAAAAGATTCTACAGACATTATCCTAGGAGACCTAAACTTTCACCTGAATGATGCTGACGACACTGCAGTACAAGCTCTAGGCTCCCTCCTGGAATCGAAAGGTCTAGACCAACACTGTAAAATGCAAACCCACAACAAAGGTGCTGCACTTGGCGCTATCCTCTTTAATCACAATCCCATATCCTTCCACTCCATCCTTCCCATTGACTGGCACAACCATCAACAAATTCTTTTCGACCGCAACATCAAACTACCTTAGCTTCCCATCCAAATCCACCTGTCAAAACACTGGACAAGAATCATTTAATCAAATCTAGCAATCAGAGTTAGAATCCCTAATAAGCTCTCATATTATTCTCCCACCCAAACTGACCACAACAGACGAACTCATCTCTCACTACAAAACAAAAATCATGGAACTTCTTGACACCATCGCCCCCATAAATCTAAAGAAATCAAGAAGTGTCCCCTCCCGATCATGGTTCAACACAGACCTTAATAATGAGAGGCGACAACTCAGACTGACAGAAAGTAAATGGAGAAATCAACCCTTTCTAGCCCAGCTCTCTCTCCTCTGAACAGAACACCTAAAATATAAAAAGCACATCTAAAGTGAAAAATCCACCTTTTTTAGAACCCAACTGGACCATTCCAGAAACTGTCCCAAAGATCTCTTCAAGATCATCAAAAACCAAACCAAACCTCTTCCAAACCAAACCTCTTCCATTCCCCAACATCCTACAGACGCCTCCACCAAACTCTGCGAAGAGCTCGCTAAATTCTTCTTGGATAAAGTAACAAACATTGAACTCTCGGTTGATCCACTCCAGCCCTCTCCTCCCACTAAAGACCCCACCTCCAGTGATGGTCCCCCACTTATCCCTCACCTTCTGAAGACGATCTCCACAATACCACCACCTCAGAATACAATTACCTCCACCCAAAAAACAACGCAATCTGGTCCAAATTTGAAAATATATCTGAAAAAGAAGCCTATGAAATACTAACATCCATGAAGTCGGCCTCCCACCTCTCTAACTCTCTTCCCTCCTCTCTTGTCAAAATCTCAGAAACATCATCACTCCAACCTGGACTAATATTATCAACTCCTATTTATCCAGCGGCTCCATGCCGTCCTCTCTTAAACTTGGTCAAATGACTTCCCTCCTCAAGAAGCCTGATGCCGACCCCAATGACCTCAATAATTACAGACCTATCACCAATCTCCCTCTACTTTCTAAAAGCATCGAAAAATGTGCACTCTAGCAATTATACATTGAGAAATTCGAAATACACAACACATTTCAAACTGGAATTAGGAAAGGCTGTAGTAGAGAGACTGCAATCCTGACCATCACTGAAAACCTACAGAGATCCCTCGATGAGGGGGGAGGCCTGTCTTCTAATCCTCCTAGACCTCTCAGCGGCCTTTGTGACAGCTAACCACAACATTCTTCCCAACACCCTCTCACAATGAGCTGGCATCAGCAGTACCATCCTACAATGGTTCTCATACCTGAACGAAAGATCTAACATAATCAAACTAAATAAGTCCACATCGACAGCTATATTCATCAACCAAATAGTCCTCTGAGGCTTAATCCTTTCCCTGGCCCCCTTCAATATCTACAAGGAACCACTTGCACTGGTCCTGAATAAAGCCAGGATTGCCTACCATCTCTATGATGATGACACTCAAATCTATATCAAAATTGCTTCTCTTATAGACATCCAGCACCTCAACAACACACTCTCCCTCAGACATGCCTGGCTCAACAACAACTACCTAAAACTAAACCCCCAAAACACTGAACTACTGCTCATCCAGCCTACCAAAAATCCCCATCCTATCCACAACTGGCTCAACAGTTTAACTTCTCTAAACTGTAAACTATCTATACCCAACTCTGTCAAATCTCTTGGGAAAGAACATATCACTGCTCTCAGGAATGAGACTCTACAACCACATCACTCCCACGCTCAAGAAACTCACCTGGAATTGAAGCAAGAAATACATTCAAAACAGCTTGCATAACACACAAAGCTCTCTACTCAGGAAAGCCAACATACCTTGCCAACAAACTAAAAAAAGCAGGCCAAAAAAACTCCAACACTCTTCTCCTCATCACTCCCAAATTCAAGACAACCAAATCTCTCATGCGATCTTTCTCTGGGAATGCCCCAAGAATTTGGAATGCCCTCCCTAAGGACCTTTGTGAAAACCAATCCTGCCTTCAAAATCTAAAACTCTCTCTTCTCAACAAATTCATAAACTCATTCACCTAAACTATTTTGTTTCACCTAACATTCTCTATTATATACTTAACACTTGTATCTATCTCCTGTAATTGAATCTCATGTAAATAACCACTGTCTACCCCTTTCCTGCTGTATATTGTATGACTTTTTCCCGCCCACCACTGTTATAGCTCCTGTGAACGATGTACATGTAATTCTTGTAAAGCCCTATACTATATGACTGCCTCCTGCCCACTTGTGTTATACCTCATGTAAACAATGTGTATGTAATACTTGTAAAGTGCTCTGATGCCCTCGGTTCAAGTTTGCACTATATAAAACTTAAAATAATGAATTAAATAAATAAATACACTCCCTCCCTGATGTTATTACCTACATGCAAACATTTCCTAAAGCTGTCCTTGTCCCTGGCAGGAATGCAAATGCAGAGATGGAGGTCTTTTGCCCTTGCAGGACTCCATCCCTGCATATGAGGGATGTTTCAAAATACGACCTGCTTATGTGCAGTTTGAGGTGCATCTTACAAGTACATTAGTTGCCACACAAAGTAAAAGCCAGGTAACAAACCAATGTGCAAAAATTGCTGACTGGTTTGCAACCTGTGGCTAATATATATCGGGACCTATATCCTTAAAGTCATTGGGGGTCTAAACTCTCAAAAATCAGCCGTGATATATATTCTTGATGTCATCTGGAAATGTGATTGAGGCTCGCATTATTACATCCAAATTCTCCGGATCAAGGACGTGATTTCCTCCAATGCATTTTCAGGCAGATCAGGATCTTGTGCAACTCACCTCTAGAAAATAGATTTCCCTACTTGAAACGGAATACTGACAAGGGGTAAACATGCACCATACCATAAGCAGGCTTGCCCAAGTTTCCCAAATTAAAGCATGATGGTTTCCTATTTCAGAATCGTTCTGATGGTTTCTGGTATATTGGTATGGACTGTAGCCAGGGTTGCAGGATCTACCTCTATTTCTATAGGGAAACTAGTGAGATATATGCCCTCAAATGCCAATTTAACTTAAGCTATATGGAAATCCTGGCCTGTCAGCACACTTCCTCAGTGTGTCCATGGAGACGTTATCTCCACTTTTGTACCTATAGCTCTCACACAACCAAATCCAGACCCAAAAGGAATGAAGAGGTTTCTTGGTGGTACAGGACAACTAGCCAAAACAAAATCACAGTTAAAAAATATTTTAAAATGATCATCATTCCATACTACATAAATAATTGGGAAAGTAAACTCCATTAAAGACCAACCATCGCCATTGTGTCGGGAATCATAGTTAAAATTTCCAAACCAATTTAGCAAAAAAGGAGTAATATTTAATGGTTAAAAAACACATAAATTGCAAAGATTGAATGTAGGGATCAAGACCAATAAAAAAAATAAAAAATGTCAACTGAAAAAATGTTAGTCCAATGTTATCTAATGAGGAAATTTCACATGCAATGGAGCAATGTACAAAAGGCGTGCAGATATCCTTGGTTTGCCAATGTCAAAAGTTTGAACCTATGGTTTGGGCATTTATGTCAGTTCATATTCTACTGTGGGGCAAAGCAGGGTTGTACATGATTAGATACAGCAATTTCATGGCCAATATTCAGCCTCAAATTCAGCGGCAAAAAGCACCGTTTGGGATAACAATTTAAATTGTAGCCCTCAAAGCTGCATCATTGCAGGGAACCTTTTTTACCTTTCACGACTCTCCAAACTTATATTAGCAGTTTAACACTATTATGGAGATGAAATATGGCAACAGGCATGGCTAGAAGCAGTAGCAAGACAATGCTCAATGACATTGGAGTCTACTCGAGCCTCAAATGAAGTGGCAAAACGCTCTCTGTGTCAAAAAACAGGGAATCATGCCTGCTGAGGTCAAGCTTCATTTGGTAGACTCATAGCATTGGACGAGTCCTCACAGAGATGATTTTTTTCAAGAATCATTTTTCCCAACATTTCTATAACATTTTCTGGAACTCCAAAGGTCACAAAATGTCTAGGACCTGTTTTATAGACACCTGCCCACACATGGGCATATAGACACCTGTGAATACACATCACACTTGGGTAAAACTGTGCTAATCCCTACACTGGGTGTTGATTGGTTAAGTAGCTGTTTGAGTATGCTATTAATAATATGCTACTGTGTATAATTCTAATGACGTTGTTTGAATCTCTTTCATACAATAAGTAATGAGGTAAATGAATTGCAATTTCTCCTGTTTATGTAATTAATTGTCTTGGTCATTATAAGTTGATACTTCTAGTAACATCATGCAAGCTACGGACTAATGGGATAGTTCACAAAATACTGAATTGTAGTGCGTCATAATTCGACCTATATCTTTATTATTAATAAAGTAAATCGCAAATTGCGAGCCACTCTGACTCATTGCCATCATAGGAGCAGAGGATTGATGGGATCAGCAGACCTCCATATCTATGATTGCTTTTAAATAAAGCAGTATATATTCACACAAATGTTTTGTAGGACTAGGCAATGATCCCATGTGTTTTTTCAACATTCACATTGGGGGATCCCTTCTTTTTGCAAACGCTAACCTTCAGGCAGTACATAGCGCCAGGACACCTCAGGGTAACCGTTGCGCTCTACAAATCCAATTAACATAACATAACATGTGTTACCACCTCTTTTGAGCTGTCCATAAAATATTAATGTTTTGCTACCATATTTCAGTTGCAAAGTATTTATACAAACCATAAGGAATCGGATTTTGGAAGGGACGTCCTAAGCACACCCCTTCCATATACTGATTCGGTATAGTTTCCTAAAATCATTTAATGATTTGGAAAAGTTTTTCCGAATCAATAAACGTGCTTGGTACATTGTGAAAAAGGTTTTTAGCATTCATAAGTCATCTGATATACTAAAATAGAGGGTTTTCAAATGCTAAAACCCTTTGTTGATCTAGTTCTGCCTTCTGTAGTATAAGAATACACAGCGTGTCTAGCACCAGGCTAATAATGAGCCAAAGAGCAGATTGTCCTACAGACTGCTCAATTTTGAAAGCAAAGGAAAATCTATTTTTTTTGAAATTGAGTCATTAAAAAGGCTAATGTGGAGTCTGCTGTCTAAGGAAAGCTAAGAAGGTCTGTCTCACATCCCAAAAAGCATCATGTTATATAGGTTTGTCCATGTTATATGTGATGTAGGTTTTCAAACAGAAGAATATTACTGTCAGCATGGTGTGAAACAAATGATACATTACAATATCCAGTGGTAAAACAGAAAATACATCACATGGAAAATTACATTTGCTCTAATGCTAATGAATAATCCTGTATTGCACTAAACAAGATAAATCAAAGCACATTTGAAAATATATACACAACCTCCAGCTAGCCAGAGGAAATGGCCTTTGAAAGATACATTTGGGCTCTGCGCCTTCCTACTGGGTCATTAGAAACATGAAGAACAATACACTTTAAGATACAAGAGGCCCAGAAACATAAAACTGCTTGAATTAAGAGTTTTTAATGCAATGCGGAAAAACACATTGTTAACAGAAGCTGCACAGACAGAGACATGAGAAAGCATTTAAAATGTGCAAATGTACAACTGCAAATTAATCTGAAGCCTAGCCATGTCAGCTTTAAAAATATTGTTATGTCAAACAGAGATCAAAAACATTATGTGTGACCTGTCTATATTATTTAAACACACTAAATGTATTAATTCTAAATTCACTGCTACAAATCCCTTCCTCTTTTGATGTAAATGATCACAAACCACACAACGTAAAATACTGTATTATTCATTTACTGTTTCTTTTGTCTTAAATTCTCCATTATCCTTTTTCATTGAAAAACCCTGCTTTTAAGTCGTCCATTTTAATCTTGTCCTTTTTCCGGTCATTGTCATCTCTTCTTTCTAGCACCCAAAATAAAAAATATTTCTGCAATATATTACTTTTAAAAACGTAAATATACTGGTTGACCAATTATACACAATAATATAATACTGGTAGGGGTTAAAATCGTACGCATCATTGTTACCCCCACATCACCAGACCATGTAATTGCATTTCCAACCACATTAAACCATTAGTCAACCGCGTCCCACATACCAATCTCTCCAAGAGCCTTTGCCTCACACAAAATATTAGCAATATTGCTATTATATTAATTAAATAGGTTGCTGTTCTCCTGCACAAACAGACAAGAGTTCCGGACTTTTAAAACTCGGCACACACCCCTTCTTTTGTGAGAATAATATCCAAAGCAGGCCTGTTCTGAAAAACGGCAGTATATATAGCAACCACATCTTCATTAATTTTTGTTAGTGCACCAGCAGTATTAGTTGCTAATTTATCAATTAAAGTAGACAACTTTCTTATTCCTGGGTATCCGTGTTCATGTTGAGCTCGCTGGCATGGTGGAAGACCACCTTCTTCCACTTACTGAGCTTTCTAAGCAGAAATTCTTCACGTGGGGACATCTCAATCTATTGTTATGGGAGAGGGTACAGATGGTCAAAATGGTAGTTGCCCCTCAGTTCAATTATATATTGGGGATGCTTCTTGTACAGATACCTGAATCTCTCCTTACAGGGATAGAGGCGGACATCAGATCTTACATTTGGAGCCGGTATAGGCCTCCGCTACGTGCCTCCAGGCTTTGGGTAAACAACATGGAGGGGTGACTTTATTTACCAGACATGACTTCATATAGCTAGGTCGTCCACCTCTCAATGTTCTCCCTGTACTTTTGTGCCCCGAAGGATACCCCAACATGGGTGCATATTGAATGTCATCTTTTGGGATGCACTGATCTATCCCTCCCAGTGTTCTTGACAGTCAATCACCAAATCGTAGCAGTGAACTCGATCCTTGGTGCGACTGCCTTGGCAGTAATGAGTTTGGCCTGATTTTGAGTTCTCCTGATGGGATACTCCTACATATATGTGATGGAACCTTTCATCTTCCAAAATACCTTTAGGTTTCCCATTTTTATCCATCATTGGTTGATCATCTGGACATGACAAAGGACATTGAGAAATGGTTTGAGGTATGTGTTACTCTGGCACCAATATATACACATTCCTGTTTGTGTTTCAACAAAAATAGTATGCCAATCACAATTATTTGTCCAAAAAGAGACTGGCTTACAGACACATTTGTGAAGGAGTAAGGCATCATGCAAATCTGTCACTTCAAACATATATGAAACAGTATTTCTGATGCTAAACACAATTTGGATATGTTTTGATTCCAAAATGTTGCCATTAATTCTCATGTCACTAGTCATTTTGGATCACTCTTGTTTGTGTCGAATCCCAACTTACCAATATGACATTTGGTACATTCACTGTATCATAACTACCTAGTAGACTATGTCACATTTAATAGGGCTACTATTACATAATCCACAATATTGAAGGAGCATCACACCTGACACTATAAAGACTATTGGCCTGTTTGGTACAACTATCTCTCTTGACATCAAAGAACCTGATGTATATGTGGCGTTTAGGCAGCCATGTGTCTGCTAAGAACAATCCTTTGGTTGTGAAAAGGAATCAGGTGAGATCTTTTCCAACAAATTAGTAGACAAAGCACATCATCATACACATTGTGCAAAACCTACACCTTGGATATGGGTCACCCTTAATGCTGATGGGAAAAATGCTAGCTGAACCAAAATTTAGTAATGCAACATGAAACTCTGCTAAGAACATACCCCCTTGTTACTGCTGTTGGGCCCTCGACTGCCCATCAAGCTCCATATAGGCCACTGCAAGAATGTGGGCCATTGGGGGGGGGTCAGGGTGCTGCGCACGTGCTTCTCACATTGGGAGGACTGCCAGAGCTGGACTTTGGCTGACTTTCTGGTCCAGCGTCATATGTCCTCCCACCTCTTGCAGCAATGGATGCTGCGCCACTTGTAGACCCCTCAAGGTTCACACCATCCTGGTCATGGCCTTCCAAATGTCCCGCTTCTGATGGGTGTTGACCTGTATGGATACAAGAAATGAAAGAAAAAACAATGGTTTTGTGACTTTTTGTTTGTCTGTATTGATGTGACAAAATCTTTCTACATCTATCCTAGCATGACTCATAAGTTAGCATACAACATGTGTATTTTCACATGCTGACCAAAACAAATATCTTAATGCACACTTTTGTAGTGACCTGTTGACTGGTCTCATCTCGTGTCGTGGCCTAACCTCACCAATCCAGGCCTGTGACATCATCTAGCCCAGGGGCCTCCTACATATTCTGTGATGTGACCTACTTCTGATCAGTGCTAATGGTGAACTACTGAAGGCTAAACATAAATACTTATGGCACAGTGAATACTGGACACTGGGAGTAAAGGCCCTGCAGTTTGGACATGACACACTTTGAAATGGGAGTAAAATGAAATGAAGTGCAGCTCAAGAAGTTAGGTAAATCTCCCTTTCAATTGTCATCCTTTTAAAAGCTTTCTGGGGCATATTTTTAAGCACACCTCAATTTTTGACCTGGCATGGAAACATATTTATCACAGATATACCTCAGTGCTTCAGTTCTTTGTCTGTGATTCAGCCCCAGCCTGGCCCATGTTTCTGACTGAGCACTACTCATTTTCAGGCTCTGGTATCTGCAGCCTGATGATCATGATGTCACATGAACACAGCAACATCACAAAATAAAATGATGGACGGAGTGTTGAAAGTTTTCAAACACTCACCCCCGTTCACAACTCTCGGTTCAATCCTTTGTTATTTTGCTTGCCACGTCCCCCCAGTTTGGACCCAGCCATAAGCAAATCAGTCATGACCCTGTTTCTCATGGAAACAGTCGAGCCCGAACTGCCATGTCAGGTCCTCCATGGACAGGAAACAAGCAACCTGGGATCAGTTTTGGGGTATGACCCCTCATCAGCCAGGCTAGCTATAATCCAGTGGCGCAGCAAGCGAGGGACCCATGTCTGGGCATACCTTTAGCCACTTATGGCACCTATAGCAACATCACAAAATAAAACGATGGACAGTGTGTTGAAAAAATTCAAACACTCACCCCCAGTCACAGATCTGGATTTAATCCATTGTTATTTTGCTAGCCACATCACCCCAGTTTGGACCCAGTCATATGCAAATCAGTCTTGACCCTGCTCCCCATGGGAGCAATCCAGCCAGAACTACGAAGCCAGGTCCTCCCTGGACTGGCAACAAGCATCCTGGGACCAGTCTTGGGGTATCACCCCTCATCTGCCAGGCTAGCTTGAATACAGTGGCGCAGCATGCAAGGGACCCACATCTGAGCATACCTTTAGCCACTTAGGGCGCACATAGCAACATCACAAAATAAAGTGATGGACAGAGTGTTGAAACTTTTCAAACACTCTTCCCCAGTCACAGATCCAGGTTTAATCCATAGTTATTTTGCTCGCCATGTCCCCCCAGTTTGGACCCAGCCATATGCAAATCAGTCTTGACCTTGCTCCTCATGGAGAAAAAGTCAGTCATGGTGAATGAATCCCTAATTGTACAGCTTAATTTGTTTGCAGTCCAATGTCCAAAATACACCTGGCCTCAGAAAGGTAAATGTGACCAGAAAATAGCCCACAGATACAATGGTAGTCACACACTGGAGGAAATTTGGTGTGGTGCCTCTTGCTGATGGTGGGGGTCTTGCCATCTATTCTGGTGGTCTGGATGAACGTGTGCTCCTGGGGGTGGCTGGTGGATCCACAGTCGCAGAGACTGAGGTGGGTGCAGGTGTTGCCTCTTGTGATAGTGCCTCCCGTTCTGTGGCTGAGGCAGATGTTGTAGGGCCAGATGTTGTTGGGCCACACAAAGGAGAAGATGGTGCAGTAAAAGCCCTGCACATACAGGTGTAAATGTCCTGCAGCACCTCAGTCAGGGAGCCCAATTTGGAGTTCAGATTCTCCATCTGAACATTGTGCTCCCTCTGCAACTGCTTCATGTCCTGGAGCTCTGTAAGGATCTGCCCCATCATGTCTTGGACTGATGGAAGACTTCCAAGACTTGGTTGATGGTGGCCTGGGTGACAGTGACCCCAGTGGCCTCATTATGCTGGCCCACAGGATCCCTCCCATGACCCCTACCGCCAATAATCTGAGGCTTGAGCAAGTGTGCCCTGTCATACTCGGTCCCGTTTGAACTGAAGGTGGTGATGATGTTGTCTCACCACCAGCCAGGACTGGGGGGCACAAGATGGGTGTCATGTTGCTTTGGACACAGGAAGTGGAGGTATCCGTATGCCGAGGCGTTGTACCAGCTGGGGTGGGAGGTGTAGGTGTGGTCCATGGGAGACTCAATAGAGCCGTCTGCCCAGGTAGACCAAATGGACCAGGCCGCTCCTATTCATCCAGACTTTCAGGAGTGGGGTCCTCCCTAGAGTCTTGATCCTGGGCTGGAGTGGAGGTATCCTGAGACACAGATGTTGAACATGTGCTCTGGCTGTTGGACCTATAATGATTGTGATAAAAAAAAATATTCAGAAAAAGTGTGGATTATACAGAAAATTACCTATAAGCTAATATAATGTAGCAACCTAAAAAGGAAAAGGAATTAAATATCATGATTAGACCTTTCAGGGAAAATGTACTTAATTTACTTAATTGCATAATCAGTTTATGTTTCATACAAAGCTACTTCAAATAAACAGGTAAGAATATGTCCTGAAATAACATAAGATAAGTTAGTAAGTATTCATGAAATGTACCAGCCATTAAACCCAACAAAGTAGAGAGGATTACCATTCCGAGGCCTAGCAGGCTACACAATAGACATTTACACAACCTAGACAGATTTTAGCTATCATATAAACAGTGCAGAGTTCATGTGGGAGTGTGGGCCGAACAAACAGACGTGGAGGCTGTATGTAGTGTGCCAGCCGGCTAGTTTTATTTAGTAGCAGGGGATATCTGTCCTTAGGGGTTGCTTTAGGGGTTCTATGGAGGGTCTTCCGGATCTTCTCCTGTTCCCGCGGTTCCTTGCTGCTTGTGGAGGGATGATACTCGCCTTCTGGCTGGTCGGTTCTCCCAGGGAGGCTCATGGAAGAGAGAAAATACAAGGAACCGTCAGTCGCTCCGATATACCATGCCCGTTGTCAGAGTGACCCGTAACCACACCCGTTTGGTGCTCTCAGATATCGGGGAAGGGGAATAGTGTCTCCCGGTTTAGTGAAGGGGAAGGGGTTGCGTGTAGGATGGGAGGTTTGTGTGTGGATTGTTCAGGGAACGTAGTGAACAGGGGAAAAGGTAAAGGAAACGCCGCTTACATCTCTGGGCGTGCAAACACAGTCACTCATGGGGAGGAGAGAAACTATGTACAGTGCCACTTTCCCGCTAGTGCTCCCGTAGACCTCCCGCCACCCCGCTATACACCCTCAGCCCTCCCGCTCCCCTGTGCCCGTTCCCCCTGTTTCCGGTTACTCACCGGCTCCGCAGCAACTCTCCCGAGTTGCGGCCGCTCTCCAGCCTCCTCCTGTGGGGACCACCAATCCTCGCACCACGTCTCGTCCTCGTCTCGATCGTCGTCCTCTCCGTTCCGCTTTTCCGCGTCCTCTCCGTTCTGCTCTCCCGCGTCCTCTCCGTTCTGCTCTCCACTCTCGCTCGACTCCTTCCTTCCTCCGGCTTGTACGCCCCCGCTTCTTGTTTCCTTGGGCTTTTTCTCGTCCTGCGAGGAACCACATCCGGGGTTAGTCCCTCCTACTGCCGCCTCTGATTCGTGTGCATCGAAACACTGCCCGGGCAGAGGCCAAGGGGGAGGGGTCATTGTTACGGGAACCATCGACCTACATCGGGACCTGTCGAGCCACTTTCCCGCAGGTAGGATATAGGGGCCAAGTTGTCGTGACGACCCTGGGTACCGGCATGTCAGGGTAGGGGTCCCATCACATCCCCTTTCCCTTGCTGTCCTTCCAGTGGGGGGGTCCCCAAGGGGATATCGGGAAAGGAAATCCACATTTGTTTGGTCCTTTCCTTTCCTGTGCTTAGTATGGAATCTGTACGGTTGTAATGATAGGAACCAGCGTAACACCCTTTCATTGTTCCCTTTGTTGCGTGCTAGCCATTCCAAGGGAGCATGGTCTGTATATAGGGTGAATTCCCGCCCTTCCAGGTAATATTTCAGAGTGTCGATGGCCCATTTTATGGCTAGGGCTTCTTTTTCGATTACAGCGTAATTACGCTCTCGGGGGTATAGCTTTCTGCTGATATACAAAATGGGTTTTTCCTCCCCTGTTGGTTTCTCTGGGACAAGACCGCCCCCAACCCCTGATATGAGGCGTCCGTCTGAAGGATGAACGGTAAGGTGTAATCGGGACTGGCTAATATCGTGTCTGAGGTAAGAGACGCCTTCAGTGTGTCAAAGGCCTGGAGCACTTCGGGGCTAGGGTCTCTCAATTTGATCTCGGTTTTTATGGTTTTCTGTAAGAGGTCGGTGAGTGGGGCTGCTATCCGGGAAAACTGTGGTATGAACCTCCTGTAGTATCCGAGCAACCCTAAAAATGCTCTGAGGGCTTTGGCTGTACGCGGAAAGGGAATCTGGGATATGGCAGTCAGTTTATTATCCTGAGGCCGTATGACTCCTTCCCCCAACAGGTAGCCCAGATACTTCACGGTCTGGGCGGCTAAATGGCTTTTGGCTGGGTTGATGTTAAGTCCGTGGCTACCTAGGGCTCGGACCACGTTACACAGGTGAGTTAGATGTTGTTCCCAGGTTTCGCTGTAGATGATGATGTCATCTATGTAAGCACCGGCATAGCTCTCATGGGGGCGTAGAACAAGTTTCATGGCCCATTGAAATGTAGCCAGTGCTCCGTGTAGCCCGAAGGGTAGCATCACGAACTGGAACAGACCATCCGGAGTTGAGAACGCTGTTTTCTCTCGGTCCTGGACTCTTAGGGGTATCTGCCAGTACCCTTTGCACAGTTCAAGGGTACTAATATATTTGGGTTTCCCTATTCGCTCTACCATTTTGTCTACCCTTGGGAGGGGATATGTATCAAATTCTGAAACCTTATTGACCTCCCGGAAGTCAATGCAAAAGCGTACCGAGCCATCCGGCTTCGGCATGAGTACAATAGGGAAATTCCACTCGCTTACAGAGGGTTCTATGATACCCATCTGTAGCATTTGTTGAACTTCGCTTCGGATAGTGTTTCGACAGGCCTCTGGTATACGGTAGGGTCGGAGACGTACTCTTGTCCCGGGACTGGTTTTTATGGAGTGTTCGACTAACGTGGTTTTTCCGGGAGTCAGAGAAAACACACCCTGTAGGGGCAACAACTTATCAATCAGAGTCGTTGCCAAAGGGGATGGCAATTCATTGTCAATACACTAGCAATATAAGGGACTATTATGTCCTATGTTTCCAACCAAGGAAGGAAGGGGTCCCTCCCATTTTTTAAAAAGATTATTGTGATAAACCTGGGAAGTGCCTCTTTTCTTGTCCAATTCGAGCCTGTAGGTGACGGGTGTCACCTGTTCCAGCACTACGTATGGGCCCTGCCATTGACCCAACAGCTTGTGATCTGATGAAGACATCATCAGCAACACCGCATCTCCTGTCGAGAAGGACCTTTCTTTGGCTTTTTTATCGTACTGGGTCTTCTGTGCCCCTTGTGCTTTTTCCATGTTGTTCCTGACTATTGCACGTATTTGTCCCAGATGGGTCCTTAGATTAGTGACGTACTCTATCAGTGGGGTGGCATTGTTAGGTTCTGTTTCCCAGGTCTCACGAACCATGTCTAGCAGGGAACGGGGTTGGTGGCCATAGAGTAACTCAAATGGAGAATACCCTGTGCTCTTTTGGGTGTGACATCGGATTGCGTATAACGCTAGGGGTAACATGTCCTCCCACCGCTTAGATTCGAGGGCAAGGAGTTTTTTTAGGGTGGTCTTCAATGTGGCATTATAACGCTCAACGAGCCCATCATTCTGGGGGTGGTAGGCCGCCGTCCGTATTTGTTTAATCCCTAACTGGGTGCACACTTGCTTCATCAATTGTGATACGAACGGGGTCCCCTGATCTGTTAGGATCTCTTTTGGGAATCCCACCCGGGAAAACACCGGTATTATGGCTTTGGCTATGCTAGAAGCATCGGGGTGTTTCAGGGCGATTGCCTCTGGGAAGCGGGTGGCGTAATCCACAAGTACCAACACATAACGACACCCGCTACGCGAAGGCAACAGAGGGCCTATTATATCCATCCCAACCCTACAAAAGGGTTCCTCGATGATGGGTAATGGATGTAAGGGGGCTCGTGGGGGTCTGTACCTACTGTTTTTTTGACAAATGGGGCATTCACGGCAGTATTGTTTCACTCGTCCATAAACGCTGGGCCAATAGAACTGTTTCGTTATTAACTGCCCGGTCTTTTCCTCCCCGAAATGCCCACCTAATAGATGACTATGTGCCAGATAGAGTACCTTGTCCTGGAAAGGGTTGGGAACCAACAACTGAGGGGTGCTATCGGGCTCTGCTTTCCTGTATAACAGTCCATTCCTAATGAAGAAATAGGGACATACGTGTATTGGGGCTTCTTGGTTCAGGGCTTGATTCCAGGCCTCTTGTAGGACCGGGTCTTCCCTCTGAGCCGTGTGGAGGTGTCTGTCGTTTTCCCACGGGTTCTCCACCGGTGTGGCAGGGAAAGCACGTACGGTTTTTCCTTTATCCTTTCGTTTTTCACTTTTGGTTTTCCTCGGTTTTGAGGGGGGCCAGTCGGGGTTCTCATCCTGAGCGAAGGGGGCTATGTCCCACCAGTCACCTTCTGAGGCCGATGTTTCTCGTAGTAATTCAGGTAGGTGGGGGTAATCGTTTCCTAATATGATCTGTTCAGGTAGGCGAGGAATGAGGCCGACCTTTAACTCGGAACCAGAATCCTTGGTGTTTTGTATGCGTACATAGGTAGTGGGATACCTCTTCGTATCCCCATGGACACATTGAATATGTATGGTACCATCAACAGCCCCAAGTCCGGCTCCCAGTTCCTGAGGACGCACCACGCTTTGTCGGCAGCCCGTATCGGCAAGGGCTGTCATCGGTTGTCCGTTTATGGTCACGCCACAATGATACGGGGGAGGCGATCTGTTCTGGGAGAGGCAACAATAGTTCCTTGCAACGCCTATCTCCATCGGTTCTTCCTTCTGTGGGCAGAAGCGAGCTATGTGACCCAGCCCCCCACAGTTATAGCACTGAGGTCCAGGGGGAGGGGTTCTCAAGATGGAAGGCCCGGGGACCCTGAACATAGGGGGCCCCTGGAATGATTGTTGCAGGATTGGGTCTTCGGACCAGTGGGGGTCGGGTAGGACGATGAGCCCCGCCCACGCCTGTTCGCCATGGGATTTCTTCACGGCCCTTTTGGACATCTTGGGCTCTACTGTAGGCACTTGCAATTTCTACGGCAGACTCTAAAGTGAGATGTGCATGTTGTCTGACCCATTTCTGAATGGGTGGATTGAGGGAGGCCAGGTACTGTTCTAGGTAGACTTTTGCCATGATGTCCTCCTTTGTGGCGGTGTCGGGCTTTAACCAGCGGTCAGCCATGTCCTTTACCCGGAAATATAGGGCCCTCGGGGCTTCATGAGGCCCTTCCTTGATCTGTCTAAGCCTCATCCTATAGGTCTCGTCATCAACCCCCAGGCGTTCCATAATACACTGTTTTATTTCCGCGTAGGGGGTTACCCCTAGGATGTTGGCCGCTTGGTAGGATGCCTGTAGCTCCCCTGACAGTAAGGGCCCCAGGTATTGTCCCCATTTATCCGCCGGCCATGCAGCAGCCAGGGCCATCCGTTCAAAGTTGTTGAAGAAGTACTCCGGGTCTTCTCCGCTGACATATTTTTGTAGGATCACTGAGGGGAGAGTACTCGGGCCTCTTTGTTGTCCCATGGCGTCCGCAAGCTTCCCCATTGCCGTGTCATGGGTCTGGCCCTGATCTGTCATAGCCTGCTGTAGCTTCCCCCGGTCCTCTTCTACCACGGTGAGGAATCTCTCAATAGCCTTCCCCAGGCTTTCTTGGCTTTCGGCCATTCTGGCAATCACAGCCTCCATGTCTCCGGCGAATCCCACTTCTGACACCACTTGTGGGAGTGCGGGCCGAACAAACAGACGTGGAGGCTGTATGTAGTGTGCCAGCCGGCTAGTTTTATTTAGTAGCAGGGGATATCTGTCCTTAGGGGTTGCTTTAGGGGTTCTATGGAGGGTCTTCCGGATCTTCTCCTGTTCCCGCGGTTCCTTGCTGCTTGTGGAGGGAGGATACTCGTCTTCTGGCTGGTCGGTTCTCCCAGGGAGGCTCATGGAAGAGAGAAAATACAAGGAACCGTCAGTCGCTCCGATATACCATGCCCGTTGTCAGAGTGACCCGAAACCACACCCGTTTGGTGCTCTCAGAATCGGGGAAGGGGAATAGTGTCTCCCGGTTTAGTGAAGGGGAAGGGGTTGCGTGTAGGATGGGAGGTTTGTGTGTGGATTGTTCAGGGAACGTAGTGAACAGGGGAAAAGGTAAAGGAAACGCCGCTTACATCTCTGGGCGTGCAAACACAGTCACTCATGGGGAGGAGAGAAACTATGTACAGTGCCACTTTCCCGCTAGTGCTCCCGTAGACCTCCCACCACCCCGCTATACACCCTCAGCCCTCCCGCTCCCCTGTGCCCGTTCCCCCTGTTTCCGGTTACTCACCGGCTCCGCCACAACTCTCCCGAGTTGCGGCCGCTCTCCAGCCTCCTCCTGTGGGGACCACCAATCCTCGCACCACGTCTCGTCCTCGTCTCGATCGTCGTCCTCTCCGTTCCGCTTTTCCGCGTCCTCTCCGTTCTGCTCTCCCACGTCCTCTCCGTTCTGCTCTCCACTCTCGCTCGACTCTTTCCTTCCTCCGGCTTGTATGCCCCCGCTTCTTGTTTCCTTGGGCTTTTTCTCGTCCTGCGAGGAACCACATCCGGGGTTAGTCCCTCCTACTGCCGCCTCTGATTCGTGTGCATCGAAACACTGCCCGGGCAGAGGCCAAGGGGGAGGGGTCATTGTTACGGGAACCATCGACCTACATCGGGACCTGTCAAGACACTTTCCCGCAGGTAGGATATTGGGGCCAAGTTGTCGTGACGACCCTGGGTACCGGCATGTCAGGGTAGGGGTCCCCTCACAGTTCAGTTTTAACATTTGCCACTTTTATTCAGTGTACATTTTTACATGCCTTAAATTTTAAAGCTCAACTAACATTGAATTGTGAAGTTAATTACATCAATGGAATTACATGACAAGAAAAGGACAACATACAAAATTCAACACAAACAATTTTCAAAAGAGAGCATTTAACAGAGATGGATTAATACATTATCCTTCACCATTTGTGAAAAAATGATAGAAGATGGATAATGAGCAAAATGAGATGGCAATATTATCAGAAAACTGAAACAAGGCATCATGGTAGTTGTAGTTATTTCAATGAAACAATCAAAGCACTTGTAAAATTGTGACTTGAACATACCTTGTGTAGATATGCATTAGAAAGAGAACAGACATTTACTATGTGAAACACATATACGTTATTTGGAGTACAAGCACTTACAAGTACCATAACATCATGTGAAATGTGATGTCTATTGAAACCTTTTACCTTAAATACAACTCATTATACTAAAACAAACAAGCCAAACAAGATGTTACTGATATCTTTAGGATTCTATGTGAAATTAATTGTGAAGAACACTTTAGCAACAGCTAACTTGAATGCAAACAGGACATTTAGGTTTAGTGGCAGATTGAAAAGTGTAACTTACCAGTCTCCACCCCACCAGAGATTCCTGTCAAGTCTTCAGGGTGTAGGATCTGCAAGACCTTCTCTTCCCAGGGCATAAGTTGTAAGGGGGGCCTGGGAGAACCACCACCAATCGTTTGGGCCTCCAGGAGACGCATGGAGGCCAGGGAACGCACTGTCTCCGACAGGTCATTCCACCTCTTCCAAATGTCCTCCTGTGTGCACAGGTTGTTTGCTGCAGCATTCACTCCGTCGACTATTCTGGCCCACATTTGCCTTTTCTGAGATATGGGTGTATTTTTAACTTGGTTTCCAAACAATTGTGGCTCTACTCTTATGATTTCATCCACCATGACTGACAATTCTCCCTCAGTAAATGCTGATTTTAGGGGCCTGGCACTGTGCAAAGAAATATGATGAAATCAAATTAACCACAAGGAAATAAATGAAAGAAGATAAAGGGACAGGTACTGGGAAAAGCAACAAATTAACCTCACTTAACTGGCAAAAGTTCTGCTAGAAAATGTTGTGGTGCAGTGGAATGGCAAACGATCATGGTCTGAAATGGAGTGTGTTTTATAGTGTGGTATGCAGGTGCAAACAATTAGCCAAAACACACCAGGTGTGAGTTGTTAGAATCCAGCCTACAGCCACAGGTGTAGTCTGATGCTGAGCTCATCCTGTGATAAATTCACTCCATCTGCAATCCGCCGCTAGAACACCACCAGCACAACTGTGAAATCTAAATCGGCTCGGCACAATCCTGCCGCCCTGACAGCAACAGAGTACTATTCACCTGCTATGAAGTCAGTTGCTTCAGCAGCGGTAGAGCCGCATACATGGCATTGGACACTGTTGATGCGGACGGATAGTCAGCCATCATACATTTAAATATGGTGGCTCGATGGAGTAATTGGGACCTCAGGCGGGACGGCAGTAGTACCCCCAAGATCTAAATCGGGCCTTAAGTCATTCCCAAAACCCCAAGTGGATATTACCCTAAATAGATTGGCTTTTCCGCACAATCAAATGTCTTCTCAGCATCTAAAGAGAAGGCAAGTTCTTCATCGGGATCGTCTTTCATGTGCCACAGTACGTGCGCCAATGTTCGACGATGGTTAAGCGAACTGCGGCCTGGCACAAAACCCACCTGAGTCTGGTGGATAACTTACAGTATCACCTTCTGTAACCGGTTTGCTAGGATTTTGGTAAGTATTTTGAGGACAACATTATTCAATGAGATGGGATGGTAGCTAGCACACTGTAAGGGGTTCTTATTGTGTTTGAGGAGGAGGGTATTGGTTGCTTTATTAGATATGGCCCCTAAGGAGGGGCCTTCTGGGCTTCTTGGTACACTTGTGTCAATAACAGGACTAGTAAGGGTTTGCCTGTTGTGTAAAACTCGCCTGAGTAGCCATCCTCGCCAGGTGGCTTACAGGTGTGTAAGGCTGAGAAGGCATAGGTGACTTCCTTCTCTGCAAAGTCTCCCTCTAAATACGCCCTGCCCTCATCATTAAGAGTGGGTAAGCATAACGATGCCATGAACATATCAATGCTCTCCGGAGTGACTTTGAACTTTGAGGCATAATGGAATTAATAAAATGAAACAAATCGGTCTCCGATGTCGAGTGGGTGGGTTAGCAAGGCACCACATTCATCCTGAATCACCTGTATGGTCAGTTGGTATTCTTGCTGTAGCACCTGGGCCAACAAGAGGTGACCCACCTTTTCTCCCAGGTCCTACTTCTTCCATTGCAGTTTAGCTAGTGCCTTTGGCCCATCTTAGTAAAGTAGGAAAAAATGATTTAGCCAAAGCAAAATCTATCCAGAATTTAGGCATTGGGAATAGTTCATACCCACTGGAAAGGTCATGGATCTCCTGTTATAGGTGTTGCATTTCTGCCTGGGCCTTACGCTTCGCTATGGCAGAGTTGAGCATCATCAGCCCCCTCAATGACGCCCTTCCTGCTGCCCAGAGGGTCCTATGGGAACCCACTACACACTTTCTATCCATGAGATACAAGCAGATGTGGTGACAGAGCTGATTTTTCTGCTCGGGCTGCTTGTAGGCAAACAATTTCATTTGCCACCTAATCGTTGGAGCGGCCCCCAGACCCATATCTAGCTCCAAGTGGACTGGACTATGGTCTGTGAGTCTGCTGCCATTATATCACATCATGTGACATCGACCAGCAACCTTTCTTGGAGGATGAAATAATCTATATCAAACTGAGTCCCATGGGGGCAAGAGAAGAAACTGTAGTCTTTGGTAGAAGGGTGAATCAGATGCCACACATTCAACAGGGCATGGTCTGTCAGTAAGTCCTGTAGGAGGGCCCTGTTGTGTCTATTAAGGGTATCAGGCCAACCAGAACAGGGTCCAGGGATATGTTCCAATCTCCCCACAGAAGGACAGGCGCATGACCAAACATCATTATGGGCCTAAAGAGGTGTGCAAGAAAAAGGGTTTTGTCAGCATTTGTGTCGTATATGGAGCCTACAACCATGGAGAAGAACCATGTACCATCATCATTTGTCCAGATTTTCAGGACCTTACAGGAAATCGTCCGTCAAATCAGTATAGCCACTCAGCACTTCTTAGAGGAACTGCGGGAGAAAGAGGCCCCAACACTGGTTTCAGCCAATCAGCCACGTCTCATCACTCTGCTCACCCACTCCCTCCTAAGTTTGAGAGATTCCTGCAAAAGGACGCCACCCTCCCACCTCATACCAAAGACCTATGTGCGCTTTATGTAATGGGACAAGCCATTGACATTTAACGCGATCAGTGACAAAGTTCATTGACATAGACAGGTATTACTGAGTAGTAAGGCATAAAAACCTAGGTAAACTGCTAGGCTGGGGGGCCAGGGGTAAGGGAACTTTTCTAGCAAGGACCCAAAGTGGAGCCGGTGCCGTTGGTTTGAGGCCTGTGGGTATGTGAGGGTAATGCAGTGGCCAGGAGAGGTCGGAGACAAAGAGGGTACTTAAAACAGGAGGGGAAGGGATGAACAGAGGAGTGCATTTGAAAAAAGGGGGAAAGTAGACTTTGAGTCCTGAGATAGCTCCTGCACTAATCAGCCAGCAATGACTCCTGCCAAATCACGGGAGGGTGCACACACCCATGCACCTGTAAGGCAATCTAATCCCAGGGTAACAGGGAGCCATCCTCCCAATGTGTAAACATGGTCACAGGTCCAGAAAAACAAAATAGAACTTGGGGAAAGAATGATAGGAGGAAGAAACTATCTCACCAAGAGCATATGAGATAAAACTTGCCAAATGAAAGGCATGAGAGGCTCATATCACCCAAAAGGGGCAGATGAGTGTGACTGGTGCTATTGCCTCCGATACTCATAGTAAGGTTCCCCAGGAGTGGGGAGGCCAGAACCAACATCAAAAGGAGATTCTAGAATAGGCCCAATGCCACCCAGCACAATGAAAACAGAAACGTCCCAGTTATTCAGGCCAGTCTTAAATCAAGCTTTTTGTTGGTGGTTGCTTGAGGTGAGATTTAACTTATCCATGTCTTTTTCTATGTGGAGGGCTGATCGGGGATGGCCCGTTCTGATTCATGCCACATCACACCCACCTGTTGGTCTATGATATTTCAAGTGAGGCCACGACCCCTTCCAGGGGACAGGGGCAGGTACTGCAGAAGAAGGATATGCATGTCCTGCGGGACAGCAGTGTCAATGCTAGAGTCATCCAAAGAGTGCAAGAAGGATTCAAATTCATCCGGCAAAGAAAGTTCCTTGTCCTTACTGTCCATTGATGCCACCATCAATGCAGGGTCTAAATACCATATTTAAGATCCTACTGCCTCAGCCGGAGATTGAGCGCAAGGAATTTCTTCTGTTTGATGTTGGTTTCTGATGAGTAGTCTGCATAAAAGAAGATACGTTCTCCCTCAAAGAGGAGTGGAGCTTTAGGGTGTTTTGCCGCCTGCAGGATAGCACTAGTATGCTGCTGGCGCAAGGCACATGCAATGATCAAGCGAGGTGAAAGATGATGGGAGGAGGTGTGCGCCCTTATACAATGGGCTCTGTGGAACTACAGTTTAGCTACGAATTGGAGATACATGTGTTTTTCTAGCTGTTCAGGAAGGAATGTAATCATGCCGTTATATTCCCCTTTTCCGCATCCTCCGGTAATCCATATATGTATAAGTTGTCGCACCATGCCCTATCCTCCAGATCAAATACTTTATATGAAATTTAATGTCTCTGACCCAGTCAGGTAAGGAGTCATAAAGGGATCCAGACATTCCAGCCGAGGTCGACTCCATCCAGGTGGGTCTGAAAAGTGGAGACCTACTGCCTCATCGATTTCACTTCAGCCATGAGCTCAGTCATCTTGGAGTCCATGGCAGATAGAATCACACATATGGCTGTGATTTACTTCAAGAGTGAATCAATAGCAGCGCCTGGACGTTTAGAAACCCTCTGTGCCTGGCTTTACTTGGAACAGCTCGCAGCCTCTGAAAATAGTTATTGTGGGCAGCCTGTTTGTGGAGGTCCATGTGGATCACTGCAAGGCCCCCAGTCTCTGTGGAAGAACGGTCAGCTCGGAAGCCTGTCACAGTGAAGGCAACCCCCACAAGCACCAGAAGACTTGAAGGCACACTGGGGGCAAATGTCAACCGCTGAAACGACTCATAGCGCAAAGGTGCAGTCAGGGCGATCAGTAGCTCATGGCCCCTGTATCTAGATTAAGGGACCAGAGCTACAGCAGCCAGGTTGCAAATGTGGATACCAGCAGCCTTCCATCAAATTCAGCTGGATCCTGTCCCCCAGCACACCCGCAAAATGTCTTTTGAGTGCTTTGTGAAAAACCCAGCCAGCACAATGGAGAGAGAATGGTAGATGAGTGACAAAGATGTCCCTCGGAGCAGGGCCGCAGGGATGTCAAGCAGTCATGACCACAAGTACAGGCAAAGCATGCTCCATGGAGAAAAAGCCTAAAAAACACAGGTACATGGGGGAGCAGAACTCCCCAATGATAAGGAGCCAGGAGTCCCCAGCAGCAAACTGTGCTCCCTGAAGTCATGCTCTAAAATGCAGATCATGTATGAGCAGTTCAAGTAGTAGGCTCTTTGTTATGGCAGTCTGTTAGATGTAGTGGAATAAGCTCAAGGAAAACATAGCTTAAACAACCCGATTGAAAGCAGGGGACAGCTTGATGGCTTAACTTACATAAGTAGCAAGGTGTCTCACTATATCTCTGGAGTCATATACGAGTAAAGCTTTGTGGAGTGTTCAGATGTAGGGCCAAAGATGACTGGGCATCGGCGCTTTGGAGTACTTGTTGCTCACTCGAACATTCCCAATCCAAACGTTATTAGCTGGTGAAGATGCAGGCTGTATCACTCCTCAATGGGGCCTACAGCAGAACGTCACAGCAATCCCGGGCACTGGGAAGGTGACCGGGTCCGCAGGCCACAAGGGAAGGCGGTGTCCTCAGGCCAAATGTTCCAAGATGGCAGCCACTGCTAAAGTGCGACCACTGATAGATGAGCTTTTCAGCAGGGTGCAAAAACAACAGTTGATGGACAGAATGCAGAACAATGTCATACATTCACCCCAGTACAGAGATCTGGGCCTAAATCCATCGTTTTTTTGCTCACCATGCCATTCCAGTTTGAACCCAGCCATATGCAAATCAGTCTTGACCCTGTGCCTCATGGGAACAGTCCAGCCCGAACTGCCAAGCCAGGTCCTCCCTGGACTGGAAATAAGCATCCTAGGACCGGTATCAGGGTTTCACCCCTCTTCAGCCAGGATAGCTTGATTCCAGTGGCATGGAGAGCACGGGACCCACGTCTGGGCATACCCGTCCCACTCGGGGGTGACAAATGCAAAAACAACAGTTGATGGACAGAATGCAGAACAATGTCATACATTCACCCCAGTACAGAGATCTGGGCCTAAATCCATCGTTTTTTTGCTCACCATGCCATTCCAGTTTGAACCCAGCCATATGCAAATCAGTCTTGACCCTGTGCCTCATGGGAACAGTCCAGCCCGAACTGCCAAGCCAGGTCCTCCCTGGACTGGAAACAAGCATCCTATTTTTATTTATTTTTATTTATTTAAAAGGTTTTATATAGCGCTGGCTAGACCCAAGGGTATCAGAGCGCTTTACAAGGAATGAGTGAAAAAAATTACAGAGTAACATTTGTATAAAGAGATAAAAATACAAGACAATTATAACATTATACACGTTGTAAATATTACATGTGGTCGTAAATAAAGAATACCTTTGGGCAAAGACAAGAATTGGATAATAAAATTAGTAAAGGATGATTAGAAATGAGGTGGTGGCAGGTGTGAAGGTGGGGGTGGAGCTGAGGAGGATGATGGGAAAGGTGATAGAATGAAGGGGTAGGGGTTGACTACAAGAGAAAATAGATAGGGGAGGTAGTTGAATATGTGTGAATGAGAGGGGGGGGAGTGGGACAAGCAGACAGTCAAGGGAGCCTCCAATAGTCAGGACCGGTTTCGGGGTTTCACCCCTCTTCAGCCAGGATAGCTTGATTCCAGTGGCATGGAGAGCACGGGACCCACGTCTGGGCATACCCGTCCCACTCGGGGTGACAAATGCAAAAACAACAGTTGATGGACAGAATGCAGAACAATGTCATACATTCACCCCAGTACAGAGATCTGAGCCTAAATCCATCGTTTTTTGCTCCCCATGCCATTCCAGTTTGAACCCAGCCATATGCAAATCAGTCTTGACCCTGTGCCTCATGGGAACAGTCCAGCCCGAACTGCCAAGCCAGGTCCTCCTGGACTGGAAACAAGCATCCTAGGACCGGTTTCGGGGTATCACCCCTCTTCAGCCAGGATAGCTTGATTCCAGTGGCATGGAGAGCACGGGACCCACGTCTGCCAGATTCAAGCTAGCCTGGCTGATGAGGGCTGTTAGCCCGAAACCGGTCTCCGGATGCTTGATTCCGGTCCAGGGAAGACATGGCTTGGCAGTTCGGTCTGGACTGTTCCCATGAGGTACAGGGTCAAGACTGATTTGCATATAGCTGTGTCTGAACTGGGGTGGCAAAGTGAGCTAAAGAATAATGATGGATTCAACCCAGATCTGTGACTGGGGGTGAGTGTTTGAAAAGTTTCAGCACTCTGTCCATCATCTCCTTGTGTTTGCTTTTCAGCAGGGTGCCAAAGTGAGTGGGCTGCCTCCTCATCCCCCACAGCACCCAATGCAGCTGGCTAGGCAGGAGCAACCAGGGCAGTAGTGGCCACCTTTAACTCTGTCTTTGTCCGCCTACACTCAGCCCTCAGTCATTGGGACTGGCAAAGCTGGCCTGCTGCGCAGTCCAGCAATGGCCCCTCCGCTCACCTTGGGAGGTGGTTAGACAAGCTCTGCAGTGGATCCTAGTAAGCTGGGGAGCCCCATCAAGCAACAAGAAGGCAGGAGTGGGCAACACTGCACCGGAACTTCAGCAGGGAATGGCCATCGCGGTCACTCCTAGTTCCACCTGCGTAGAGATTATTCTCAATGCTAGACAACAGCTCTGTATAATTTTGCACATATTCCTTCTAAACACTCTATGAAAACAAAAATATAAACTACTAGACATGGTACGAAAATCAAAAAATGTTAATCTTCAAATACTAATATGTCAACAATGATGAGCTCAGTTCAAAACAAATGTAAATGAGAAACCTACTATCTACTGTTGGATGCCTAAGGTACAAAATTAATCTTCCCAGGATGTAAGAAATCAGGCAACAATAACTAAGAAAAATAGTGTAGAAACTTTTTGAAAAAATTACAAAACAATTCAGCATTCCTTCAAAAATTATTCAACAATGGTTTTCTTGGAGGTTTTTCATAAACAAACTGTAACATGTAATGTAATGTCAAAGGATTTGTAGAGGGCAGACTAATCACCCATGAGGGTCTCTAGGCGCTGAGTAGGTGCAGAAGGTCTGGAGTGTCAGTTGAAGAGCCATTCTGTTCTGATGTCCTGGGGGAGGGCGTTCCAGGTCTTTGCTGCTAGATAGGTGAATGAACGGCCTCCTGACTTTCTTCTGGCAATGCAGGGGATGTGTGCGAGTGACAGCGAGCTAGAGCAGAGGATGTGGGTTGGATGGTAGAAGTGCTGACAGCAGTTGAGGTAGGATGGGCCATTCTGATGCAGCGCTTTGTAGGCAAGGGTGAGTATCTTGAAGTGGCAATTTTTCTGGACGATGAGCCAGTGGAGTGTTATATTCCATATAGGTACCCTATATAGGCGCAGGTGACACTGCAACCTTTCACCTATATCCTTCCCCACATTACATACATAACGGTTCTTAGGCACTGACCTTTTACCCAGATATGACACTGCATCCAGAACACGGGTTTTTCCCTGGTTCGATTCTCATACATTATGCATGAGGCTTCTTGGAAGCACAGCAGGACTAACAGTAGGATTACCATCTCCTGTATAATATCTCTGTATAAAGTTCAGGCCTGACGTCATCCTTTAGGCAGACACAGTAACACAGCAAGGTAGGACCCCTGGGGAGACCTATGGGTATATATACATCATGTCTTTCTTAGAAAGACAGAGGAGACCGTGACTTCCCGGCTGACACACTGAGCAGAGACGCTGAGGTTCCTGCATGCAGACGCTCCAGCTAGCAGTGGTCAACATCCCTCACGGGGTGTCCAACTCAAGACCAGGATGGGGTCCCACATTCTCTAACTCTCAGGTAACGGGGGTTGACTAGATCCTAGAGGGATTCTTGGCATAACACCTACATAGATGCTAGGTACATTTAGGTACATCTAGTTAGGGAGACATCGTAGGAGTACGCACTTCGAGTACGCACTTTTAGGTTGCACTTTTTATCATGTGTTTTATGTACATGTATATATTCCTGATTTCTGCAAGATGGTAGGACTCTACCATCCCTTTACTTTGTAGTATTGCTAATCATATATCTCTGCTACTGTCTAATGGTTGTTGCAGCTCATATATTCTACACGAGAATAACAACTGTTCAATAAATACTTATTGAAACACCCAGACTGCTTATTCTGTGTATCTCTCTGAGACAAGCTAAGTGAGCACGAGTGACTGAGCGAAAGGTAGTATATTGTTTCCACGAGTCTGAGGGATCAGGGTTGTCATGTTCTGAGGTTGCCAAGAACTATTCTCTCCCCGATAAGAGGAGACTCTAGTGGCACTGTGAGCTAGCTAATGCAAACAGGCTAACGTATCCGATGGGGGTGCTCGGAACCAGTCTGCCACCAAACCCACAGTTTATGTTATCTGAACGCGCAGGTTCTAAATAGGATATATAGGAACTACACGACATGGCGCACAACGTGGGTTGAGTACTTATTTAACAGTAGAATCTGAGTAGTTCAGTCGTGCTATTCTCAGAGACCCCTACTCACATAACACCAGAGATGTTTGGAGTGAAGAGACACAAACTCCGCCACAGCTGAGTAGGCTAAAAATCCTATTTATTGGCTGTTGGTTAATCAAGCTTGAAGGACACAGCGTTCCTAAAATTGTGCATAAAAACCTTATCTTAGTTCCCTTGAACAAACTTCTTCTTTACAAAAATAACTGAGACAAGAGATAACTTAGTAGTAGATCTACACCTTTCAGGGGGAGAAGAAGATGCAGACGCAAATCCGATTGCAGAAAAATTCAGACATACAATCACCCTGAAACTGTTAGAAAATGGTTTATCAGCTAGGGGTGGCTTAGTAGTTTTCGTGATTGAGGCACACGAATCAAGCAGAACAGAGGTATTTTATTTGTGGGTTACATTCCCAGCGGCAAATGCAAGAACACAGACATTTCACTCTTACACAGAAGGAGATGCACCAGCGGAATATTGTCTGTTTGAGGACATTGAAGTTCCGCTCACGTACCAGGAACATTTATACTGGTTTAAAGGTGCCCTACCCCACACAAGAAGAAGAGTAAGATTAGGCCCGCTCGGAGGAGAAGGGGCAACATGGCTGATATTAGCGGCCTACACACCACATCCTGACATTGACACAATGCCACCAGGAGACTTACTCATACAACATAAAGATTTAATAAAAATCTATAGAAACTTGACGCAATTCGTCATGAGGACATTTACAGTCCAACCAGCAATAGTTGCCATAAATGGAACTCAAACTCTGGTAAAATTACACCACAAACATTACACGCGGTAATGGGTAAAATGCCCACAAAACGTGAACAAATACAATTCTGGGTAGCTCAGAAAATAACTCAGCTAGAGGCAGTATTTCCGAATACTACCCCGTATGAAAAACACAGAATGCTAACAATCTGCTTGCCCATGGGGATAACTCCACAAGTAGAGGATTGTACCACTTGGGGTACAGTCTTTGCTGCCATTTATACCAAAACTCATGGTATCCTGTCATTAGCAGTAGTACCTGATGTATTGAGACAAATACAGAACGAGTACAAAGCAGAACCTGCCCTAAACTTAAGGATGAAGTTACTAGGCAACTATGCCCAGGTATCAGCCATATTACTAGCTAACATTAAGGGGGAAGCAGCTTCAGTGGCTATCCGCCAACGCCTAAGGGAGTTCAGTCCTTTTGATCAGGAACACGAACTGCCCAAAATAATAGAAACTGCGTATGCAGAATTAGGCAGAGACAGTTTGGGTGGGAAAGCTTTAAAACCACAACTGAGTCCTGAAAAGGACACTTCCAAGCAGACACCTGCTTCAACTAAAAAAGAAGTGGGACAATAAAAAACAACAAAGTTTTAAGGGAAACAGATCTCAATCCTGAGGTAGATCTCCTCCACAGGAGCCCTCCGAAAAGAGGTATAACCTTAGGAATAGGGATAATATTAGGAAACCTGACTGGTATCAGGATACTGGTACACGTTCCTCTCATTCCTTTCAGGGTTCACCGAAAAACTCCAAGAGGGAAGGACGGTCAGAAAGACAAGAAGAGCGTACAAAGTCCAGAGATAAGCAGCACGCTCAAGATTATACTTCTAAAAAAGAAGAAAAACCAAAGCAAAACCCACAGTTCAAAAAGAAGAAAGTTGCAGGTCTAAAAATCAGACATGCCCAGAATTCTGAGGACTCGACCACTGAACGGGGAATGGGCTCTGATGATGCTAGACAGTGCGGCAGAAATAACAATAGCTCGCCAGAACCTGATGGAATTTCTGGTGACAGCAGACTTGAATGATTATATCACGGTAGAAACACCCGATACTAGGGTAAGTGTCCCATATAAAGTATATGAAATAACGCTCCAGATGGAGGGGGACAAGAGTAGGAAAGTGAGAGGTCTCTTTTGGGAGTACCTAATGTTTGGCTATGACATTTTGTTAGCTGAAGAAGATTGGCCGCCAGCATTCGTCATGGACTGTCCTAAAGGAGAAACGGTAATTATGCCGGCATTCTCAGACGATATTCCCAGGCATTTGAAACACATATATGCGCAGGAGTGGGCGGTAGCCCAAGCTCCAGCATTATATAAGAACCATGTTGGATGGGATGAAGATTCAACCCACCACATTATTCCTTTAAAAAATACTCCAACTGCAAAGAGGCAGTATCCAATAAAGCAAGAAGCTAAAAAACAGGTCAGGGACATCTTTGATCAACTTGAATACCAAGGGGTGATTGAAACTTGCACCTCTCAAATGAACAATCCTTTGTTTCCTGTCATGAAACCGGACAACTCATATCATCTAGTTTTAGATTACAGACATTTAAACACTTGCACTAAAACATTTGCAGTTCAGAATGCACACAGTGCCGCAATAATGAATAACATTGTGCGGAAGAAATACAAAACAACGCTTGATATCTCAAATGGATTTTTTTGCCAAAATATAGCGCCTGAAAGCAGGTATCTAACAGCCTTCTCAGCGCTAGGGTCCCAGCGTCAATTTCGGTGACTCCCCCAAGGGTATAAGAACAGCCCGGGGTTGTTTTCTGCCAGAGTAACTGAGTTACTTCAAAAATTGGATGCAGAGGCATTGTCCTATGTGGATGATATTTATCTAACGGACGATGACCTGGAGGAACACTTGAACAGAGTAAATACCATAATTTTGGAATTTGCATCTGAGGGCTACAAATTTAACTTTAAAAAATCAAAAATTGCCCACCTCAGTGTCCTGTTTGTAGGATATGAGCTTTCAAGTGAAGGAAAAAGCGTGGCAGCCAATTTTTTAGAAAAATGTGCGTTGCTCCAACTTCCAAAATCATTGAAAAATTTACAGTCCGTTCTGGGATTCCTAAATTTTGGTAGAACATACATTTTAGATTACGCATGAAGAGTCAAACCTTCCTACGATTTAATATAACCTGATTTTTCAGTAAAACAATGGACACAGGAACACATAGATACACTTCGTTCCTTACAAGCTGACATGATAGCTTCCAAACACTTACAGACACGCGTAAACGTACGCAACCTGGTGATCCGTATAATCGCGGGTCAATCTGGGTACCCCTATCTTACATATAATGAAGGTGAAACAGTACCAATTGCATACAATTCACATTTGTACACAAATGCTGAGATGCGCTTCGCATCCACTGAAAAAATTCTGACAGCGGTACAGACTGCTGTAGTGAGAGAACGAGCACTGGCTCAGGGGAAACGAATAATAGTAGTGACTCCGGTTCCAGCCTTAGAGGCTGCGACAAAGGCAAGCGTTCCTAACGCTAAAGCCTTACATCCAAGATGGATACAATGGGCTAATTCTCTCACTGCAACAGATGTAGAATACAGGTACAACCCGAATTTGAAGACACAAGCATTCCTGCAATACGAACAAGAATATCCTCTACCTAATGAAATAATGCCTCTGGATCAGTATGAATATATCATTTACACTGACGGATCTGCTCAACCGGCCTTAGGGAGTAAGCAACAATATAGCGCAGCATGTACAATCGTTAAAGGTCGCATGCGGGATGGAAATTTCCACCCAAGTTGCACGAAAACGCAATCTCTAGGAGACTGCACAATACAGTTGGCAGAGTTAAAACCCTTAATACTGGCACTAGTGAATACGGATCGAGAATTCCCCACACTAATTGTGTGCAATTCCTTTTACTGTGTGCAGTCTTACAATGAATACTTGCAATACTAGGTTCAAAATGGGTTCAAAGACGCAAAAGATGGCAAATTAAGCATAAAAAGCTATGGGAACAAGTGGTGGAGTTGAAAACCGAACTACCAAGGGCTCACGTGATACATACACTGAGTCATCAGCGTGATGGCGTTCACGTTGAAGGGAATTCATTGGCTGATGAAGCCGCAAAGGGGGCTGTACGAACGGCTTCCGTAGCTGCAATCACTCGTTCTAAAATGAGAATAGATGGTGAGATTATGGTAGCTGTCATTGCTTCACGGAAAAACAGCAAAGCATTACCGAAAAAGTTTCCACTCAAGTACTCCTACAAGTTAGATGCCAATAACATTCCATTTGCTCAGATTCCTGGAGTGGGGGATAGAGTAATTCCAAATATGGATCGTAGGTTAGGTTTAATTCTAGCAGCACACTAAGGGATAGGTTCTGCACATGCAGGAGTTACGGCAACTGTTTCATTGTTGAAACAATGTTATTGGTGGCCTGGGTTAACAAAGCAGACTAAAAACTATGTCTTGAAATGCGACATCTGTCAGCAGATGAAAGGTTCCACTGTAACACGTCCAGCGCAGACACCATTGTTAATATCTGACAAACCACTAGCGTGTGTTTATTTGGACCACTTCGGCCCCTTAAAAAGAGATGGGGCTTACAGGTATATCATGGTAGCAGTGGATTCCTGCTCGAGATTCCGATGGGTGTGGCCCCAGCGCTCGGCTGACGCTGGAACTGTTATTAAAGATTTGCGAGTCTTTATAGGGACATACGCAATTGGCACATTACATTCTGACCAGGGCCCTGCGTTTAGCTCTCGGGCTTACAAGGACGCCAATGAGGATTGGTTGTAGCATTGCGGTACTCATCTCTGTACCATCCAGAGGGAAATTCGGTTGTGGAGAGAAAAAACCGGGACTTAAAGCAATCTTTAACAGCTAGAGTATCAGGCACGGGTGAAAGTTGGGTAACACATTTGTATGGAGTCCAGCGAGCTCTTAATAACATGCCAAGGAGTTCTCTAGGGGGTGTTACTCCATATGAGGTCCTATTTGGGACGAGAATGAGGGTACCTGATCTTGATTGTGAAGGCACAGTGGCGGATGAAAAGCCTTTTGACATCCATGATCGTTTGACTGTTTTACAGGAACTAAATGACTCCAGGACAAAACAAAGTAACGTCCACCTGAAACAGACCGCCACTGGGGAAGTCAAATCAGTCACGGCAAGACCTGTCTGGAACCCTAAAGTCGGGCATCTGGTCAGAGAGAAAATGGTGAACAAGAAAGAATTTGGGCCATCCTACAGAAAACCTGTACCGGTCCTAGCAATTGAAGGAACAAGAACTGTACTTCTACCGCCTCTTGCCGGAAAAAAGGAGAAAAGATTTGTCTCAATCAACCTAATCAAACCACGATATGTGGCTGATACTAAGCAGTAGGCCACGTGGACCCCAAAGTAGCAGACGCCCGCCTCTCGCTACAATTCAAGAAGTTCAAACGGAAAGACTCATCACGTTCGAAGAGTCACCTGTACGGAATGATGGACTATGCAACAATGCTATGGAACTCGTTCCTCTTGAACCTGAAATTCAACTTCAAAGTCAAACTCAAAATGAGAGACAAATAGCTGTTAGACCAAATACAGATGTCTACATCAACATGCCTCGACAAGAGCAAAGTACGATTTCAACAAATCCTGATGCAATTCCAACAATTTATCGAACTGCTTCTGGCTACTTCATAAACTTTGATACGTTTTCTTTGGATCCAAGTGAACCTGAAATGACGCCAGCCCAAAAATCACGCAAGCAGCAAGTAAAAGACTTTCTGAACTTTCTTAGAAGAACTTACCTGGCATCACCGTGGGTAGAACTATGGATAATTACCGGGGTGCTTTTCTTTCTTTTCTGGATAGGTTTAGTGATAGTTTTTAACATGCTTATTAATGGACAATACATTTGACAAAGCTCTGCAGCCCAAAAGTTGAATTTAATTTTAAAACCACATCAAGCATCTCATCGAGAACAAAGAGATTTGTCATCAGTGAACATTACAGCAGTTCCTATACCTGATGGTATAGTGTGGGACAAGGTTGATTTCGATATATTCGGCCCGATCGAACTTTTAAAAATTCCACATTTATTTGAAATATCATTAAGTGATATCATTACCTCAAGTACATTTTCCGATGATTGGGATTTTGAAACTGTTAATAACATGTTATCTGATTTGGAAAAATCTGCTGCATTTTCTAATAGTGAAACATTGGAAAGCACATCAGATTCTGACAGTATGTATTGTTATCAACATTATGGTCATCATTTTCTGCATAAATCTGCAAATCCTAGAAATGTGTTCACTTACCACCAGTGGGAACATTGTTCAACACCGCCAAAAGGCAGTTCAAAAACCTTTGCACAGAAGTTTCCTTATTTTTCAGGGTTTAATATGTCTGACCCAGCCTCATATTATTATAAGGTTGCACCAACATCAGCACAGAAAAATATGTTGACAAATACCAAACAGATTTACTCTTCTGCCTTTATTGCCCAGTTGTCTGAACAAGGTTTCGACTTATGGTAAGACACCATAGACTTAAAATCTGTCTGGGGTACTAGAGAATGGCAGGTGCAGGGGACAGAAGCTTTGTTTAGAGCATGCCTCATCCCTCAACAAATCATGTTTTTGAACGAGACAGTGCAACAGACGTCTTGCCTTGGACTAGCCAAGAATAAAGACATGAACAAACCTCGGCTGCCAACTCCATCACACACCGAGGGTAACGAAACATCACAAGAAGGGATTATATTAGATGACATTATACAATACAACAGATCAGACCCAGATTGGAAAAAATGGTTGATTTGGCCCACAGACACCAATAGTTGTCAGGCAAGATTTATGGGTAAAGCCGAAGGGTTTAGGGGCCAGATGTAGGCCAGAATAGCGATTTTTAGGGAATCGCTATTAAGGACTCGCAAAATGCTATGTAGGTAGGAATCTCAATAATTTTAGCGATTCCTACACATTCCTTATTTGCGACTCGCAAATTGGGAATCGCAATTAAGGAATACCTTCCCATTCATTCCTATGGGCCTAGAGGCCTAGAGGCCCATAGGAATGAATGGGAAGACATTCGCAATTTGCGAGTACCCATTAGGTACTCGCAAATTGCGAATGCATTTTCAGGGTGCAAGGGTGTCAAAGGACACCCTGTTGCACCCTGAAATATGTATGTGTGCACATGTGGCGCACATACATGCCCTTAGGGCATGTATGTGCGCCACATGGCACTTTGAAAAATGCAAAAAGTGCATTTTTCAAAGAAATTACAAATTACCACCAACTTGAAGTTGGTGGTAATTTACGATTCCTAAGCCCAAATCGCAAACTTTCTGGGCTTCCTGCATTGCATTTAAGGAATCGCACTTGCGATTCCTTAAATGCAGTCGCAAAATAAGGAATCGCAATTTTGCAATTCCTTATTTTGCAAGTAGCTATTTGCCTACCTACATAGCACACAGCTAAATTGCGATCGCAAACGCTGATATTCTGCGAATTTCAGCGTTTGCGATCGCTATTTCGCTTGCTACATCTGGCCCTTAGTATCCATAGGCCAGATCCACGTTATGTACAGAGACAACATCCTGGGATAGTGACATCATACAGTGTTGGGAAGTTGTGCCTTGATTGGCTAAAAACCTCAACACTCTCACAGGTGAAACAACACTTATCCTTACTGTCACAGGATGTGGATCTTAGGGATTTTTTAATGGGTCCCAGGAAGCCACGTCAGAGACGTTTCTATTATGCTGTCTACAATGAAATATGGAAAATATACCAACAAGAGGCCGCAGAGAGATTACGGGAAATAGACCGTATAAATCTAGAAAAATCTCTAGCAGTGGTAGACAATGGGTTAACTACATTGACCTCCAGAATATATGTGTATATATTGGCGTTTTATCAACAGCACGTCTCTGTTTTCTGAATACAATCTAACAGATAAACAGATAGAAATGGCACAAAGGGGAGCAAAATATACAATGCTGCGTATCGAAAAACTGGATAGGTTACCATTCACAGTGGCAGAATCAACATCTACAGAATGGCTAATCCATGGCAACATAACTCTACCGGTCACTACTTTTCAGTTTCAATATTGCCTTGAACAAAAGCAAGTAGGCAGATATGACGAAATGGGTAAGGAATACATCAGGGAATCATGGGTATTAACATACCGATTTCGATGCCGGAGTGGGGATCGAGAAGTGTTTCTGAGCGGTACAAACTGCAAGAACGCTGTAAGTGGATCACTCATATGCCAGGATATAATGTTGCACGGAGCTTGTAATTGTTCTGTAGCGAACCTGTCCTGTCATTTGAAGGGTGCCCCAGCTGCAGTGATAACTCCAGCATTCCGGCTACTTCAAATGGGAGTTACTTGATGCTGAACAGTCAAGGCTGCTGTGGCATGCTCCCGGGCATCGCATATCTGGTAACCGTGAGCTCCAGGGTTACTTGTTGTATAAAAGTATTGTTTCCACTGACACATACAGTCAGGGAGGCGCTGAATGTTTCCTTGATACGGTTTGATACTCTAAGCAGAATGAAAGAAATGCTTCTACAGAAGTCTGTGCCCTTAACCTCCGCTCGAGAGACTTTTGATCTCCAGATTGCAAGGTCTTCGGCAGAGATACAGGCGCTCATTCATACAAATTGCCCTTTCCATTTCGCAGAAATGGTAAATCGTATCTTTAACATGTCTGATACGACAGGCATTGTCCACCTATTTAAGACCATAGATTCTGGACTTCTGAGCACCTTTCAGACGGTACTTGGAGTTATACCAAACTTCGTACACTCCGTAATCGGAAGCATCTTTGGAGGACTTCCGCAGATCCTGTTTCTAATAGCAGGTATCCTGATTGTTTTCTATTTGCTACGCAATGGACGTCCCAGTCACCAAGGAGATGGGAAGAACACTCCTGGAGCGTAAATACTGTGACCGCATGGTACAACTTCTAGGCACCCCTCGCCTAAGAGAACTAAGTGAATCTTGGATCTTGTCATTTCGACCGGTCTGGATAGACTGCATCTTACCTGTCCTCCGATGCCTGTTTTGCAGAGAAGAATGCATGTTAGACCTTTGTTTGACACTACCATCATGTGCGCCACCGGACGTGAATGCTTTACTGGACCCGATAACGGCCCATGTACTGCAGTGTCCTCAGCGTATTCCAATGTTGATGGCGGCATTCCTTGAGCCACCAGGGGTAGAAACTTCACCTGTTGGTATGAACACCGGCTCCTCCTCTGCCACCCAGGCTTTGGACATCGCACAGACTGCCCCAGCACCGGCTGTGGACAGCGTGGAATATCTGTGCTCAATTGATGTGCTCTGCGAGGTGCTACAGGGGCCGTCTACTGTGGAAACAAGCAACGACAATGTTGCGTCTACCAGCCAGGACACATAAACATTTGAACTCATTTGGCTCGTCGTGTGCTGGGAAAAATTCGCCCTTTTTTAAACAAGCTCAAATTTGGAACTATGGAACTAAATTGACATTCCTTTCATCTTTTGGGCATTCATGGCTTTATAATGCTTGCAGTGATCCGGACTATATCAACTGACATTTTAGAGCTAGGGCCTGCAAATTATTATTATTTTTTTAAACGTTTTTTACGTTTTTAGAAACTTTTTAGAAGTTTTTCAACATTTTAGTTCAAAGATGTTTTTATAAACTTTGGGCATACCTCTATCTAGTAATGTTAGTAGTACAGTAATAGGTTACATATGTCGTCCTTTCGGAAGAGGAGTGGGTGTTATATTCCATATAGGTACCCTATATAGGCGCAGGTGACACTGCAACCTTTCACCTATATCCTTCCCTACATTACATACATAACGGTTCTTAGGCACTGACCTTTTCCCCAGATATGACACTGCATCCAGAACGCTGGGTTTTCCCTGGTTCGATTCTCATACATTATGCACGAGGCTTCTTGGAAGCACAGCAGGACTAACAGTAGGATTACCATCTCCTGTATAATATCTCTTTATAAAGTTCAGGCCTGACGTCATCCTTTAGGCCGACACAGTAACACAGCAAGGTAGGACCCCTGGGGAGACCTATGGGTATATATACATCATGTCTTACTTAGAAAGACAGAGGAGACCGTGACTTCCCGGCTGACACACTGACCAGAGACACTGAGGTTCCTGCATGCAGACGCTCCAGCAAGCAGTGGTCTAACATCCGTCGCGGGGTGTCCAACTCGAGACCAGGACGGGGTCCCACATTCTCTAACTTTCAGGTAATGGGGGTTGACTAGATCCTAGAGGGATTCTTGGCATAACACCTACATAGATGCTAGGTACATTTAGGTACATCTAGTTAGGGAGACATCGTAGGAGTACGCACTTCGAGTACGCACTTTTAGGTTGCACTTTTTATCATGTGTTTTATGTACATGTATATATTCCTGATTTCTGAAAGATGGTAGGACTCTACCATCCCTTTACTTCTGTAGTATTGCTAATCATATATCTCTGCTACTGTCTAATGGCTGTTGCAGCTCATATATTTTACACGAGGATAACAACTGTTCAATAAATACTTATTGAAACGCCCAGACTGTTTATTCTGTGTATCTCTCTGAGACAAACTGAGCACGAGTGACTGAGCGAAAGGTAGTATATTGTTTCCACGATTCTGAGGGATCAGGGTTGTCATGTTCTGAGGTTGCCAAGAACTATTCTCTCCCTGATAAGAGGAGACTCTAGTGGCACTGTGAGCTAGCTAATCAAACAGGCTAACGTATCCGGTGGGGTTGCTCGGAACCAGTCTGCCACCAAACCCACAGTTTCTGTTATCCGAACGCGCAGGTCCTGTGTAGGATATATAGGAACTACACGACAGGAGTTTCCGGAGGAGAGGCGAGATGTGGGTGCGGTGGGGTAGGTTAAGAGCCAGTCTTGTGGTGGTGTTTAGGATGGTTTGGTGCTTGTGTTTGATGTCGGCCGGAATTCCTTTGTAGTGAGTGTTGCCATAGTCTAATCTGCTTGTGATCAAAGCCTGGGTGATGGTCTTTCTGTTGTCCAGGGACAGCCATTTGAAAAATGTTCTGAGTATGCAGAGGATGTTGTAGCAGGCGGATGTGACGGCATTGTTTTGAGGTCTCATGGAGAGTTTGGTGTCAAGGACGATGCCTAGGTTTCGTGCCCCGTCGGTGGGTGTCAGGTGAGTCTCAATTCGGTGGGCTACCAGGTGGTGTCCCAGGGGGAGTTCTTGGGTCTGAAAATCAGGACTTTTTTTCTCAGTATTGAGTTTAAGGCAGTAAGTGCACATCCAGGTGGCAACTTCCGTCATGCAGCATTTAAAGTTGTGGACAGTGTTGGGGCCGTGTACTGCATGTGGCCTCTGCAAGACCACAGATGAGCCACTGCCAAGTCACTTGCACAAAACTTTGAGGCAGGTGGTTCATGGTCAAGACTTGCTGAAAACTGGGCATGGGCAGGTAGGGGGAGTGGACTGAATGTTGAATCAATAATAGACAAACCTAACAGTACCAAATACACAACACAGAAGTCCAATATTAAGGGCACAGCCCCTTTTTAGGTCTCGCCTACGCAGCGCACATGCGCTGCATAGGCAAAAAGACCTTTTGTAATCGATTCGGCTTTTCATCCAAAAACGTGCACGCGTTCCATTGCCTTCAATGGCAACGCGTGCACGTTTGGCGATTCACTTGCGGGAGTGAGCAGCTGGCGCCATATGGTAGCAATTATCGCTCCTGGCGCCGCTCGCTCCCGTAAGGGAATCGCACTCCCCACCCCTCCCACTTCTTAACCCGGAGTACTGTTTGTCTGTTTCACTTTCGCGGCCGCAGCTGTGTGCCGCACTTGTGTTTCAGTGCTTGTTTTAATTATTCCTACTAAGCAATGAAATTCTGTTCCCTTTATTCCGGTCTGTGTTGTTTAAGTTCCCCCTCTGATCCTGCCTACTTTTCTGCTCTGTGTCCACTTTCTTCATTGTTAAACAGCAGCACATTTGTTCCCACCAGCACGCAGGGTCATCTAGCTTCCTCCAAAGCCACCGTGGAGATGGCAAACAAGTGGGCAGTACATGCCCTCTGACTGAGGCTGTCACTCACCTTTGCGCAAGGATTCAGACCTGCGACTTCTCCGGTCTCTAGGCATCAGGAGGTCACGTTTAAGCTCTAGTCTTCCTCGCTCGTCAGTGCGCTGTAGCTGCCAGGATCCCAATGGGTCAGCCTCGGTTGTTCCTTTCTGGAATGATTAGCGTTATTCTCCGAGGATAAACAACTCGCCCGAGGTAAGCCTGTGTCAACTAACTTTTTATATCTCAAATGAATTTGCGGCTGAACTCATTTTGATGGGTGTTTTTCCGCCTGTCGAGCTTGAATGACTACCAGCGCTGTACCGCTTACAATGATGCCCTCACATTAGTGGTGGACTTTCAGTTCTAACATAAAAGGTTAGTTATATAAAGGCACTCAGGGGCTGCAAGGTAGATAGATGAGCAGAGCACAGATACAAAATGACTTTCCTCACAGAGGGAAAAGGCGAGCCATTCCGATCCCCTGTTCAGTTATAGCTGTTTTCCAGAAGATGTTGTGCTTGGCTTTTGGACAGAGTGGATTTCTGTCTTCGAAGGGCTGGGCTCAATCAACAAAAAGCAATCACCTTAATTTGCCCTGAAGAGTTCAATTCCAGATTAGAATTTAGAATGACACAATGCAGCTATACATCAGCCCTTGGAGCTACCAAGTGCTCTTGACTTGGAAACGCTAACCTGAAAGCAATCGCAAAGCAAAATAATTGAAGGTATTGCTTCTGTTGGAAAATAGGTTCTGTTTTACATGACCCGCAGTAACACAATAAAACAAAACAGCAACCGGACCGCTACGAAAAAACAGGGCTCCTGAACCCAGGAGGGTCCAAGCACTGAAGCCGTCTAGCTCAGAATGACTTCCTTTTATGTTATTCCTTATACTGTGCTCTTATTGGGAATTGGAATTATATTTAGTGCATTTCATCCTTTGGTTTATTCTCATTTTAATACAGCTGTACACAGCAGCATTGCCCACATGCCTTACTTTGAGCGCTAGCATTATTCAATAGCTTTCTGACTAGTAGCCTTTTTCATTTACTTTCTCTAATCGTCAGGCTGACGGAGGAGCCGGAGGGCCCAACCTACCACCAAAAAAGTGATTTAAGCTTTAAAAACCAATGATAATGCTCCACGGGGCATATTAACAACGAGGCGATAAGCAATTATCGCCGCTTTAGCGTCCGTTTTCGGACGGAAAGCGGCGATAATTCTATCGCCTAATCAGCAAGGTCACGCTATCGCGTGAATCCTTGCACTATCGCCCTTTCCCCCAACGCCCATCCTTGCATCTCTAATGAGATGCAAAGTGGGCGTTACTGGCGTACCCGGATGGGCTACGTTGCAAATATCGCCGATGTTCACATCGCGATATTTGCAGAGCAGCTCCACAGGATTATAGCAGACGTTAGATTTCGGCGAAAACGGCCGTTTTCGCCAAAATCTAACGTCTGCTATAATCCTGACTTACCTATGTTAGGCATAGGAGGTGGATTCTGCTGATACGACCACAGGGTCGTATCCAGCAAGGTTATACGCCCTTTTGCAGGAACATCGCTGGAAAACCAGCGATGTTCCCTGCAAAGCGATAACTTCGCTATCTCTGGAATTTTTATCGCCCTGGAGTAACGCGTTGTTAATAGCGCGCTACCAGGGCGATAAATGCCAGAGATAGCCTGCGATAATATAATTATCGCTAAGCACGGCCAGCGATAATTATCGCTGGCCGTTGTTAATATGCCCCCACGTTCCTTTACATATTCCTTGTGGTATGCACAAGACCACAAGGAATGCTGTGGCAAAGCTGGGGCTTCAGTGATGGGTATTCAATATGAGGGGAAGGTATTAACAGGTATACCATATCTTATCCCAAGGACTACTGTGGCCCTTCTGCATTGTTATTTCACGTAGTGAATAATTACCACCAATCATTCTATAAGAATATCTTGCCATTTTCCATTAGGTTTTAACTTTTCTATAATTGAATGTTAATTTTTAATTGGAATATTGATTCCACAATGTAAATGAGGAACAAAAATCACTCCCTTTGTGTTTCTTTTTGTCTGGCAGCTATTGCAACTCAATTCTGAAGAAGGGGCTGTAGGTCTTCCATTCCTTCCGTTCTTTAGTTCGAATAGTTACAGAGCTGGTCCCCATCATCCCAAAACAGATTCACATGCAGCCCTGAGCTAAGTGCGAGGCCTGCTGGATTCTTGCACTGCAAGCAGTAAAACATCCTAAGCACAGTGCAGATTGTCCGGCCAAACATCACTCTGCAAAATGACTGTGTATTTTACAAATCGATGGTACTGTTGTGCTGTCCTCACTCTGACATTTTAGCTCCTAGCGGTTCAGGATACTCAGAGAGGTAATACTGTTTAAGAACATTCACAGAAAAAACACATTTTATGAACACTGCCAAACTAATTAAATTACTTGGCAGCTGTCAGTAATAAGTTATGTGCTTCACAATATCAGACTACAAAACAGAGAAAAGAATTTCACCCGAATGGAAATGATGAACCAAACATACACCAAAAATAACTTAAAACCAAAAATCAACTATTGTTTCCTTATGACTACATGACTAGAAAAGGCAGCAGAGATTTATTTTCACATAGGACGCTAATATAAACTTATTGGGAAGTCAGACATGTTTCAGCTATCGAACTTGTGCTTGTATATCAGAGGATAGGTTAAAATAAATTGGTAATGAACCATCACTGCGACAGGTAATTCATTCTAATGTATTAGTAGATATTGTTATGAGTAGACTTTTGTGGCTGACCAGCCTCAGTTGTGGTAGTAAAATGATTTCTCAAGTTTCTAATTTTTTAATTATTACATACTGGTTGTTGTTAATTTATAGTTAATTATTTTCATCTATTCCAGAAAAGTGGGTGTCAGGAGAGAATACAGGGGCATATTAGCAAGACCGGCGATAAAATTATCGCCGTTTTAGCGGCAGGAAACTGCCGCTAAAACGAGCGATAATGGGCTTGCTAATATGCGTTATGGAATTCCAATAGAAGCCCAGGTTAGATGTCCTGCACATCTAACCTGGGCTTCTATTGGAATTCTATAACGCATATTAGCAAGCCCATTATCGCCGTTTTAGCGGCAGTTTCCTGACGCTAAAACGGCGATAATTTTATCGCCGGTCTTGCTAATATGCCCCACAGACTTATGGTCGTACCTGCGTCTCCGGTATGATTGGGCTGGAAAAGTGAAAAGTGTTATTCTTTAATGCATCTTAGCTAAATAAACCCACATTTCTCACCGCCAATGAGGATTGAGGTCTGTACTTTTAGCTGAGGCATCACAGGCTTTTGTTTAAGCAATGGACCAAATTAGCAAAAATTAAAGCCCACCTGTCGGTGAAAGCACACAAGTGTGATTTGAAATTTTAATGTGCCATTACTTTAACAGGCATTGAAAAATATTTTCTGTATTAACAATATATTGTATTTTTGTGTGATGAATTCAGAAGGAAATAAATGCTTCTGCTTTCTTTTACAACACTGCAGCCTGTTTTGCACATCATTCCCACCTTTTAGAAACAAAAAATACAGCTAGCTTTTTGCATCTCCCCTACCTGCATTCCATAAATAGCTGGGAAGAAGCTCTTTTACCTTGTGGTTCACTGTGTGCTCCTACTTTCTTTAACATTAGAGGGTGGGTTGATTCCAACACGGTACCCTCTTGAAAAAAATCTGCCAGTAAATTGGTCACCTAGTCAATGATCCGGGCTAACCTGCTGTGGAGAGGTTTAAAAGTGGATGGGTTATGACTAAATCTGACTGAATAAAAACAACTAAACAGAAGTGATCCCACGATAAGGAAAATTCCACGTTTCTGTCTCCTCATTCCCACTTTCATCTGTAGCATCATGGAAGATATTGCAACAATTCGAATAAGACCTAAAATCAGCAGAGATGGTAGCTAGTAGAGCAGGCAAAAATCAATAGAAAGGGACAGACCCATGAAGTAGCAAAATAGGCCAGAAAGCTTATTTCAGAGCCTAAGAACCTCAAAAACACACGTTGCTCACTTCCAACACTACACCCCAAAGGTCTTCTAGTTTCATTTTCCTTGAGCCAAGAATCACAAATATATGATCTGCCATTTAGGATAGGCACGAAGAACTATTTTACTGGACTAATTGACATGATTGGACCATCGCCTAGCTGATGAACTCAACGTGTGTGCAGCATGTCAACAGAGCCATGCATGGTGGCATGCAAAGTTTGCATGAACCACTTTACCTTATATCTCTGAATTGCTGAATGCATCGGTCTATATGACCATGAAAAGTGCAACAATATCTGTCCGGGAGAAACCGTCGACAACCTATAACAAGCATTGGCATAGCCAATAGGTCTCGCCTTTGGGACCTTAGAAGTGTTTAGCCATGCAACAGTTGATGTTGTTGCACCAAGGATATTGTGCTGGATAACTAAACACTTATAAGGTACCAAAGGCGAGACCTATTGGCTATGCCAATGCTTGTTTTTGGTAGCACCCAAAAACACCCAACGCCATGGAGTGTTCGGGTGCAACCAAAAAAAAGGGACTCGCCCATAGCATTGGACTATAGGATACTTAATAACACCCACACAAGGAGACATATCAAACACTTAATTCTGGGAGCTGTTCTAAATACAGCCGGGTTTGGAGTGTTAAAACCATTCTACTTCCGTTTATGCCATGTATTTGGTACTGTTAGGTTTGCTTATTATTAATTAGGCCCCTCCTCTTTTCTTTTTTATGTTATTTAATGCTACTGATTAGGCATGATTTGGGCTTAGGATGGATGTGCTGTAATTTGTAATTTTTGTCTTTGAATTTTTTACCAGATGGCGCAATCAATTAATTAATGTTGGGGAAGCATTTGAAAAAACCTGGGGTTTTGAAAAATCATGAATGAATGTATATTAAATTAAAACAGACTTGATAAAACAGGCCAGCATGTCTAAGATTGAAAAAAATATATATAATTGATGCTGAATGAAGGTATTGTTCTGTTTGCTATATTTAAGTACCTCTACTCTCATTCCCCTAAATTGGGCCAAGCCCCATCTCTTGTAGGTACTTTTAGAAAGTTGGCATGTTCTTGTCCTAACCATTTGGTACCTGCAGCCTGCTTCCTGGGTCACATACCTAAGTATATTTAGCATTTGGTCTTTGTGTACTCCTCCCAGACAGCCACAGAATAGAGGGACTAGGGGTTGACAGGACAGGCCTTCTGAAGCAGGATGGGTGAGTGGAGATGTACACAGCCCTCCTTGCACTTCAAAGACATTGCCTCATCTCACGCACAAAGAACTTTACACTAGCCTATTGTGACTGCAGACAGACTAAGATCAGGGCCGGGGGTAGGAAATTCCAAACACTTCTGTGGGGGAAAACTCCAGAAGTTTCTTCCACTTCAAAGCTGGCATCAAGTATAAAAAGAGGATCCTCAGACCCACTCCTCAGTTCACTTCCGGACCTGTGGAAGGCCTCTCTGAGGAATGCACTGCTGCCTTGTGGCCTGCTGTGTACTTCAGAGGACTGGCCTGTTACATCAAGAGGCCTGCTCTGTTGGCACTGCCCTGTGCTCTCAGAGGTCTTTCCTGTTGCTTGAGACCTGCTTTTTTGCTTGAACCCAGAACTTTCAGAGTGACTCCAAGAGTTAGTTGGCTGGCCTCCTGATCAGAGCCTCAGGGACAGAAAAGACTCCAACCCTCTTGAACTCAGCCAGTGGGTCCTGACCCTCCAAGTAGTGCCTCTCCAGCGCTGGACCCTCGGAAGCGGTGCTAAAGGTGCCTAAATAGCCCAAATTCAAAACCTGGGAATGAGAAGGTTTTTTGCCAAAAAGTGCTCTGAGAACTGAAAGGAGACTAGGACCTACCTATTTTCACCAAGTAAAACACCGGTCAGACTGACTTTCCGGCAGCTCCCGTTATGTACTTTTCCGCAGCAGCAAATCCTGTACAGTGGCTCCTTGCAGAAGGGCTATCTGGCCTTTAGGAGCCCTTGTTCGCTACAGCCTGCAGCTTCATCCTGCTCGAGATTTTCAACTTTCAAAAAAGAGATCAGACCTAACATAGAAATCTTCACAGCAACTTGATCTAGCGGCTCCCCAAAGAAGATGCCTTCTCCTCTGTCAACACCAGCTAACTTGCCATGCTGAACTTTACCTTCCAAGACATTTTCATGAAAAATTCTTCTAAGTCAGAAGGTAAGCAGAGGCTGGGCCCAATTCACTTTGTGTATCCAAACTGCACTTCATTGCTTTAACTTTCAACTTTGCCTCAGTCTTGCGCGACTAGATGTCCACGGTTGGTGTTTTGATCTTTTAGGAGCTATTTCACACTTTATACTTTAAAAATTCATACCTCTGGTTCTACCTACTGGATTATTGTAGTTTTGATGTCAAATAATTTACTATAATTTACTGTATTATTCTAAATTAGTGTGGAATTCTTCTTGTGTTGTGATTTCACTTTGTTAGTGTTTAGTGCTGCATAAATACTTTATTCTTTGCCTCTAAATCTCTATAAACTGAGGCAACATAAGATTGTACGATTTCAGAATGCTGTGAATCGGGCTAGGGCAGATCTTATGTCCAGGCCCCCAGGAGATTTTGAGGAAGAGGTTCTCCAGCAGGAATTATTAAGGGCAAAAGAGCAATTAAAAAACTTTTTATTCTTGAGGAGATTTCTGGTAGCAAAGAATCTCAACAAAACGTTTACGAAGAGAGCCAACACATAGGTACATTTTTAGCCTGGTCAACAAAAACGCAACAGACTAGGCAAATAATCCTACAAATAAGAGACGCTAGTACTGCGAGTCTGGTTAATAATAAAGAAAGAATTGCTGAAATTTTTGTGTCTCATTTTAGGAAGATTTATGCGGGAACCCAGCTAGTCAGCACTCAGGCCCTCGAGGAATATTTTATGGCAGTCCAGTTACCCACGATTTCTAAGGAAGATTGTAAGGCACTGAATGAACTGATTACATCAACAGAACTAAGGGAAATTGTAAAAGAAATGGCTAGTGCCAAGGCAAGCGTTAACGATGGGATACCGATTGAAGTCTACAAGCTGTTTTTAGATGAATTCTCTCCCTTTTTGGTACCCCTGTATAATCAGATTATGGATGGGCCGCCTGTCTCTGACAGATTTAAGGAATCTGTTGTGATCTCGATCCTGAAGAAGGTTAAGGACCCTAAAGACCCTAGCTCCTACCGCCCAATAAGTCTATTAAATGTAGATTACAAGCTTTTCATGAAAATTTGGGTGAATAGGATCTGGGTTGTGCACAACAGGTGATTCATGCGGACCAAACACGGTTCCTGCCTGGTATATTGATGTCTGCGAATACCTTTTTTTTAATTCAAGCTATTGACTATTTTTCAACTGGGAAGGATAGTGCAGCCATTTTAATGATGGATGCAGAAAAGGCATTTGATCTGGTGGATTGGCAGGCCCTTTTTTTTATCTTAGCGAAGTTTGTCTTTCCACTCCGCCTTATTGAGATGTTGGAAAGAATCTATAAGGGGGCAATCACAAAAATAATTATAAATGCAGATCAGGTGGGAGAAGTGGTGATACGGCGGGGGACTAGGCAGGGTTGCCCTCTTTCCCCCCTTCTATTTGCTCTTTTTATTTAGCCACTGGCGATAAAGATTCATTCCAATATCAATTTGGGCTCCCCTAATAGGAATGGCAAAAATTAAGTTGTTTGCCCATGATTTGATCTTATACTTGAACCCAGACAAGGCAAATATCCAATCGGCCCTTGGAGAAATCCAGGTGTTCACAGAGCTGGGGGGCTAAAACAGAGCTTCTTTTCTTCAACTCATTGGGAGCAGATCTTCCTGAAGGGCTAAAATTTCTGCCTTTAAGACCTATTAGATATTTGGGCCTATACGTTACACCGACTTCTCTCAACTATTTCATCTAAACTATGTAAAAACACTTAATAGAATAAAAAACCTTTTAGAAAGGTGGTCGCTTTTACCTTTAACAATAATAGGCCGAGTCTTCCCAGTGAAGATGTCATTCTTCCTATGCTGATATTTCTGTTTTTAAATCATCCTCTAAAAATGCCAATCTCATATATTAAATGAAGTGGATAAAGTTATTCGTGAGTTTGTATGGGCAAAAAAAAAACCTCGGATTAAGTTATCCATTTTACAATTGGATGTAGAGCAGGGGGGGGCTTGCACTACCTCATATATCTACTTATTATCAAGCTGGGCTACTTAGCTTAATAACTCAGCTAGCGGCCCCCTCCTCGAATTTCAATACTTTATTATTTAGTCTCATGTTAACAGAAAGTGCAATTAAGCTACCAGCATTCCTGCACACTTCAAAATTACCCAAAAAGACAAGATGTAAGGTTGTGAATATATTTCTAAACCACATGCAGCGGTTCAATACATTTTACAATGTCCCAACATGCCATGCATATACCTTTCTTCAAGACTGTGAGCTATGGGGTCTTCAGCTCTCACAAAAGGGAATGCAGTCATACAACATGCTAGGCTTTCGCAAGCTAGGTGACTTCTACAACGGTACTATTTTGATAACGTGGGAAGCTTTTGTAGCACAATTCAAACCCCCAGAGCCATAATCTCTGGTTAAGTTTCAGGCAGATAACATGCTTTCTCTCGAATAATTATAAAATAATTAACGAGAGGGCAAGAACACTTTTAAAAGCAACCTTTGAGTTGAATCTAATTGGTATTGGAAATTAGTATCGGCTACTGCGACAGGAGATGAATAAGAGTCTTGTGGAAACAATGCTCCCTAAAATTGCTCAGGAAACTAATTGTTGGTTTAATATCCAGGAAAGGCAACAGGTGTGTGAGCTCGGGTATGGGCTCTGAGGGTGGCCAACTCTAAAAGGATGTCCTTTCTTTCAAGGTAGTTGGTGTATTATACTCCCCTCAGACTACTAAATGGTTTCCATCAATCCCGAAGGAATGTTTTAGATGTAATCTGGCGAAGTCAGGCGACTGTACACATATATTTTTCACATGTCCTAGACTACAACACTGCTGGGAGGAGGTGTTTAGGTTTATCAGTGACTGTTTGTCCAAGGTAATCATACCCTCACCATCGTTGGCCTTATTTGGCTTTTCTTATGCAGTTAGCCAGCTACCAAAATACAGGCAATATTTTGTTTCTACGGCCATAGCGGTAGCCAGATCATTGGTGTTGCAAAATTGGAAATTGAAGATCTAAGAAGGTGCCTACATTGGGACAGTGGCTTCTTAAGTTGGACCGGGCCTACCAATTTGAATAGGCTTATGCGAAAAGGGTAGGGGCGTTTCATAGATTTAGGCTGACTTGGGAGGGCTATGTTTTGATTACACTGGCAAACGATAACATGTAAAGCAGGCTATTTCTTGCATAATGAAAAGTGAAGGGTTATAATTTATAATGTGCCTGTTTGTTAACTGTTAAGTTGAGGTCAGTCTGCAGTAATATTTCCTGTACCTTCTCTTTTCTCTATTTGTATTTTTGGGTGATATTTGTTGTGCTATATAGAATGCTGGTTTTATATCATGTAAAAAAGAATATGAATTTACGCTATTTATTGTCTATTTAAATGTGAGATTGGATATTACTTAAGTTTGTCTTTTTTATGTACCATGATTATCATGTCTGCTTTTCACACTCAATAAAAAAACAAAAACAAATAAAGCCTGACTACTTTTGAGGCAAGTTCCCAGAGAGTTAAGCAAATGTTAATTTAGTGACTTTTGGTGATTCACTCGGACAAGGATTGTGGCTGTTGCTTGAGTAGGGTCTCACCCCAATCAACCAACAACCCAATTTCTCAAAAGGCCAAAAGGTCCTCTATGTGGGTGTGGTTAAATTAGAGGGAGGGCTAACTATCTGTCAGGGTTTGATCTCCATCACTCATTCTAGCATGAGATCTTTTATGAAAATAAGCCACGCCCGTTCTCTCATCTGAGAGCTTTGCGGTCACAGCAGCTGTGCGGACAAGTGTGCAGGAGCTGGCAGTTCAAGTTTGAAGCAATAGGTGAGTTGTGCATGTGGGTGTGTTGACTGGTTCTCTGTCTAAAGGTCAGGTGAGAGTGAGCTATCTTTTCTGTGACCCTTGCTCTATGTCACTGTACACTGTGCCTGGAGGCTTGGCCTGGTGAAGGACAGACATTCAGATATAGTAGCTAGGGTAAATGGTATGTCACGTGGAAAGCAGGAACTCAGCCTTGTTGAGACATTGTACATAATTTTGGTGGTGAGAAACCAGTGTTTCTGGGACTGAAGGTGTGTGCGATTGCTACAGCATTTTGAAAGTTAACAATTGCATATTTGTCTTGCATAATGTAATGCCTTTTCATATGTAATTTAGTTTCTTTTGACAATCTGCTGATAATTATTTTAACATAGTAATTACTTTTCCTCTCAAAAGAGAAGACATTTTGCAACTTGACCCTAATGACACTCTTCCTGCAGTGTGAAAGGAGAAGTCAATATTTTATGGCACACATGATAACAAAAACATCTACTTGTTTTGTTACAAACTAACCTTTTGAAGTACTTCATTGTGAGACAGTTGTCACTCTGTTTGCCAGATGTGGTACTACCTCCCCATTCTGAGTTCTACAACTCGGAATGAGAGATAATGTGGCAACATCTTCTACCCGTTTTGAGCAGCATAACTCGGAATATTATCATATTTTTACATACAAATTCTGACTGCCTTTCTCTGACAAAATTTGAGCTGGGAAGAAGTGTGCCATTTTTGCACAAGTTGGAATCCCAATTCAAGCACAGATTTTAGGGCAGAACCCTACATTCCACATTTTAGACACATATTTGTTAACATATACTACAAAACACACTATTGAACCTCACTCTATTCCCCTTCCCCTTTCACCAAATAACAATCCCATATTTAGTATACTTGCTATTTAAGTAGCATTTGAATTTATCTCAACCCGATGTCTATATTGAGTTGATGTCACTGGCCAACACCCACAGTCCCAAAACTGTTCTAGCACCATGAGGCATGTGCTGTAATGACACACATCGTTCATGTTCATGCCTGTGTGCAGGGTCTCACTGTACATGTCTCTTTGAGCCCATCTTGTGCTGGGTGTTACAGTCAGAAGCTGGGCCTTAGGTGCACCTCCTCTTCACATGCCCGTTCAGCTCCCAGTGGAGGCAGTTAATCAGTATGTGCAGTGGTATGGGACAGGGCACTATGAGCCTGGGTGCACCAGGAGCAGGCCTTTGCAGGATTCCATATCAGTCCCTTTGTAATGCTGGCAGTACTCTCTGTGCTGGAGCTGAAGGGTGTTTCAGAGGAATGGACACTCTCAGCAGGAATGAAGTGAGTTGGGGAGAGCACTATGGCCTCACACTTCTCCCCCACCCTGTCCGTGCATACACATTCTTCTACTGGCAGGCAGCGTCTCCTCTTTGAGATAGGTGCAGGCCTCCAGCACAGACGGCAGCAGGGTGTAATATGTCCTTAATTCAAGCTAGTGGTTTTCCAGAAGTCCTTGTGAGGCAGAGCGTGTTCTAGAGGTCAATGTGAGTCAGAGTGTGGCTGCACACTTTTCCCTCCACCCGGGCCATGCTGACAGCCTCCTACATGCAGACAACCTCTCCTCTTCGAGATAGATGCAGGTCTCCAGAACAGACAACAGCAGGTTGTTTCATGTTCTTGATTCAAGATATGGGTTTTCTAGAAGTCCATGTGAGGCAGAGCATGTTTCTGCATCTATTTTGTTTGAAATTACCATCTTTTGCGTGGTGTTCCGCATTCTGTTGCTGAATCTATTTTTGCTGCCCAAGACCTCTGCACTTTACTCCTGCCAACCTATGGTATATTGCCTGTACTCTCTTTTTTGAGCATGTTTAAATTGGCACACACATAATTGGCACATTTAATAAACTTGTGAGTCCCTAGTATATGGTACTACCTGTACCCAGGGACTGTAAATTAAATACCATCAGTGGGCTGCAGCACTCATTGTTCCTTCCACTAAAAAAGCCTTGTAAAAACCTGACTCCAGGCCTGTCACTGCAGCTTGGGTGTGCAGTTGTAAACTGCCATTTCAACCTGTCGAAATCACCCTTTTGATAGGCGTAAACCTTTTTTTTTAAGGGCGCATGGTATTCAAAAGCAGGACATGTAGAAATGTATGTTTTACATGGCTGGGCAAAACCCTCAAAGTCATTTTTCACTATCGCAAGGCTGGCTCTCACATAGGAAAACACTTGGTTACGTTATAACAACTTATAATACTTAATGTCAGTTTGGAAGCAGCTAAAAGACTCTTTTTACAGAGACTTCTCACCATAGAGAATGCCGCAGCCAGACTCATCCTCAGCCTTCCCTGATGAACCCACATCACACCCCACCTCAGGAAACTCCACTGGCTCCCCGTACAGAAGAGATGGCAATTCAAGCTGCTGACCCATGCACATAACGCTCTACACAACCAAGGACCGGCCTACATTAAACATTTCTACCAACCATCGACAAGACTACGCTCTGCCTCCCTTTAACTTGCCCATACTCCCCTCATCTACGAAAGCAGAAGTGGAGGATGCTGCTTCTCCCACATTGCAGCAAGGACCTGGTACAGCCTCCACACGCTCCTCCGGACCATCACCTCACTTCTGGAATTCCAAATGCCCTTCAAGACCTGGCCGTTTGAATAAGCCTCCGGGGCCTGCAAGTGCCTGGATACTCTACCGGGTGATTAGCCGTCTTTTATAAATCCTGATTGATTGATTGGTTTTAGTGGTAATTTAAACTACAACATAATGGTAAAGTCTGATATATTATATATTAGTATTAAAGAAAAGGCACTGTTGGAAAGTTGTCCCTTTTCTGCCTAATACAAAAAGGTCTGTCTGCCAGTTTGCAACAGTCACCTGACTAGTGATGGCTCCGCTATTGTGAGGTGTGTATTGCTCTCAGACAGTGGACAAGGGCCTGGGTGTGGAGAGGGAGTTTCCCTCCTTGACAGGATTGCCTAGGGTTGTGCGCAGCCCCTTCCTGAGCTACAGAGAATGCTTACCCTGTCACTGGCATGCGAAGTTCACACCTATGCCTGCCTCCCTTTTGTCTTTCTAGTCAAGCTGGCTCCAAACCCAGTGGGAGGAGGGATCAGCCCAGAACTGGTTTAGAAGGTGTACAAGCAATTACTCCTAACCCATAGGTTGGCACTAGGCATAAAATTGGCATTCACAGAACTCTTATCAGTACACTCCTGGAACTCTGAAGAATCAGAAGAAGGACTGCCCTGTTGTCTTAAGAACCTGAACGAAGACTAGACCTGCTTACTTTGAACCCAGGATCCCAGAAGTGACTCCAAGGTTCACTTGGCTGATCCTATGGGTGAGCTAGAGGGACAAGGCAAGCTTCCAGAGGACTTTTCCCTGCAACTGGCAAGCTGACCACTTCCAACTGGACCTGCCCGAACCCTGCTGCTGGCCACTGTTGGAGTGTGTTCCCGCCCCCAAGGTGGTGCCCCCTGGTCCTGGACCTTTGGCTGGTGTTAAAGGGTACTCTTCCCTGCCTAACTGCAAGCTTCACCAGATCTGAAGGCTAGCATCAACATTGTCAATCTTTGTCGATGCTTCACTGGATTTGACTCCAAGCAGCCACCGATTGACATCTTCACTGGACTTGTTGCTGAGCAGCACCCAATCAACAGCTACACTAGACTCGATGCTGCGCAGCACCCGATCGACTGCAACAATGTTTGTAAATGAATTCACCGGGCCCAGTGCCGAGCAGCCACTGATCAATGTGGCATTCGAACAAAGAGGCTCCTTGTCTAGCCATTCCTCGGATCCAGCTTGCCGCTTACTCCGCCAACAAATTGCGATAACCGCATTTTCTCAAAAAAAATGTCTAAGTCAAAAGGTAAACTTTCAACTGGGATGAATCTGGCACCTGTTTCCAACCAGTAATCCATCACAGTCAGTCTTAACGTTTGACTTGGATGCGGTCTAATGCAACCAGATAACCACAATACTTCTATTTGGAAATGAATAAAAGAGGCAGAAGCAGTGAAATATGCACACTACTGGTTGGAAATTAATAATGGATATCAGTGACAAACAATATAACTCTACAGAGATAATTCCGCATTTCAGTTTCCTAACTTCTCTAGAGTCAGACCGGGGGACTCATTTTAATAATGAGGTCCTGAAGATGTTGAATGCAGGACTACAAATCGAGCAAAGACTACATTGCAGTTATCGCCCAGAGGCTTCCAGCATTATCGAGCAAGTAAACGGCTCATTAATATCTAGGTTGGCGAAAGTGTGTGCTTCCACGTCTCTAAAATGGTCTGATGAATTGCCTCTGGTGTTGATGAGTCTGCAAAGTACCCCAGACAGGAGGTCAGGATTATAGCCACATGAAATCATCATGGAGAGAGCTATGAGACAACAAGCTGTGCCTGCAAATGCACGTATGATCATTACAGATTACATGAATCTTGATTACTGTAAAGGACCGGCTGGTGTGGTGCGTTCTGTGTCCTGACAAGTTGGAGAGGTTACTGCCCCACCTCATCAGGAGCAGTGCCATGACCTCTGACCTAGCGACTGGGTAATGGTGAAGAGGCACATGCACAAGTCGTGCTTGGAGCCTCATTGGCGTGGGCCATACCAGGTGATTCTGGTTACCACTACTGCTGTAAAGTGTGGAGGTTTGCCTAATTGCATACATGCTACTCATACTCACAGAATCCTGCGTCCCCTTGATGAAATAATACCACCTGTTCCTGATGTGCCGGTGGTTTCAGTGAGACAAAGGGAACAGCTTAGTCAAGCTGCTGGGACAGCACTTGTTTGGCCTGACGGGTGTCCGAGAGAGTCAACTGTTGTCGGTTCTGAAGGGTCCAAACTAGTAGAGTTCACTACATGAGGTTTATACCCCAGCAAAGGCCCTAGTGCAATAGTAATGTAAGTAGTACTTGAAGACTAATGGCCCAGAAGACAGGAGAGAGGGAGACACTGTCTGACTGAAGTGCAGGTGCCCCATACCATCCCTGAAGGCACTGACAGCAAAGGACCAACAGTGAGAAGGTCGAAAAGAGTGAGAGTACCCTGCCAGAGGTGCTCTTCACCTGAATGGACTTATTTAGCAGCCAATGATTGGGAGAGAGCGGTTTACACCTATTGCTATAACAACTCGCATCCAGCTGAACCTCCTCGAGCTGAACTTTGTGGCTGAAATGAGATTTGAAATTGCTTTGCCACTCGATAGACTAACTCAACTTGTTCTGGAAGTAATCGTCAATGAGTTCACCAAGGGAAGTACCTTATCACCACATTACCACATTCCCTTGACATCTGGAATTATCTGTAGTTTACTGGCAAGTCTTTTTTACAGGAAAGTTCATTTCCAGTATTATTACTCAAACCAAAATCTAGTTCTCTCCATAATTCCAGTGCTGAAGCACTTGAAAAGATACCAAGATGCCAAGAATTCTAAAATAAAGGGACACTTCTTTAGACTCACTATGTCCCTAGACACTGCTTATGCACACCAACACAATTTAACCTGTTTGATCAACAGTGTAGAAAAGAAATGTATTGATTCAATAGAAGATATGAGGAGAGACCTTTTAGCAAAGGCCTCAAAGCATTCTAAATGTCCACCCTGGGCAAAGGAGGAGAGGGAACAGAGAATAGTCTGAAACATGGCTGTACTTGCATTAGATTGGCAACATAAAGGGTGATTACGCTTCACTATCAGAAAATCCACGACCAACATAAATTTTGTTGGGACGATTGAATGTGTCCACACTTTTGAAGTTCAAGGAAATTGGGGATTATATTTGGATGGAGGAGATCCTGTGTACCCTGGAGTCTATTATATTTGTGGAAAAAGTGCATTTTACAGGTTACCCAAGAGATGGTATGGAACGTTTTATTTGGAAATAGCTTTTTTGAAAATATATCATGTGGACCAAATTGAGAATCCCAAAGTGGGAAAAAGGTGAGAACTAAGAGGAGAGTGAGTGCCAGTGAAATAATAGGTGATATTTTGGTGCCTTGATTACAACTGCAGGAGTGATACTCAATCCTCACTGTAGTTGATAAGCTAGCTACTAGTCCAGCTGGGGTATTCCTAGTTGTCAATATGGAAATGTTAGCCATCAGATCAATGGTTTTGCAGAACAGACTTGCTTTAGAAGTCCATCTTGCAAAGGACGGCAAGGTCTGCTGGATGTTAAAGTTTAAATAATATTGTACTTACATCCCAGATGGAAGTAAAGACCTGAAGAAATACATCAGTAAAATTACTGACCTGAAGAAGGAATTGAAAGAGTTAAAAGCTATAGGTGCCTGGGAAGCAATTGGGTTTGGATTTTTCCGCTATAGGCAGATGGTTTGGTAACTTAGGAAGTGGAGTTGTTGGAAGAATCTTAAGACCCTTATTGATAATCATTCTTTGGTGTTTACTTTTGTTTGGGATACTGACAGTGTGCAAGCATGCACAAGTGAAGGAGGAAGTGAAGAGGAAGAGAGCAGATATAGAATTGGAAGAAAAACAGAGTAAACTTTATGATGGCATGAAATTTCTAGAGGATTCCAAAAGGAAAATGATGAAGACAACGAAGCTGTAATCTGAACATCTGATAAGAGATTTATGTAATGGCTTGATTCGCCATTAAAGGGAGGGATTGGTTCAGTGTAAAGTTGCCCACTCTTTATACGTCACGAAAAAATCCCAAAATTGCCCAATTCCTACCACACCAAAAGAACATGCATTTTGCCCATGAGAATTATGTGTCTTTATGATTCTTGCACACTTTGCACCTGATACTACTGATGAAAAGAGTCTTCATTTTAGATTATTATAATTACTCACTTAGAATGTATACTAAGGCTTGAAAGAGAATATTTTGAAATTGTATTAATTCATTAACAGTTACAAATGTGTGTTTCATTACTGAAGCTTACACCTGATGTATAAACAGATGCAATTCTTTCTGTGTAATTGCTAGACATGGCGTTTATGCTTTAAATGATCTCCTATTACCTAGGCTGCAAATGTAGCTGAAACGATAAAAGTTTATTAATGTATGCATTTATGTTACACGTATATATTTATGAATGTACATCTCCAGCATACCCACTGTTACAGTTTCATTGCTTACTACATGAATTATTAGACTAAAGCATTAAAAAGAATTACTATGTTGTAAAGGGTGTTTTAAATGTGCACACAAATATATAAGGGTGCATTATAGATGTAATACTTTAAGTTAGCTGCATTATACTAAAGGCCTAAAATCAATTCCCATGATAATTTGTTTCGTTCTTGCATTTTGCGGATTTGCCTGTTAACCGCGTGAATTAAATCATTTCTTGTAACAAGTATTAGATACATGTCTGGGAATGGAATTCAATGACGAGGACATGAGAACTCTGTAGACGAACATTGGACTGTTGTGCTCGATGGTGAGCTTGGGCCTGAGATGGAGATCCTATGTCTAGTGTGGGACCTTTTCCCATTGTTGCTGAATAGACTATATAGAGACTATATGGACTTTTGAAACAAATAGAAAGGACAACTATTCATGATGTACCAAAAAGGGAGTGACAACAAACTTTAGGAATTATAATTTATCGGTTGCCCTGGAAGGATGCATGCAGATGAGGGCAGATGCAGAAGAGAGATGATGGACAGATGACTTTAAACTTACTTCCGAAACTGCATGCAGAAGTTTCTCTTGTCCTTTCCAGAGTTTTCCTTTGGACTCTGACCTGAACCAAACTTTTCCCAAAGCCCCATATCCATTGGCCCTTTTAAAATACACTCTTAGAGACATTTCCTATGCCACATTAATTTCCCCAAGTGTGGTTTAGACCAATGCGTTTTTGATACCTTGGAGACTCCTGAGCGAGTTTCTGCAATGCTATAGCAAATTCTTCTTGTACTCTTGTGCCCAATCCCAATTGTCTTTTGTAGGTTTGGACTGTGAAGAAATGATGGGGCATATTAGCAAGACCCACGTTAAAATTATCGCAGTTTTAGCGGCAGGAAACTGCCGCTAAAACGGCGATAATGGGCTTGCTAATATGCGTTATAGAATTCAATAGAAGCCCAGGTTAGATGTGCAGGACATCTAACCTGGGCTTCTATTGAATTCATAACGCATATTAGCAAGCCCATTATCGCCGTTTTAGCGGCAGTTTCCTGCCGCTAAAACGGCGATAATTTTAACGTGGGTCTTGCTAATATGCCCCCATGTGCCTTAGCTTGCATTTGAGAGATTTAAATCGTGAACGAGCTAGATGAGATTCTGAGCATCAGATTCTATTGTTATTGTTTTTGCATAGCGGCTACAGAGCTGCTTGTGTGCTTAATTCATGTTCGCTTAAATTTCTTTTGGAGGCTAGGCTCCCATTTGTAATACTATATCTATACAGTTTATTATTGTGAGTGATTTATATGAATCTGAATTCTAACTTGTAATAAACCACGTGAAACTGGCTACAGATTCCATGTCCTCATTGGGTAGCTAAGTGATTGCACTGCCTATTAATGGATCGGACAGAAATGCTAACTCTCCTTCCCCTCAGTGCGCCATAAAAAAAGGTCCATCGGAGGACCAATTTGGCACGTGTAAGTAAAGTGAAGTTAAGTAATTCAGCTGAGGAATAAATTAGAAGAGGAAAAACAATATTCAGGCCCAGTGTCATGAGATTGAAACCGCTGGATCAGTGGCGAGGCGGAGCAGAGTCCTGTGAGGACAGCCTGTTGGCAGAATTGTTGGTTGTTACTGATAGTTGCACCTCCCACACAAGGCAATGCTGTGACTAGTGAGTAAGCAACCTCATCAGACATTCTGTGGGGTGAGCCAAGCCAGATAAGAGGCATGAAAATGCCGAAGATGGATCAATGGGATGTTGGTCCAGGAGACAGTAGCAGTCCATATCTGATCACCAGGCAGCCTCAGGGGGAGCATGCTGCGTTACACACTCTTAAACTCCACAGGGGGTGTGAAAACTATCTGCAGAGTGGACCAGATGTCTGAGCTTCTTACTCTCCACTCTGGTACCTCTTTCATGTGTTGAGTGAGATGCTCACCGTACTAGGACAATGCAGTGAAGTACTTGTGGTGATGGCACCAGCCAGGATAAGAGGTCCCATCACCATGACGGTTCCCTTCATGGGACAGGCCTTCATTGACGACCCTCTTACCTTTCACACCTAAATGGGAGTAGCATCCGCCACCTGAGTACAGGGTGGGTAAGGCGGAGGGGCCATGGCAGGAGCAGCTACACCACAACCTGGGCTAGGCTCCATCATGTGTGGGTCTGCAGAAGGAGACAGGATCCAGCCACCTTGTCGCCAGTGATGAGTTCTGGGGAGAGAAAAGACACAGACACTTGGTTAGGTGAAGAACTTGAGTGCGGGTACATGCACCAAGCTCCTATCCATTAGCCCGTTCACGTGATCTGTAACCCTGGCAGAAAATGGATGTGGACAAGGTATAAGATCAGCCCTCAGGGAGTCCTGAGGGCTGAATTATGATGTGTGTCCACATGAACACCCAACATGTGAGAAGTGAAAGGTCTGCTGCCACAGAGTTTATAATATGTTTTAATTATTTTACCACACATTTACTTACATTTTGTATGCAGAAATGCTCTAGCAGTTCTGCTAGGTCTTTATTCATGTTTTTCTTTTTTACACACTGCTTTCGTACAAACATAAAACCAGTTATTCTGATGAGAGAGGTAAAAGAAACACCTGTCCTTTGAATGGTAGTGTGTTATTACTTTAAGTCATCTACTTCATGGATGTTCTATCTCTTATATCATTAAGAGTGTTGGGGTGTATGGATTTGTGAGGGGGCACGGCTCGGATCGCGATACTTACTAAGCCGGACTACCCTTAACAGCTGCAATGGCTTACCTGCGGGGAGAACGGCACATACTACGGGCCCCGGAAGGAGGTACGCAGGGATAACCTCACCCCCCTGTGCTCTGTCCACACAGGAGCCATCCAGGCCTGATGACGCGTCGGACGGAGGAGGGACTGACCCCGGAAGCGCTTCCCGACCGGAGCTGAAAAAGAGCACAGCCGGACCAGAGAGTTGCGAAGAAGCCGGAGGAGGAGAGGAGTTGCGGAGCGAAGGAGACGAGGAGCAGGAGCATCGAGACGTGAAGGGAGAAGAAGAGGACTGCCGAGAAGAGGACGAGACATGGTGTGAGGAGTGGTGGACCCCACCGGAGGAGGCTGGAGAGCGGCCGCGACTCTGGAGAGTTGCGGCGGAGCCGGTGAGTCACGAACCGAGAGAGAGGGAGGGAGTGGGGAGGCGGGTGAAAGAAGGGCGGGAAGGGTCACGAGTGAAGTGCACCGTTCTTACGACTGAGCACCTTTCCCCCCCCCCCTTTTTATTATGGTTTACGCACTTCTATGATACTGGGCTTGAAGGCAGGGATCGTCTTCATACCTCATGAAGTACTCGACTTAAACACCATCCCCCACACTATAAAAATAAGAAACCTCCCCTCACTGACATCACTTTTCCGAGAGCATAATCGCCCACAAGAAATCCACCGGGTGTGGTGACGGGTGTGATAGAAACCAGAACTGTGTGTCGGCAAGGGTGACTGACGGTTCCTTTTTTGTCCTTCCCTCTATGCACCTCCGTGGGAGCGTACCGGGAACAGAGGACAAGACACAGAAGGAGAACACCGTTGCAGAAGCCGTGGGGACCCCGGGAAGAAGAAGAACCCTTAAGAAGGCCAAACATCCCACAGAGACTTTGACACCCCCTGTTATCGACACTATAAATAAAAATCGCCAACTGGCTCACTATATACGCCTCCGCGTCTACATATCCGGCCTGCCCTCCCACAGGATTGCACCTTTGTCAGTTGATCTTTGGCTGGCAGGAGTGAAGCCACATACCCGGCAGGCTGTGAATAAATACAGTTCATTGTGTAACCTTGGCTGTCTCCAGCATCCTCACTACAATTTGGTGACGAGGACGGGAATGCTATATTAGTCTCCTTTGCAAACATTTGCCCCAGATGTAACTTCGCTTCCTTATACACTCCCTCAAAACCGGAAAAGTCCATAGATGATTTTGTTTCAAGATTACATAAATTATCTATAAAATGACTGATGGACTAATAAGGGACTAACTGCTAGTACAATGTAGAAACAAAAGAAATACAGGAAAGCTTGTGGGCAACAAAAAATCCATCTTTGAAAGATGTGATACAGATTGCTTGAGTCAGTTTTTGCATGCGTGAAATTGGCAAAAGAGACAAGGGTGAAGGAGGGTGGGTGTATACCATACCCAAGGAAGAAAGGGAACAGGAATGTGTTGGAGTGTTAAATAAGTATGGCAAATCAAAAAAATTCAGATGAAAATTGTTGCTCAAAAACAAAGTCAAAGAAACTGCTTTAGGTGTGTGAGCAACTTCCACTTAGAAAATTCGAAATCCTGTTTTGCCACTAATATAGAGTGTCTGAAGTATGGACATCGGGGACATTATCCCAAGGTGTGCAAGATGAACGTTAATGCAAGCGTAGCAGTGACAGATATGGGTGAATTGTTGGTTGACAATTGTTAAGATCGCATCTTGAGTGTGGAACACAATGGAGTTTGTGTGGGCAGAAGAACTCATCCAGTGGCATCATTTTTGGCCATGCGAAGGAGGTGGATTTGATGGTGTATTCAGGGACCATGTTTACAATCATTCTTAAAACATTATTTTTGAGAGATGGCCAGATGTTGCATTGTCTCCCAAAGATATCAATTCCATGGGGTATCAGTGAGAGACCATAGACATTTTAGGTTATTTTTCTGCTCCCATCAAATTTAATTCACGCATGATAATGGGCAAGGTTTATGTGGCTGAGAGTTGATCACCGATTTTGGGGTGGGTTCACCAATTCGATCTACATATTATTATAAACCCCAGGGCTCCCAACCAAGTGATGGTAGTTGGTGATATTAATATTGAGACTATACGAGCAAAAGCCAAGGATGTGTTTAGAGAAAAATTGGGCCAGTTCAAATGTTATGTCTATGAGATCAAACTCAAGAAAGGGGCCACACCGATAAAGCATAAAGTGAGGAGAGTGCCTGTTGTAATTAGGAGTGAGGTTAAAAAATTGTAATTAGGAGCAGCTGCGGACTGTGAAGGTAAGAGCGGTGGGGCCGGGTGGGAGGGAGGATTTCGACGGAAGATGATGAGGGAAAATTAAATAAATAATTAATTTTCTCTCGTCATCGTCCGTCGAAACCCACCCCCCCAACCAAGCCCCACTGCTCCACCGCTCTTACCTGCACGCTCCGCGGCTGATTAGGAGTGAGGTTAAAAAATTGGTAGGCAACATGCTTTATGAGGGGGTAATCGAGCCAGTGGAAGCTACTAGTTCGTATCTCCTGTGGCCATCACAGAAAATGCAGAAGTGTGAATCATGATATAGTAACTTCCCTTTCCCAAATATAAATTAAATGATTTTGTTATTGAGTGGAGGGAAATTTTTCTCTAAATTAGACCTCAAAAGTGCATACCATCTGATTCACTTACATGAGAAATCAAAGAATCTTACAGCATTTATAACAATGGAGGGAACATTTCAATTCACCAGAATGACTTTTGGCCTTTCTTCTGGGGCCGGTGTTTTTCAGCGAATGATGTCAGAGGTTTTCAAAGATGTAAAGAATGTCGGGGCATATTAGCAAGACCGGCGATAAAATTATCGCCGTTTTAGCGGCAGGAAACTGCCGCTAACACGGCGATAATGGGCTTGCTAATATGCGTTATAGAATTCCAATAGAAGCCCAGGTTAGATGTCCTGCACATCTAACCTGGGCTTCTATTGAATTCTATAACGCATATTAGCAAGCCCATTATCGCCGTTTTAGCGGCAGTTTCCTGCCGCTAAAACGGCGATAATTTTATCGCCGGTCTTGCTAATATGCCCCGTCATCTATTTCCAAAATGAAATGGTTTTTGGCAGAACAGAGGAAGAACATAATTATGTTCATAAACAGACTTTGAGGAGGTTATCCGAGACTGGTCTCACCATGAGAAAAGATAAGTGCAAGTTTCTTGTTAATGAAATTGAATATTTGGGACACACCATTTCAGGTGAAGACGTTTGGCCAAAAGGTGATCTGCTTAAAGCTCTCAAAGTGGCTGCAAGTCAATGAGACAATGACTAATTACGTTCGTTCATGGGTCTCATGGAATACTAGTCAAAGTTTGTCAACAAATTTGCTGAGAAGATGGAGTGTTTGTGAGGGCTTTTGTGGAAAGGATGTAAATTTCAGTGTGGAAGAGAACAACAGGACATGTTTGATGGCATTAAGAAAGAGATTTGTAGTGCTGGCATTTTGGTGCCATTCGATACCTCATTAACGAGGATCTTAACAGTGGATGCCAATTACACTATGATTGGCGCTATTATTTCCCAAGTGCATAATATGGTAGAAAAGACTGTGGCTTTTGCTTCCAGTTCCTTGACCGAAACAGAGCGATATTATTCTGTCATAGAATGGGAGGCGTTAGCTGCAGCATGGGCTGTCGAATAGTTCCGTTCCTATGTGTGGCATCACAAACCTCTAATCAAGGAGTTGACGCCAGGCGGAGCAGGGAAAGGTTCAGCAATGGCTAGCAAGATTCGCAGTGACACTGCAAGAATACAGGTACAAGCAGGAGTATATTCCTGGTTGCAAGAATACTCAAACAGACTGTTGGTCACGTCTGTCGCTAGATTGGAGAGTCATGGACAAGGACCTGCAATGACCAAAGAACTTGAAGGAGCTGTTGCATTGTTAACTGGTTTTGAGAATTTTAGCAGTGAGGCATTTACCAAGGAGGATTGGAGGAAAGAAATGGAAATTGATGAGGTGTTGAAAGTGGTGAAAGATTTGATTGTTAAAGGTAGTAGAAGAGAGAGTACTATTGCAAGTGATGTAAGGCCTTACTTAAAAATTCTCAAGGAGTTACTGTTATGTGATCAGGAGGTTATCATGAGGAGTGATAAGTTTGTACTGCTGCAAGGATTGAGGCAACATATATTGTTTTTGGCACATGAAGGGAACTTGGAACAAACCATCACCAAGAAAAGATTGTACGAAGTATTTTGGTGGCTCGGTATGGATGATGATGTCATGAGATGGGTTTTGAGATTATGCAAAACCTGAGACACTAAGAGAAGGATGCTCCTCATGTGTCACAAGGGCAGAGAGGAAATCTCTGGTGGGAGTACGTCCTCCCGGAGTAAACTCTAAGTCACACTAAGTACCCCACAGGTAATGAGATAACAAAAAAATAAATAAACCCTGGTTGGGAAGATGGTTACTGAAGCATCCTAGTTATTACCCACCAGGTTGTAGGAAAAGAAAGAATTCCTTCTGTTTAAATTACCCTCACACACCCTAGTGGTGTCATGCTTCATCATCGGGTCACCCTGACTCCTAAAGGTCAGGGTGGGCTTGACCGTATTTCAGGGAGCTCTTAGAAGATGTGGCCAGGGGGTCTTAAAGATTAAAAATCCTCAGGCAGTTCCCGGTATCCCTTTATTCTTGGAACCGTCTGGGATATTAAAAGTTACAAGCATATAATGGGTCAATGGGATATTTATGGTCCTATGACCCTAGTGCCGACATGTTTCAGCCCGACTATTGGCCCAATGTGGGTCCAGGGCTTTCTTCAGGGCAATAAGTATAGAAGTTCCCTCCCTGGTTGAAGCAGAGGATAACTATCACACTACTCCTACTTTGTGAAAAAGGGCAGCTAGCTGCTCCTTTGTGAAACAAAAGACAAACTTATCTTTAGTTTTGAGGATTTCAATCCTTCTTCTCCATCCCGTTTTGGGAGAGGTAACACTTGACGGGGAATTGCAGTGGGAGGGGTAGCCCTCTAGTAACACAATCGTCAAGGGTCCTGCCCCACGTCCCAACCTACTGCGTCCTGCGTCCCCGGGCAGCTACCTGCCCTTTTTCACAAAGTAGGGAGGGAACTTCTATACTTATTGCTCTTAGTGCTGAGGCTTTGGGGGAACCCTGATGCCCAACTTTCTAAGGAAGTATTGGAGGATTGTCTTTCTCTGGACAATGCCCTCAATATTCCCTGGTTTAGATTTATAAAAAAATTATTTCTAGAGTTGGACCTGCAAGAGTACGCCAAAAACACGGGAAGCATTGACTCCAGGGCTATCTCCAGGGTAAAAGAGGCATTTCAGTATAGGCAAGATAGAGCCCACCAGGCAGCTTTTGATAATCTGCTTGTAAGCTGCACCTATAACCCAATCAATTTGACACAGGGGTGTGACCCTTATCTCTCCTGGTTTCCAAATGGAAACCTCAGGTTTTATTTGGCAAGATTACAATTTACCCTATAGCACTTGATAGTTGCCTTCCCTAGGAATATTTTTTGGGGAGAACCACTGCCTAGATGTCCGTGCAATAACACTGCCACTCAAAGCAAATTGCACTTTATTGTATTTTGCACTCTATATTCTCATGCTAGGAAGTCATTTCTGCGCCCTATCTTTCGCTCCTTTAATACGGGCTCCCATAAGGAGGCTTTTGAGCGATTGCAAAAGTTGGAGAATGGGAACATTTGCATGGCAGTGGGAAATTTTGTCCGCCTTTCACTGGGGGTTAGAAACAAATATGGCTCAATATAGCTACCCCATCTCGTTCATATATGTATGTTAGGATGCAATCTCGTTTTTGAACTTTAACATTTTTTTTTAGTCTTTAGCATGAGGCCCATCGGCCCTTTTATATATGTTTTATGCATCTAATTATTGGAGTGCACCTTATGTAGTGTCTTCTTTGAAAATAACTGTATTATCTCCAGTTATGTCCTGAATTTTGTAATGCTGCTCTATTTATTAATGTAATGGGGCATATTAGCAAGGGCCATTATCTCCGCTTTTCTGGCTTTAAGAGCCAAAAAAGCGGAGATAATATTACCGCCCTATTACCAAGGCGGGTGCTAACATGCATTAACGCTCTGCATCTCTAATGAGATGCAAAGTGGGCGTTCCTTCCCAGGATAACAGGAGAAATGTCGCTAACCGACATTTCTCCTATTATCAAGCTGCAGGCGAACATGCAGAGCGATTAGAAAAGTAGCGCTAACCGCGGTTAGCGCTACTTTTCTAACGCCTGCTCTCAGTATGACTTAGCCATGATATCCAATGGAAGGTGGATATCATGGCTGAGTCTGTCCTGCCCTATCAGCAAGCTGTCGCCAAAAGTTGTGTGATTATCGCTGGATTTCCAGCGATAATCGCACATTTGGCAGTTAGCGCTTGCAATTTTATCACTGTTGAGATGAGCGTTGCTGATAGCACGCTATCTCAGTGATAAAATTCAGCGTTAGTCCGGCGATAATTATCCTCGTGCTAAGCGCGCTGAGCGATAATTATCGCCGGACCTTAGTAATATGCCCCAATGTTTTTATTATCTGCACTTTTATGGCCGCAATTGGCCAAATAAAGTTTGTGTGACTATGTAGAGAAATAATTTCTACTCATTGTTTTGAGCCTTGGCTTTATTTGCAGCAATGTACTTTTGTGGGTAATGTTAGTAATGTAAGTTATCTTACAGTTTTATTAAGTTTCCTTTATTTCTCTTATTTTATGTTGGCTGTTTCCTTTTCCTTGTTCATCATATATTACAGTAAAGGAGGGAGATGTGTTATGACTTTAAGTCCTTCGTGGACGTTCTATCGCTAATGTCATTAAGAGTGTTGGGGGGCATGGATTCCATCTTTGCCAGTTGTCAGTCTGGCAGGAGGTAAAGCACGTACCCGCAGGCTGTGAATAAATGCAGTTTATTGGGTAAACTTGGCTGTCTCCAGCGTCCTCACTACACAGGCCTAGAACTTGTTTAGTCATTTATAATTACATTTATAATTTTCCAAAGTGTGATTGTCTATACCTTCCTCTGCGGCTTTCATTTTTATGGCAAAAACATTGCTTCGAAGATTTCTTCTTAGCTCCCTGGTACAATGAACAATTTATTAGTGTGACAGTCACACACCATCGCTGCTATGTGTTAACAAATGAACCAGAAACAGTTCTCATTTCCGACAGAAGATGGCAGCAGATTCAAAGATATAAAATAAATGTATATTTCTATAACAAGTTTTGGGTTTTGAAGTGAGGTTAATACGATAAACTCCAATTCAGGAAAATTACATTTTGTATTTTATGAAATTAACATATTAGAATAATTTGCCTTCAGCTGGAGAGGATTGTGTTGATAGTTTGCAACCATTGCGCTTCTTTTTGTACCTTAACCCATTTAACAATTGAATAGTCCAACAGTGCAATGTGCAATTCCTTCAAGTAAAATAAGACCTATAAGAACAATATTAATGATATGTTGAGATGCGCATTATGATAAGAAGGTTTGGCTAATTGAGGGGCATATCTACAAGGGCTTTATCTCCGCTTTTTTGGCTTAAAAAGCCAAAAAAGCGGAGATAAAACAATCGCCCTATCTACAAGAGGGTGCTAACATGCATAATCGCATGTTAGCACCCTTTTTCCCAACGCTTCCCTTTGCATCTCTAATGAGATGCAAAGTGGGCGTACCCCGGATGGACCACCTTGCAAATATCGCTGATGTTCACATCGCGATATTTACAAGGCTGCCCCAGCATTTTAGCACACGTTAGTTTTTGGAGAAAACTGCTGTTTTCTCCAAAAACTAACGTCTGCTAAAATGCAGACTTACCTATCCCTAACATTGGGGTGGATTATGCTGATACGACCCTGTGGGTCGTATCAGCAAGGTTATCGCCGTTTTGCAGGGAACATCGCTGGAAAACCAACGATGTTCCCTGCAAAACGGTGATAACCTCGCTATCTCTGGAATTTTTATCGCCCTGGAGAAACGCGTTGTTAATAACGCGCTACCAGGGCGATAAATTCCAGAGATTGCCTGCGATAACAAAATTATCGCTAAGCACGGCCAGCGATATTTATCGCTGGCCATTGATAATATGCCCCCGAGTTACTTGGTCAAGATAGACATATCTATATCTACTAATGTCAAAATCACTAATAATACGAATGTTACATCTCCTCAGCATCCAACTGTAATACATGACATGCGGCAGGTGTGCCTGTCGTGTGTAAAACGGCACAGGGCCACCACTATGATGTCATCGCTGACGTGCACGCACTCCTTGACGTCATGAAGTATATTTACAATGAAATGGCGCACAAGAAATCTGCTGCGCTGATCTGCGTCATTTAAAAAAAGCAGGGATCCACTGTATTATCAAGAATACAGTGCATCTCTGTGCTCACCCCTGCGTTGGCGCTAAAAAGGCTGCCTAGCGCTAACGCAGACACCCTGGCACCATGGTGCCAGGGTGTCTGGGTTGCAGGCATGTTTGTTTATGTGCAGGAAGGGCCACCTTCCTGCACCTAAACAATCATTAATGGCAGTTTGCTCCTTTTGTGTGTGATGCAGAATGCAGCACACATGCAAAGAGCAAAAAACGAGGAGAATACAAAGTACTTCTCCTCATTGTGCCACTCTAATGCCTGCTCAGATTGACACTCTCTTGTAAATCTGGGCAGTGTCAAAAAGCAATGGGTGTTGCATGGATACGCCAGTCCAAAGCGATGCTGCTCGTCTCCTGTTTGGCCTGAAAAAACATGACCTCATCACATCTGTGCTTAAGTCTTTGTGGGCTACCTGTGAAGGAAATAGGTCATGTCAAGGGTATCTGCCTGGTCCACAAAGCCGTTGCCTCGTTTATGAGATTTTGCACAGGGCAGCACCGCAAGGAATCTTGCTGTGCTGCCCCACCTCAAAACAAAAGGGCAGGAATGCGCCGTATCAATGAGATACTACACATTCCTGTCCTTTTCCCCTGCGCCGGCGCATGGTGCAAGGGTGCCTGCGTTGCGGGGCTGATTGATTTTGTGCAGAAAGGTACACCAAGGTACACCAATCAATTGAGACGATTTCCTCTTTCTATGCAGCACACATAGAAAAAGGAAAAAACAAGGAGAAATGAAAACATATCTCCTCTTTGCCCCTCCCTAACCCCACCCCCTCAGGTGGCGTTGGATTCTGAGGCATTCCCAGGTTTAGGATTTCTCGTAAATCTGGGAATTCTTCAGATTCCATGGGTGTTGCGTGGTAACACCCACAGCAACACTCATGGAACTCCCTTTTCATGCAGTGTTCTGCATGAAAGGGGCACATATTTACAAGGCTATGAAAAGATACGTAAAGTGGCTTTAAGTAGCCTTGTAAATATGCTGTGGCACATTGTGCCACCGGACCATCAAAAAAGTGACTGTACCACTAATTTCTTTTTTTAAATCTTCTTTAATTCTTACATCAGTACCAAAGGGCAAGAGGTCATCACAGGCAGGTAAAGGGGCTGTCACGACCAGAGCCATGGTGGGTGGAAGCACCACTACCACAGCCAATGGTTCTGCTGGCTCCAGTAAGTCATGTTTTTATTATTATTTCCCTAATTTTTACCTCTCTCCAAAATTAGAATAATTTCGTCTTGTTTATTTTTTTTTTTACTGTCTCCTTTTTTTCTTCTCTTCTATCTAATGTTTGTTAAATCCTTGTTATCCCTGCATTATTTAGCTGACTTCCTCCTGCTTTTTTTATTAAGCCTTCCCTCTCCTCTTATATATCTTGTGGTACTGTAAGACTAAGAGAATGGATTTTTCGTACTGTGAAGTTTGCAGGCCCAAGTAAGCTATAATTCACCACATATGTTTGTTGAGAAGGCTTTCTTTCTCATGCTCAAACAGTTAAAATGAGGGAGTGGCCATGGGCCATGGTCATGGACCATCCCCCCAATGTTGTGTTATCATTTATTTATACAGTATACCAGCAGTTTCCATGACAGTGCGGCATGGCAGATAATTATGAGATCCCATTCCATATGCCAACCAAGACCATATGTCCTTCATTGACCATTCCACCCCTTCATTGCATTTCAATGGCTCAGAGTCATCCTAGCTCTGCCACTCCATTGCGCAAAGTTTTTGGTTGGCTTGACTACCTGGCTTTTCTAACATTGTCAACCAACAAATCCCTCAAAGTGATAGAAAGTACTGCTAAGCAAACTGTAGTGACGTATTGCGGTTGTACTTTATTAAAAAATTAAATAATGACTTAGGAGGCGAATCTGGCATCTTAAATGTATAATTATTTTTTTAGCTGCACAGACCACCAGTGCCGAGCCGGCAGTATCAGCAGCACCAGTGCAATCGAGGTGACCCAGGAGGCAGTTAGAGGGGGAGTCCAGCGGTGGCAGGGAAGGTTGGTGGTAAGTCACATTGTTTGCTTCATAAAAAATTAAGGGCCAGATGTACGACGCGTTTTTGCATGCGCAAACGGGTTTGCGAACCCGTTTGCGCATGCAAAAACCTATTGGGCCATGTACATAGCCTATTTAGCTAGTCGCAATTTTTTTGCGACTCGCTAAATAGGTTTTGCGACTTGCTATTTGGAAGGGGCGTTCCCTTCCAAATAGCGAGTCTCAAAACCATGTACAAATGTTTTGCAACCTCAATTGCGGTCGCAAAACACTCGCAATTACCACCTACTTCAGGTAGGGGGTAATGCATTCGCAAATGAAACGAAAATGTTTTTTTTTGTTTTTTTTAAATGCATCCTGTTTTCCTTTAAGGAAAACTGGCTGCATTTAAAAACAAAAAAACTTCTTTATTTAAAAGCAGTCCCAGACATGGTGGTCTGCTGAGCCCAGCAGGCCACCATCCCCGGGAGGGCTGGCATTCCAAATGGGCTCGCAAATTGCGAGAGGCTCATTAATATTAATGAGCCTCGCAATTTGTGACCCCATTGCGAATCGCAAAAAGGGTTAAACACACTGTTGTACATTTCATTTAGCACCTCGCAATTTGCGACTCGCAATGTGTCGCAAGTTGCGAGGCGCTAAATGAAATGGTCGTACATCTGGCCCTAAGTATACTGTATTTGTTAAGAGAGGCAGATATCCCACTCATCATTCATCACCTCCCTGCCCATGATATTTCGCCACCCTTGACCTAACTGCAGCATATTTCAATTTGGCACTGCAGTGTTGGCTGTGCAATGTGCATCTGCTTCAGTTAATACAGCATTATGAAGTTTTCAATGCATTAGAAACCGAAAACAAGGTATGTTTCCCAGTGCCCACTCAGTCACCGCCTACTAGCACTTCACTTCGTTATTCTTTCCTAGGTTCTGTCCCAGCCTGCCAAAGAATGGAAAAAAATCCATTCTTGGCATGTGCCACATTTTTCTGGCCAAGTGATTTATAAATATATATTTCATGGCTTCCGTGACAGATTTACACCTGTTCAAATCTTTCCCTTTCATCATTCATCAACTACAGTGACTGACTAAGCAAAAGCTTAGCACATGATGATCAGTGACACCCCATTATTCTATAACATAACCTCTACATAGCCTAATCCCTCTAACTTTCCCTGCAGTGGAGTAACTTTCCTTACTGACAAGCACAGATATTTGTTGAAAATAATTTGTGGTGGAGGATAAGGCCAGGGAGCAAAGTGGGATTAAGTGCCTGCTTTAAAGTTTGGTGGATGGGATATTCTGTGACGAAAGTGCCAAATAAAATCTATATCCCGTTTCTTTCCCTGTACTGCATTGCATCATCTTTTCCACTGTCTACAGACATGTTTTACGTGACATGTGTGATGTTGTATTATTATTATTAATCTTCCTCTTTGGAGTCAGGGTAGTTGGAGAAGATCAGGGCCATTGGGATTAAAGTAAGATAATACATTGTCCGTTACAGCTGCCCAGCTGCTGACTACAGAGAGTAGCAAAGTACCCAACGCTAAGATGCCTCCAATAATGTTGCATAACAAGAATGCTATTAATTGTACTGCATAATGCCTTACTCATTAATGAGAGGTATTTATTTATTTTTTACAATTAAAGTGCCTGTTTAGTTTTTTTTACTAGGAAATCCTTTAAAAGATAAAAAAAAATTACTTAGTTTTAGTCTGGTGATATTCTGCCTCAATTCCCTGCAGTCAGTGCTTTTTATGTAATGCATGTGTGGGGAAAACTTGCCCTTTGACTAATCACATCAAAAATTCCAATGGCCCTAGGGGACATCAATGTTCTGCTACTGTGCCATTAAATAAACAAGTGTTTGCACTGAGCAATATTTACAATTTGCCTTTTTTCTTTTTTTTTTCTTGATAAAGCTTCTCCTGCTGGTCCACCATCTCAGCAAGATAGATGAGATCCTGAACAATCCTAGCTGAGGCAGCAATGGATGCAGTCCATTCAGGCCAAATATCGCCGGCTGGTGGCTCTGGAAGAGGAGGAGGAGGCAGAGACATCTGCCACTGCCCCCAGTACATCTGGCCAGCCGCCAGCACCTCTATCTAGCCACGCCATCAGCAACGCCACCAGCAGCTGGGATCCACCACTACTGTTCCCACATCGTCATCATTATCCACACACCACTTCCAATGCCGTGTCCTACGTGAGCTGGCACTGCTTCCCCGAGAGGTGGCATGCCTTCACGTCCAGATCGATGCCATTTAACAACCTTTTTAAAATATATTTGCTTTGATGGGAGGGACTTCTGTTGTGGGTGAGAGGGTAGAAATTCGGAAGGGCAGTTGGACTTTGTTTGTTCTACCTTAGTTTCTGTGGACATTGGTTGGGGTGATTTATTTATTTAGGGAGAGGGTGAGCCTGTTGTGTGTGGAAAGAGTGGGTATTATTGTTGAAACAATTAAAGGGAAATTGTTTATGATGGAAATCTGCCTTTTGTATTTTACTTTGCACTACTGCCTTTTAGTGCCGTCTGTTTTTATTAATCCACTTATCAAAGTGTATACCAGTTAGTTATACGCTTATCCTACTACCTTCTGTAACTATATTGACCACTAAGGGGGTTGTCTATGCCTATATTGCCTACAGTAACCTATTCCAAAAAACGCATTCTTCAGTAAAAGTTAGTTACTAACTAAACTAGTTCACTTCACTCCATAGTTCTCTTACATTAATAGATGAAGCGATGGCTGCTACCTCTCTCAAACTTCCAAAATCTTATTGCAGGGTTTCCCAAGGTTTCTTCTTGATGGCAGTGGTAGCAGTAGCAGGCTCGCACACTGAAATGGAAGATATCACAAGCGAGTCCCGCTCCCACCTAGGTGAACTCCACCTGTAGAATTAATCAGAGGTATTATTCATCACAGGCAACTTGATTGAAAGAAAACACAAAGTTAGTGGGTTATTTATTTATATCAAAACCTGAGACCAGACTACCACCAAGACACAAAGACCTGATATTATAACAAACACTAGCAGTAGTAATTGCTTCTGAGAAATGGGGAGATAGTATTAAATGTATTAAAACAATTAAACTAAACTTACAAAATCCTCGAGTTAGGAGAAGCGGGCTCAGGACAAGGTTAAACATTTATGCAACACAAGGCCTGAATGATGATGCTGATGAATTATGTTTTATATGTAAATTATGAATCCCTTTGATGCTTGAGTGGGTAAGTGGTGCTGGTGTGGCCTATTGCTCAGGTAATAGAAGAGCAGTGAGTTGGTGTCACTTTCACCACAGACAAGAGTGAGATCCATTTATGGTGTAAATTCATAAGTCACACCGAAATATAAATCAATAGCCAGGGGGAAGAGGGTTAGAGGTTTGATGAATGGATGGGAATGGGTAGTTGTGGAAACACTAGACAACAACAATATTCATCAGGTAGGTGAGCAGCACATCATCATCATCAAATCTGTTGTGGAAGGAAATGAAGGAATGACAGTTCAATTAAATGCATTGCCACCAGTCCTTCAGCCCTAGAGACCCAAGTTATAATATATCTAGATGTTCTGTCATCTAGGTTTGAAAAATACAACCTTATGGCGGCATGAACCCACACTATTCTGAAAATTATGATTTTTAAAAGAAAAATAATACAGTATATAAATGGCATATTGGGCGGTGCATCTGTATTCTTCTCGGAATGTCCTTCTTCTTGGGTGCCTGGCTGAACTGGTCCGGTAGGAGTGTTATGGAGCTTTCACCTTTCGCGTAGGAGAAGAGAAGGCCTGTGGATTGTAAAACAGAAATGATATTTTAGAGTCAACAAGAAGGGCAGAAGGTAAGCTTAATGAGCAGTGTACCAAGAGGCAGAACAAAAGCATAAGCTGCTTCAACCATTCATTATGTCTCATGCGTGATTAACTGAGAAGAGAGAACAATTTTACAACCAACCCCAGGCAAGTTGCTGCATGTACCTGACTGATCAATCTCACAACTGTCATCATAACATTTAGCGGAGTGCGTCCACCATGTGATGGTGTGACATCACGTCTGTCTTCAGTTACAACTGCCCCAGACCACAACCACATAATAGAGGAGTTTCACATTTGAACCAGCACACACACTACTCAGCAGCATTTCCGAAATCAATGCACCTCTCTCCAGTCCACAGAGCTGAGTTTGCCTCTTAGAGTCGTCATCATGTTGGTCAATAATTTCCTTCTTTTAGCTGTTGAGGTAGTCCCACCCAGCTCTGAGTTACGAATCAGTCCGACTCTGTCCTGTGAGATTGAGAGAGATAGACCAGTATTGCACTGCTGTTGATGAACGAGAAGAGAAAAAGAATGTGAGCATTTTGTGTAGATTTGTATTTATTAACTAAACTGACTGGTCTGGTTTCTGAAGAACCAGAATAAAAGTACAGCAATGAGTGAACCATGCAAGTAAATCTAGCTAAGTGTGAAAGGCCCAATAACCATCAGCCCCAATACATTGCAAATCATCAAAATCAAGTTTACAAATTAGTTGATCACCCTCCCTCACTGTCTCACACCACATAAATTATCAATCATCATTCACAATCACTCAATAATATATCACTCTTTGGTGCAATAGTTACTGGTTCCAATCCAAGCATGGTGTTACACAATTGTATATCCTCTTTTCATTAGGCCTGGGCGGTGAACTTCGCTCCGTTCGCGGAGTTTGCAGAGTTTTCTGCACTCCGCACTCCGTGAAGCTCGCGGAGTGCAGAAAACTCCGCTTTGCGATTTGCAGCGGAGTTTTTCCCCCGCTCGCGCTCGCGAACGGTAAGTTCGCGAGCTGCCGCTCGGGTAGAATTTCTACCCGAGCGGCAGGAATACCAGCACAAACTGCAGTTCGCACTGCACTCCGCCACTCGCGGAACTTCGCAGAGTTTTTTTGTAACTTCGTGGAGTTCCGCGTAGGAAAACTCCGCGAACTACGCCCAGGCCTGCTTTTCATGGAAGCAACACATTGGCAGTCTTGTAAATCAAATGAACATAAATGTGCCTAAAATGGTGGGCTGCAAAAGTCAGACACATACAAAATATATAATGTTCCTCTCACTATATACGTTTTCTTTATTTTGGCGGCAAAACAGTTCGACGATATTTGAAAAGTTCAATGATGACCTGCTCAGCCAGGGAAGTAGAGTTTGTCCTCAAACTCAGGTGGTTCACCCAAAAGTTAGTAAGCTAACGTACTTGAGTCTGACCAGTCACCCTCATTCTCCTCTCCTCCTGTGTTGTTTCAGGCACAGTGAAATTGTGTTGTGTGAAGTGCTGGTTCATTTTAATCATGGTCAATCTCTCCATGTTTTGAGGTGAGAGACTGGTCCTTCTCATTGTCACTACTAACTACTAAGTCACACCTCACCACCACAGCATAATATTTCAATCAGGATAACAATATACAGATATAACTGTTTGCTTTATGTGCATCTAAGGGGAGACACCTGTGGCAAGCAGAAAGGTGTGTACCTACGGGGGGTACAGGGCAATATCGATTACGCCTTAAAAAAAAGAATGCTGGTTTGTGCCTCTGGTAGTCAGGGAGTCCAGGGGAAAATAGAATAATCCTTACAAAATAAATGTTAGTGTGTGCCTGAGGCAGGCAGGGGGTCCAGCATTAAATGGAGTAAATTTTAAAAAATTAATGCAGTTGTGCACCTATGGCAGGCAGGGGAGTCCATGGGAAAAGGAAATAAGCCTTAAAAAAATAAATGCTGGTGTGCACCTATGGTAGGCAGGGGTCCAGGGGAAAATTAAATAATCCTTCAAAAATGAATGCTGATGTGTGCTTATAGCAGGCATGAGCATCCAGGAAACAATGGAATAATCCTTAAAAAATGAATGCTGGAGTGCGCCTCTAGCAGGCTGGGGGTCCAGGGGAAAATTGACTAATGGCAATCCTTCAAATATGAATGCTGGTGTAGAGCAGATGCCTTTGGCAGGCAGAGGGTAGAAGGAAAATATAGATTTTTTTATAAAAAAAAACAATAAAAAAGTTAAGAAAATACAATTTGAAGGTAAAAATCAATAAAAAAACAACAAAAAAATGGAAAAAAATAACAACTGCTGGTGTACTATGAAAAACACATTTAGAGGCAAGAAGGTGCAGGGCAAAAATAGAAACAAATATAATATTAAACACTGTTAAACACTATTCATATATACATATGCTACAATGATCCTCAAGCATATTAAACTGATATCAGGGAAAACTAAAAAAAAAAAAAAAAGGCATAGCCCTTTCTTCTCAATATCACTAGAAAATGCCTTTGAAAGCTGGGAAAAAAAAGGATTTACACACTGGCTGGCTGCACAAAATGGCCGCTGGCCACAATAAAGAACACATGCAGGCCTATGGCAAAAGCACACTGGCTAGCTAACAAAATGGCCACCGGTCACATGGTCAAACAACAACAACCAGCAAGGACACAACAAAGAACACATGCAGATCTATGGCAAAAGCACACTGACTGGCTAATCAGAATGGTCACCTACTACATGGCCAAACAACAAGTAAGGGGGCCTGGAGAACAAAGAACACATGCAGGCCTATGGACACTGACTACACAAAATGGCCCTCTGCCACATGGCATGGAGAACAAAAACAAATGGGGGCCTATAGCAAACACAAACACACACACACTGGCCAGACAAAGTAGGCATGGTAACAATGAAGAAAACACTACCATTAATTCAGCAATGCCAAAAAAAGAATGTAAGTGAGCCATCAAATGTTTACAATTCACATCATCCCAAGGCATCAAATATTACCCCACCAAAATACACTTTTTGCAACAAAAAGAATTTGAAAAACAGAAAGGTAAGAAAACACATATTTTTATTTAATTCAATGCCATCCCTGGCTAAATTAGGTTTAAAAAAAATATATACCAGTAGTTTCATGTACCTAATGGCAAATACTGGCTGAATGGCCCGGGGGCAGGCTAGGCCTTATAGTAAAATAAATGAATAGTGCAAATTTAACAAACATGGGGAAAATGTACCAAACTGTGCAACCTTTTTCCTTTACAAAAGATAAAAAATTAAATGCAAAAAAATTGCTGGGGCCCTACTGAAACACAAGGCTACCCACCACAACCCCAATCAAATTTTAAAATGTAATACGAGTACAAATAAATACTGGTGCATGCCCTCTATCAAACAAACAACACCCTTATATAAAGGTTTTTGAACTTACTTGTGATATAACACAAACAAAGTCCTTAAAAACCCATGTGATATATGTAGCAAAAATTGATACTTCCACCTCGAAATCCAGATGAAAGGACCAGGAGATGGACATCATACTGGGAGGAGCCTGCTGGATAGAAAGAGGAAGTTGGAATCTCTGGGGCACTTCCCTCTTGTTGATAAAAAAAGTAAAATAAAAAATATGGTTTTTGCACTAAAACAACCTGAGTAGAATATTCATTCAAAAAAGCATTTTTGGGTAGATTTAGCCACTTCTCGAGTAGAGAGTCTGTTTGAGAATTTGCTGTGACCATTCGTGCTTGCCAGCATCACGAAATAGGCCACGGAAGGCTCTGTGGTGACCAGAAGCCGCATTACTGGGCAGCAAATCTCAAAGCATTCGCTACCGGCCAGCAAATCTCGTTGTGCTTGCCAGCACACGCTAAAACAAGTTTTGTGTGCGCCAACAGAATTATAATTCTGCCACACGCTGGAAGGCAGAATTTTGTGGGAACTATGCGTCACACGCATAGCGCAGAGTTTCCAAAATTCACCAAATCTGTGAGCAGAATTATATTTTTGCCCAGGCCTAATATAAACATTTAGAAAGAAACAGTTTTAAACTTTGCTCTGAAGGAATGTGGCTTAAATTTGTCTTTCTCTAGGGTCACTTTAAGTTTCAAAGAGGTGGCAGATAGTTGCCTCACTGCAAAAAGCCATCTCAATGCTAGTTGAGTCCCCTTTACGATCAACCATAAAGTATTATAACATTTAAGCATATCCTAGTGTCCGTAATTACAGTTTGATACTACCATGGTCCCATTGTATGCTGTATGCAATGCAAGTAATACTTTCAAACCCATAAAGATCACTTTGTGTATCTACTACATCACTATCACAATACATAAACTAAAGATATAAAATAAACATGTTATGTAAATACCTGCCAACTTAAAATATAAAAAGGCAGTTGATAAACACGTTGCAGCAATCATCATTAGTAAAATCAGTGCATGTTTATTTGACCCATTCACTTCCTGTTTTAGAAGGTACTGGTCTCTACGCCCACCTGAAGAGCAGGCCTCACCGAACAGATACAATGCTGTGCAGAATGGATGTGCCTGAGATCACATTGACCCTCCAGCAACAGCCTTGCCTCTAATGGCAAGAAGCAAGTCACCTAAGGACATCCCTGTTAACTCGGTCCCCAAGGGAAACCTCTCTTTTATTCTCATTTGCTTTGGTGCTGCTGGGCCAATCTGGACATGTTTGATGTTGTTTTGCTCCTGGTGGCTAGCACTAACCACTAGGATTGTTGGTTTCTGGCCTTGTGGCCTCTAAAATGTGTTAGGCTTTATGAGCTAGATTATTACTTGTGCATGACCTGTTTCCTGTCTGGATGCCTGGTATGTCTCATGGGCCCAGGGTACTTCTCAGAAGCACTGCAATCCCCAAGGCAGAGTGAACTCTTTGCCTGTATTCTCCAGGTCACACCGCTTCCTTTGGCCAGTTGCAGAGCATCCAGATCAGCATAAGTCAGGGTCACCCTTCTCCAGGAGGTCACACTCCTGTAAGGTCAGTTCATGAAGATGCAGAGAAGTCCTCCAGGGTCTCCTTAGGCAGGTTCATCCGTCTTCTGCCCCCTCAGAGGTTATGGGGACAGTCTCACTGGTCCTGGAGAAACACATCCCAGTCCCTGGGTGCCAACTGAAGTCATAAGTCCTTGAATCCATCCTTTCAGCAGGGGATAAGGTGTCCTCACTCTTTTAGCTGGACATTTGTCTGGCTTCATTTGCACCAGCTTTATATTACATTTCTTGGATAAGAACTCTGCTTACGGTGTAGTGTCACTAGCTCACGGACTAGAGATCATAGCTTCTTGCTGACCACCAATAACATTTGCATCAAGGTATTGCCAATGAAGCCTACCTGCTCCTCTGAAATTTGTCTCCTTTGGTTGGACAGGGTAGAAAGTCTGGAAAAAAAAGAAAGTTGTGGCTGCATGATTGATGACCATTGGGCCAGCTACAAATGCCCATTTTCCTTGCACAGTGCAGTGACATTTCTGTGCGGTCCAATGGATTAAGTAAGCAGATGCTACCACAGGAAAATTCTATGGAATACTTGGCAATGGACTTCAATAGCTACTATGGACCTTAAATAAGTAACGAGGAGACCTTCTGCAATTCGATCCACCTAACTGGTGTCTAGGAACATGTCATTAAAATGTGAAGACTTTTTACATCTAAAAACAAACCAATGTCAATTAACCTTTTCTTAGCTACAGCAGAACCACTCAAGAGATATTTCAGACTTTATACATGGGTTCTTCTGTGCTAAATCTTCCCGCTTCGCCACGATGAAGACCTTTACTCCCATCAAGGTTTCTAGGTAAAATACCTAAAGGTAGGCAGGGTGCAGATACTTAAAAGTAGGACATGTAGAAAATAAAGATGGCAAACACAACAAGATAATGGACGGAATGCTGAAACCTTTCAACCACTCACCCCCAGTCACAGGTCTGGATTGAATCCATCGCTCTTTTGCTCACTATGCCACCCCAGTTTGGTCCCGTGCTCGCTACACCACCAGATTCAAGCTAGCCTGGCTGATGACGGGTGATACCCCGAAGCCGGTCCCAGGATGCTTGTTTGTGGTCCAGTGAGAACCTGACCTGGCAGTTCGGGCTGGACTGTTCCCATGGGGAGCAGGGTCAAGACTGATTTGCATATGAGTGGGTCTGAACTGGAATGGCATGGCATGCAAAAAATCGATAGTATTAATCCAGATCTGTGACTGGGGGGTGAATGTTTTATTTGTTCAGCATTCCGTCCATCATCTGCTCTTTTTGCATTTGTTGCCCCAGGTGAGAAGGGTATGCCCAGACGTGGGTGCCGTGCTACCTAAGCCACCAGATTCAAGCTAGCCTGGCTGATGAGGGGTGATACTCCGCAACCAGTCCCAGAATGCTTGTTCCTGGTCCAGGGAGGAACTGACCTGGCAGTTCTAGCTGGACTGTTCCCATGGGGAGCAGGGTGAAGACTGATATGCATATGGCTGGGTCTAAACTGGAATGGCATGGTGTGCAAAAAAACAATGGATTTAACCTAGATCTGTGACTGGGGGTGAATGTTTGATTTGTTCAGCGTTCCGTCCATCATCTGTTCTTTTTGAATTTGTTGCTCTAAGTGGGAAGGGTATGCCCAGACATGGGTCCCGAGCTCACTACGCCATCAGATTCAAGCTACCCTGGCTGATGAGGGGTGATACCTTGAAACTGGTTCCAGAATGCTTGTTCCTGGTCTAGGGAGGACCTAACCTGGCAGTTCAGGTTGGACTGTTCCCATAGGACGCAGGATCAAGACTGATATGCATATGGCTGGGTCTAAACTGGAATGGGGGGAGTGCAAAAAAACGATGGATTTAACCCAGATCTGTGACTGGGGGTGAATGTTTGATTTATTCAGCATTCCGTCCATCATTTGGTCTTTTTGGATTTGTCACTCTAAGTGGAAAAGGTTTGCCCAGACGTGGGTCCCGTGCTCGCTACGCCACCGGATTCAAGCTAGTCTGGCTGATGAGGGGTGAGTCCCCGAAACCAGCCCCAGGATGCTTGTTTTTGGTCCTGGGAGAACCTGACCTGGCAGTTCGCGCTGGATTGTTCCCATGGGGAACAGGGTCAAGACTGATTTGCATATGGTTGTGTCTAAACTGGAATGGCGTGGTGTGCAAAAAAACTATGGATTTAACCCAGATCTGTGACTGAAGGTGAATGCTTGATTTGTTCAGCATTCTGCCCATCTTCTGTTTTTTTGTAAATAATGTGATGAACATGTCCTTACAGTGAAATACCCCCAAAATGATTTTTACTGTTGCGAGGCTGGCTGCTGCAATAGGGAATCGTTAGGCTACACTTTTACATTTACTAAATGTTAAACTCAGATTGGTAGTATCCAGAAAAATACTTCATAGACTCTTTTGAATTGTAATTTAAAGTCCTCTTTAATTGTGAGGTAAAATTTTAAATTATTATTTTAGAAATACCACTTTTAGAAAGTTGTCATTTTCCTGACTAAAGTTTCTGGGAGTTTCCAGCTGCCTAGGAAATATAAGGAAAATGTGTATTTTTAGCCAACGTTTGAGGTTTGCAAGGCTTATGGGTAAGGAAACCTGGGAGGGGTGTGACCATGGAAGCCAAGATGGTGGAAGCATTTCCTTAACGCTCCGGGACTCCTCTACAATCTCAGTCATCCAGAGGGTAAGGGGCTGATCCCCACCCTCGCATACATTCTTATGTATGGGGCTGTGACTGACTGCCGCCTACCCAAGTGCCAAGACCAGGACCCTGAGACAACACGGCTTGCGGCCCATGCTGGTCCTAAGATGGCTGTCCTCCGAGGTCAGACTTAATGACTCTTGTGGGACTGCGGCAGCGATTGTGATGGCGGGGCAATGGCCGCAAGGTGCACTGACCGGGGAAACTGCCACCTTGAGTTGGCGTGGTCTGCACCGGGGACACAACGACATTGCGGATGCCCAACTTCCCAACTGGATGGTGAAGGAGGGGCCTGTGAGAGGCAGATTGGTGGGCAATTTGGGCTGAACCTTGGGTTGCATCCTGCACAGGGCTGTACTGGAGATTTTGACTGAGCTGTGGCAGTGGCCTTGGCCAGTCTGGCGCCGCCCGCAATGGATATCAGCTGAGGAACCAGCAGTCTCCAATTGGCATGGTTTGCACCATGGACGAGCATCTCTGGTTTGCCTTGCCGAGTGTTGACGACATGGAGAGCGGCTGGCATGGGACAAAAACCCACCTGCGGTGAGACACACCCACAACCTCGTGCTGTCTGCTTCAGCACTGCAACAGCCCATTAGAGTGGCCCCTCCGACCTCGCTGTGTCCTGGTTGGGGGCAGCCTCACTGATCTCCCTGGGTAGCGCCTTATGGCTTGGTGCACTGTGAAGTTGAACAGCCGGGCTTGTGACTGGGGATTGAACGGTGGAATAGCTTCCTCTCTCTGGCGTGGAGGAGGGGGAGCTGTGATGCCCGGACATTGCAGCTGCTCATGCTGCCTCCCTCCCTCCATTTGGGTGACATTTGAGAGGCTAGCGGCTGAGGCCTTCCCCCCAGAACTGTGACTGCTTGACTGAGGCCCCATGTTGCATCTATAAGGCTAGGCTACACTTGCTCCCTCCCCTTTTTCCTACTAGCCACAACTCGTGCAATGCAGCCAATGATGAGGAAAGATATAGGAGCCAAGACGAGTGCCCAGACTAGGATGGGCAGATTCACGGGGCCGGCCCCAACCAGAAGAAGGATTGCAACTGCAGCAGCAACTTTGGGCTAGTGGCTTAGGGACAAAACTGTAGGCTATCCAGTCCTCGCGGGAGGCTGCAGAGGCTAAGATAGGAGAGGTGTGCATTGACATGTCGCTAATCCACCAATACTTGTGCTATGTGATCAATAGACTATCGAGTCAGAGGATCGAGTCTCTACTCTGGAAGATGAGGTGACTACCCTTATGAGAACAGTTTCCAAACTTCTCTCCACCACAGCTATCCTGGAAAAACATATCCAGGAGGAACAACCTGCCCTTCACTGGCTTCCCTGAGAATGCTGAAGCCCCTCATCAAGAACGTTTTCTGGAAGCCTCGCTAGAATCCCAGGTGCCAAAGGGACAGCCGTCATCAGGGTTCACAATTGAGAGAGCACACTGCTAGCTGGCTCAGCGTCCACCTTCGGAGCCTCCCCTCACTATTTGATAGCTCATGTTTTGAACTATAGAGACAGATCAATTTTTCGACCAGCCTACCAAGTCGGTATTCTGACATTGGAATCTGCCCAAATTATGATCTTTCCTGATTACAATTGGGCAGACCAGCTGCAACGGAGGTCTTTCGAAGAGGTTAAGCAGAATCTTCAGGCCCTATATGTACAATACATGGCAACCCAATCCCTAACTATCTCCCAGACCTGATGGCGATAGTGGCTATGATCTGGCACCGCTCTGCACTGCACCCAGGCTGGGATGGAAGGCTTATGCAAATGACTCCATTGCAGGAGGGAAGATGACTACACCTCCCAACTTGAAGGCTTTAGGAACTGGAACAGATTTGGGATTACCATACTGGGGACGTTTGGCAGGGGGACCACCTACATTCCTTCCAGTGTTTACAATCACAGTTCTCATTATCCCCTACACAGTTCCATAAATTTCTGTAACTCTGCCACACCTAATCATATCACATAAGAGCCCTGACCGTGCTTCCAGAGTACAACCCTGTCTGGGCTAAACTTCTGATGGGCTGTTTGGTAAAGGCATAGTGTCCTCCGTGTACCGCACACTGGTGAATAATGCTCCAGAGCTTTTCTTATCTCTTTGACAGAAATAGGTGGGATGAATAGACCTACTAGAGGATGAGGACTAGCGAGACACTCTGATGGCCCCCCATGAGCTAGCCATTCCATCTAGACTGCGATTGATTACATTGAATTACCTTCATGCTGCATACGTTATGCCCAGGTCCTTCTGGAGGGCCAGGAAACGCTCAAGGCTGACCAGCTTTTGATGTCCCCAATGGATGCTGACTTCTTCCACATGGTGTGGGCTTTGGATACTTGGCTTTTACGCATGGTGTTAAGAGAACATTGTCCCAAGGTCTGGACAGAATGGTAGTGCTCACCTCGAAAATGGGACTTCTTGGTATTTTGGAGGGCCTGGCTGATCTCGCAATGAGCGGACACTGGTTGGAGTGACCACATTAGTGGCCAAGCGGAACAGTGCTCATAAATGGAAATCGCTCCAACCTCATAACCTATCAGAATGGCGAGTGGGGATAGACTGGTGTGCTAAAGTGGAACAACCAATATACCAGGCTAGGTGATGCCCACAGAAACAAACCAAGATTTTGGGGCAAGTGGTGGCCCTATTATATGCTACAGAGAAAACTTTATAAATTTGGTTTATCAAAAAAAGGGAAACCTGGTGAGAGTCACACATGTTACCCAACCCGGAATCTCATAAAAAAATGTAAAGGTGTGGTTGGTTTCCCTAGGTGTCGACTCAGCTAGGGCCCAAAATCTGCAGCTACTAACATTGCAAAAAAAATGGTCAGTTTTCAGTGGAAAAAATTTGATTTGTCCATGTTATATTTCCTGTTGAAGGACCTAGGCCTTCAGACACAAGTGAAGTAGCATTATTATCGGGAGACATGGGGGAATGCTGGGTGATTTTTGACTCCCCACATATTCCAGAGGTTTTCCTCACAGAAACATGAGGAACATGGGGGGCATATTAGCAACGATTTGCGATAATTATCGCAAAGCGCGCTTAGCGCTGTTTTTTTATCGCCGGCTATCGCTGGATTTCATCGCTGAGATAGCGCGTTATTAGCAACGCTTATCTCCAAGGCGATAAAAAATCCAGCGATAGCGGTGAAATGCGAGAATATCGCAGGAAATCCTGCGATAAAACACCAGCAATAGGGGAATCCTTGATGATAGGCCATGGTGGACTCAGCCTCTCAATCCACCTCCCATTGAGAAAATAGGTAAGTCAAGTTTCTAGCAGGTGTTAAATTCCAGCGATAATCGCTGTTAGCGCGACATTTTTTTATCGCTTTGCTGGCATTGATAATAGGGGGAAGTTGTGTTTGCGACTGTTTGCAGTTGCTTTTATTTGGGAACGCCTACTTTGCATGTCATTAGCGATAATTATCGCTGACATGCAAGGCGGCAACAAAACGGCCGCTATCGCCATTAAGCTGTCGCTAACAGCTGTTAGCGACAGCTTGCTAACAGGGCGATAAAAATATCGCTGCTTTATCGGCAAAAAGTGCCGCTAAAGTGGCGATACTGCCCTTGATAATATGCCCCATGGTTTTTTAGCCAAAGTTTGAGGTTTGCAAAGGTTTATGGGTAAGGAAACCTGGTGAGAATTATGCAAGTCACCCTAATCTAGAATCTCCTAGGTGTCTAGTTTTAAAAAATGTAGAGGTTTTAATAGGACCCAAAATGCACTGCTATAGACACTGCAAAAAAAGTTCAGTTTTCAGTGAAAAAATGTGACGTGCCCTTGTTGCGTTTTGGGCTGTTTCCATTCACGGGCACTAGACCTTCCCACACAAGTGAAGTATCATTTTTACCAAGAGACTTTGGGGAATGCTAGGTGGTAGGAAGTTAATGGTTTCTCACAGATTCCAGTACTTTCTATTACATCACAGAAATGTGAGGTAAATGTAGTTTCAGACACCTACCTGCTCCCAATCAAAGCTTGGCACTATTGAGTGTAATAGGGTGCCCCAATGTTATTTTATGGGAGAGGTAGGCCTAAAAAAAGTGAAAACTAATTTAGGAGTTTTTCACTACCCGGACATGTAAAACTCAAAAGTACATGTCTAACCATTTAATCACAAGGCAACCAGCCCTAGGCCCTAACAGCAAAAGTACACTCCTTGAGTAAACTTCTGACTTTGTGTTAAATTTGGTGAAATTCAGTTTAGAGAATGTTTTTCATTGCAGAGGCACAGAAAAAAAACCAATCGGAAGCAAAATGGGATTGGCACTTTTGGGACCCCCTCCTTTTCCTGATCCCTCCTTGAAGAGATTAGTGGATATAATTTGTGAAGAAAGTTTCATGCCTGTTAGCCTAATGATGCCAAAGTTATTAACAAAATAAAAATCTCTCTTTCCTAGGGAAATTCTTATCTAACCATGGCTTTACTGGTGGAAATATTTTATGTGTGATTATATAAATTATAAGTGATACTTAAATGAAAATAATGAATTATTTGAAAGGCTGTTTATAACAGGTATAGATTGTGGCCCACTAATGAAATGCCCACGATGGCATCCGCAATGCTCTGCAGAAACATGGTCTGCAGGCATTGGAGTGCCCGCATTCTTCTTTGCTGGAAACTGAATATTGAAGAATGTTCCCCTTTCTCTGTGGTGGCTCCTCCTTTGATAGTGGTCCAGCGAACTCTCTCTGGGAGTCATTCCAATAGAGAAAGTTATGCACACATATAAAGAATTATCAGCAGGCAGCGCTATCCCATGGTGGATTATAATGCTTCAGTGCATTTAGCTTGTATTCTATAATGCTTGGTTGGTTCATTGTATGATGATTTTGTTTATTAAATTGTAATTCAGATCTGATGTGACAAACTTGAGGAACGAAGGTTTACCAGCTGCAGTGTGAAGTCTGCTATTGCCTTTTTCAGGGCTGAGCTGAGAGCTAAAACCAGCCTTGGAAATATTTTATTACAAGGCTTATATTAGACTATGTGCCTGATTATGAGTTTGGCGGTCTTCCTGTAGGACCACAACTGCGGCGGTTTCAGAAAAACTGCCAGGCTGTCAGAATACCCGTCAGCACAATTACGATAATGTAGCTGGGCTTGCAGGGCAGAAGCAGCTGTCCCACGGCCGTGGCATGCTTTGGTTGAGGATTACAGCAAGCAGTCATGCCGCCGATGTGGTAAAGCTGCCACGTCGGGTGCACTGCGTGGCATGCACATGTGCCCCCTCCATATGCACCCTCATGGGCAGATTTGCACGGAGTCCCTCTTTGGGCCCCCTTACCTGCATTTTGGCCACCCTTTTCATGGCAGGCTCCCCGCCATGAAATAGGCGGTGGAAATACAGGTTAAAATCTGCTCTGCGGTGCTAGCATTGGCACGCCCCTATTTTCTGCCCCTTTTAACACTGCTGCCGAAGCGGGATCCTGTATTCCGACAGAAGTGGCAGTCTTGTGGTGGTCCCACTGCCACCATCGTAATACGGTGGGTGGTCTGCCGGGGTGGTGGTGTTTGGACCGCCACCGCGAGTACGCAGGCCCCAGGATCGCCATACTCGTAATTAGGCCCTAAGAGACCACAGCCAGAAAGTTGAATACTTGCATTGATATTGAAGTGTAGCAGACGTTTCTGAGAAGGAGGGCTTCCTCGTAATATATTGAGTATGAAGTTGCATATTCCCACATTTCAACATCTGGCACAGTGCCCTGAAGCACTATCTCTTTGCAGCAGTAAATCAAATGTTGGTCTCTGAGGAAATTGTGCGCTGCTTTCACTGGGCTGTATTCTTTCGTGTACTGAAACAACAAGCTTTTAGAATAGACAGAGGAGCATGTCAATAAAAGTAGCACCTTTATCAATATGATAGCAATACATTGAGGCACTGGAGGTAAAAGGCTATAGACGTCAATCTGGGAGATGTGTTTGGTGCCCTTGGCAAAGCCTTTGCTTCCCGTGAATTTAGGGGTCACTTTAGCAGTGGCCGGAATGAAACGGCTGTAAGAACACTATTTACTTAATGTTGTTTCTACATATTGCCCTTCCTCTAGACATTTATCAGCACATTAGAGACTGTTGATGGACTAAAGGTGAGAAATGGGGTGAACCCTGTGATGTCATCAGGGGTCAAATAATAATAATTATAATATTAATCCATAGCCATATCAGAGGGTGTGTGACTGCACATCCACCACCCCTGGCATTTGATAAATAGTTGACTATGCATTTGACACAACTGCCCGAACTGGAACGGCTGCTAGGATGGCTCATCGAGCTCAGTGCTCTCTGCAGGCCATGAGTTCAAACACTGATAAGCAAACTCAGGCTTTCATCTTTTAAGGATGATAAAATGAGTACCTTTTAAATTGGCCTAAGTACATCTTAAAAGCACATTTTGTCTTAAAGATCTATATATAAGCATTCTATTATTACTTTATGACTTTGTAGATGCCTTTCACTGAATCATCCTCTGTGTCATAGCCATTAGTTTCCCCAGAGATGGTGCAAGGAGTTACTCTGCCCTGGGCAAATAAGCAAAGTGGCATTTTACTGTTCTTCTGCCATTGTAATGACGTACATTAAAAAACGAGGAGTTGATTTAGCCAGTAATGTTATAAAAATAGAAATATGTCCAACAAACAGATAGGCGACACAGTTGAATTAATGTGCATAAATTGTGCTGTGCCCTATAACTCAAAAGAAAACCAATCTGATCAGTGCTTCCAAGGAATGAAGGCAGCCACCAAAACCTTCTGATCAGGAATACATTCCCTATAAACTTATATACATTTTCTAGAGCACTGATGTTCGAATAAATGTCCAATCTCATAGAAGTCCACAAAAGGAAGCTTTTTCTCCTTTTTTATTTTTATTTGACAGTATTCAATCTTGACAACTGCATTCTACACCAAGTTCTTTTTCCTGTTCTTGACACTATGCCATATATTTTATTATATTATAATATATTATATATTAGTATAACTTAATGCTATACAAATTGGAATGTTGAATTGACGGGGGCATACGGAAGCAGTCTGAGGTGAGAATCTACCGGGTTTGTGTTTTGTTCCAGACTTGTGGTTTGAATGAGTGTCCCAATCCCTACAATGGTAGCGGTGCCTGCCAGGAACCTCCATTAGGATTTGGATGGTCCCTCCCCGCCAGCATTTCCATGGCGGTTCACCCGCCATGAAAAGGCTGGCGGGGATGGACATTGGGGGCCCGTAGCGGGCCCCCTTCCCCCTTGGCCCTTTTCCTTGGGTGTGGGGGAGCACCCCTACATATCCCTTTACCATGTGGCAGGCACCGCATATTGCCTGTCACGTAGTACAGTGATTTAAAACATCCCTTTTTTACATTGCGGCGGGTGCTGCAGCCAGCAGCACCAGCCGCAATGTAAAAGATGGGCAATGCGACCGCCACAGTGGCAGTCGCATCATTATTTGCCCTGTGGGACCGCCAACACTATTTCAGGCTGTCCCCATGGATGTATGATGTAACAACGCGATCATTTAGATCGCGGTACATTACATCGCTGTTTTTACAACGCAAGTCGTTACCACGACTTGCGCTTTAGGGTGCTGGACTTAGGAATAGTATGATTTACTATTCCAACTCCAGCCTACGTACAGTAGGGAAGGTGTTGAAATAGTAAATAACACTATTCCTTAGTCTAGAGCGCCCTCCAGTGCAAGTCGTGGTAACGACTTGCGTTGTAAAAGCAGCGATCTGAATGTACTGCGGTGTTTTGACCGCGTTGTTAAGGTCGTTTCCCGTCCCCATCCCCTTTAGGGTGGCAGGCGGACATGAGTCCGCCCGCCATCCTAATCAGCCCCTTAGTGTTGAATGCAGTTGTCAAGATTGAATACTGTTAAATAAAAAGAAAAAAGAAGAAAGAGCTTCCTTGTGTGGACTTCTATGAGATTGGATATTTATTTGAACATCAGTGCTCAGGAAAATGTATATAATGTAAATATGTCCACCATGGATTGGTGTCTCTATTAACTTCCATGGTTGTATGATGAAATGTTGCCGACAAAAATGTTGGCAATACAAATATTGCAAAGGAACACATCAAAAACACAAATATCAACTTTACATACTTTATATGTAAATGTCAAAAATATCCACAAGAAAAATATTGAAAACAACTTAGGGGCTGATTATGATGTCGGTAGGACCGACACTGACGGCACGTCGGTGTCAGTCCCACTGACATCTGACCCTGCGGTCCGATGCAGTGGGTGGAGGCATTGGGCAGAGGGACCGTCCACGGCGCTTCCGACATGCTCAAGGAGGACATGCTCAAGGAGCCCGTCGGTACATCATAAGGCACCATAATCACTTAATGCCGCGTAGCAGGAGGAAGAGGTGTGGCGCAGCGGCCAGGGCGGCTGACTCCAGGACACCGGGGCTCACGGTTCGATCCCCCGTGCGGGTGGCAGGTTAGCCCAGCACCATGTGACTCTGGGCAATAGATCGCTAAATCTTCCCGACGGCCCCCAGCGCCTTGACACCCTTAGGAGTAATTGTTTGCGCTTTACAAATAGTGGTATCATTATCACTGGTATCAGGCTTGGCTCCACCGTCAGGATTATGATGGCACTTGCCGCCTGCCCTTTCATGGCGGTCCGCCTGCCATGAAAAGGCAGGCAGAAAGTGACTTTGGAGGCCCCTAGCAGGGCCCCCTTCATCCCTGGCCCTATGCTATGGGGCTTGGGGGGGCACCTATGGTGCCCTCATAAACATACCTGCACACGGTGCTTGCCACACGGTGCAGGGATGTTTAAAAACATCCATTTTATAATGGCCTATGGGCGGGTGCATCGTAATCCTGGGTTGGAACCGCTTCCTAAGATCGGGTGGTTCCAGACCGATATGGTGTCGTCCGCCCGACATCATAGTTAGGCCCAATATTCTGAAACCAATAGATATATCTAGTGTATTTGTACTTATATTCCCTATAAAAATAATAATACATTAAAAAATATATACCTTTAATATCAAATATGTACAAATTGTGTAACATAAACACTATAAAATGAAAATATATCCTTTAAAATAACCCAGACCACAACCACATAATAGAGGAGTTTCACATTTGAACCAGCAAACACACTACTCAGCAGCATTTCCCAAATCAATGCACCTCTCTCCAGTCCACAGAGCTGAGTTTGCCTCATAGAGTCGTCATCATGTTGGTCAATAATTTCCTTCTTTTAGCTGTTGAGGTAGTCCCACCCAGCTCTGAGTAACGAATCAGCCCGACTCTGTCCTGTGAGATTGAGAGAGATAGACCTGTATTGCACTGCTGTTGATTAACGAGAAGAGAAAAAGAATGTGAGCATTTTGTGTAGATTTGTATATATTAACTAAACTAACTGGTCTGGTTTCTAAAGAACCAGAATAAAAGTACAGCAACGAGTGAACCATGCAAGTAAATCTAGCTAAGTGTGAAAGGCCCAATACCATCAGCCCCAATACATTGCAAATCATCAAAATCAAGTTTACAAATTAGTTGAACACCCTCCCTCACTGTCACACACCAGATAAATCATCAATCATCATTCACAATCACTCAATAATATATCACTGTTTGGTGCAATAGTTACTGGTTCCAATCCAAGCATGGTGTTACACAATTGTATATCCTCTTTCATGGAAGCAACACATTGGCAGTCTTGTAAATCAAATGTCATACATGTGCCTAAAATGGTGGGCTGCATAAGTCAGACACATACAAAATATATAATGTTCCTCTCACTATCTCCATTTTCTTTTTTTTGGCGGCAAAACAGTTCGACGATAATTAAAAAGTTCTATGGTGACCTACTCAGCCAGGGAAGTAGAGTTTGTCCTCAAACTCAGGTGGTTCACCCAAAAGTTAGTAAGCTGACGCACTTGAGTCTGACCAGCCACCCTCATTCTCCTCCTCCTCCTGTGTTGTTTCAGGTACAGTGTAATTGTGTGGTGTGAAGTGCTGGTTCATTTTAATCATGGTCAATCTCTCCATGTTTTGAGGTGAGAGACTGGTCCTTCTCACTGTCACTACTGACTACTAAGTCACACCTCACCATCATAGCATAATATTTCAATCAGGATAACAATATATAGATATAACTGTTTGCTTTATGAGTATCTAAGGGGGAAGCAGAAAGGTGTGTACCTATGGCGGGCAGGGGGGTACAGGGCAATATCGATTAATCCTTAAAAAATGTATGCTGGTTTGTGCCTCTGGTAGTCAGGGAGTCCAGGGGAAAATAGAATAATCCTTAAACAATAAATGTTAGTGTGTGCCTAAGGCAGGCAGGGGGTCCAGCACTAAATGGAATAATCTTTAAAAAAATAATGCAGTTGTGAACCTATGGCAGGCAGGGGAGTCCATGGGAAAAGGAAATAATCCTTAAAAAAATAAATGCTGGTGTGCACCTATGGTAGGCAGGGTTCCAGGGGAAAATTAAATAATCCTTCGAAAATGAATGCTGATATGTGCTTATAGCAGGCATGAGCATCCAGGAAACAATGGAATAATCCTTAAAAAATGAATGCTGGAGTGTGCCTATAGCAGGCCGGGGGTCCAGGGGAAAATTAACTAATGACAATCCTTCAAATATGAATGCTGGTTTAGAGTAGATGCCTTTGGCAGGCACAGGGTAGAAGGAAAATATAGTTTTTTTTTTTTAAAAACAATAAAAAAGTTTAAAAAATACAATTTGAAGGTAAAAAATAAATCAATAAAAAAACAAAAAAAATAACAACTGCTGGTGTACTATGAAAAACCCATTTAGAGGCAAGGAGATGCAGGGCAAAAATAGAAACAAATATAATATTAAGCACTGTTAAACACTATTCATATATACATATGCTACAATGATCCTCAAGCATATTAAACTGATATCAGGGAAAACTAAAAAAAAAAAAAAAAAAAGGCATAGCCCTCTCCTCTCAATATCACTAGAAAATGCCTTTGAAAACTGGGGAAAAAAAGGATTTACACACTGGCTGGCTGCACAAAATGGCCGCTGCCACAATAAAGAACACATGCAGGCCTATGGCAAAAGCACACTGGCTAGCTACACAAAATAGCCAATGGTCACATGGTCAAACAACAACAACCAGTAAGGGCACAACAAAGAACACCTGCAGATCTATGGCAAAAGCACACTGACTGGCTAAACAGAATGGTCACCTACTACATGGCCAAACAACAAGTAAGGAGGCATGGACAACAAAGAACACATGCAGGCCTATGGACACTGACTACACGAAATGGACCCCTGCGACATGGCATGGAGAACAAAAACAAATGGGGGCTTATAGCAAACACAAACACACACACACACACTGACCAGAGAAAGTAGGCATGGTAACAATGAAGAAAACACTACCATTAATTCAGCAATGCCAAAAACAGAATATAAGTGAGCCATAACATTTTTGCAATTCACATCATCCCAAGGCATCAAATATTACCCCACCAAAATACACTTTTTGCAACAAAAAAAAATTTGAAAAACAAAAAGGAAAGAAAACCCATACTTTTATTTAATTCAATGCCATCCCTGGCTAAATTATGTTTTAATACAATATATACCAGTTGTTTCATGTACTTAATGGCAAATACTGGCTGTATGGTCCGGGGGCAGACAAGGCCTTATAGTAAAATAAATGAATAGTGCAAATTTAACAAACATGGGAAAAATGTACCAAACTGTGCAACCTTTTTCCTTTACAAAAGATAAAAAATTAAATGCAAAAAAATAGCTGGGCCCTACTGAAACACAAGGCTACCCACCACAACCCAAATCAAATTAAAAAATGTAATAAAAGTACAAATAAATACTGGTGCATGCCCTCTATCAAACAAACAACACCCTTATATAAAGGTTTTTGAACTTACTTGTGATATAACACAAACAAAGTCCTTAAAAACCCACGTGATATATGCAGCAAAAATTGATCCTTCCACCTCGAAATCCAGATGAAAGGTGACCAGGAGATGGACAACGTACTGGGAGGAACCTGCTGGATAGAAAGAGGAAGTTGGAATCTCTGGGGCACTTCCCTCTTGTTGATAAAAAAAGTAAAATAAAAAATATGGTTTTTGCACTAAAAACAACCTGAGTAGAATATTCACTCTAAAAAAGTATTTTTGAGTAGATTTAGCTGCTTCTAGAGTAGAGAGTCTGTTTGAGAATTAGCTGTGACCATTCGTGCTCACCAGCATCACGAAATAGACCACGGAAGGCTCTGTGGCGACCAGAAGCTGCATTAGTGGACAGCAAATCTCAAAGCATTTGCTACCGGCCAGCAAATCTCATTGTGCTTGCCAGCACACGCTAAAACAAGTTTTGTGTGCGCCAACAGAATTATAATTCTGCCACACTCTGGAAGGCAGAATTTTGTGGGAACTATGCGTCACACGCATAGCGCAGAGTTTCCAAAATTCACCAAATCTGTGAGCAGAATTATATTTTTGCCCAGGCCTAATATAAACCTTTAGAAATAAACAGTTTTAAACTTTGCTCTGAAGGAATGTGGCTTAAATTAGTCTTTCTCTAGAGGCACTTTAAGTTTCAAAGAGGTGGCAGATAGTTGCCTCACTGCAAAAAGCAATCTCAATGCTAGTTGAGTCCCCTTTACGATCAACCATAAAGTATTATAACATTTAAGCATATCCTAGTGTCCGTAATTACAGTTTGATACTACCATGGTCCCATTGTATGCTGTATGCAATGCAAGTAATACTTTCAAACCCAGAAAGATCACTTTGTGTACTACATCACTATCACAATACATAAACTAAAGATATAAAATAAACATGTTATGTAAATACCTGCCAACTTAAAATATAAAAAGGCAGTTGATAAACACGTTGCAGCAATCATCATTAGTAAAATCAGTGCATGTTTATCTGACCCATTCACTTCCTGTTTTAGAAGGTACTGGTCTCTACACCCACCTGAAGAGCAGGCCTCACCGAACAGATACAATGTTGTGCAGAATGGATGTGCCTGAGATCACATTGACCCTCCAGCATCAGCCTTGCCTCTAATGGCAAGAAGCAAGTCGCCTAAGGACATACCTGTTAACTCAGTCCCCAAGGGGAACCTCTCTTTTATCCTCATTTGCTTTGGTGCTGCTGGGCCAATATGGGCATGTTTGATGTTGTTTTGCTCCTGGTGGCTAGCACTAACCACTAGGATTGTTGGTTTCTGGCCTTGTGGACTCTAAAATGTGTTGGCTTTATGAGCTAGATTATTACTTGCGCATGACCTGTTTCCCGTCTGGATGCCTGGTATGTCTCATGGGCCCAGGGTACTTCTCTGAAGCACTGCAAGGCCCAAGGCAGAGTGGACTCTTTGCCTGTATTCTCCAGGTCCCACCACTTCCTTTGGCCAGTTGCAGAGCATCCGGATCAGCATAAGTCAGGGTTACCCTTCTTCTGGAGGTCACACTCCTGTAAGGTCAGTTCATGAAGATGCAGAGAAGTCCTCCAGGGTCTCCTCAGGCAGGTCCATCCGTCTTCTGCCCCCCCAGAGGTTATGGGGACAGTCGCACTGGTCTTGGAGAAACACATCCCAGTCCCTGGCTGCCAACTGAAGTCATAAGTCCTTGAATCCATCCTTTCAGTTGGGGATAAGGTGTCCTCACTCTTTTAGCTGGACATTCGTCTGGCTTCATTTCCCCCAGCTTTCTATTACATTTCTTGGATAAGAACTCTGCTTAAGGTGTAGTGTCACTAGCTCACGGACTAGAGATAATAGCTTCTTGCTGACCACCTATAACAATTGCATCAAGGTATTGTCAATGAAGCCTACCTGCTCCTCTGAAATTTGTCTCCTTTGGTTGGACAGGGTAGAAAGTCTGGAAAAAAAAGAAAGTTGTGGCTGCATGATTGATGACCATTGGGCCGGCTACAAATGCACATTTCCCTTGCACAGTGCAGTGACATTTCTGTGCGGTCCAATGGATTAAGTAAGCAGATGCTACCACAGGAAAATTCTATGGAATACTTGGCAATGGACCACAATAGCTACTATGGACCTTAAATAAGTAACGGGGAGACCTTCTGCAATTTGATCCGCCTAACTAGTGTCTAGGAACATGTCATTAAAATGTGAAGACTTTTTATATCTAAAAACAAACCAATGTCAATTAACCTTTTCTTAGCTACAGCAGAACCACTCAAGGGATATTTCAGACTTTATACATGGGTTCTTCTGTGCTAAATCTTCCCCTTTGGCACGATGAAGACCTTTACTCCCATCAGTGTTTCTATGTCTGAGGTAAACTATCTAAAGGTAAAACCTTTGACTCTAATTTACCTCAAACATTTACCTAGCTGTTGTCCATTTTGAGGTGGCTTATTATTGCAAATAGGTTGCACTCATTTAGTACACCCAGATCTTTTTGCCTTTGGATCACCCAGTTTGTGGGCCTTTATTGTGGATTAGTCTCCCTACCTGAGCCTCACTTCCAGTAATTTCGAGTAAATTGGACTGTGCATGTTTACTACCAGTCTCTTGACTCTTAGGATAAGGCTGCTGCTGTGCAACTAGACTAAGGCACACTGGGCTAGTTACTACATGTGAATTTGTGTGCACTTGCGAGTGTGCACAGGTACAGGCTGCACATGAGTGACTGCTGTTGTGCGCAGCCTGGTAGCTGCTCAAAGGTAACCTGTCTGTGGCAGCTTTAAACTGCAAATTTGACCTGTCAAAATACCCATTTTGACAGGCCTAGACCTTCCTTTTAAATACTAATAAGTCACCCAAATATAGCCTTATTGCCCCTAAAAGCAGAGTGCAGATACTTAAAAGTAGGACATGTAAAAAATAAAGATGGCAAACACAACAAGATAATAGACTGAATGCTGAAACTTTTCAACCACTCACCCCCAGTCACAGGTCTGGATTGAATCCATCGCTCTTTTGCTCACTATGCCACCCCAGTTTGGTCCCGTGCTCGCTACACCACCAGATTCAAGCTAGCCTGGCTGATGACGGGTGATACCCCGAAACCGGTCCCAGGATGCTTGTTTCTGGTCCAGTGAGGACCTGACCTGGCAGTTAGGGCTTGACTGTTCCCATGGGGTGCAGGGTCAAGACTGATTTGCATATGAGTGGGTCTGAACTGGAATGGCATGGCATGCAAAAAATTGATAGTATTACTCCAGATCTGTGACTGGGGGTGAATGTTTGATTTGTTCAGCATTCCGTCCATCATCTGTTCTTTTTGCATTTGTTGTCCCAATTGGGAAGGGTATGCCCAGACGTGGCTGCCGTTCTACCTAGGCCACCAGATTCAAGCTAGCTTGGCTGATGAGGGGTGATACTCCATAACCAGTCCCAGAATGCTTGTTCCTGGTCCAGGGAGGAACTGAACTGGCAGTTCTGGCTGGACTGTTCCCATGGGGAGCAGGGTCAAGACTGATATGCATATGGCTGGGTCTAAACGGGAATGGCATGGCGTGCAAAAAAACTATGGATTCAACCTAGATCTGTGACTGGGGGTGAATGTCTGATTTGTTCAGCGTTCCGTCCATCATCTGTTCTTTTTGAATTTGTTGCCCTAAATGGGAAGGGTATGCCCAGACGTGGGTCCCTTGCTCACTACGCTATCAGATTCAAGCTACCTTGGCTGATGAGGGGTGATACCTTGAAACTGGTTCCAGAATGCTTGTTCCTGATCTAGGGAGGACCTAACCTGGCAGTTCAGGCTGGACTGTTCCCATAGGGAGCAGGGTCAAGACTGATATGCATATGGCTGGGTCTAAACTGGAATGGCGGGCGTGCAAAAAAACGATGGATTTATCCCAGATCTGTGACTGGGGGTGAATGTTTGATTTGTTCAGCATTCCGTCCATCATTTGCTCTTTTTGGATTTGTCACTCTAAGTGCAAAAGGTATGCCCAGACCTGGGTCCCGTGCTCGCTAGGACATCAGATTCAAGCTAGACTGGCTGATGAGGGGTGAGACCCCGAAACCAGCCCCAGGATGCTTGTTTTTGGTCCTGGGAGAACCTGACCTGGCAGTTCGCGCTGGATTGTTCCCATGGAGAACAGGGTCAGGACTGATTTGCATATGGTTGTGTCTAAACAGGAATGGTGTGGTGTGCAAAAAAACAATGGATTTAACTCAGATCTGTGACTGAGGGTGAATGCTTGATTTGTTCAGCATTCTGCCCATCTTCTGGTTTGTTTTTTAAAAAATAATAATGAACATGTCCTTACAGTGAAATACCCCCAAAATGATTTTCACTGTTGTGAGGCTGGCTGCTGCAATAGCGAATCGTTAGGCTACACTTTTACATTTACTAAATGCTAAACTCAGATTGGTGGCATCCAGAAAAATACTTCCTAGACTCTTTTGAATTGTAATTTAAAGTCCTCTTTAATTGTGAGGTCAAATTTTAAATTATTATTTTAGAAATGCCACTTTTCGAAAGTTGTCATTTTCCTGGCTTAAGTTTCTGGGAGTTTCCAGCTGCCTGGGAAATATATGGAAAATGTGTATTTTTAGCCAACGTTTGAGGTTTGCAAGGCTTATGGGTAAGGAAACCTGGGAGGGGTGTGACCAAGGAAGCCAAGATGGTGGAAGCATTTCCTTAACACTCCGGGACTCCTCTACAATCTTCAGTCATCCAGAGGGTAAGGGGCTGATCCCCACCCTTGCATACATTCTTATGTATGGGGCTGTGACTGACTACCGCCCTCCCTAGTGCCAAGACCAGGACCCTGAGACAACACGGCTGGTGGCCCATGCTGGTCCTAAGATGGCTGTCCTCCGAGGTCAAACTTAATGACTCTTGTGGGACTGCATCAGCGACTGTGATGGCGGGGCAATGGCCGCAAGGTGCACTGACTGGGGAAACTGCCACCTTGAGTTGGCGTGGTCTGCACCGGGGACACAACGACATTGCGGATGCCCAACTGCCCAACTGGATGGTGGAGGAGGGGCCTGTGAGAGGCAGATTGTTGGGCAATTTGGGCTGAACCTTGGAATGATCCTGCACAGGCCTGTACTGGAGATTTTGACTGAGCTGTGGCAGTGGCCTTGGCCAGTGTGGCACCGTCCGCAATGGATATCAGCTGAGGAACCAGTGGTCTCCAATTGGAATGGTTTGCACCATGGACGAGCATCTCCGGTTTGCCATGCCGAGTGTTGACGACATAGAGAGCGGCTGGCATGGGACAAAAACCCACCTGCGGTGAGACACACCCACAACCTCCTGCTGTCTGCTTCAACACTGCAGCGGCCCATTATTTATTTATTTATTTATTTATTTATATAGCGCCTGAATCGACCCCCGGAGGGGTATCTCTGTGCTTCGGACAGGCATCAAGAAAAGCTAAGAAACTAGAACATAATCAGAAACAGAAAAGGATGGTCTTAAGGTGCTTTCTGAATTGAAGGTGGTCGGGGCATTGTCTCAAGTGCATGGGGAGCTGATTCCAGTAAAGAGGGCCAAGGTGGGAGAGCGCCTTCCCACCCAGCCTGGCTTTCCTAACTCGGGGGACCACAAGAAGGGATTTAGATCCAGTGCGGAGGGACCTAGAGGGCATGAACGGCGTAAATTTCTCGGCAAGATAGGCGGGGCCGAGATTGTATATAGCTTTGTGAACAGTGCAACAAACTTTAAACTTAACCCGCTCGCGTACTGGAAGCCAGTGAAGCTGACGAAGAAGTGGACGGGAAGCAGTCCTCGGGGGGGCATTAAGGGCCAGTCGCGCCGCGGTGTTCTGGACCACCTGCAATCTACAGAGCGAGGACTCGTTGGCTGAGACCAGGAGGCCATTGCAGTAGTCCAGATGGCTCAGTATGAGTGCCTACGTCAAAGTCTTCCGAGTTGAGTCAGGAAGCAAGGAAAAGGCTTGGCATAGTAGGCCCAGCATGTGAAAGCAGGAGCCAGCTGTCTGAGCAGCGGGCTCCTTGAAAGTGGGAGCCTGGTCCAGGCGAATGCCTAGGTTCTTAACAAGGGACTTAGGGGCAGGGGGAGCGCCGAGGTCCACCGGCCACCATTCAGGAGTCCACAATAGAGGGGCATCTCCAAAGAGCAAGATCTCAGTCTTCCCAACATTAAATTGGAGGAAATTACATCTCATCCAATTTGAGATAGCCCTCATATCAGAAGAGAAGGCCGACTGCACAGATGGAGTAAATTTGTCAAAAGGAAATAGCAGCTGCGTATCGTCGGCGTAAGAAATGGGAAGGAAACCACAAGTCCTAAGGAGGTTGGAAAAGGGAGTAACATAGATATTAAACAAGGTGGGGCTCAGGCAGGAGCCCTGAGGTACTCCCTTGGTCAGTTTCATAGACGCCGAACGATAAGGGCCAAGATTGACAGTCTGGGAACGAGAGGATAAAAAACTTGTCACCCACTGGAGGGCACAGTCTCTGAGTCCAATCTCCTCCAGTCTCCTGAGCAATATCTTATGCGAAACCGTGTCGAACATTAGAGTGGCCCCTCTGACCTCTCTGTGTCCTGGTTGGGGGCAGCCTCACTGATCTCCCTGGGTAGCGCCTTATGGCTTGGTGCACTGTGAAGTTGAACAGCCGGGCTTGTGACTGGGGATTGAATGGTGGAATAGCTTCCTCTCTCTGGCCTGGAGGAGGGGGAGCTGTGATGCCCGGACATTGCAGCTGCTCATGCTGCTTCCCTCTCTCAATTTGGGTGACATTTGAGAGGCCAGCGGCTGAGGCCTTTCCCCAAGAACTGTGACTGCGTGACTGAGGCCCCATGTTGCAACTATAAGGCTAGGCTAAACTTGCTCCCTCCTCTTTTTCCTACTAGCCACATCTCGTGCAACTCAGCCAATGATGAAGAAAGATATAGGAGCCAACACTAGTGCCTAGACTAGGATGGACAGATTCACGGGGCCGGCCCCAACCAGAAGAAGGATTGTAACTGCAGCAGCAACTTTGTGCTAGTGGCTGAGGGACAAAACTGTAGGCTATCCAGTCCTCGCGGGAGGCTGCAGAGGCTAAGATAGGAGAGGTGTGCATTGACATGTCGCTTATCCACCAATACTTGCGCTATGTGATCTATAGACTATCGAGTCAGAGGATCGAGTCTGTACTCTGGAAGATGAGGTGACTACCCTTAAGAGAACAGTTTCCAAACTTCTCTCCACCATCACTATCCTGGAAAAACATATCCAGGAGGAACAACCTGCCCTTCACTGGCTTCCCTGAGAATGCTGAAGCCCCTCATCAAGAACGTCTTCTGGAAGCCTCGCTAGAATCTCAGGAGCCAAAGGGACAGCCATCATCAGGGTTCACAATTGAGAGGGCACACTGCTAGCTGGCTCAGCGCCCCCCTCCGGAGCCCCCACTCACTATTAATAGCTCATGTTTTGAACTATAGAGACAGATTCATTTTTCGACCAGCCTACCAAGTCGGCATTCTGACATTGGAATCTGCCCAAATTATGATCTTTCCTGATTACAATTAGGCAGACCAGCTGCAACGGAGGTCTTTCGAAGAGGTCAAGCAGAATCTTCAGGCCCTATATGTACAGTACATGGCAACCCAATCCCTAACTATCTCCCAGACCTGACGGCGATAGTGGCTATGATCTGGCACTGCTCTGCACTGCACACAGGCTGGGATTTAAGGCTTATGCAAATTACTCCATTGCAGGAGGGAAGATGGCTACACCTCCCAACTTGAAGTCTTTAGGGATTACCATACTGGGGGATGTTTGACAGGGGGACCACCTACATTCCTTCCAGTGTTTACAATCACAGTCCTCATTATCCCCTACACAGTTCCATAAATTTCTGTATCTCTGCCACACCTAATCATATCACATAAGAGCCCTGACCGAGCTTCCAGAGTACAACCCTCTCAAGCCCTGGGCCAAGTGTATTTTGGGGGCCCCTGTTTGGACCAGCTTTGATTTTATGATCCAGTCTCAGCTCTTTCATGCCCTCTTTGGTCAAATTCTAAACATGTGTACATCTGATATTCAGGGATAGTGATGTGTGTTTTCAGTATGTAACACAACAGCGGCTCACTAATATTACTGCAAATAATCTCTGTCACACCCTCCCATTTCTCATATGTGAGGTCCTGTATTGATCTAAAATAAAAAATTTATATGGATGTTACATGAAACAAACACATTTTGTCTGCAAAATGTCTGTAATAGACTCTCACACATGAAAAATTAATGATCTAAAAACGCTATTTACACAGTCTGTTTAAAAATTATTCAAGGTCATGAGGGCAAGACTCTCTGCAGAACATAGCTGAGTCTATCAGGGTGCCCCGTGAAAGGCTGGGGCCCTGGGCCAGAGCCCACTTTGCCCATGCCTTAAAACGTCTCTGCTCTCAAGGCTAAACTTCTGATGGGCCGTTTGGTAAAGGCATAGTGTCCTCCGTGTACCGCACACTGTTGAATAATGCTCCAGAGGCTTTCTTATCTCTTTGACAGAAATAGGTGGGATGGATAGGCCTACTAGAGGATGAGGACTAGCGAGACACTCTGATGGCCCCCCATGAGCTAGCCATTCCATTGAGATTGCGATTGATTAAATTGAATTGCCTTCATGCTGCATACGTAATGCCCAAGTCCTTCTGGAGGGCCAGGAAACGCTCAAGGCTGACCGGCTTTTGATGTCCCCAATGGATGCTGACTTCTTCCACATGGTGTGGGCTTTGGATGCTGGGCTTTTACGCATGGTGTTAAGAGAACAATGTCCCAAGTTCTGGACAGAATGGTAGTGCTCACCCTGAAAATGGGACTTCTTGGTATTTTGGAGGGCCTGGCTGATCTCGCAATGAGCAGACACTGGTTGGAGTGACCACATTTGTGGCCAAGCGGAACAGTGCTCATAAATGGAAATCGCTCCAACCTCCTAACCTATCGGAATGGCGAGTGGGGATAGACTGGTGTGCTAAAATGGAACAATCAATATACCAGGCTAGGTGATGCCCACAGAAACAAACCAAGATTTGGGGCAAGTGGTGGTCCTATTATGGCGTGGGAAGTGTGGGGTGATGGACTATTTTGAGGGGAGACGCAGATAGTGTGTGTAATGCTAAGTTGCGCTTGTGGCAGACTGTGCTATTTGTTACAGAGAAAACGTTATAAATTTGGTTTATCAAAAAAAGGGAAACCTGGTGAGAGTCACAGATGTCACCCAACCCTGGAATCTCATTAAAAAATAAAGAGGTTTGGTTGGTTTCCCCATGTGTCGACTCAGCTAGGGCCCAAAATCTGTAGCTACTAACATTGCAAAAAAATGGTCAGCTTTCAGTGGAAAAAATGTGATTTGTCCATGTTATATTTCCTGTTGAAGGACCTAGGCCTTCAGACACAAGTGAAGTAGCATTATCATCCGGAGACATGGGGGAAAGCTGGGTGATTTTTGACTCCCCACATATTCCAGAGGTTTTCCTCACAGAACCATGAGGAACATAGGGGCATATTTACAAGGGCTTTATCTCCGCTTTTTTGGCTTATAAAGCCAAAAAAGCGGAGATAAAACCAGCGCCCTATTTACAAGAGGGTGCTAACATGCATAATTGCATGTTAGCACCCTTTTCATAACGCCTCACTTTGCATCTCCAATGAGATGCAAAGTGGGCGTTACTAGGCGTACCAAGATGGGCTACCTTGCAAATATCGCTGATGTTTACATCGCAATATTTACAAGGCAGCCCACATGATTTTAGCACACATTAGATTTTGGCGAAAACGGACGTTTTCGCCAAAACCTAACGTCTGCTAAAATCCTGACTTAGCCATCCCTAACATAGGGGTGGATTATGCTGATACGACCCTGCGGGTCGTATCAGCAGGTATCGCCCTTTTGCAGGGAACATCGCTGAAAAACCAGCGATGTTCCCTGCAAAAGCGATGACCTCGCTATCTCTGGAATTTTTATCGCCCTGGAGTAACACGTTGTTAATAACATGCTACCAGGGCGATAAATACCAGAGATAGCCTGCGATAATATAATTATCGCTAAGCACGGCCAGCGATAATTATCGCTGGCCGTTGTTAATATGCCCCATAGTTTTTTAGCCAAAGTTTGAGGTTTGCCAAGGTTTATGGGTAAGGAAACCCTAATCTACAATCTCCTAGGTGTCTAGTTTTAAAAAATGTAGAGGTTTTAATAGGACCCAAAATGCACTGCTACAGACATTGCAAAAAAAGTTCCGTTTTCAGTGGAAAAATGTGACGTGCCCTTGTTGCGTTTTGGGCTGTTTCCAGTCACGGGCACTAGACCTTCCCACGCAAGTGAAGTATCATTTTTACCAAGAGACTTTGGGGAATGCTAGGTGGTAGGAAGTTAATGGTTCCCCACAGATTCCAGTACTTTCCATTACATCACAGAAATGTGAGGTAAATATAGTTTCAGACACCTACCTGCTCCCAATCAAAGCTTGGCACTATTGAATATAATAGGGTGCCCCAATGTTATTTTATGGGAGAGGTAGGCCTAAAAAGAAGTGAAAACTAATTTAGGAGTTTTTCACTACCCGGACATGTAAAACTCAAAAGTACATGTCTAACCATTTAATCACAATGCAACCAGCCCTAGGCCCTAACAGCAAAAGTACACGCCTTGAGTAAACTTCTGACTTTGTGTTAAATTTGGTGAAATTCAGTTTAGACAATGTTTTTCATTGCAGAGGCACAGAAAAAAACCAATCAAAAGCAAAATGGGATTGGCACTTTCGGAACCCCCTCCTTTTCCTGATCCCTCCTTGAAGAGATTAGTGGATATAATTTGTGAAGAAAGTTTCATGCCTGTTAGTCTAATGAAGCCAAAGTTATTAGCAAAATAAAAATCTCTCTTTCCTAGGGAAATTCTTATATAACCATTGCTTTACTGGTGCAAATATTTTATGTGTGATTATATAAATTTTAAGTGATACTTAAATGAAAATAATGAATTATTTGAAAGGCTGTTTATAACAGGTATAGATTGTGGCCCACTAATGAAATGCCGACGATGGCATCCACAATGCTCTGCAGAAACATGGTCTGCAGGCATTGGAGTGCCCGCATTCTTCTTTGCTGGAAACTGAATATTGAAGAATGTTCCCCTTTCTCTGTGGTGGCTCCTCCTTTGATAGTGGTCCAGTGAACTCTCTAGGGGAGTCACTTTCCAATAGAGAAAGTTATGCACACATTTAAAGAATTATCAGCAGGCAGCGCTATGCCATGGTGGATTACAATGCTTCAGTACATTTTGCTTGTATTCTATAATGCTTGGTTGGTTCATTGTATGATGATTTTGTTTATTAAATTGTAATTCAGATCTGATGTGACAAACTTGAGGAACGAAGGTTTACCAGCTGCAGTGTGAAGTCTGCTATTGCCTTTTTCAGGGCTGAGCTGAGAGCTAAAACCAGCCTTGAAAAATATTTTATTACAAGGCTTTTATTAGACTTTGTGCCTGATTATGAGTTTGGCGGTCTTCCTGTAGGACCACAACTGCGGCAGTCCCAGGAAAACCGCCAGGCTGTCGGCATCCCCGTCAGCACAATTACGATAATGTAGCTGGGCTTGCAGGGCTGCGACAGCTGTCCCACGGCCGTGGCATGCTTTGGTTGAGGATTACAGCAAGCAGTCATGCCGCCGATGTGGTACCGCTGCCACGTCGGGTGCACTGCATGGCATGCACATGTGCCCCCTCCATATGCACCCCCATGGTCAGATTTGCACGGAGGCCCTGTTTGGGCCCTCTTACCTGCATTTTGGCCACCCTTTTCATGGCAGGCTCCCCACCATGAAATAGGCGGTGGAAATACGGGTTAAAATCTGCTCTGCGGTGCTAGCATTGGCACCACCACTATTATCTGCCCCTTTTAACACTGCTGCCGAAGTGGGATCCTGTATTCCGACAGAAGTGGCAGTCTTGTGGTGGTACTGCCACCATCGTAATACGGTGGGCGGTCCGCCGGGGTGGTGGTGTTTGGACCACCACCGCGAGTACGGAGGCCCCAAGATCGCCATACTCGTAATTAGGCCCTAAGAGACCAAAGCCAGAAAGCTGAATACTCTGCATTGATATTGAAGTGTAGCAGACGTTTCTGAGAAGGAGGGCTTCCTTGTAATATATTGAGTATAAAGTTGCATATTCCCACATTTCAACATCTGGCACCGTACCCTGAAGCATTATCTCTTTGCAGCAGTAAATCAAATGCTGGTCTATGAGGAAATTGTGCGCTCCTTTCACTGGGCTGTATTCTTTCGTGTACTGAAACAACAGGCTTTCAGAATAGACAGAGGAGCATGTTCAATAAAAGTAGCACCTTTATCAATATGATAGCAATACATTGAGGCACTGGAGGTAAAAGGCTATAGACGTCAATCTGGGAGATGTGTTTGGTGCCCTTAACACAGCCTTTGCTTCCCGTGAATTTAGGGGTCACTTTAGCAGTGGCCGGAATGAAACGGCTGTAAGAACACCATGTATGTAGTTTCAACTTATTCATATTCCCCTAGACATTCATCAGCACATTAGAGACTGTTGATGGACTAAAGTTGAGAAAAGGTATGAACCCTGTGATCCAGAATGGTGGCCTGCTAGTTAGCAGGCCACAGCGGGTTGCACAGCCGTATGTACATTTGTATCTTGAAATAATACAATTTCACCAGAGTAATCATTTTTAGTCCATTTAATTTTCTTCACTTTTCATCAATATTGTTCACTTCTTTTTTCCATCACGTCAAAAGCGGTTAAATTTGTTGCTTATTTTTGCGTGTAAATAATTCTATGTATTGCCCATCCAGGCCTATGCATGAACATATTCCGAATTTTCTTCCACTTCATACACATCCTACTCAATGCATTTCGGTAAAAACGTTCATCAGGAGTATCTGCAAGTTATAAAAATATACTCATAAGTCACATTTAATTTCCGTCCCACATAATCTAAATTAATAATCTCCCTAAATTCCCATACTTCTGTTAGTGCGAAAAAATGTGTACATATATACCCATGGATCCCAATTCCATCCCCCGCAAAGTAACCCCCTGCTATTTTATCGTGCTCAAACCATACCATGTAAACCACCATCTATCCCCTGGCCTAAACGCTCATCCTAATGAGAAAGGAATAAACAAAACCACCGTCCTTTTAACCTGTGCTTCCTAAAACAACAAGCCCCCTGACATCCAAACAAAAACCCTTCTCAACCTCAAACCACCTCAATAAAACTTAAACAACCCCCCAAAAGCAGTACTACATTACTCCCCTATCATGAGTTTGACACCATGTCCTACCCCCGTGCATACCTGATGTGAAAATCGCGGCGCTTAAGCCTCCTCTTGCGCGCACGTTGTTGCTTATGGCGACCATGCTATTCATCCCAAGTTTAAATAGATGTTACCCTCCCCACCTCTGCGGTCATTGGTGCAAACATCACTCGTGACCTCACCACCTCCCATTCTCAATCCTTAATTCTGTTTCATGTACGAACTCAATTACCCACAATACTGTGCAAATACCACCTCAAAATAAATTCCCCATTGTTATAACAGTGCTTATTTTAAATAAGTAAACATCTTTATATGTGTCACATAAACGTTCTGTGAAGTAGACAGTCCACATTTATAACTTTTCTGTGATCCAAACGCGGAAAACTGCTTTTGACGTGAAGCCCGCTGTTGTCTTTGGAACTCAATTTATTATCATGCCTTGTATCGGGGTGCTGCCGGAAAGTGAAATGACTTATATGAAGACTCAATAAAGAATGTTCCAAAGCACACCCTTGGTATTATTGTAGTTAATTTTATCATCCTTTTGCCTTGTTTGGCGTGCATGCACCCGTATTAGTGCACCGTTCCTTTAGCACCAGAACATAATTCAATCAAGAATGGTGGCCTGCTATTTAGCAGGCCACAGAGGGTTGCACAGCCGTATGTACATTTGTATCTTGAAATAATACAATTTCACCAGAGTAATCATTTTGACGTGATGGAAAAAAGAAGTGAAAAATAATGATGAAAAGTGAAGAAAATTAAATGAACTAAAAATGATTACTCTGGTGAAATTGTATTATTTCAAGATACAAATGCTACAATAATACCAAGGGTGTGCTTCGGAACATTCTTTAATGAACCCTGTGATGTCATCAGGGGTCAAATAATAATAATTATAATATTAATCCATAGCCATATCAGAGGGTGTGTGACTGCACATCCACTACCCCTGGCAATTGATAAATAGTTGACTATGCATTTGACACAACTGCCAGAACTGGAACTGCTGCTAGGATGACTCATCGAGCTCAGTGCTCTCTGCAGGCCATGAGTTCAAACACTGATAAGGAAACTCAGGCTTTCATCTTTTAAGGTTGATAAAATGAGTAACATTTAAATTGGCCTAAGTACTTCTGTTATTTACAATGCTCTGAAAAGCACATTTTGTCTTAAAGATCTACATATAAACTTTCTATTATTACTTTATGACTCTGTAGATGCCTTTCACTGAATCATCCTCTGTGTCATAGCCATTAGTTTCCCCAGAGATGGTGCAAGGAGTTACTCTGCCCTAAGCAAATAAGCAAAGTGGCATTTTACTGTTCTTCTGCCATTGTAATGACGTACATTAAAAAACGAGGAGTTGATTTAGCCAGTAATGTTATAAAAATAGAAATATGTCTAGCAAACAGATAGGCGGCACGGTTGAATTAATGTGCATAAATTGTGCTGTGCCCTATAACTCAAAAGAAAACCAATCTGATCAGTGCTTCCAAGGAATGAAGGCAGCCACCAACACCTTCTGATCAGGAATACATTCCCTATAAACTTATATACATTTTCTAGAGCACTGATGTTCGAATAAATGTCCAATCTCATAGAAGTCCACAAAAGGAAGCTTTTACTTCTTTTTTCTTTTTATTTGACAGTATTCAATCTTGACAACTGCATTCTACACCAAGTTCTTTTTCCTGTTCTTGACACTATGCCATATATTTTATTATATTATAATATATTATATATTAGTATAACTTAATGCTATACAAATTGGAATGTTGAATTGACGGGGGCATACGGAAGCAGTCTGAGGTGAGAATCTACCGGGTTTGTGTTTAGTTCCAGACTTGTAGTTTGAATGAGTGTCCTTTATCGAGGTTGGGGATACGCTATGGATAATGTGGAACTGGCATAGCGCTTGCAGTGCACTTTGTGAGGGAGACACGGTTTGTATTTGACTAGTATAGCTGAATGCTATGAGACTTGGAATGCTTAGTGGACAGGGGTATAGGTGGCTGTCTGATCCTGCTTGGTTACTGAATGGATGCATGTGATAAGGTACTGCCGATATTGATGGAGAGTTATTTTAATTCTCGATAGGTACATGTTTCGATCCGCTATACCTTGGATATGACGACATAGACGTCAGGGTAAGATTCAATATATCACCTTGGACTACCAATTGTTAGAGTTAAGGAATTCAGTGACATGATTTGGATTCATTTACAGATGTTAATGACCTGTGCTGTAATGTGTTTGGATGAAATGGGTTTATAAGAATGAGGGTAAACATTGGATTGAGTAGTGCTACCCTTGTGCTTTGACTTAGTGATGGTTATTTACAATCTTTTCAGACTAGGAATAGGACATTAGGTGTACGTATGCAAGTGCAAGTGTTGCAATTTTGGTATGGACTAATTATGATTTTTCCCTATGGCATCATATGGACACCTAACCTTTGAGCTGGTTTGATATAGGGTGGCTTGCATGCTTTCTCTGCACTTCTACACTGGGACCATCGAATTGGACTGCACATCGGATTCTGGAATGTTGGTTTTGCACTTGGTGGATTGTACTTTATGAAATCCATGTTAGGGTATCTAAGTGGGGTCACCCTGAGGAGGATTTGAAACTGTGATATCTGATATGTGTTCTCTGTTTGTAGTATCGAGAAAGTTAGTGGTGGAACCCGTACCACGACGAAACACGTGATGGCTATTGGCTACTGCTATGAATTCTGTATCTGTCAAGTTGGCATAGTGTCAAGAATAATAAAAATAATTTGGGGGCTGATTAGGATGTCGGAGACCGCCACCGACAGCCTGTCGGTGGCGGTCTTCCCACCATTCTAAGCAGCTTTCCCACCCTCCCCCCCCCAAATTTGGATGGCGGGCGGTGTGCTGGCCGGCAGAAAGCCCAACCGCCACTAATCCGATGGGCTCCTTGAGCCTGCCGGTGTGGCAGAGGGCCTCCCAATCCCTACAATGGTAGCGGTGCCTGCGAGGCACCTCCATAGGGATTTGGATGGTCCCTCCCCGCCAGCATTTCCATGGCGGTTCACCCGCCATGAAAAGGCTGGCGGGGATGGACATTGGGGGCCCGTAGCGGGCCCCCTTCCCCCTTGGCCCTTTTCTTTGGGTGTGGGGGAGCACCCCTACATATCCCTTTACCATGTGGCAGGCACCGCATATTGCCTGTCACGTAGTACAGGGATTTAAAACATCCCTTTTTTACATTGCGGTGGGTGCTGCAGCCAGCAGCACCAGCCGCAATGTAAAAGATGGGCAATGCGACCGCCACGGTGGCAGTTGCATCATTATTTGCCCTGTGGGACCGCCAACACTATTTCAGGCTGTCCCCATCCCCTTTGGGGTGGCGGGCGGACATGAGTCCGCCCGCCATCCTAATCAGCCCCTTGGTGTTGAATGCAGTTGTCAAGATTGAATACTGTTAAATAAAAAGAAAAAAGAAGAAAGAGCTTCCTTGTGTGGACTTCTATGAGATTGGATATTTATTTGAACATCAGTGCTCAGGAAAATGTATATAATGTAAATATGTCCACCATGGATTGGTGTCTCTATTAACTTCCATGGTTGTATGATGAAATTTTGCCGACAAAAATGTTGGCAATACAAATATTGCAAAGGAACACATCAAAAACACAAATATCAACTTTACATACTTTATATGTAAATGTCAAAAATATCCACAAGAAAAATATTGAAAACAACTTAGGGGCTGATTATGATGTCGGTAGGACCGACACTGACGGCACGTGGGTGTCAGTCCCACTGACATCTGCCCCTGCGGTCCGATGCGGTGGGTGGAGGCATTGGGCAGAGGGACCGTCCACGGCGCTTCTGACATGCTCAAGGAGGACATGCTCAAGGAGCCCGTCGGTGCATCATAAGGCACCATAATAACTTAATGCCGCGTAGCAGGAGGAAGAGGTGTGGCGCAGCGGCCAGGGCGGCTGACTCCAGGACACCGGGGCACACGGTTCGATCCCCCGTGCAGGTGGCAGGTTAGCCCAGCACCATGTGACTCTGGGCAATAGATCGCTAAATCTTCCCGACGGCCCCCAGCGCCTTGACACCCTTAGGAGTAATTGTTTGCGCTTTACAAATAGTGGTATCATTATCACTGGTGTCAGGCTTGGCTCCACCGTCAGGATTATGATGGCACTTGCCGCCTGCCCTTTCATGGCGGTCCGCTTGCCATAAAAAGTCAGGCGGAAAGTGACTTTGGAGGCCCCTAGCAGGGCCCCCTTCATCCCTGGCGCTATGGGGCTTGGGGGGGCACCTATGGTGCCCTCATAAACATACCTGCACACAGTGCTTGCCACACGGTGCAGGGATGTTTAAAAACACCCATTTTATAATGGCCTATGGGCGGGTGCATCGTAATCCTGGGTCGGAATCGCTTCCTAAGATCGGGTGGTTCCAGACCGATATGGTGTCGTCCGCCCGACATCATAGTTAGGCCCATCATAGTTAGGCCCAATATTCTGAAACCAATAGATAAATCTATTGTATTTGTACTTATATTCCCTATAAAAATAATAATACATTAAAAAATATATACCTTTAATATAAAATATGTACAAATTGTGTAACATAAACACTATAAAATGAAAATATATCCTTTAAAATAACTGCTAAAATTAAATATAAAATAAAAAAGTCAACTATAATTTAAAATTAAATAATAAAAAAATACAATTAATTATAATTACAAACAAATATTAGAAAAGTAAAGCAAATTGTATAACACTAAAATAAAAAATACATTACTACACACATACTATTAAAAATATTTGACATTAAATTAACTTTTAAAATCAAAATCAAAATATGTATAAAATTATAATAAAACAAAATCAGACAAAAAATTTGATGGGGGTCAAATTCACTACTCCCACTCCAACATGTGAGGTACATAAATGAAACATAGGGGGTCATTACGATGGCGGTCGGACTTTCGTCCGACCACCATCGCTGCGGTAGTGGGACCGGCCGCCTACGAGGCGGCCTACCCACCTACCGCATTACGATGTGACCACCACTGCGGCGGTCGCATCTGCCATACTTTACATTGCGGCGGGTGCTGCTGGCTGCAACACCCGCCGCAATGCAAATTAGGCACTGTTTACATTTCCCTGTACTACGTGGCAGGCACCATGCGGTGCCTGCCACATGGTGCATGGAAATGTAGGGGGGCACCATAGGTGGCCCCCAACCCCCAAGAGAAAGTGCCCGGGCTGAACGGGGGCCAGCTATGGGCCCCCAAGGTCCCTTTCCGCCAACTTGTTCATGTTCAGGTTAACCGCCATGAACAGGCGGGCGGAAAGGGATATCATGAGCACTGGCGCAATGCTGGGCAAAGTTGCTGTTCCGACAGGCAGTCGGAAAAGGACCGCCTGTTGAAACCGTGGCGGTCGGTCTTTCCGACCGCCAGGCTTCCCCAACGCTTCCCCCCGCCATCATATGACGGGTGGAAATTCGCATTGCGATGGCGGAGGGCCCGCCACCGACCAGCTGTCGGTGGCGGGCCTTCCGCCATCATAATCAGGCCCTAAATATCTTCTCTGTCATTAAAATGGAGCCCTTAGGAACCTTCCGGAATCAATTTACCTTCTTCGTTTCATTCTTTTTTTTTTTTACAAAAGCGAAGAGTTTGCTTCCTAGAAAATGTCACTTTAGCAAAGCCCATCATTTGCATCTGGACCAATAAATAGCAATTAGTGTTGATGTTATGCTGTCATTGACATAATTGGAAAAGTGTCTTCGCAGGATTGGGGGCGGTGTTATCCTCAAGAATAGATAAGGTAATGTCCCCTAACAGAATACAAATCTTCTGGGGATAGGCAGTGTTAAATTAGTTATATGGCTCAAGTAGACTCTGGAACAGGTCAAGTTGGAAACAATGATCGCTTATTAAATAATTAAAGTACAATACAGAAGGCAAAAATATTAATTAATAAAAATGCATGGCAAATCAATAGACGGAATTAGAATAAGGCTCAGTTAATTGCAGCAAAGTGTCTGGCATGAAGTCAAGTCTCAGAGTTAAATATTCAACTCCTAAGCAAGAGGCAGACTGAGTCTGGTCTCTAAATTCGGGGCAAACCAGACTTGCCACCCCCCCCTCCATAGGAAGACCTTATATAACAAAATACACAGTGGAAACTGTATTGTCAGTATAAGGTGATTGAATTGTCACAGAGATTGACAAATCAGAGTACAAAATGTAATGCAGCATCATCTAACACTATTCCAACACCATCCCCTAATTGAATATTAGTATAACCCTTTTTGACCAAGTGTCATCGGATTTTTCTGTGCAGACCAAGTTACCCTCAAACAATGACAGTCTCATAATATGAATAAGCTTACAGTGGAACAGGCAGAATAACCTTGAAGTGTTACAAAGAAAAGGAAAGCTTGCACTGGAGGTCTTTAAGAACAGCATGTCAATACAGAGCATTTCATTATGCACATTTAGCTACATACAAAGAGAGGAGAAACAGACACATATGCATCGTGGCAGCATTAAGATTTATGATGGAGTCAGAGCTGATATAAGCCTAATTCTGCCAATAACAGGAAAATACAGTTTTCGTTTTAATGCAAAAATGTTCATGATGTTAGTAGACATTATTTATGAATCAGAAAATATCTCTGTCAATAGGATAAAGATGAAATAAAACATATCTTGTTTTCCTTCAAAGCAGTTCAATTAAAATACTGCACTGTGTACAAAAAGCTGTTCTTCCTTCTGTGCTACCTTTTAGCAAGCACTAACTGTTTAGAACAAAAACCCTGACTATAAGATGTATGTTGCATAAACAAGTCAAACCTTTTTTTACTAATATTGATCAGTTTCAATATTTTGTAAAAATTGTGGCAGTAGAAACACACAGAAGTACATCTGGTATATGTTAAGGAATAAAGAGGAATCTTTTGTAAAAAAGATAATCTGTGGGAGAATGTTTTTCTTAGGATGAGAACCCTCACTTACACTTGGGTGACATGCTTCATCACAGGGTTCCCTCGTCACACCTGCAGCACACCTGCAGCACAAGGTACCTGGTGTGGGCTTTCAACTCTCAAAAAGAGAGGAGCAGAGGTGTTTTTATAGGGGGGAATAGATGAGTAAGAGATGTTCAAGTGAGGTGCGGAGTGCTAAGTTCTATCTCGCTCTTAGCAAAGATAAGAAGTGAGTGATTGAGATAAAACTGTTTCCTGGTAGACGAAACTCAGTTTTATTCTGGTGCCTCCAGTGAACAGGATCAAAAATCTGAATTACCAGGTGCAATAAAAAATAGGTACCCAATACGGGGTTCAAGGGCATTCGTCAGGACCAAAAAAAACTATAAGTACCTCTGCAAATCATTCTGTGTAAGACATATATACTGGCCTCATTATAGTAGGCCAGAGGATACAGACAAATGGCCCACAGTATTTCGATCACGGGGTCCACTGCTGTATGGGATGAGGAAGCAAAAAGCATATTTTTTTAATAATAAGCATTCAAACAACAGGCTGTCAAAAAAGGGGTGATTCGGTGATCAAAACTGTGAACCTCCACCACCCCAATTCACACTAGAGTTAAAACAGGGGATAGAGGTATTTCTTATCCATAATCAATATCGCATTTATTCACTCTCAAGCTTTAAAGACTGACTATCACGGAGGGCTGTATTTTTAGAAAAAGATATAGACACATTTGATTAGAAGGTAGACAGAGTCGCAAATGGTAACATCATGTAGTTTTTCAGATCTTATATGTAAATCTTAGGGGCCGATTACGATGCCTGGCGGACCAAAGTCCGTCCGGCATCATTCGGGAACTGGAACCGAACGACCTTCAGTCGTCGGTTCCAGCCCAGGAATTAGGATGAGACCGAACCCTGTTCGGTTGCAATCCTATACTTTGCTATTTGAGCGTGCATTCCGAACAGAATGCATGCTCTCATAGCAAAGAGCAGGGTTGCAGTTCCTCCCTGCACCCCCTGGCAGGCACCTCAACGGGAGGGCACCACAGGTGCCCCCTAGGCCGCCTAATGGGGGGCCCTCAAAGCTGCTTCCCAATGCCTTTTTGTGCCGGAAAGGCCGGCACAAAAAGGCAGTGGGAAACTGCCATCGTAATCCCTCGGCTGGAAAGAGCCAGCCGGGGGATTACTGTGGGCCTTCCAAATTGGCAGACGGGCTCTCCGAGCCCATTGTAAGGCATTCTGAAGACTGATTCGGATTCCCTTCCTATCGAGACCATCGAAATGGCTCGGTCGTAAGGGAATCCGAATCGGTGATTATGATGCGGGCAGGAGGGCTCCGTCTGACGATCGGAGCACTTCCTGCCCGCATCGTAATCGGGCCCTTAGTGTCTTTTGTTCAATAGGGCCTGAGTGTAGCATCATCCTATCCATCTCACTGTTCCTGCATATGAAGCAGTTCCAGTTGGATCTTTAACTATCAATATATTCAGAAAGGGAGTGTCATGCTCTCATTGTTCATGTAAGTTTTAAGACAAGAGGATATATATTCCCATGCTACCAATGGCATCCTGCAACCCCCAAATGTATGAAAGTCAAAGCTCCGCTCAGTATAGTGAGAGTGGACAGGGAGGTGGGGGGCGGAGGCTCCACTCAGTGTAGCATGAGCCAACTCGGCAGGTCCGCCCGATGTGGCATGAGCAGACAAAGATAGAGGCAGTATTTATCATGAAGCGGGCAGCAGAGTATGCTGTCCCACTAAGGACCTCGGTCTTGTCTAAGCTACCATGATACTAATGGCAACCTGAGCCGAAAAAGAGGAGGGGGTGGCCACCGCCTCCACTCAGTATGGCGTGCTATGGTCCAATAGTTCAATCTCAAAGTTTTGCTGAGCTATGGCCTTTTAGTTTGATGTCACCAAAACTACTTGGTGGCAATATTGAACACATTGCATGGTTACCTATCATGTATCCTCAGTGTATCACACACAAGATGTCAGCTCGTGAATACTGATGGTTAGGCCTTACTTTCCATTGAAAAGATATTCTCTGTTTTCTTAATATCATTGACTCCGTTTGATGAGTCTGCACAGAATGTTTCAATAAAAAGCTTATCCAAATTGGGTTTCACATAGTAAATTGTGTGCGTATTCTTCAAGTGGGGCTAAAAATAGGGAGTGGTCAAAAAAGTGACACTTCCAACTGTGTCATCCTTGGGAGTCTTTCCTTTCTGGTAGAGAATGAAATGGCTAAAGGGAATTACACCAAACTTGGTATGAAAGTAGAATTTTACTCAAGTAAGTGCCTTTTCTTGGTTTGTCTGCACACCATTTCCACCTTTGCCAACTGCAGAATTGCGAATCTGGCTGTAGATTCTTGCCTCCAGCCAGGACATCCGCCCAAACCCACCACAGGAGGCCAACCCTCACTACACATGGCTTTTGGCTGTGTGCAACAGTGGTTAGGAACAAGGAATGACCTCTTCACTCAACGCATCAGGACTTTCTTGTTATTTTGAAAATCTTTTTGCTTTATATAATTTTTTAATAGACTTTTTGTAAACTATTTTTGTTAAACTGATCTTTAGTGCTCTTCTTCACTTCTTCAAACTTGTGAAGAAGGTTTTGTGGCAGATTTTTAGGTGCTTGTTCATTGCATGTTGTCTTTTTAGTTCGCCAAACAAAGTTTTATTCTGCATTTATTTTCGTACGTGGAGAACATCTGCAACCTTGCGTCTTCTTCTTTGTCTGTAGCTTGATGTTCTTTGGCAGAACGGTTTTCTATTCCCCTTCATTCTGTCACAATTTTTCCAGTTCCACTTGATACAACTAATTTAGGTGCATGACTCGTAGGAGTTTGATCATTCCATTCGTACCAAAAGAATACATTCCAAGATGTCCATGCTGCAGGACCTTGTCACACACATTGCATGTCATTTTTCACACGTTTAATTTCTTCGCTCCTTTGAGCTGTGTGAAAAATTTTCAAAACCCAGATTTTTGTGCCGAATGATCTGCGTATCCACCTTTGTAAGTTTTTGCCATTTCTAATTCATCATCTTCTTTATGTATCACAGCAGACGACTGCCATTGACTAGATCCTGATACTTGCCGGCTGTGCCCAATTGATTGCGCAGACATGGCCTCTGAAAAATGGTGTCCTCCCAATGATGGGTTCCTTTTTTCCACTGGCCTGTGTCATTTTTTTATTGATTTGTGTGGAGTGTTCAAGCAATCAGATGCCCTATTTTTTGTTTTGCTTTTCAGGTTTCTCCATGGCACCTCCAAGATCAATTGTACGGTACTGCAATCCTTTTTTTGGGTCCACGGCTGCTGCACGATCACAGAGGCTGGAATTCCTTCCTGAGTACCTCGAACTCAAAAATGACTCCTGCGAACCACAGACATTTTTTTTAATTTGTGTTGGGGAAACAAAAACTAATTGAATGAAAGGGGGCATTTATAGAGGGCGTGGCTACTCCAATGAGTATCGTGACGCTGGTGGGCAAAGCCCAGGTATGCAACCCCACACAGAAGGCTCATACCCCCTTCAGAGAAACAACATGTTTTGAGTTGTTTTCAGGAGGTAAGCTCAGCAGCAATTGAGCCCTGTTCTAGGGGGAGCTCTTTGGACACCCTTAAAACGTGGGATAACCAAGAATGGGGAAGAAGCAGAGCGCAGTACCCTGCAAGGAGTATACTCAGTGAATCTCTTTGCCAAATAGCCAGGCCTGGAGAGAAACACTGCTCAGTGAACCATCACTAGTGCTTTGAATAGAATCTGTTTCCTGATGGGCAACTAATGCAGGGCCTTAAGTGCAGCTGCCGTCGAAACTCACCTAGGCAAATGAAGAGGTAGCCTGACTGCTGCATTTTGTACCACCTGCAGGTGCTTCACGAAGGCTTCAGCTCCCCCTAAGTACAAGACATTTGTGTAATCTAGGCGCGAGGTGACCAAGGTGTGAATCACTACTCTTCTCGACTCCAAAGGCAGGAGGGGGACACTTCTAAATAGTACGGAGCAGCGCAAAGCATTGGCCTACCATCGCAGAGATATGATCCCTTGTAGAGAGGGTATTATCCAGCTTCACTCCTAAGTTTTAACCACTAGGGAAGGGACCGGCGGGGCTGGGAATGCAGGGGGCCAGAGATCTCCCCACCAGTTGGATGCATAAGACCCATAATCTATGTCTTCTCTGCCTTGCATTTGATTTGACTGCTCTCCATCCAATCAAAGACAGCATGCATGGAGAGGAACTTGCCTGGCCTCAAGATGGGTGCCATTTAGGCGAGCTCCTTCAGCCATCTTATCAATCCTGCATAATCCTCGTCAGTCGCACCATTAAGAGTGTCACAGAGTGCAGCCCCATCCTCTGTATGTTTTGAGGTGCCTGGTTTCGCCACGCTTCCTGCTAGCAACCAACTTCGGGAGACCATTGCAGACGGGAGTGGTCCTTCCTGCTAGCATGCCTGGTGGCCCATGAGGACTGTTTTAACCACAGACCTGTTGGCGTGGGAGGTGCCTGGGATCTCGCCGTGTGCGGAGAGGCAGTTGGAGACTGAGGGACCATGGACAGCGCACTGCAGCTTGCGCTTCACAACCTGCACAGTTTCCGGTACTGGTATCTAGGCGTGATTGCCCAGTGAGAGGACCCAGCGGCGATGTTATTATCGACTGGGGGACTGTGCTGGGCCCTTCACGAGGGCCGTAATAGATGCTGAGTGCTGCTGGGATCTAACTCAGTTCTGCTGCGTTGAGTGAGCTTGCTGTTGGACCTGTGCCCCCCTGAGGAGATGGATATTGGCAGCGGCTTGCCACTACGCTTGCCGCGGAGCAACTGGGAGAGGCGGCCCATGCGTAGATTTGCCTCCTCGTTGCTTTGGGTAGTGGTGGCCTGAGTGGAAGTTGGCCATAGTGAATGACCTACATAGCGTATGCGGCTCCCAACGGTGCAGTGCAGTAGGAGCCGCATTGGTCTCTACTTCTTGGAGTGAAGGACTGTGAAGGGGTCAATCAATGAATCAATCAGGTTTCTTACAAAGCGTGACTACTCACCTGTGAGGGTCTCAAGCAGGCCTGGCCAAAAAAACTCTGTAGAGTTCCACAAGTGGCGGAGTGCAGTGCGCACGCTGGTCTTCCTGCCACTCGGGTAGAAATTCTACCCAAGCAGCAGCTCGTGCTTGCAAACTTACCGTTCACGAGCACGAGCGGGGAAAAAACTCTGCTGCACTACGCAAAGCGGAGTTTTCTGCACTCCTCGAGCTCTGCGGAGCGCTGAGTGCAGAAAACTCTGCAAACTCCGCGAACAGAGCGGAGTTCACCGCCCAGGCCTAGTCTCAAGGCACTGAGTAGGGGGGTCTGCGGTTCAGTCGAAGAGCCAGGTCTTGAGGTCCTTCCTGATTTACGGCTGTGATGGTGATTGCCTGAGGTGCAGAGCCTGGGAGTTCCAGGTCTTCGCAGAGAAGTAGGAGAGGTATCTTTCTCCAGCCATGGTCTTGCAGATTTGTGGGATGGTGGCCAGGGCCAGTTGGGCAGAGCAGAGATGTCTGGTTGGAGTGTAGAATGAGAGGCGGTGGTGGAGGTATGCAGGTCCAGTGTTGTGGAGGGCTTTGTAAGCGTGCATGAGGAGCTGGAAGGTAATTATTTTGTTGATAGGTAGCCAGTGAAGGTCTTTCAGGTGGCCTGTGATGTGGCTGTGGCATGGGATGTTCAGGTTGAGTCTGGGGGAGGCATTTTGGATGTTCTGCAGTTTCTTTTGGAGTTTCTGGGTGGTGCCGGCATAGAGTGCGTTGCCGTAGGGTTACATAGGGGCCCAAGATACTTTGACACGGTCTGCAATATTGCTTGATGAGGACCGCTTGGCTCTATTTGGTTCTGCTGCAGAGCTGCTGGTGCTGGTAGTTCATCATGGCCCAGGGAGGGGCCACACTTGTTATACTTCAATAATGTGCTCCTTAAGCCTGCTTTCTTATTATCCCTCTCTTAGACCACACGTAGTATTGGCAGCAACTGGTATGGTGCCCCGTAGCTGTGATGCACCTTTATTACACATTTTGCATAAATAGTGCCCTTACATTGACGTGGCGTAATTGCGGTGGCAGTTTGCAATTCCCAGCTGTAAATACCCTATTCAAGTGCTGCCACGCGCTGAATGCCTCCTGGATTTGGTGGATGTGGTATCCCCTGCTGTTCTTGCTACAATGGGGAAACCTGATCAAAATCAACCTAAACTGGAGTTTGAGCAAAGTAAACCGACTAGGGCATGAGAGGATAGCACGACGACGTCTGAAATGTATCCTGATACACCAAGCATTGAGCTGGGAAGTGATCCACGGCAAATTCTGACAAAGATGCAGCAGAGTCTTGCCACAATTGATTGTAAGATGGACTCCCTATCCTATAGAATAGACAGAATGTCAGATCATATTGATTAACACACAGAACGCCTTGGTATGGTGGAGAGGAGGGTATTGGATGCAGAGGATGTCCAGGCCACTCCTGTGGGAAGTCAGAAACAGATGGAGAAACTCATATTGACACTGCAAACCAAGACTGAAGACTTGGAAGTCCACTCTTGGTGGACCGAAGCTGGTGGCTAAGCCTCGTCCAATTATAGTGCGTTTAATTAGTATAGAGACAGTGATGCCACACTACGTCATGCTAGAGAATTAAAGACTGTTCGCTTTGGGGGAGCGGAGCTTTTCATTTTCCCTGATTTCACCCCACAAGTGCAAGAGGCTAGAAGGAAGTTTCTGCTAGTGAAACGGAAGCTACCTGAACTACATATGGAATATGCCATGCTTTGCCCGGCACATCTAAGAGTAACTGTCGATGGAAAGTCTAAGATATTTAATGATCCAAGGGCTTTATAACAATTTCTTAAATGATATAAAACTACTAGAGCTGGTCGTGGGTCATGGGAACAGGCGGCGGAGTGTCAGGCATCTTCCCACGGGCTCGATAAATAGGATTAATGATTTCTTCCAATTGTGTCTCAGGTATAACGTTTGCCTTTTACACTTTTCAGTTTTTTGGAATGTCAAAGATATGTTTCATTATGTATAGTTGTTTTATTACTGACATGGCAGAATTGCTGTATTTTGATGCCTCTTACTGCGTGGTGCCTTGAGTGAGTGTTTTTTCTGCACTGCATGCCTTTTGGGTGTCACTGACCATGAGTTGTATTGGATATTGCTTTACAGGGCACTCTTGTAATACCCTGTGTGAGAATGCTCCTTTTTGGGCATAGGGGTAGCATTATTGTATGTTTGTTATGACTGGATTGATGTTGGCTGCAGCTACACCATCCATTAACAGCCCTCCAGTGACTTTTAGTTGCAGGAGTGTTTGGGTGGTAGCATTTGCCCTCATGTGTGTTCCACATGGTTTTTTTAAGGGTATGTTGGTTGGGTATTTGTGAGGGAGTGGGGTGGGATATGAGTAGCTATGTTGCATGTTGGGGGACATGGCGTGGGTGGGGGGGAACATCAGCTTTCAGTTAATTAGGTTGCACAGACATGAGCAGAAATGTAATAACCTAATTGGTTACATTTACTTGTTGTTTGTAGGTTGGTTTGGAGATGACTAATGGGATGGCAAACACTGATATTGCAACTGAACATATGGCAAGGCTCTACTTTTCGACCTGCAATGTTAGAGGGTTGAACGATAGTTGCAAGATCCGTAAAGTGTTATTGTACTTACAGCGCCACAGATTGATGTAGCTGTATTGCAGGAGACGCACTTGGCCCCTAATACTGGGCTGCTTACTCACAGGTTTATGCGTGGTGAGTGCCGAGCTGCTGGATTCACTACTCACACATAGGGGGTCGTAGTGTAGGCTCACCGTGGTTCTGGAATTAAGTTACAGGATGTGTGTGTGGACACAGGAGGATGATATGTAGTTGTTTGTTGTCGCAGGTAACAATATGATGCCGTTTTGGTGGGGATTTACAGACCCTAATATGATGATCCACAGTTTTATCACTCCCTACACATTAAGTTAGCTAGCTATGAGAATCTCTCGCAGATGTGGGGCGGTGATTTCAATTGCATACAGTTCCCTGATTTGGACTGCTGCAGAGGCCCCGGAGACGGCCTTCAGCAGCAGCCCGCCCTATAGCTGCGAAGTCTGAGGATAGTGGCCTTGTAGACGCATGGCACAATTGTTTCCCTCAGGGTTGGAGTATACTCATTATTCCTCTGTGCATGATATTCATAAACACATTGACTATTGGCTTGTTTCCCGTAGTTTGTTGTCTAGAGTGAGCCAGTATGAGCACTTACCTCGTACATACTCCGATCATTCACCGGTGCTGTTGGTCCTGAATATCTAGAACCTGCCACTGCGGGCATTCTCCTGGCACTTTTCACAATATTCTCTGCTTGATGCAGTGTTTCATGAAGAGCTAGCACAAGTTATTGATTAATTTTTCTCCACTTACTTAGGCTCAGATACACAAATGGCTACTATTTGGAGACTTTTAAGGCCCACATTCACTGGATTACTATTTCAGAACATGCAAGGGTACTTTGTTCCATTCGAGATCATTTAGTAGAGCTGGAACGCACTTCTCAGGTGACAGTGGAGCCCCAATTATTAGCTCATATTAGGGCAAAATTAGATGGGTTTAATGAGTTAGCCCAGAATTAGGTGACACACTTGGGGAGGTATGCTACTGCCAGGGTCTATGGGGAGGGAGAGCGGCCTAGTGCTTATTTGGCATCCTTGGTTAGACCTAGCCATGAAGAAAATGAAGTGCTGATTGTGCTGGATGAGCGGGGGAGCCTGTGCGTGGTGCTGCACAGGTTGCAGAGAGATTTCGGAGATATTACGCGAATTATACACTTCGCTAATTACTTGCGATGAACAGGCTATGGCCCACTACCTGTCCCACATTGCTATGAAATGGTTATCTAATACTCATAGAGAGTGGCTCATTGAAGGATATGCCTAGTGGCAAGGCGCCTGGTACGGATGGCCTCACTGAAGCCTTCTATAAGGCCTATCAGGATAAACTCATTCATCACTTAGTTAACCTTTTTGAGGAGATGGTACTTGGTGGCACTATGCCTCCGACCATGCGGGAAGCATTGTTGATTACCCTACTTTAACCGGGCAAGTCAGCTGCAATTGTTCTTCTTATCAGCCAGTATCACTTCTTAATACAGATGCAAAGCTCTTTGCTAAAGTTTTAGCCAATAGACTGGTGCCCTTATTTCCTAGACTTGTTTGTCTCAGGCCGTGCACTTATTTACAATCTTCACACCCGTGTGTACATGCTGCAGCCATCTTTTGAGATGCAGAGAAAGCGTTTGATTCAGTTTAATGGGAATTTATGCTGGCAGTCCTGTGACACGTAGGGGTTGTCGATATCTTCCTGAAGTTAGTCCGAATCTTATATAAGGATCCAGTGGCACGTATGAGAGTAAATGGCTTGATTTTGGCTCTGATTACGGTTATGGGAGGCATGCGCCAGGGGTGTCTACTGTCCCTACTTTTATATGCCCTTGTGGGGGAAACATTAGCTTGCACGTTGAGAGGATGTCAAGCTCATCACTGTATTCGATTCCCACATTATACTCTTATAGTCTCTGCATATGCGGATGATATACTTATGTATGTCCGCGAACCGGAATGTAACTTGTCTCCAATTCTGTGTGAAGTGGTGCAATCTGGAGGGCACTCTGGACTACATATTAACTGGAGTAAATTGCTTATTTTCCCATTTACTGAGGCTACGGCGCCCATCCAGATAGAGTTTCTGCTTCAATGGACGACAGAACCTGTTTGCAATTTAGGTGTCCAGGTCCATACTGATCCGGAGGTAGTCATACGCGAAAATTATGGCAGGGCTGTGCAGCGTCTTTCCAAAGCAGTTGACAGATGGGTGCGTCTTTCGCTCTCACTTATTGGTTGTATAGCAATCATGAAAATGGTTGTGCTTCCATGCTTTTTGTTTCTCTTTGCTAATAAACCGGTTTTACCAAGAGCACTGATCCATTTTATATGCTCTTTACTGGTGCATCTGGCATAAGTTGCTAACAGCCTCATGTACAGTAGGCCACACTTACTCTACCTTATTCTGCGGGTGGGCTTAATGCACCTATGTTTGAGGCATAGTATAAAGCAGCACAGAATATGTTTGTGCATTTCTGGCTACATGGCCCGTTGGATTTGCCACATTTATACCTGGAGAAGGATGGAGTGGCTCCTCTGTCCCTTCCCCAGTTTCTGCTTGATAAGCCGGAGCATCTCTTTCATACTATTGACCCTGTCACCTCACGAGATACCTCTTGAAGGAATTAGCAGATTTGCAGCAGGTATCTTTGCTTTATTCCCCACGGTTACCCTTGGAATGGTGCGAGCGGTTCCCAGTAGGAAGGGAGAGTGAAGTGAGGGAGGCGCTACTCAAACTCGGAATAACTTACATGGGCTATTTTTTCATTGATAGGGTGCCTCGCGATTAGGAACAGATTAAGCTAGAAGTAGACAACCCAAAGTTCCTTAGCCAATTTCATTATTACTGTGCACGTCATTCGTTGCTCACCGTGTTGCGCACCCTGTTAAATGATGAGTTGTCTGAACCTCTGGAAATGGCCCCTCTCACTTATATATTGCAGACCCAGTCTCCCTGAAGAGCGATATCAAAAATATATGCTTTTGCACAAGAGGGTAGGTGCCCTGGATTCTCTAGGGCTCGTCAGGAATAGCAAGACGAATTGGGCACAGAAATAACCAAAAGGCAATGCGCTTACCGCTGCTTGGTGATTCGTACCATCTCGTTGAATGGGTGTCATCGACTGGTGCATTTTAATATCTTAATCAAGTATATTATACTCCGGCACGCTTGTTCAAATATGGATTGAGGGAAGATTCCTTTTGCCCTCGGTGAAGGGCAGAGGGTGCTGGCTTTACGCATATGGCATGGAATTACCCTGGGGTACATTGTTTTTGGCTTGCAATATTGGACATTTTGTGTGATATTACGGGTGATACACTGTCCAGAGCACCTCTCTTGGCACTATTGGGCTACGATTGCGATGAGCCAAAGCCTTTTCGGCAGCTGATGGTGCTGGGCCTTCTGTTAGAGAGGTGAAGAATCACTGTGCGATGGATGAAAGGGCCTCTGCCAACGGTATCGGAATGGCACACTGACATGACATATTGCAACATACAATCTGATGTTCATAATGCACTTATACCACCATGCAGCCATCCACGAGACATATGGGGTCCATTTCATGCATACTTGATCTGTATGGGTGAAGTCACTGTGAGAGAGGACAATCGGGGGGACGCTATGTGAAAAAGTAGTTACAAGATTATGTTAGTTATGGAAAGTATTGTATGATACAGTGCTTTCTGAGATATGCACCCTGTTGTGTCTGTCTCGAGTTGGGATAGCACCCTTGGGGTTTGAGATTATGACATTGTGCTGTTAATGATCACTTTTGGCGTTCCATGTCTTAGTTTCCCTTCCATTAGAATGGCTGACCAGTCACTCATTTCTGCTCTAATGTCATACCCATTATGTTTCTTAAAATCTTATCATGTTTATTCATCTAACTGCTCTGTGCTGTAACTGAATTCCCATAAATGCTGCATTGTTCATTAATATGCAAAATGATAAATAACGTTTTTTAAAAAGACAGCACGCGTGCAGTTGGATATAGGAGCTGCGATAGAGGCTGGCAGACCCTCGAAGGCAAAGAGCAGCTGAGTGTCATCAGCATAGGAAATGATTTTACATTCAAACGACTCGACAACATAGGCCAAGGGGGCCAAAAAGATGTTTAAAAGGGTAGGACTTGAATGATGAACCCTGTGGGACCTCTTGGTAACTGCACAACCTTCAACGAGAACAGAGCGAGCCAGACTGATTGCCCTTTGGCGGTCAGGAATGACTTGCACCTATCCCTCACAGAACCTCCCACACCTAGAGAGGAAAGACTGTGCAGGAGGATAGTGTGTGCAACGTGTCAAATGCAGCAGACAAGTCGAGAAGGATTAACATCTATTTAATATAGTCAGATGTATTCATCACTGCTGATTCCGTGCTATGACAGGACAAAAACCAGATTGACTGAGATGTAGCAGTTTGCCCTCCTAAATATATTCTGAAAGCTGAGCATTGACTAGCTTTTCCAGCATTTTGTGAAGGCCGGTGTCGTGTTCTTTGCTGCAAGGACCACACAGGAGACCAGGTAGGCTTTCCGACTTCTTTATTATATTTACATTGTGTGCGCTGCCCACATGCACGTCTGCTCTTCTTCGCTGCTCCTACCGGACTGCCCTTCCGCCCCTTGACCGGAAGTGGTGTCCAGTTGCTTCCCTGCCCTCTTGCCCAGTGCAGGGTCCTAGTGCCTTCCACCCAGGCCACTACATCTCCCCCTTTTGTCACACAGGAAATCAGTCGAGGGAAGAGAGGGAAAATAGAACTTGTAGAGATAGTGAAACAGAAAAGAAGAGAGAGAGGAAAAAGAAACAGAAAAAGAAAAGACAATGAAAGAAACTCGCTCCCAAGAGGAAACGACACGTGTGTCCTCCTCACTACATTTCTTCAATGAGTCTCTTTGGCCTTCTGCTCGCTCTCTTTGGACAAGTCTCTTCCTGTTGTTCGTCTGCTCTCCCTTCACCCTTGTCCTTTCCTTTCCCGTTGTGATCTGTCGCTCCGTCTTCTCCACTTGCAGTATCTTGGCCCTCTTCGTTTACCGTCTTCAGCCCTTTGAAGTGAGAACTGTTCCGTGTTATTTGGTGGTATTCTGATGCCGCTGTAATCATCGGGCCCTTCACTTTTATGATCGTGAGAGGTTCCTTTGAGAACACGCTGTCAGACTTTCGTTGTTGTCGCTGATGTACTACCACAGCGTCTCCTTCTTTGAGGTGTGACTGGGTGGCATGACGCCTTGCGTCAGCATATGTTTTCATTTTTTCCTTTGCTTCCTTGTCTTTGGCTGCAATGTTGCTGTGCTCAGACGGCCCTTTTGCTTCGATCTGTGGTAGTCTTGTTCTGCTGGTTCTCCCCAGTACTAGCTCAGCCGGACACTTTCCCGTGGAGCCATGTGGTGTGTTTCTGTAGTCTCGCAGAACCTGGCATAGCGCTTGTCCAATGGAGATCTGTGCCAGTTTTGCTCGCTGAACCGCCTTCTTGATGTTCCCCATGAAGCGCTCCACCATGCCGTTCGCTTGTGGCCACAGCGGCGTCACCTTCCGGTGATGAATGCCCAGGTAAGACAAACTTTCTGAATTCTTCTCCTGAAAATGGAGGACCATTATCCGTTTTCAGTGTTTCTGGGGAGCCCCATGCTGCAAATATGTCGTCCATGATTGGTAGTGTCGCTGTTGCTGACGTTGAGGACACTGGTCTCACTATGGGAAATCGTGAGTATTCATCAATGATCACGAGCAGGTAGGTGCCCGTCTCTAGCGGCCCGAAGAAGTCAGCCGCTAGCGTTGTCCACACTGCTCTTGGAAGTTCTGACATTTGTAGTGGTTCTGGGCTAGCTGGCTGTCCCGTTACCTGACAGACGTGACACGTCGCGATGGTGTCTTCCACCATTTTGTCCAGGCCAGGGAACCATACTTTTTCCCTCAGCATCTTTTTCGTCACCACCATTCCACGGTGTGACTCGTGTGCCACATTGACAGTCATTCTCCTTAATGAGCTTGGTACCACTATCCTTGTTCCTCTCATCATTATTCCTGTTTCTGTCTCTGAGAGTTCCTCGTGTATTTTCTTTAACGCCAGCATTTCCTCCTTGTTTACTTCTTCTTCCCAGGTGCAGTTATTGTTGATTTGTCTCCATCTCTGCATCCTTGTCGTTTCTTTAGCTAGCTGCAAAGTGGCATCCTTGGCTGTCTCTTGCTCCAGTTCCGCTATTGTTATTGGCGCTGGAGTGTTTTGCTTCAAGACAAAATTTAAATATTCCTCAGCCATTGATGTGATCTCTGGTGACTGTGGCAAAGGGTGTCTTGACATGTAGTCAGCCGGGTTGTGTTCTTTCCCCGGCTTGTGCACAATCTTGAAATCATAGTCCATCAACCTTATGCCCCAGCGCTCAATGCGCGGCGGCATCTTCGCTGCTGGATTGCCATAGATTGTCACCAGAGCTTGATGATCTGTGATGATGGTGAACGACTTCCCGTAGATGAACATGTGATAGTGTTCACATGCCCATACCACTGCCAGGCTTTCTTTTTCTGGTTGAGAGTATGCTCTCTCGATATCGGACAGGCTTTTGCTTGCATATGCAACAATTCTTCTCGGTGAGTCTCTCCCCGGCAGATGTTGCGCTAGTATTGCTCCTAACCCTACTGGGCTGGCATCTACCGTTAGTTCCGTGCATAGCGACGGGTCAAAGTAGGCGAGGTGATCTACAGTCATTACAGCCTCTCTGATGGCTTCAAATGCCCAGCGGCACTCTTGAGACAACACGAACTTCTGACTTTGCTTTGTTAACTCCCGGAGCGGTGTGCTCACTGTGGCAAAGTCCTTGATGTACCGAGCACAGTAGCTGGCAAGTCCTAGGAATGACCTCACTTCTGCGACATCCTTGGGAGCCTTCATGTCTTTCAGCGTTTCTACTTTGCTGGGATCCGGCCTCATCCCTTTCTTGGAGAAAATGTGACCGAAGAATACCAATTCACTTTTCCCAAGTTCACACTTGTCTGCGTTTAGGGTTAATCCCGCTTGTTCCAGCTGTAGACATACTTGATGCAGTGCTCGGTCATGTTCCTCATCTGATCGCCCAAATACTAAAATGTCATCACTATAGTTTAGGCTGTTCTTCACCGGCCTTATCACCTGCCTTATTGTTTCTTGAAATATTTCTGCAGCCGACGAAATGCCAAAGCTCAGTCTCTTGTAGCTAAATAGCCCCATGTGCGTTGAGAATGTGGTAATGTATCGTGACTGTTGGTCCAGCTCCAGTTGGTGGTACCCTTTGCACAAGTCTAACTTTGAGAATGTGCATGCACCCTTGAGACAGCTGATCATCTCATTGAGATGGGGCCCTGGGTGCCGTTCTCGCTCGATTGCTGTGTTTGGTACCCTCATGTCCACACAGATGCGAATCTTGGAGGTGTTCTTTTTCGGGACTGCCACTATCGGAGACACCCAAGGCGTCGGCCCTTCTGCAGGCTCAATGATGTCCTGGGCTAGTAAGCTTTGAATTTCCTCTTCTGCTTGCGGTTGCAGGTGTATCGGCACCCGCCGATGATGCTGTGCAATTGGTTTGACCGCTTCGTTAATGTGCAGTGTTATCTGTTTTCCTTTTAACTTCCCTAGGCCCTTCAGGAGGGCCGGATGTTTTTGCAAAATGTTCCCTTTTATCGACATGTGTTATGTCATCGCCAGTAGACCCATCACTTGTGCCGTGACATTGCTTAGGAGGCACGGTGCTGGGACGTCACCTTTCAGCACATGTACCTCTTCTTGGCTGCACCTTTCCTTGTACGTTAGTGTCTCCGTGAACTTCCCCATGTTCTCTACCGGCTTCTTGGAACCCCATGTGAACACATCAACCGTGGACGGTGATAGCGGCGGCTTCACTTTCATTTTCATGTATTCTGACATGCACATGATGTTGCATGTGGCCCCGCTGTCAAGCACGAACTGAGTGCTGTGCTGTGCCACTGCAATGTCCACTGTTGCTGTTTTCTTTATTTTGTCTTTTTCCACGAGGTGAATGTGCTCTTGTTCTTGGCCCTGCTTGGGGGCGTCAGCCATGAGATACAGTTGTGCCACCCTCACAGGTGCTGTTGCTTCTTCTGACTCATCAGAGGAACTGCGGTTTGCCGTTTCCATGTGCCGGGCGTATCGATTGTCGGTCGGCCGTGGTCTCGCTGCTCTGCCCCGCTCGTTCCTGAACTGCCTGCTCATGCAGGCGCTTGCGAAGTGATTTTCCCTGTTGCATTTTCTGCATCTCTGGCCCATCGCAGGCAACATGCGGGAAATCCAGTCCGCATCTGTAGCATGACGTTTGTTCATTCTTCTTTGCAGTCGAGGCCACCGGGTATTTTTTCTTTTTGACATTTCCCGTGACACGATTTGCCTGTTCTACTCTTTTCTCCTTTCCCAGCTGAATCTCTTTGGCGTGTGCTGTTGCTCTCGCTTCCGCATGAGCCATGGTCAATATCTTTTCCAGTGTTGTCGGTTCTTTCAGGACCCGTGCACGGAACTCTACAGACTGACAGCCCTCAATGATGCGTTGTCGTATGGCTTGCTCATTGTCGAACTTGTCAAACTCGCAGTACGTGACCAGTTTCCTCAGTCGTGTTGCGAAGTCATCAAGGGACTCCTCTGTTCTCTGACACGCTGTGTTGAAGGTGTATCTTTCAAAGTCGATGTTCCGTTGCGGGTCAAATTTCTCTGTGAGACACTGTATCACCCCTTTGTATGTCGCCGTCTGCTCGCTGGGAAATGTTATGAGCAAATCCTCGACTTCATCCCCTGCGAGATTGAGAAAAAGGTCCAGTTGTTTGCTGTTTGCCACGTCGGTGGCCCGCATGTAGCGTTCGAACTGCCTAATCCATCTCTCCCACCTGATGCCAGCTTGTGGTTCTGACAAGCTGAATGGTAGCGGTCGTCTGAATATCGCTTGTGGATTCTTCTTCTCACTTTCGGTGTCAACCATGTTCACTATGTTCTGCTGAGGTGCAGCTCCTGTGCAGGCTTTTCCTGTAGCCCTTTCCTGTCTTGTGGCGACAGCAGTGCTTTATTCTCTGTCTTTCGCTTTGTTGCCACTTTACATGCACTTTATCTATGTAATTCACTTTCTCTCTTTGTTTCTTTCATGCACCCTTGTGTTGGGTGTTTCTACTTTCTTCTTGGTTCACTTAGAACTGGCCTCCTGGCCTTTTTTTTTTACTTTCGGCACTTATTTTCCTTTTTGCCTGACTTAAAAATGGCCTCCCGGCTTTCCTCTTTCCTTATTGGCTGGTTTGCCTGTCCTCAAAATGGCCGCCGGATCTCGCGAGACCGAGATTTCCTTTCGCCTGATTTAAAAATGGCCTCCCGGCCTTCCTCCGCGCTGATTGGTGCTCCTGCCTGACCCCAAGATGGCCGCCGCGTTCGCGCGAGATTTGGCTTCAAATCTACATGCGAACCGGGCTCTCCTCAGTGCGGCGGCGGCAGGGACGCGGTCGGGTGCACCGTGATGCCCTTGCTTTCCTGAGCGCTGCTGCTCACTTGGGCGCTTCTTACCGCGCTTTCCAGACGCCGGGCGATCTTCTTTCTTCTGCTCTCGGACCAGGGTGGGCTCCTGGCTTCGTTGTCCTGCGACCGGGTGGGCTCCGGATGTCGCAGTTGATCCTTCTCTCCTCCCGACTCTCCTGCAGCGGGCGGACCAGGGTGGGCTCCTGGTTCTGGTCTTCCGTTCTTCGAGGGACCGCGGTTCACTCGTTTTCGATGGCGCTTCGGCATCCCACCACTCTCATCGCCAGATGTCGTGTTCTTTGCTGCAAGGACCACACAGGAGACCAGGTAGGCTTTCCGACTTCTTTATTATATTTACATTGTGTGCGCTGCCCACATGCACGTCTGCTCTTCTTCGCTGCTCCTACCGGACTGCCCTTCCGCCCCTTGACCGGAAGTGGTGTCCAGTTGCTTCCCTGCCCTCTTGCCCAGTGCAGGGTCCTAGTGCCTTCCACCCAGGCCACTACACCCGGGAGCAGAGAATTGGGCCTGTGTTTGCAAAAAATGCTAGGGTCTAATGCAGGCTTCTTAAGCAAAGTGACCACTTTGGCAAGTTTCCAGGCATCAGGCACAACCCCTGAGGAAAGAAAACGATTAAAAATGGGGTTGATCACCGGATTGATGATGTCCGCAGCCTCTGCAAGCAGCGTCAATGGGCAGGCATCCGGGGGGAACCAGATTTGCATTTCAGGATGGCGTCCCTGGAGTTAGAGATATATTGTTTGAGGTTAGGGCTACCCTGAACCTTGGCATGCCAGATCCACCCACACCTATTTTCTGGAACCAGGAGAACTTCTGAACTACTGAAGAAGTTTTCTGTTTTCATGGGGATATATTGAACTTTTTGCTCAGATCATTGCATGGATTGCCATAGGAGAGCTCTGCAACAAAGGAGACTATGTATTTGTTTTACTGTGTGTTTCTTGTTTGGGGATCCACATCTTTCTGCTTCTTTTCAATGGTTTCTGGAAAGGAAGAACAGCAGAGGGTAAATCTAGTTGAAAATGGAGAGGAGACAACTGAAGAACTGTAAGATGTTCGGACTGTGGGTTCAAGATTGTCAATGGAATCCAGTATTTGGAAATCTTTTCACCATTCTACCTGGTAAAAATGTTGTATTGAAATTACCACTAGTGCACGTTGTACAACAAGATGTTGAGCAGAGATAGCTGAGGTAAATGCAGTTCAGAACATCCTCAGTGCACACGCTCCTTAATATTTGTTGGGTTCAATAGTTGTTACATGCCGAAAACATGAAGGGGGATGGTAAAGAGGTGACTACATCTTCTTCAGCGATGGAATATGTCATCCTGGAGAGAAGGTGCTTACAGATGTCCTTCAGGAAGTGCAAGAACAGACTCTTCCTTGCTTTGCAACTGTGGGTTTGCAGTGCTTGGTGTGGCCACGGCTGGAGTGAGAACGCAATTAAGTTGGACCGGCCCGGGGGTTGCGTGAGGGGTGGGGTGCTGGTGGGAAATACTGCTGCTGCTTTTGTTACAGGGGGCCGACATTGAAGCACTACTGCAAAACTGGCCCCCACCGCTCCAAAACTGGCCCCCACCAATTCCAGCCCACTGGGAAAATGCCCGGTGCTGGCTACGGCCAGTCCGGCCCTGGGTGAGCCTCAAGGTCATCTCTTGTGCACAGCAAAGTGGAAGAGATTCAACAAAGATCAAGTGCTTCTCCACCAGAAGACGTAAAATATTTTTTGCTCCAGTTTAATGAGTACTTCTTCAGAACACACTGTGTTACGTATCTTAAAAATAAAAAAATTGAAAAGTGTGCTGAAAAATGCATGATTTGTTCCTTCATACTCCTTGTAGAACAATCAGGAGTGCGCTTTACTTGCTCGCTCAGTGAAGTTCACAATGGCTATTTAAACCCGACCATTCTCAAAGTTCACCATCTGCCACTCACAGGACCCAATTCTACTTCTGTGAATATCAAAAGACTATGAAGTACTTTTTGGCACACGACCATTTTGTTAAACATGCACAACTCAATGCGAAGTAGCTACCAGAACATCTCATTCCCTTCATGCCTCTGAAAGTCTTTTATCCAAATATAACAAAATAGTTTAAAAGAAAGAACGCCGCCCTTCACTTTCTCCAGAATGTGTTTACTGTACTTGAATTATTTTGCATTTTAAATGTATGCTTAGCGTGTCCTTTGCAAAAGCTGTGCGTGTCACTTCATTAAATGGCTTTTTAAGTGTTAGTTTAGTGACACTGAGTGCTTTAGATTGACAGCGCTGACAGCTCTGGAAGCAGTAGTTTCTACTTTATTGACAAAACAATTATGCAGTAAGTGGCAATCTTGAAGGGCATGGGTTCCGGGATGATTTGTTCACATTTTAGTGATTCCCGTTACAGAGACAAAACCATGTCTACAGCTGCAGCTTAAATGCGAGCCCAGAATACTATTATATAGCCATCTGACCCTGTATTTTTCTCAATTCTCATTTTGGATGGTTATTTGATTTGTATGGGAATTATTTCTCGTGTTTACTTGTTGACAAACTAAGGTATGCAGATAATCATTGCAGGTTAAAATGTTTCTTACGTTAGGGCTATAAATACAAATGATATTAACAAGTGGTGTTACTATTAACCAATTTAAATAACACCCCAAATTATCCTGTTAAACTGCAAAGGAAATATTATTTGCTTTATTTAATCAGAACTTTTATTTTTTTGCAGATTTATATAGCGCGAACTCGACCCGAAGGTATTTGAGCGCTTTACATGAACACCAGTTAGTTGCAGAAGGACACATTCATTTTTTTGATAGGCACAGGGAGATTAAGTGATTTGCCCAGAATCACAGGATGTGGAGTCGACCCCAGGCTCAAACCTTGGTATCCCCGCTCCATAGTCGGCAGTCTAGCCCTGAGACCACATCCTCTCATCTCATCTCATCTCACATAATGGACAGCTATTGAGGCAAGAACCCTGGAAGTTAGATTACTTTCAGATGCCTAGTCACAAATACCTTTTGTAGAATCTACAGTTTTACTCCAATAGCACTGTTTACACATTCTTACATGCCTTTGTTAATTGGACCCAAAACATTTAAAATGGCAATATACTAATTTGGCCATGAGCCAAGATCCCATATTTAGGCCATTGGTACCACTCGGGGTGATGAGTTCTAACATGATTTTTGTGCAAGGTATGGATGGCTAAAGATGGAAAATATGTGACAGCAAGTCATCACTTTTTGTCTTTTGTCTGATATTATTGGATTAGCAAACAGCTGAAAATGGTTTTCATATTTTTGATCAAAATCATAAAAATTCATCATATTATGTGGAAAAATAAATCTAATTTCACCAGATGCTTAAATTCAATCTTATTTAAAAAATAATTAGGATTATTAATTGTAAAAATAACAATATAGTCCTTATAATATTAACAATAAAACTTCATTGTATTCCTCATATATTACATACATAATTATCACTTACAATTTATAACAATAATAGTTGTTACATCTTACATAGGCAATGTATGTCATAAGTGAACATAAACACAATTTTATCATTCACAATTCGTCGTCATCCTCTTCTTCTTCTGAATAGGTGTCATCAGTCTCTGCGTCTGTTTGATATTCACAGGCGGGAAGTCTGCACGTCAGTGCACTTGAGGTCATTTAGACAGCAGACACATGTTGGCAGTTTGCAGTTCCTAATGCAGTTGCAAGCTAGTAGATCTAACACAGCCTGAGGTGCTCCCTCGTGTTTTTCCATCTTCCACCTTCTCCCAATTGGACTAGGTGTCTGTGGATCATTCAGAAGACATCTCTTGCTAATAGCTGCTTGATAATTCGGCATGTTTCTTCAGACAGTCTCTGCAAGGTGGTAGTTTATAGCTATCTATCTCACCCTTCTTTGCACAGAATAGGTGATATCTCAAGTCATTCACGTGATGAACCGAATATTTTGGTGCATACAGCAAGCACACGAATTTCTCCAATTTGTCCATTAGTTCCTCAGAGAGATCCCATTCATCTCCGAGCTGCTAAAATGTTTCCTGTGTATGTCTGTTGGCAGACTGGATTTTGAATGCATGTACTTTTCCTTTTCCCGCAAATGCGCTTACTGTGTCACATTTGGAAAATGTATGGAGATTTATCACAGCTCGACAAACATTTTCACCAAGAGTTGAAGCTATTTTCCCAATGTCAAGGACTTGCATGCTTATTATAGTACCACATTTCAGAAACAATTTAGCCACCATGATTCTGTCATGGAATCCCAAACACATAATAAACACATCTGTGTTATCTGAGCTTATCATTTCTGCCTCATAATCCTCATTAGCAGCATGTACAACCATCTGCTTCTTCGTGTATACTGTTGAGATCAGGCACTTTGTGGCTCCCTTCAGATGTGATTTTGTAGCACTTATCTTCACAGTTCACGAACAGTGTTTTATTCTCAGACTTTACAAAATACTCTAGTTTTCTCCATTTGTTAACAAGAAATGCGATGAGAGTTGTTTTATTCCTTATGTGGCTTAGGAATTTCCTCCACTGTCTGACAATCTGGAAAGGTTTTTGCTATCCATTTGTCACTGCATATATAATGTCCTGACTGAATGATTGCATAAGTAAGGCAACACTGTTTTACGGCTTTGCGTTTTCTGGATCTGCAGTCAGAAGTCCTAATAGGAACCGTTTAAGGTAATAAGACACTGTAAATTAATCTTTATCAACGTCTGATAGATGATATGGCCATCGTGTTGATGTCAAGTTTGTTTTAATCATTGCTCTTATGTGCGATGATGTTTGATCAATGATCTTGTTCAGGTCTGTTGCCTTAACCTTTAAAACTGGAAAATCCCTTTTCAAACTCTGGTTTTAATGTACTGTAGCATGACACTATCAGATTCGGCCAATAATTTTCCTTGGTTCTCTGGGAATATGTGGAGGCTATCACTAAACTAGGAGTCCAATTTTCTTCTAATATGCTTCTTGGTTGATTTGTCTATTCCCTGTATCCCTTTGTGTGCCATGAGGGTTTCAAGCCTTTCAGTGAGAGTCGTCACAATACCTCTTTGTTAGTAATAATGGCATTTCCAATTTATTGAAATTGTTCATCGTATGCTTCATCTCTCACATTTTTGTAGTGATCTTCAGTTTGAATGCTAGATGCATGATCTTCCTCCTTTGCTTTAACCCTTGTATAGTTCCTAAAACAAGATGCATGATAATGGGCTTCTGCAGCCACTATGTCCCTACTGCTAAGATCTTTGAATCACAATTAATGGTTGCACACTATCAAAGCCTTTTGTCAACTCTAAGCTCCGTGGCCTTGATTAATTTCTCACGTGTCGATGTTCCCTTGTAGCATTTTATCTTCGCACATATACATTCTTCAGCATACACGTTTGACTTTAATGATGTTCTTCTGTCTAAGCATTTACTCATGCACTCACTCTTTCCACCATCATCGCTGACACATGGTAAACAGGCTCCTGCACTTCCTGTAGTAAAATACTTGAGGAACCATGTTGCTCTCCATATTTCCCGCAATGTCTAACAGTGGAATGTGATTATTTACTTGAGCTGCCTGTAACAACAGAGTTTTCCATGATGAGCAGTGCTGCAGGCTTGTCAGCGTAACTCCATGTTGGGCATTTGAACATAAATTAATTTTACATTGGGGATCAGAGGGAGAGGATGTTCCTGTTTCAGCCTTCTTTATGATGCTGCACGCTCATTCATCACCAGCTCTGGAAAAAGAAATTAATTAAAACATTTATCAATTTTACTTGGTGTACTTAAACATTTAGTACAAATAAAAAGGATTGTACCCTTTTTGCGCTCTTTGCTAATAGGGAGCTTCAGACCAGATTCACAAAGGCATGTAAGAATCCCTATAAGAGTACTCCTGTGGTACTACTTTCTGTACTCACAACTGTTTTAGTGAATTGCCCCTAGATTGATATTTTCTGGTTATCAGCGGATTCTATACTTTGGGCCCTTTTCACACAGGGTAGAACTTCACCTACCCCTAGGCATACATCTGAATGGAATTTATTCCCACGTAGAGATTTACACCTAGATGTAGACTTGCAAAACTTCACCCTTTCAAGAGTGGGGGTGAAGACTCTCACAACTGAATTTACAAATAGAAAGTTACTATTAGCAATGTTCTACTGGTCTGTGGGAAACTCCTCTGAGGACCAGCTCCCGATTTATATGCATTGACCCTTAAAACAAGGACAAATTGGCATTTTTAACTTTCCAGTAAGGCCATAGTAAATGGAAATACACCAGTGGCTTGGAAGTTAAATTTCACATGTGAACTGCAACACATAGAGGCACAAAAGTTCTGCCATCTTGATTTTTCCTCATAATGGTGCACCTTTCTGCAAAATCACCCCAGAGTGTTGCCTTTACTACCTTATTTTGATTGCTGAACCCATTTTTTGTTGCCATTAGGACTCTACACACTTTATTTCAGTTAACTTAAGTGCACCTAATTGTCACATTTAATTTACTTGTAAGCCCCTAGTATATGGTACTACATGTACCCAGGGCCTGTAAATTAAAGGGTATTATTGGGCTTCAACACTAATTGTGCCACCCACTAAAGTAGCACCGTAAAACACGTTTCAGGCCTGTCATTGCAGCCTATAGTGCAGTTTTAAACAATCAATTTGATCTGGCAAAATGAACATTTTACCAGGACTAATACTTATTTATTTTTTTACAGAGTTTTATATAGCGCGAACTTGACCCGAAGGTATCGGGGATCAGAGCGCTTTACATAACACCAGTTGCGTTACATGAGGACACATTCATTTTTGTTAGGCACGGGGAGATTAAGTGATTTGCCCAGAATCACAGGATGTTCAGCGTCATTGCCTAGACTCGAACCCAGTTCCCCAGATTCGAGGTCGACCGCCCTAGCCGTTAGGCAAACTCCTCCTTTTAAATGCTTATTAGTGACCCCTAAGGTAGGCCATAAAGGCTCATAGGACAGGATTCATGGTATTTATAAAGTAGGACATGTGTACCTAGGTTCTACATGTCCTGGTAATGATAAACTCCTGAAGTCAGTTTTCACTGTAGCAAGGTTAGCTCTCCCATATACTAACGCTGAGATACCTTATTCCACTTAATAAGTGACAACTTCAGTTTGGGAGAAGATAGAATTGTATGTTAAAATCCTCTTTAATGCTAAAGTCAGATTTTCAATTACTATTCTGAAAATACCACTTTTAGAAAGTTGGCATTTTTCTTTCTAAACCAAATGTGCCTCTCAGTCAGTGTCCAGGGTAACATGACAGTTAATGACTCTCCTGTGGTGGGCTGTGCATTCCTTCCGGACAGGGGACAAAAGGGCCTTAGGTGTGGGGCAAGTGCTCCTCTACTGAGCAGGATGACGTTGTGTAGCTTTACTCTGTCTTTTCTCAACTTCAATACGTAGCCTGTGGGCTCTGAAGGTACCTACCTTGTCATTAGCAAATGTCCCCCACATCTGGACCTACCTGCCCTTTGTTACACTAGAGAGATTGGAGTCAGATCCAGGGACAAAGGAAGAACTGACCAGAAACAGTTAGAGTTAAACAAAGGGGGTGACCCTGTCAGAAAGGCTAGTGCTAGGTATAAAAGAGGCACTGTAAGAACCTCTCATCAGAACACTCCTTGACCTGAGAGGATTCAGAAGATGGACTTCCCTGCTGCCTGAAGAAGGAAGACTGTACCTGCTTACCTTGAACTTAGGATCCTAGAAGTGACTCTAAGAGTCAGTTGCCTAATCTCCTTTTTAGGTCTCGCCTGAGCCAGCGCGCATCCGCTGCTCTGGCGAGACTTTTAGTAAGCGGGTTTTGGAAGTGCAAACAGTGGCTTTTGCTGCGGACTAGCCTGCGTTCACGCAAGCGTGCACGCGCGATCAGGCGCCATATGGCTTCCCTCGCCATCTGGACGCTCGCGTGAACGCAAGCTGGTCGCCAGCAAAAGCCACTGTCTGCACTCCCAAAACCCGCTTACTCACTTTCACGGCCGCGCGGCCGTGTCAGTTTCACGGCCGCGCGGCCAATGCTTGTTGCTTGTGCTTCTTGTTTTCTTTTTGTTCTTTGCCACGTTGTCGTTGGTTGCTTTGTTGTCCTTGCTTGCTCCTTCGTTGTTGCCCTGTCCCCCCCACCACTTCCCTCCCATCGCTGAGTGCCAACTTGCTTCACTTATTGCTTGTTTTTTAATTTCATTTTAAGCAGTCCTCCCATCATTCTATGTCATCAGCGCATGGCGGCTTCTTCCTTTACCTTTAGTGCATTTTGAATTCATCCTAGGCTGCTTGTTTTGTCTCTTGCTGTTCTTGGCCTCCTCCATCACGCACTCCCCATCCACTTCTCAGTGCACTTCCACTGCCTCTAATTCCTGTTGCCCATCCTCTCTTGTGTTTAGCCAGCCCTCCCCAGCCTTGCTGTTGCAATCCTTGAATTTATTTTAACTAAAAAAAAAAAAGTTCCCACATTCTTTAAGTTTCTTGCAGATGCATTTTGCTACCGGGTGGTTTGTTTTTTAGACTACGTTTTCACTCAAATGTTACTTTTCTTCTTGCCCCGGGACGCCTCACAACCGGCCCCTCTGTAATCGGTGCCACGGGCCGCCGCCACCACCATTCTCAGCCAGCAGATGTAAGGTCAGGTCAGCTCAGCTATTGGAGTCTGCAAAGAACAAAGGAGTGTGTAATAAAGACAGGCATGTGGCCTGCAACAGTTCTCCCTTTTCATCACTTTGAGTTCAGCGACCCTTGTCTTTTAAATTTACAGCAGCCTATCTTTATCTTCCACGCAGCCTGTTGCAAAGTCCAGACACAGGACAATGCAGAACTACGTCCTGGCCAGAGTAAACTGCTATCTGCGCTCATAATTTAGTTGCAGTCGTCTTTAGGTGTCTTTAAAACAACACAGTTTGCTTGTTACTGGTAACTGTAGATACTCCTCCTGCACTTACCTACAGTAGTGCGCTGAAGAGGGCAAATTATGGACAGCCATACGTGTCCACATGAGTAGAGGAGGGATAAAGATGGAGCTGCGAGGTGCTATTTGCTCAATTCTGCCTCTTGTAGCTGACCTTATGACATCACAGCTGAACCCAGATGTATGGTAGTAGGAGACTGGTGATGTCACGAGCATTATATGCACTTACTGAAAAGATTCTTGCTTCGGTATATGAGGCTCTTGGGACTGAAGTCTATGAACTGACTGTAGTTTTTGATTTTTACATGCTTATCTGATGAACTGCAGGCACAGTCCGATTGAAACTGAAATGCTGAAAAAGTCTAAAAAAAAAAAAAATTAAAAAAATTGAGTCAAAAATAACGCACACCTGACAGCCAGTCTGCGAGAATTATAGCACAAGTTTACTCTGTACAGACCTGTCTTTTTACAAACCTTTATGACATGCAGCACAACCACACTGCTGTGCAACACAGCTAAAATAGGCTAAACCAATAGCTCTCGCAGAGGCGAGACCTATTGGCTTTGCAAATGCTTGTGTATTGCGTCACTGTGCACCCCCCCTCCCCTACCAAGGAAGCACTGCGGGTTGGGTGAGATTGGGGTGAGGGGTGTCCTTCAGTTCTTACGTGCACTAACGCACACTATATTGGTTCCCGAGACTGGACGTGCGCAGGGACACACCACAATAGCTTTGCACATAGCGCGTCATGCGGCACGTTGTAGTTTCTAGTCATTGTAAATGACAGTTGTTAGTCTTTAAATCCTTCAGTGCTCTGCTTCCCGTACAAAAATGTACGTTTCACAGAGATAATAATCACACACAGAAGAAAACGCATTACGCAGGGCACTAACAATAATAAGTAAATCATATATTTTATATCTCAAGGAGGTGAAAACCTGGGGAGAGGATGTGGCTTAACGGTCAGAGCGGCCGACCTTGATGTTGGGGAACCAGGTTCCAGTCTGGCGGGAGGCTCACGCATCCTGTGATTCTGGACAAATCACTTAATCTCCCCAAAAATATAATGTGTCTGTTTGTAACGCAACTGGTGCTCATGTAAAGCGCTCTGATACCCTCAGGTCGAGTTTGCGCTATAATAAAACTGCAAACCCTGTGGGTGCTGCCGTGAATTGAACACCATGGGGCTTATTTACAAGCCTCTTGCGCTGCCGGTATGTCACTTTTTCCCATATTAAAAGTGACGTACAGGCAGCGCAAGGGGCTTGTAAATATGCCCCCGTGTTTGGACTTACAACCCTGGAGTGGGTAGTGCGCACACCACTGAATTCTCGACAATGAGCCCAAGGGTTTGTCTGGCGCCACTCAAGCAGCTTACTCGGGTAAATCCCCATTTTTAGGCACTGAACAAAAAAAAAACCTCAAACTATTCACACAAAAAAAAAAAACATCCCGAGGTCCTGAGTGCAAAACGTGGTTGCAAAACAGTTCAGAATGTGCAGTGCGTTATCTGAAGCCAAACTGTGTCAGTGATCGGTTTTCTGGGACTACAGGGCACAAACACCTCTCTACTGTAGGTACACTGACCCACAGGGTTGTGTTCCTGCGACCAAGCCCCGCCATTTACAACTAGGTGAGCGAAACAAAGCTCAACTTCTGAAATTACAACCATAAAAGCAAACAAAACACCACTTCATCTGAAAGTGAATTTCAGGGAACATGTTCCCAGAGCCTGTTCCAAAACTTGCATAGATCAGTTTCTGTCTGCGCTTACCTCTCTAAAACCTTCTGACGCTGCTATAGACCCAGCCTTAGCATGCCTGCAGTGTAGATTATGCCACACTGTTCGCACCCCTGATCAACCTCTCAGTCTCAGAAGTGTTAGTCCCCCTGACTGGGAAAACAGGAATTATCACTTAACTTGCCTCCGCCCACTTTAGGAACATTACCAATGTGCCTGTTTAGTCCAAAGTCCTTAAAAAGGTTGTTACCAAGAATGATGGGTTGGGATGCTACCCGAGCGATTACCAGGGGTTAGACAAATTGCAAACATTCTTCCCATCACCTTTTGTATGTTTCATGTACAATAGGTCTCGCCTTTAGGACCTTATAAGTGTTTAGCCATGCAACAGTTGATGTTGTTGCACCAAGGATATTGTGCTGCATAACTAAATACTTATAAGGTCACAAAGGCGAGACCTATTGGCTATGCCAATGCTTGTTGATTTTTGAGGTACAGGGACACAATAAGCTTTCAGAGGCCTCCCCTGCAACTGCCCAGATGACTAGCACAAACTGGACCTGCCTTAGCCATGTGTTGTAACTCATTTCCTTAATTGGTTCCTTCCCCCGTCCCCTCTACCGAGTTGGATATTCCTAGAACGCTGTGAACGTTCTATGCTGCACTCTTGGGGACCCAACGGTTGTTTGTCACTGGGTTATGGATGTCGTTGTATCACCCATGTAATAAAGACACTGGAACTAGATTATGGTGAAGGGTGATTATTTCACCATGCTTCTGGCTTTTGCTGGAGTCCTGACCCCCAAGAGGTGACTTCCCGGGTCTTGAATCCTTGGAGGGTGTACTCCTACAACCTGCAAGCTGAAAGAACTGGTCTCTAGGTGAATTTACAAAGATTCTGGACTTTTCTTGTCAAAAATAAACTCACTGGTCTCGTGAATGCAAATGTACTTCACCGTGGCCGACACTGACCTGCATCTGACTGCAGACGTGACCTTCCTGGCTACAGACTCCGAACTTTACTTGCATGGTGCTCTTTGCATCAGCAATAACCAAATGCACCATCAACTCAAAGCTCCAATTGGGGCTCCTCGCATACAACTCTACTGAGTTTGAAAATAAACTTACACAGGGACAAGCCTGGTCCCAGTATCCTACCCAAGCTACATTGCAGTCAGCCTGAACTTTTGAGTTTGACATAGTCCAGCACAACCAGATAACCACAATTGGCTCTTTGTGATTCTAGGTGCTGGTGTTACTTAACATCTTAACTTCTGTTCCACTTATTGGAATTTTGTCAATTTGGTGTAATTTTATTTATCAACATGTACTCCATTTTTCTAAAATGGCTTGGGATTTTTTCCTGTGGTGTGTTTTCACCTTCATTACTGTTTGAGTGCGGCCTAAATACTATACACAGTGTCTCTAATTTAAGCCTGACCGGTTTCGTGCCAAACTACCAGAGGGTTAAGCACAGGTTTTTTTAGTGACTTTTATGGTTTACCATGAGCAGGATTGTGCTTATCACTCACCCCCTCAACTAATAATCACATTTCTTACAAAGGCCCTTGAGGACATTTTGTCCATTGGTTAGGGAGTTTCCAGGAGTCACCCTCACCCACTGGCTAGTGAATCCTTCAAAAGTGTCATCTCACTCCCAGTCATTTGCACTGAATCTTCACCAGAGGCGAGGCAGCTGTTGCTTCTGAAATTTTTTTGAAGTACAGTCAAGGGTACATCTGTGCTGTTTATTAACAGTTCAGATGATAAACCTTCATCTGCATTGTTTTGTGTCAGTAGGTATGCAATAATTCTGTATGGTACATGTAAGGCAAGCTGTGAACACAGTGTGACTCGATGAGCATGGGCAATTTTATTGCCACCTGGCCGCCTTCACACAGGGAGGTGAAGCTGCAGTAGGACCCATGAAGTGACCTTCACTCCTCTTCTAGCTTTAACATATTTAGTTCCTCCAGAATGTAACCCAGTCTCTGCCTCTTCCTGTCCCTATATTGTGTGTTTGAGGCAGTGAGATAGGAGGTAGACACGATGGCCGATGTCACAGAAGATACTGATCAAGCTTCTCTGGCTGGATGCCACTTTCAGTGAAAGTCCCTAATACCCAAACTCCTTTCAGAATGGAAAAAAACCCCTTCAATGCCATTACTGCCACTCACCCCTTTATTGCCAAGGATACTGGTCTCCAATCTTCAGTCAACTTAACCGCTGCCTTATTATCTGAAAGCAGCACTTTGGAGCTATCAACACCCTAGTTTCCTGCTGAGCCCACACTGAAGTACCAACCACAGCCTCTTCGTCTTGCAGTCATAAGTTGCTACCCTTCACTGAAGAACTCTGCTTAAAGTGAAAATGAGAAGTACATGGACACCTACTGAAAACTTTATCACAAAGGAAACAGTCCACAAGGTGGCCATCTTAGAGTTTGCCTTATCAAATTAATCACCAGCCACTACCAGTACGAATATATTCATAAGATTTATCTGAAAATTAAACACTTTATATGCAATGCAGACAATATCTCAAAAAATCAGAATGCTTAGAACAGTGACTCTGTTTTTTATTTGCCTGCTCATTAAGCTCAGTGGTAGGACCGTGTGATACTTCAAGAAGAGGTCAGGTGACCCAAACTGACTTCAGAACAGGTGAGGGAGTGCTAGAGCGCCCTGCTGTCCACTCATTCCAAGAGGATCGACCCTTCACTGAGTTGGATTGGATCGAAGTGGCCCTGTTGCTCATCGCTGTCCCCAGCATCCCAGCGCCAACTTCACTGCCTGTACCTGCAAGCACTCTTTTAGCCACCTGGTGTACCAAAACTTCAGACTACTAAGGAGATTGAGCCCTGGGTGTCCCCTGGACTAGCTGTCTTCTGAAACTCTCAGGGTTTGGGTAACTTTTCATCCCCTGCTGGAACTTCGTACTATAGTCCTTCCTCTGTTTCCACCTCTGCAAAGGGCATGAAAATAATACAAGACTTCTGATTAGCTGTGCATCTTGTCTAGTAGCATTGAAATCACTCATTCAATAGTCACCTGTACAAGACCACTTGAGGAACGGGCATTGATTTTAAGACAGAAACATCACATTTTCAGTAAAAGTGATTCCTGTGCAGCATGCAAAGGAAAACTGGCTATCATCACACCATCTAATATTTAAGAACAAAGGTCTCTCTGGGAGCAAGTGGGGGGGCCTCAGCTGGTAATTCAAGTCTCTTCCTCTGTTCGTCATCTCCCCCGCTCTTCACTGTGTAGGCAGCGATCACTAAGTGACCTGATCAATGCGGGTAGGAATAGATGTTTCACGACTCGAATAATCTCAACCTTCTGTACCCTACAAAGGCAAATTTTTGCTATACACTCCAGGACTGCCCAAATTTCTTCACTGACCCTTCCAGAGAGCAGTCATAATGGTCCACTGTGACTCCTCCTCGATCTCAAAACATCTCTCTAAAACTGGAATAAACTCCTTTAAAGTCACTTATCCTCCAAATTTAGTGGAATATGCAGTGACAAACTTCACACAGAAGATTCTAAGGGAATTCCTGGAAACTTTGATTGCAGACAAACATTCCTGTGCTCCGAAGGGGTCTATCAAAACTGATCTTCTACTTTTCATTCACAGCATAGGTCATTGGACTAATGCCTCATAAAGAACATTCAATAGCTCTTCAAAACTTGACTTCACCTATAGGCAAATGTTTAAGGTATAATCCTCATAACACCCCAATGGCTATTGTTTCCATCTTCAATAACGGAGAGATGTTGCTCCAATCTAGTGATTCAAATCGAGCCTTACTAGGTTGACTTCTCCAATTTCTCATCCCTAACTCCACCTCTTTTCTATTGCCACTCTCTGATCTCCCTGCTTTCAATCAACGCAATCTTGACATGCCCTAAAAGGCTATCTACCACTTCAAGGATTCCTCATCTCTGCTCCAAATTTGCCCAATACTACTTAGTGACTTGCCCCGTTTGGCTCTCTACCACATCAGTCATCTCCTCCATCTTGACCCCCTACTCATCCTAACTACCTTTTTACAGCCCAAAACCAATGCCACCATACCTCTGCTCCCTCATTGTTGACACTCCAATATTTTCACCCATCCCCCCAGCAACTGTCTCTCCCTTGAAAAGCAATCCCATAGCTGTACCTGCTACCCCTGCTCCCCACTAACACCCCGCCTATTCAATCTAAGACCCATCCCACCCTTCCAAGGACTGTTCCCTACTAACCTTGTTCAGATTTACCAACAGGCCATTCCACACACTGTTCTATCCAATAGCCCTCTTGTATGCACCCCACCACTTATGACTTCCAACTCATTCCATTCTTCCTACTTTCTAACTCATCTGCCTACCACTCACCCACTAACCTTGTTCACTTTCCCTATAGCACAGTTTTAGCAACTACCTCAGTTAGCACACCACAGCCATCCCTCTGCCCCTTCTCCTCCCTGCTCATAGTCTTACTTCTCCCCTCCCTCATCCACTGTTGGATCTCCAACCAGTTCTCCTACACACACTAACCCTACCTCTCAGATATCAAACAGATCACAGGCAAAACAGTTATGCAGATCTACTGAACTCACACCCAGCTCACAAATCTCCCCCAAACTACCTCCAATTGTGCCTCCTCTGTCTTCCTCTCCCAAACTATTATATTCTCGGGTTCTTGTAGCAAAGAAAATTGACTTCCTGCAACAAGCCGCGTTTCAACTATATACGCACTCAACCACTGCTTGCACCATAATCCTCAACCTAATGCTCACATCCTGAAGAACACCACCTGGGGCATCTGCCTAGAAGCAATCACAAACTGAATCTCAACAGAATAAATCCTGCACTGGGTGATGATGATATCAGTCAACTTGTTGATAGTTATTGCAACTTTAATGTAAGCAACAAACCTGCCCATAACCAGATCCAAGACATCTCCTCCATCCCAACCATCCACAATCACAGATCGCCCCGATATTACCCTCCATCCAATAATAGGGGGCTCAATAACCCTGTTAGACCTATCAACCTTAGGATGGTCTTCCCCCAAACATTTAGCCTTCCTCACTCCCTTTTTCTAATCTCGCGTTTGTGGCATCAGGACTCCGCACACTTTACCACTGCTAAAGTCCATGGGCTCACCCCTTCAAACATGGTAACATTGGCTTATCCCCAATTGCCATATTTAATTTACTTGTAAGTCTCTAATGAAGTGGTACTACATGGGCCCAGGGCCTGTAAATTAAATGTTACTAGTGGGCCTGCAGCACTGATTGTGCTACCCACATAAGTAGCCCTTTAAACATGTATTGGGCTTGACATTGCTGCCTCTATGTGCAGTTTTACACCCTCCATTACGACATGGCAAATAGAACCTCTTGCCAGGCCCAAAACATTCTTTTTAATACATATAACACCCCTAAAGTAGATCCCGGACAGCCCGGAGGGCAGGGTGCAATGTATGTGAACATGGTGGACATGTACTTTTAGGTTTTACATGTCCTGGTAGTGAAAAACTGTTAAATTTGTTTTTCACTACTGCAAAACCTACCGCTCCCATAGACTAAAATTGGAGTACCTTATTACAATTAATAAACTATAACTTTCAAATGGGAACAGGTAACCAGTTCATGTTTGGTGTCTTTGGAATTGTAATAAAAAATCCTAACTTCTGGTGAAATTGGATTTTAAATTACAATTTTGAAATGCCATTTTTGGAAAGTTGGTATTTTCCTTTCGTAGCCATTTAGTGCCTGCAGCCTGGCTCCAGTCACATAACTGGGTATAGCTGACAGTTAGGCTTTGTGCATTCCTCATAGACAGCCACTCTCAATAGAAAGCTTAGGTGTGCCTAGATGGGCCATCACTGGCAGGATGGGAGGGCAGACCCAACCCTACTTAAACTTGAATAGGCTGTGTGCTGCCTCCACACAAGGGACTGCATACCCCACGAAGTTAGTGTGGAGCCAGCACAGGGAAGGCAGGGTGCCTGGGACTTCAAAGGGAAACCTTTAGAAGCTTCTCCACCCACTTCAAAGGTACAACTGGGTATAAATACTGGATGCCAGCCACCATTTCTTCAGTACACCTCTGGACCTGTGAATACTCTGCCAAGAAGGACTGTTGTGTTGCTGAAAGGACTGTTGCCCTGCTAGACTGCTGCTCTGAAGGACTGCTACCTGCTGCCCTCTTACCTGTGGGAGCATGACTGGACCAGCACCTCTTGAACCCAGATCCCCAGAGTGACTCCAAGGGCTAGTTAGCTGGCCTTCTGATCTGAAACTCATGGACACAATAGGCTACCAACAAGCTTGCACCTGGACTCTGCCATTTGTGAGTCTACCCTGCCAAGTGGTGCCACCCCTTTCCTGGACCCTTGCAAGTGGGCGTGAGGTGCTCTGCCAGCCTCTGAGGATCCAGTGGAACCGACACATCTCCTCTGCTGTGTGGCACAATTCAGTGCAGAACAGCTGCATCGCTGCTGCTGCATGGATCAGAACCATTGCAAAGATCCACATTGCATCGCATCCCTTTGCCGATTGGAACTGCCTCTGAGCAATGCATTGTTGGCGCAATCCCTGGCATCGGCTGCCTTGATGACGATGCCAGACTCATCCCTGGCATCTGCTGAGAACCAACGCATCACCCCGACCATGCAAAGCATCCTCAGCACCTGACTTCGCATCGCAAGCCTGTAAGGGAGAGGGTGTGGCCTAATGGCTAGAGCAGTCGACCTCGAACCTGGGGAACCAGGTTCAAGTCTCAGCAGGGATGCTCAAAATCCTGTGATTCTGGGCAAATCACTTAATCTTCCAGTGCCTACCAAACAATTAATGTATCCATCTGTAACTCAACCGGTGCTCATGTAAAGCACTTTGATACCTTCGGGTCTAGTTCGCGCTTTATAAAACTCTTTTAAAAAAAAAATTACTACGCAGGACCTCACACTGCAGCCTCGCCACATCAGGAAACTGACACATCGATTCGACTGCGTGATTCATCTTCGAAGCGGATCCTCGCTACGCCCTGCAAACCAGGAAATAAGGTATTCTGTTCAGCGGACCTAAGTGGGTTCCTGTAGCTGGCCAGCACTCCATCGCATTTGACCTGAACTTGTGGCTTTGTCTGACTGCAGCGCGACCAGATATCCACAGTTGGCTCTTTGTGCTTTTTGGCGCTATTTATACTAAAATCTTTAAAACCGAATATCTCTGCATGGAATTTATATTGTCACAAATGATGCGCTTAGACTCTCTCATCTTCCTTGGGGACCTCAGTTTGCATTGGGGTGAAGATAATAAAAAACCTGTTAAGAACAACCTCTGTCAACACTGTCAAAAAACAGCACATTACAAAGGCTCTTTTCTTGACCTGTTTATCTCAAAGGGCATACTTCTAACAGCTGAAGACCACCTCGCAGTGAATTAATCTGACCACCTGAAAATTCCTTAAAAGCTCTACTTTGCCCACCAGAAAAATATGAGGCAATTCAAGAGAGTAGAGTTATGGTTGTAGGACATGAAAAACATTGACATAAACAGCCTTGCTGACAAGGCTAAGAGCATCCTTCCCATCCCTAATCCGAAGTGGGATGTTAATTCTACAGCAATGGAATACAACAAATGCATGGACAACTTAATTAATGAATACACTTCAATGAATTGCAAAGATCTAAACCTTAACTCCTCTGGTTCTTGAAAGATCTATATGCCAAAAGAAAACATCTAAGGCACCTTGAGAAAATATAGAGACAAGTACCCTCTCTTCAAATCTTACTATTCCCAGGGGTGCTAGAAGAAACTTCAAATTAAATATCTTTAAAGATAATTGTAGTCACACTGCATCCATACTTGATGCCACTAAGAATAATGGCTAATATTACTGCACTACAAAGGAACTGATCGATATACAAGCACTAGTATCCTTCAAGGAGGACAGTATTTTAGAAAATGTGTTTTTTTCCCCAACATTTTGAAAATCTGGCAGGTCTCCCTTATACTAAAAAACACCCATTCCGACACCAATGACCTGAATGCAATTTACTCGATTCCAACAATTTCCTGCTTGAGAAAGGTGTTAGGAAGCTGTGTAGCATAACAATGATCACTCCACATCTAGACTAATAACCTCCTCAATGTTTCCATTCTGGATTCAGACAGGCTTGTAGCACAAATGGACATTTCTATAAAATGTAGATACTCTCTCACCTCCTCTACTCAAGTTACTCTTATCTCCTTATACTTCTGGACATTTTGGCTGTCTTTAATATAGTTAAACACCACACTCTGTTCAACATTCTGAAGGAATGGATGGGCCTTGAAGGGACAGTCCTAAGGTGGTTTGATTCCTATTTGCTTTACCATTAATAAATACTGAAAATAGGGAGCTCTGTCTAGTACAAAAGCATACTAAATCAAGAGCTTTAACAGTCTGTAGCCTCTCCCAACTCTGTTTAATCCATATCTTGAACCACTTGGTGAGATTTTGAGAAAATGTGAAATTCTTTATCATCAGTATGCAAATTATACCTAGATTTACCTGAAGATATCATCCTCTGGGGATATCCTTCTTTCCCCTCAATTACACACTGGCTATAGTGGAGAAGACCAGCTCACGAGCCTTTATCTTAGATAACTGTCTGGACCTCAAGAGGCAAATCTCAGTCATGGCCAAAAGCACACGCCTCTAGCTAAGGCTGCTTTGAGACATCATGTCGTTTATTCCCAAGCAAGACCTGAAACCTGTTGTTCAGGCATTGATTCTTTGCAGACTGCATTATGGAAGTGCATCTAGCCCCTCTGATAACAGTACTCTGCTGCCCATTCCATGACAGATGACAAGTAATTAAATGATATCTCTCCTATATTTCATACTCTGCAATCGCTCCCGATCAACCTTAGAGCACATTTTAAGACTGCATGCATTACCCATTAAGTCTTCCACAACACCACTACCATCTGCCTGATTGGGAGACTGAGAGTCTCCGGAGTTCAATAAAGATCACAAAATTCCAAATCCCTTCTGCTTGAACCTTTGACATTTAGGCTAGAACACTGCATGACACAAGCATTCTCTGGTGGTGCAACAAGGTTCTGGAACGCCCTCCCACAAGCCCTTTCCACAACCTTTTGTCTGTTCATATTCAAAAGGGAATTCAAAATTCTTTCCTTAGAAACACACTCTGGTTAAGGTGGGTATTGCTGTTTACATTTCGTCCTTGACTTGATATATCAATCCTTTAAAAAAAATTGTTGAGTCTCTGCTCTCTTGGTACTTTTTAGCTGCTTCATTATGATTGCTAACTAACCATTTCTTCCATGGTTTTCATGGTGCTGATAGGTTGTTCTACAATATATGTTAACCAGAATGTACCCTCTTGTAAAGCGCACTAATGCCTTTAGGTCAAGTCCACGCTGTTTAAATGAACAGAAGAGGATTGGACCTGGTGTCTGGGGCACGTATGGAAACCTGAAGGGCTGGACCTGCTTCCAGTGGTACCCACTACAAAGAAGTTGACTTAAATGGAAAGGGTCAGTTTGCTGATGTTTTATGTAGCTACAGAGACGTCAAAAGCTGCAAATCCCTGACTGGACACTAGTGATGGCCTCAGCTGCAGTAAATCCTGGCACATATGTGCTGTCTCTGAGGACCTGGTACTCTTATAAGTGATCAATCTTTCAGAAATGTAGGAAAACATTGGCAGTTTGAAACATTTTGAACTTCCAGACCTCTAGATGGTTCCCTGAAGCTTCCTTTCATGTGACAAAAAGCCTTGGTAGGGATCAACAATATTTTGTTGCCTCTTCTGAGCTCATACCATGGGCAGATAGCCTTGGATAGTTTCTTCCACTCACAGCATTTTTCTGCCAAAAGAAGTCCTCAGCAGACTCTGGTGATTAACATATCCAGCTTTGGTGCAACCTACACAGTTGCAGTTTCCAAGCTTGTCCCACTGGAGGTTTTTGAGCTCCAAAAATAGTCTCAAAGCAGAAAAGTTGGCCGAGAGAAGATATGAAAATATAATTGTTAGAACTGTCACCATTGGCGTGGGTCCCCCTCCCATTTTTTGCTGTTGCCTCCTGTGTTTTGCTATGTTTTCGCTGGTCTAGATGCTTTGGGCACTTTGCCACTGCTATTCAGTGCCAAAGTGCAAGTGCCCCCTATTGTAAATTGTTGTATGGATTAGTGATTCCATTATTGGATTATTTGATTTACTTGTCAGACCCTAGTACAGTGCACCGTGTGTGCCCAGGGCCTGTAAAATGCTGCTGGTGGGCTTGCAGCACTGGTTGTGCCACCCACAGAAGCAGCTTGTAAACTATGGCTCAGGCCTGCCATTGCAGAGCCTGTGTGCAGTCTGGGACTGCCATGTCGACTTGGCAAGTGCACCCACTTGCCAGTCCCAAAACCTTCCCTTTTCTACATGTTAGTCACCCCTAAGGTAGGCCCTAGGGCAGGGTGCATTGTATGTGAAAGGTAGGACATGCCCTGAAGTGTGTGGCTTGTCCTGATTGTGAATTACAGCCAATTTCGTTTTTTACTATTGCAAGGCTACCTGCTCCCATAGGCCAGAATGGGCAGTTTGATTATAACACCTTATAATCCTAAACTGACCCAGGGAACAAGGTAGAAATTCGAGTTTGGTATGCCTGAACTCAGAATGTTAAAATACATCTTTTAGTGTGGGTGATTTTTACATTCTGTGTTTGAAAATACTACTTTTAGAAAGTAGGTATTTTCTTGCCTAACCTTCCAGTGTGCCTCTGCTAAGGTTGTGTATTCACTGTCTGGTTTGTGAGTGACAGGGGACTGGAGAGGGTCTTGGCTCCAGCAGTCTGATGGGTCAGGGCTGGGCTGAATAGGACCCACATAGAATAGAGAGTAGGGGGCGGGGATTTCCTTTCACTCCCCTGAGACCTCATAGAATAGAGAGTAGGGGAAGGAGATTTCCTTTCAGCTACCTGGGCCAGGTCTACTCTCAAACAATGTTGTCTCCACCTCCTGCCAGGAAGCTACACAGAATTGGTTTTGGTCAGGCACAGACACTCTCTGCGTCCAGAGAACAATGACTTTTTGAGTATAAATATTGGGGCCCAGACCCCAAGACTTTAGATCACTTCTGGGAATCAAGGCGAACCTTTGCTGAGGAGAAGAACCAGGAAACTGAAGGAGGAGACTGCCCCTGTGCTGTGAGCTGTTGGGGTTGGCCTGCAGTGGTTACTTTATTGCCAAAGAAAGGAGAAAGGAACTTTGTGTGTACTTTCATCATCTTGAAGAAGATCTCCAAGGGCTTGAAGACTGAGCTTGCCTCCTGCCTGAAGTCTCAGGGATACAAGACTTCACCAACCAGCTCCCCTGAATTCCCTTGCTGGGAATTCTACCTGCAAAGAGGTGCCTACTGTTGTGTTGGGCCCTTTTGAAGACTGCGTGTCGCTGGGAGCTGGAAGCGTGACGCAACAAGGAGAAGCGTGTCGCCGCCGCAGCAGTTGCCATCGCATTGCCGAAGAAGCATGCCGCGGCCGCAGCTGTTCGCCGTCGCATCACCGACGAAGCGTGTCGCATCACCAGAGAAGCGTGTCGCCGCTGCAGAGGTCGCCGTCGCATCACCGGAGAAGTGTGTCGCAGGGCCTGTCGCGGCTCAGAAGTTCACCGAGCCGCCGCTCGGCCGTCGGGCATGCACGCATCGCATCTACGTTGTCGCACCGTAACCAAGACGCCATTTTGTCGCATGGCACCGGATCGTCATCGCATTGAGGCGCCATCTTGTCGCATCGCACCGGATCACAGTAAGAAACCGACGCATCAACTCCCCACCCAGTAAGGAAGCGAGCCTCAACTCCCCTGTGCAGCAGTAAGGAACCGACGCATCCACTCCCCTGAGTGTAAGGAACGGCGCATCACTTTCCCTGCGACCCTTTTGTTTGTAGTGCGTGACGCATCCAAGGTACTTTGAGAGTAAAGTGTTGCATTTATCATCTACATTGAACTTAGCTAGTTCTACCATTTTAAAGACTCATTTTTGATTACAGTATTGTGGATTTTTGTCGTTTGACCTTGTGTTAAGTCTAGTAAAGATTACTTATTTTTCTCTATTGGTGTAGTGTCCATTTGTAGTGTTTTCACTGTATTACTGTATGTGTTCACAAATGCTTTACACACTGCCTCTGAGATAAGCCTGCCTGCTCGTGCCAAGCTACCAAGGGGGTGAGCAGGGGTTATTTAGGAGAGTAGCCCCTTACCCTGACTAGACGCAAGGGTCCCTATTTGGACAAAGGTGCAAACCATTGCCAACTAGAGACCCCCAAATCTAACAATAATTTTCCCACAGACTTTTTCTCGCCTAAACCAATGGTTTAAGTGGAACCTCATACAAAGGTTTTCTGACATCGAGAGGACTTTGTCATATACAGCATTCAATCTTGCACCAAAGGAGAATTTTGACTTCCATAAAAAAAGACTATGCCTGAAGCTAAAAACTTGATCGGGCAATCCATTTGATATATCCAATCTATCCTCCATCACGGTTAGCCTGACATTTTACCTAGGTTACAGTCAACTGCAAACAGTGAATTTTGATTGGTGCTTTACATTTTCTTGGCACTTTTTGCACTATTACTTTCAAAAACTATCTATGGTTCAACCTGAATGGAGTTTCCTTATTTTTGGGTCAATTTTCATATTACATTTTTGTTGAATTTTAGAAAATGACTGTAGAGTTTGTATTTTGTCTTTTTAATTGTTTTTGTACTGTTTGATACTTTACACTTTTACTAACTAAAAACGGTCTGCTTTGTGCCATAGCTGCCATGTTTAGAGCCTAGGTTTAAATGATGTTTAACCTGGCATATTGGTGGACATATTACTTGACGTGGACTCACGTTTATTCCAATTAATAAACCACTTACTTAAGATTATACATGCATTATTTTTAATTTTTTAATTTTAATATGTTAAATCAAATTACATTAAAGAAGTAGGAGAGGGTGTAGCCAATCACCTAACAATATATCGCTGCCTAACTTGGGAGCTGCAGTCTCTAACCCTACCTATATGTCAAAATCCTTCCTAAACATGCACTATCTCCAGAATAAAGGGAGTAACACATGAAATGACCAGCTGTCCCACTGCATATCTATCCATCTGATGGAGCTGCCTCTGCCAGAGCTCTTATCCCAGATTGTGGATCAGAGTATATTAACATGGGCTGCGGAGAGCTGAGGCATTCCATCTGCACTGTTCCTGACCAGTGGCCCTTTTAGTGAGAGTGAGTGCCTTTACTGGAGGGTGTTGAGTGCTGATGGCTTCGTGCCGCTTAATTCCTGATGCACCTCTCCGGGCCCACTGGCTAGTCTGGGGTATGACAGCCTAGAAAGCAGAGTTGGTTGGATGACACCACGGTGCCACCCCTGTGGTGCAGGTGTTATGTTATGTTAAATGTTTTTGTAAAGCACAGCAATTACCCGTAGGCATTTAGGCACTGCAAGGATAAGAAGGAGAGATTGCACATTACATGTTAAAAAACAGGTTTTGAGAGCCCTTCTGAAGGTCAGTACGTCAGGCAGAGACTTAATGTGCAGGGGGAGGGCGTTCTAGAGTTTTGAGGCCCCCACCATGAAACTTCTTCTATCCCAAGCAGAGAGCCTGAACTTAGGGACCACAACATTCATGGCCGAGGTTGAGTGTAGCGACCTCCCTGGCTGGTACCATATGAACCTATCTTTAAGGAAATTATAGTCTAAGTCATGTAAGGCCCTAAGGGTGATGATGCACAAGGCCTTGAAACTCACTCTGTGTTCTGCAGGGAGTCAATGTGACTTGGCTGAAGCAGGTTTGGCTGACTGTGTTTCAGGGATTCCTAGCGGCAGCCTGGCTGCTGTGTTTTGGAGAGCCTGGAGCTTGTTAGCATACTGCAGACGCAAATTGAAGTATAAAATGTTGCAGTAGTCACGTTTGGTTAGGACTAGTGCAGTCACCACAGTTGTTTGTAGTGTTAAGGGGGTGTACGGCAAGATATTCTTGATTATCCTAAGCTTGTAGAAGGATGCTGAAATAGTTGCTTTCACTTGGTCCCCGAATGCAAGTTTGTTATCCATCAGGATACCTAGATTCTTCACCTTACTGGCTGGTGATAGTAGAGTTCTCAGCTCAGAAGGCCAGCAGGATAGCGTCCAAAAAGAAGTGTCCTTCCCAAAGAGAAGGGCCTCTGTCTTGCTGGAATTCAATTTGAGACTGTTGCGGTCCATCCAGTCCCAAATGGTAAGCATGCTGTTATGAAAGTTCTGGCAGGTGTTGTTGAAAGGGTTAGAGAAGGACACAACAATTTGAGTATCAACGGCGTAGGATGTTGAAGAGAACCTGAATGATTTAATCAACACTGCCAGGGGCGTAACATATATATTAAACAGAGCAGGACTTAATGATGACACCTGGGGGACTTCACAAGGCAGGACAAAAGGGTCCGACTCAAATTCCTTCAGGGATACTGTCTGCTCCCTTCCACTAAGGAAAGAGCTCAGGAGGGACAACGCATGCTCCTTGATCCCAATGCTGTTGAGACAGTCAACTAACACTTTGTGGTTGACCTTATCAAAGGCAGCTTTGAGGCATCATGTGGTTTATTCCCAAGCAAGATCTGAAACCTGTGGTCCTGGCATTGATTCTTTGTAGACTGCATTGTGGAACTCACTCCTCTTTGGTCTCCTTAAAGTGCATCTAGCCCCTCTGAGAAGAGTACTCTGCTGCCCATTTAATGACAGATGACAAGAAATTAAACATCTCTCCTATACTTCACATCCTTCAATCGCTCCCGATCAATCTTAGAGCACATTTTAAGAGTGCATGCATTACCCATTAAGACTTCCACAACACCACTACCATCTACCTGATTGGGAGACTGAGAGTCTCTGGAGTTCAACAAAGATCACAAAATTCCAAATCCCTTCTGCTTGAACCTTTGACATTTAGGCAAGAATGCTGCATGACTCAAGCATTCTCTGGTGGTGCAACAAGGTTCTTGAAGGCCCTCCCACAAGCCCTTTACACAACTTTTTGTCTGTTCACATTCAAAAGGGAATTCAAAAATCTTTCATTAGAGACCCACTTTGGTTAAGGTGGGTATTGCTATTCACATTTTGTCCTCCTTCTTGATCTATCTATCCTTTTACAAAATGTTTGACTCGCTGCTCTCTTGGTGCTTTTTAGCTGTTTCATTATGATTGCTAACTAACCATTTCTTCCATAGTTTTCATGGTGCTGATAGGTTGTTCTACGATATGTGTTAACCCGGATGTACCCTCTTGTAAAGCCCTCTAATGCCTTTGGGTAGCATTGTCCACGATAAGCCTAATTTCCTCACTGGCCTTTAACAGAGCGGTTGCATGCTGTGACAATTCCTGAAGCCAAACTGGGTGTGGTCCAGCAGCTCCTGCGCCTGAATTAAAGCAGCCAATTGCTGATTTGAAGCTTTTTCAATTGTTTCTGCAGGCAAAGGTGGTCTAGCTATGGGCTGGTAGGTATTAGGGTCACTGGGGTCTAAACTGGGTTTATTTAACAAGGGTAGTATGGATGCTTTTTTTCCATTAGGAAGCAAACTGCCCAGTTGATATCATCTTATTGAAAACTGTCGTAAGATGGATAGCTATGACCTCCAGAGCCAATTGCATGATGGAAACACGGCAAGGGTCAAAAGATGAGCCTGACTTGTTGACTTTAATCAAATCAATTACTTGTTCTTTGGTGAGTGAGGTAAAACTTGAAAAGGTGGAGTTTACATTCTTGTGATGGCTCATGCTGTCATCTTCAACTGAGAAGGCAAAGGATGAAGAGAACTTGCTAAAAATGTGTTCCACTTTGTTTTGAAAATGAAAGGCTAGGGAGTTACAAAAAGGAGCTGACTTCTAAAGTATTATTAAAGGGGACATTGGAGAGCTTCTTAACTGTCACAAATAGTTCCTTGACTGAGTTTTTAGCAGGCTTTATTTCCTGAATGAAATAAAGAGATTTCTCCTCCCTTATCATGGCTTTGTCCACAGCAATCTCCTTCTTTTATTTGACTTTTTCTTCATGACTATAGTTTTTCCTTCAAAGTCTTTTTTGCTTCCTACAAGCCTGTCTTGAGCATTTTCTCCCCAATTACTGGTTGGCTGGTGGGGCAGTGTGGCTGAGCTGGGGGCCCCTTTCAGATCATTTTTGGGACCTTGCAAAATGTGGAAAATCCTGACCCTTTGAGTCTGACAGGAAAAGCTGGAGCTACCTGGCAGAGGCACCTTTAACAATATGAACTGATTATATGCACTGATACATCAACTCCATCCAGAGATGCTTTTGGGTGTGGAGAAAGCATTCAATTCACTCAAATGGTCATTTCTGCTGACATTGATTTGCTGGATGGGGTGGGTAGATATTTTCTGCAACTTGTTAAACTATAGTATATGGATCCCACTAATGGGGTGCCTATTAACGGGTTAGGCAGCAGCATGAGTTGTCGCAATTACTGTTTGCTATAGTCATAGGGCCATTGGCCTCCATATCGAGTAGGGCATAACTTCCCCTACACAGAGGTTACTTTCAGTCATTAAACACAGATGATATTCTATTGTTTGTCATATACCCTGGGGAGAATCTAGGACATATAATCTGCAGCACTGTGAGTTTTGGAAGCTGCTCGGGTATCCAAATTAAATGAAGCAAATCAGAGATATGTCCACTCACAGTCAGCACTAATAAACCAAAGTAGGAGTATCAGCTGGCTTCAAGGAGGATTATGCCATATATCTTGGTATACTTTATTTTTAACGTTTCTTTATTTCAAATAGAACATAGTCAATATACATGTTACAGTATTTATCTGTTGCGCTTCATTATGGTTCCAATTCCACAGTATTTAGAGGAAGAGAGAAACCCCTCTTCTTTTTCATTTTTTTTTTTGTGAAAACTTTTACTCTATAACAGGAGCAGAAAAATATTCTGATTACAGTTTCTTCCATCGGAGTTACAATCTTTGAACACATTACATTGACTAATGATCTTGTCATTCCCCAAAAACTCCCCCACTTCCCCCCTACCGGTTCCTGTCAGATTGAGACCCCATTTCCATATCTAGTTTAGTCTTTTAGGTGTCTACTGCCTTTGGTTCCTGACTATGTGTAGCAGTCACATTGTGGTGTTCCTCCTCCATCTAGTCAGATTGAGTCTGGGAGTTCGTCTCTTCTATCTCTTGTACCATTACCCCCCATGCCAGCAATACTTCCGGGAGCTTATCATCCCTCCTAGTCTTCTTCATATGGTCTTCCTCAACCATTGCCCATTCTTTTAGATCTTTTTTCCATTTTTCCACCTGTGGTCCCTGCCGAGACAACCAGTGGATTGCTATTCTCCTCTTGGCTATCGTAAGAATCAGTATCAAGAATTGTCTGGTAGTTTTACGTTTGGGATTTTTAGGGATCAAGCCAAGAAGGCTTGTCTTTATCTCCGAGGCTATCTTCCATCCCGTGATTCTATTCAGTTGTTCCAGAACCTCAGCCCAGTATATTTGTATTGTTTGGCAATGCCATACCATATGTACAAAATCTGCTTGTGTATGTTGACATCGAGGGCATTTGGGGTCTCTGGATATATTGATAGCGTGAAGCCTCCTGGCTGAAAGATAAGTCATATGGACTATATTATATTGTATTTGTTTAAATCTATTGCAAATTGATACTTTGTGGACACTTTCATGAATCTTTTCCCAGTCTTTTGCCGTTATCATGTGTTCACTGATCTCTTGCCATTTGTCTTCCACTTTCAGGGGCTTAGTCTTTTTATCCTCTCTCAGTGCCTTGTATAAATTAGAAACAAGTTTTTGACCACCCGCCATTGCAATTATAGTGACCAGTGTACGTGTAGGCTCCGGGGCATCCGGAAATGTCAGCCAAAGGCGTCGGGCTGCGGCTGCTATCTTAGCATAGTGTAGGAATTGTCCCGCCCCTAATTCAAATGTGCCTACCGCGTCTTGGTAGGTAATGAACCTATTCTCTGGGTATAGGTCTGAGATCATCAGACAACCCCCTTCCTTCCATTTTTCAATTGACAAAGCTCATTCTATTTGAGCGAACTGTGGCATGACCCAAATGTCTGCCTCTGGTGCCTGAGGGACACTTTTAATAAGTCTCTTAGTTGTTCTATCCCATATGTTGGCCTTTAGCCCAATTAGTGGAGGGTATTTTTCTGGATGCATCTCATTTGTCCAAAGAAGCGCTCCCAGCTGTTGTCTACCATAGGTACCCTCTAACAGGGCTCGCTCCCAGGAGGGATCCGTATCAAGCCATGCTATGGCATGTTGCAATTGGGACGCCAGATAATATAACTCTAGGTCAGGGATTTCGAGACCTCCCTTGCCCCATTGTCTTTTCATCACCTCCAAGCTTACCCTACATCTCTTTCCATTCCACGACAGCTGGGTGAGAAGTACGTCCAATTCCTTGAATATCCTATGTGGAATTTCATTGAAAGATCCTTGCATTGTGTACAAACATTTGGGTAGTATCACCATTTTAGTTAAAGCAATTTTTGCCATCAGGGATAATTTTAGGGTATTCCAAAACTTTATACTCCTTTGTAGGCCCTTTATTATCCTGCCCATATTGTATTCATAGAAGGTGTCTTTCTCTCTGGCCACTCGGATCCCAAGATATCGCACTGATTCCAGTTCCCATGGAAGTTCCAACCCAGAGGACTGGGATTCTACTCTCCCTTCTGTCTTCCCTATCGTGTATAATTGCGATTTTTGTTTATTAATGCATAAGCCAGAGGCTTCCACAAACTTCTCCAATACACGGAGCAATATTGAAACCGAATGGATCGGGTGTCGCAAATAGACCAATGCGTCATCCGCGTACAGTGACACTTTATGTTCCGTTTGGCCTATCCTAATGCCATGACCTTGCAGCTCCGTCCAGAGGCGACATGCCAATGGCTCCATTGTGAGGGCAAATAGCAAGGGGGACAGCGGACATCCCTGTTTTGTGCCACTTTGTAGCAACATAACATCAGATACAAACCGTCCCATTCGGACCCTCGCCATGGGTCTCACATAGAGTAATTTGACCCAATTCACGAACTCGGAGCCCAGTGCCATTTTTAGGAGGACTTGCCAGAGATATTCCCAGCGGACCGAGTCAAACGCCTGTTCAATATCCAAAAGCGCCAGTGTGCTTTCCTCTGCTTTTTCCCCAAGAGTCTGCATTACGTGTGCAAGACGTCGAATATTCCTCAGCGTATTCCTACCAGGTATAAACCCTGACTGATCCACATGTACCAACTGGGGGAGATAAGGGAGCAGCCTACTTGCCAGCACCTGGCTGATAAGTTTAAGGTCTACATTTAGCATAGAGATGGGTCTATATGAGCCTGGAATCGACGGGTCCTTTCCTGGTTTAGGCATCATCCCTATTAATGCTTCCCGCATTGAACCTGGCAGTTCACCCCACTCCTTTGCTTCTTCAATGACCTCTAACAATCTGGGAGTCACCAGCCTGGCATATTCTTTATAAAATTCAGCAGTCAGGCCATCCATGCCTAGAGATTTAGCCGTTCTCAAATGGGTTATTGCTGCTTTTATTTCCTCTTCCCTAATAGGGCCCCCCAGTGTTTCCTGAGCCTCAGAGTCCAAGCTGGGCACTTCCACACCTGCCAGGTAAGTTTGTATGGTCTGGATATGTGTGGGGTTTGGGACTCAGAGTATATTGTAGCTAAATGGACTGAGAATGTCTTGCTGATCTCATGCTGTGTATAGACCATTTGTTGCCGGTCAGTTTTAATTGCCAGGATCGGTTGGGGTTGTGTATCCATACTAATTAGACGTGCCAACAGATGGCCAGCTTTATCTCCTTCCGTGTACCATCTCCTCCTACTCTTATTCCTACTATATTTGTCTAGTGTATCCCATAGATCCCCTATCTTTTGTCTTTGCGCTGTCCATTTATTAGGTCCCTCTATATCTGTGGGAAGTGCTTTTTCTAAGACAGCCAGCTGTTGTTCCTGGCGTCCTAGATCTCGCTCCAGCACTTTTTTAACTCCGGTCTCAGTAGACATACATGCCCCCCTTAGGACCACTTTCATGGCATCCCATTGCATGGCTTTGGTACTGGCGGTATTCCAGTTTACTTCAAATTACCCCTGGAGCTCCCTGCCAATTGTAGCCTTATAGACTGAATCAGTTAATGCTTCGGTATTTATTCTCCAAAGCGGGATCTTAGATCTCGGCCTGCCAATAGTGTACACTATAAGTAGAGGGCAGTGATCTGATAAATATCGAGCCAGGTATTGTGCCTCCTCAATTCTATTAGCTACCCCTTTCTGTATGAAAAAATGAATCCAATCTGCTATGTGTATTAGTAGCGGGTGTGTGACATGAGTACACTTTTTGGTGGGGATTGCGATGCCGCCAGATATAGACTAAGTTGTAATTTATTAACATCTGACGTATAGCTTCTCTGGTTTTAGGTTTGGCCTCTGGTCTCGGGGGTGACTATCTAGAGTACCATCTAGGGCACAGTTGTGGTCTCCCGCAACAATTAGTTCTACATCTGGAGCAAGATCTATCTGTCGCATAACTGACCCCAAGAACTCTCCATCATCACTATTGGGGGCGTATATGTTTATCAGGCAAACCTTTCGCCCATCTAGTGTTCCCTCCACTATCACATATCTTCCTAATGGACCTGGGTTGGATTTTTCTACTCTAAATGGGACTCCCAGTGCCACCCATACCAGTGTGCCCCTGGCATATCCTGAATAGAATGTCACAAAAAACTGACCCCTCCACCTTCGTTGGACATATTTAAGGCAATACCCCACAAGTGTGTTTCTTGAAAGAAAGCTATGTCCACTTTGTTTCGCTTTAGATACGTAGCCACCCTGATCCTTTTGAACATGGTATTTAGCCCTCTAACATTCCATGTCATGAACTTGTATTTCTGTCCGTCTTCGTTCATGTCTGCATAGTATAGTGGTGTAGCTTCTCATTATCCCAAAGGGGGAGACAATCCTATCAGCGCGGGCATATGCCCCTTTTAGACCTATAGATTTTGCGGGATATCTTCTCTGCGCACTTCCGGCATTGAACTTTTTAACAAAACTGTGCAATCTCGAATGACCCCGCAACCCCTCCCCCAGGCAGTAATAACTGATCCCCATAGCACAACCTTCGTCTAAGGAGTCGAGACTCCGCCCCATATTGAATTCCCCCCCACCCTACATCCCATTCCCCAACATTGCAATCAACAAATACAATAAATGAATTCAAAGAAAAGTCTAGTTCCTGAATTTTGGCCAGACTGCCAGGCACCATGCCGCCCCGCCCAACCGAGGCATAGCAAGGTAGCTCCAGTGTGCTACATCTGGAACATCCTAAACTGCATTGTGGCGGAAAGGTGTCCCAATTATCGTTTAATTTCGTTGACTGATGTTGATGCAAAGGTGTTTGCTTCCATTCTGTTGAAAGAAATGGAAAGTATTATTCCATTTAATCAAACTGGTTTTCGGAAAGGCCAATCCACCACTACCAACCTGTTGGCTCTAACGTTACTTGCTGAGCGGGCCGTGTTAAATAAACAAAATTTATACATTGCTTTTATTGATCTAAAGGCAGCCTTCGACTCTGTGCCTCGTAATCTGTTATGGAAAAAATTGTTAGATCGGGGCATCCCAGGGAAACTGTTGAAGGCTATTATCCTTTTGTATACGGATACCTGGGTTCAAGTCAGGTTGGGTAATAGTAGTAGTTCCTTATCAAGAAAATTCAGAACATATAATGGCCTAAAGCAAGGCTGTGTTCTTGCTCCCTGCCTTTTAAATTTATTTTTATCAGATCTTTCTAAGCACCTGGATTCTATTAACGTACATGTCCCTAGGTTGGGGGGGGTACAAATCAGCTACCTTCAATATGCTGATGATACTATCCTCGTGAGCCATACTCCTATTGGTTTACAAATACTTATTAACGCCTTTGATGATTATATACAATTAAATGGCATTGAACTGAATGTAAAAAAAAACAAAGTTATGATAATTGGTTCTGTTAAACAGAAGTTCAATATATGGAAGGCCAGAGCAGGCCCAATTGAAGTTGTCAAAACGTATAGATATCTAGGGGTGATGTTCGATAACCAAGTATCCTTCAAATACCATTTTAAGGACCTAAAGGCTAAAACTGTGACCTTAATTCCTGCTTTTAAATGCTTAAAAAATCCCTGAATTGTCAATTGTATGACTATATTCTTAAAGTCATCAAAGCTAAGTTACAACCTACCTTTTTATATGGTTCACCCATCACCAGAGGGAAAGATGCGAAGGTCCTGGATCTATTGGTAGTCAAGGTCTTAAAAGCAACTTTTGGGATTGCCAGTTCAGTAGGCCAAGCGGGAATAAGATTAGAGTTTGTGCTCCAGAGACAGTGCCTGGTATCAAAAGGAGCATTTTTGAAATGTATGGTCGCTATGTGTTCATCAGCTCCTGCATCCCTAGGGAACATTTGCTGGTTAGAAATAGATAAGTCTGCCTTCGAGGCTAAATGGAGATCCCATATTTTTCACCTCCCTAAGGGATATTGGCCTGCAAATAGCACTGCAAGATCTGAAAATGCCCAATTGTAAGTTATTTTTTTTTAAACTGATCAAATCTGAATCTCTCAAGTTGGACAAAAATGCATTAGCAGGGAAAAAAGTATGCATGGTATGTGATTAATTCATACCAATCTCCACGCATTCAGCCATATTTGACTGCTTATTTCTCAGCAAGGATTAAAAATATTTTTTTAAGGTTACAAATGGGAATAAATCCAACAAAAGAGGGCACGCAATCATGGATCAAGCAGTGGCCAGATTCCAATTGTAGACTATGCGGATGGCCACAAGAAACATTAGTACATATAGTGTGCGGGTACACGTAGAGGGGGGTCCGACGCGGACCCCCAAAGTCCGGCTCCGACAGCTCTTTCGAGCCGGACGGCGCGAGTCGGTCGGACTGCTCGAAGCGCGCATCGTACTTACCCGGCCGGAGAACGACTCCATTGCGCGAGGCGATCCCTGTCCGTGCGAGTCGGTCGGAGCGTGTTGGACCCGCGTTCGAGTCGGTCGGCGTTTTCGCGAGCGCTTGCATCGTACTCGCTCGGCCGGACGCGCGTCCGAATCGGTCGGGAAACAGGGCTCCGAATCGGATCCGGTTAAACCGAATCCGATTCGGAGCACTACCGGCCGAGATCGGAATCGGCCCCTAGGTGTGCAAGCATATCCAGTCTCGGCCAGGGGGGCCCCCCCGCACCACAGCCTCCTCTGCTCCTTACCGGCATTATGGGCAGAGACGAATTCTGCTCCAAGTGATTCCTGCGTGTACTTTCCCGTATTCAGGGCCCAGGGGATCACCCCTCCGCACCTCCAGGCCTCGTGTTGCTATTGTTCGTATGAGGCTGGTTTATTTATTTTATTGGGCCCTCTGCGATGCGGGCGCGAGTAGAGCTGCTCCTACGTCTCTCGCAGTCGATTCTTCCCGTCGGGGTCTGGGGTTCTCCGCCCTCAACTTTTTTGGGCCTCTCGGTGACCTTCAGAGCTTAGGCCACACTCGCTCCGGGTGGGCTCCGGCGCTGTAGCGGCAACTCCGTGGCCTTTTTTGGTTAGATTGCTTCCGGGATCGGGGGGCACCACTCCTCACGGGGCCCCTGGTCCAGGCTCCCTCATCGCTCAAGCCCCCACAGACTCAGAGGCACTTCGAGCGAGGATCAGGCGCCGCCATTTTGGAGTCAGGCAGGCCGCCTCGCCTCAGGAGTTGCGCTCGGTTTTTCTCCGTGGCCTGGCTCCGGCGGCCCCCGTATCTTACTCTTCCTGCGCAGGGGGTATTCCGTCGCCGTTTTTTCCTGGAGTTGTTGTCTGGTCCGCCAGGGTTTAGGGAGGATTATTTCATCTGGGGCAGGAGCTCCGACGATTCAAGATTCCATGATGTTAGGCCACGCCCCCATATCTTGTTGTACTTGTGAACAGAGACTGAAAAATAACTTTAGGTCTGTGATTGATTAGCTGCCTGTGCATATAGAGAGATGTATATGTTTGCTCTTGTCCATGGCTGGCACAATCGAAGTTGCCAAATGCTAGCATTAGGTGGCTCATTTAACAACCAATCACGCTAAAATTATGCTGATCGGTGACTTTAACTATTGGGCTAACGATACTTCAGGCAGCCCTCAATCTGCTGATCTATCCGAGCTACTTACAGGGCTAAATCTTACTCAACAGGTGTCCTCCGCCACACACATCAAAGGGCATACACTCGAACAGGTCTGGACAACTAACCTTACCACGTCCGCCATGTCGGTCACACCTTGCACTTGGTCAGATCACTATCTAATTAAATTCACCATCAATAATATTACCACGGCCAAAACCCCCACCCCTGTAGAGGGAACAACACGGAACTGGAACAAGTCGACAAAACTCTATTCCTCAACACACTGGCCAACTCAGTGCCACCCAATCTCCCCTCTATCAACCACAGTGAAGGAAATCTAACTACATGGCTATCAGCAGCTAGCAATAAGCAGGCACCCCTTAGGAAAACACACCTGGCCCCTTGTCATGAAGCTCAGAGATGGTTCTCCGCTGACTTAAAAGCCCACAAACTAGCTCTTCGACAACTCGAAAGAAAGTGGAGACACAACTACCTATCTGAGGACAAAAAGTCCTATTTAGACGCCATGAAAACCTACAAAAAAGCTATTTTGAACACCAAAGCTGCCTACTTCTCCTCTAAAATCTTGACTGCAACAAATAGGTCCAAGGAGATCTTCTCAATTGTCAATGAGCTGTCTAACCCTGACAGTCACAATCAAATCCACTCCCTCTCAAACCCTATGTAACTCCCTGAACACATTTTTCATTGTCAAAATTGCAAAAATCAAGGCCAGCATTCCGGCATGCCCTATTTCTGAGGCTAGCCCTATTGCACCTAAAAACCCCAGCACCTTCACTCATTTCCCTACAATCAGCAACCAGACATTCTTGGATCTCCTTTCCAAAGTAAGATCAGGCTCACCGAGGGACTGCTGCCTCTCCGGCATCTTAAGAGAAATATTCACTGCTCTTCCCACCCCAGCTCTATCTCTCCTGAACGAGTCATTGTCCCAGGGCCTTGTCCCTGAAACCTTCAAGGAGGCAATTGTTGTCCCCCTCCTGAAGAAACCAGGGGCAGACCCTCAAACCCTGATGAATTACCGTCCAATTTCTCTTCTCCCATACCTGGCTAAGGTCCTGGAAGCCTACGCCACTAGATGCCTCTCCGGATTCTTAGAAGAGTCTGGATACCTCGATCCTTATCAAGCAGGGTTTCGCCTTGTACACTCCACAGAGGCCATAATACTAACAGTATTAGACACTCTCCGCAGATATGCTGACAAGGGCTCCCCGTAGGCCCTTGTCCTGCTTGATCTCTCCGCGGCCTTCGACACGGTTGACCATGGTATACTGATCGACCGTGTCGGAGACGAGGGGATCCAGGGGCCTGCCCTGGGCTGGATCCGCTCCTTCTTGGGAAACCGCTCCCAGTCGGTCCGCATTGCCCAGTATACAGCTCCTAAAACGAGGACCACATGTGGTGTCCCGCAGGGCTCCTCACTTTCCCCCCTCCTGTTCAACCTCTACCTTCTCCCACTGATCTGGGCTTTGAGAGAGAAGAAAGTTTGCACTTTCAATTATGCAGATGATTTCCAACTAATATTCTCCATCAGCAACTCCCCCGACTCGGTTTCGCCATTTCCAGTCAACCATGCTATTTATTAGCGGGTGGATGAATAGCAATCACCTAAAACTCAACCCAGACAAAACCGAGTTAGTTTTAACAGGGGGCATTCACAACCCATGGGGCTCACACTTTTGGCCAAAAGAGCTGGGCCAATCCCCCTCCCCATCTGCAATAAATCACGACCTCACCATGAAGTCCCAAATTGGGTCAGTGATATCCATATGTTTTTTCCAGCTGAGGAAAGTAAAAAAGATTAGAAGATATCTCACCCAGGATGCTTTGACCCAGGTGGTTCTTGCCATATATAAGTCCCATGTCGACTACTCCAACTCGCTATATTTCGGTATCCCACTCTACCTAACCAAACGCTTGCTACTGCTACAGAACCAAGCAGCAAGACTGATTTTTCAACAACCTAGGCACCATCATGTCACCCCCCTCATGAGGAAGCTGCACTGGCTCCACATCTCACAGCGTTGCGCCTTCAAGGTATGCTGTCTCATCTTCAAATCCCTGAAGGGAAGGAGCCCAAAATTCCTGGATAGCCTTATTCATAGGCACATACCCACGCACAATTTGCGCTCGGCCCATAAGCACCTTTTGTCTATCCCTGACTTCAAACTAAAGCACCTGGGCGGCGCTAGGTTTGCCATTCTAGCTCCCAGACTCTGGAACTCTCTCCCCCCCCCCCCCCCGAAATCCGATCGTGCAACAATCTCCTAAGCTTCAGGCCGCTTCTCAAGACCTGGCTATTCAGACAAGCTTATGAGTAACTCCCTAGGGTCAGGCACCTCTCAGACTATCGTCATGAAACCAGCCCGGTGTACACGCACTTTACAAAATCTTTTAACATAACATAGCATTACCCAAGTTACTGTTCCTATTTATGAACATCCCTATCACCACTGAAAAGCACACGTTCAGCAGACAGTGCAGCCTAATAACTAAACTAGACTGAGAGAGCAAAAACCTATGACTACGATGGGAAAGTTTATCTCAATCATATGATGTGGGCAGTATTGCAGTGCCTAATGTTGAAAGAGACCAAATAGAGACAGGGAATGTAAGAACCATCCTGGCCACTAAGTTGCCAAATCCTGGCAGTCTTATGGAAACAGTTAGGTGCATACATTGGCCAATCTGGGCAGCAATCAACCTACAGCTGACAACCCAGTCTTGCCAGTGATACCTAGATAGATCAGTACAACTCACACTACGGTTCAGTTTTACAAAACGTGCACACAACACAGTGCAGAACCCAAAATGCTGTGCTGCTTTGCGTGAAAGGGAGAAAGCAGGAGAGCAGCATATCTACAAAAATATGACACTCTCCTCTACCTAGCACTGGGGCACAATCAAACAGCCTTGCTCCACAAACACACACCTTCGCGCCATAGTGCAAGGCTGTGCACGTGATTCTAGCATAGGTTTATACTGGAAGAGTACCAGTACAAAATACTATTCTTAGACTAACTTTAAAAGGTTTCCTGCATTGGATGTGTGCTTCCCCATATACATATGCAATCAAGTGCAAACTAAAACGCATGCATGCATATGTGTATGCCCATGTACATATATGCACCTTAGTGACAACAAAAGTGCACATTCATATTTATGATGTATCTGTATAGTGTGAACAGATTATAACTGCATTGTGATGTAGTGTAATTTAAAAAGGTACATCTTCAACTCTTACCTAAATTGGAGCAGAATGGAGGTGGGCCTGATGAATACAGAAATGTTCTCACACATCCTAGGTGCAGAGATGGAAAAGGCATTTGCCTTACTTGTTTCATATTACTCTTCTCTACCTCCAGTCTGATGGTGCCCTTGCTGTGGGTATGCCAAGGGCTACTGAAAATGGTGAGCTTGTCAATTATATATATGGGGATATTGGTTGCAATGGCTTTGTAAATGACAGAGATGGTTTTGAAGATAGTGTGGGCTGGGAAGGGAACCAGTGGGAATAATAATTCATGCTGTTTTTTGTCTTTCCAATAACTAAGCCCTCTAATCTGTTTGTAACCCAAATTGATGTAGGTTTGGTTGAAGCTATCTCTTCCTATTTTAAAACCAGGGGGAAAGGAATCTAAATTAACATTAATCATCGTCACAATTACATGCTGGATTACAGGTTAGAGAACTGTGGAGAACTTTCTATAGAGTGTCCAATCTAAATGATCTTTTGTGCCAACTAATTGTTTGTGAATCAAAAATGTTGACCCGAGCCGGACTGATTTTATTGCAACCGGAAACTTCACATTGTTTAAAAAGTGCTCTATTTTGCCTGTGGTGGGCCTATGTATTTATTCTGGTTTTGCCCAGTAGCATTTAAGCCTGGTACAACTAGATTTTGAATTTTCAAATTGCAATATGTCACCAAGGCCATCTGGATATACTGCCTGTGAGAAATTGGGATGTTGGTTGAGGGGGATATGAGTCCTTCTCAAGTAACAGCCGCAATCTTTGTCAGGGTGAACCACAAATATTCACTAAGTTAACCTGTCTTTAACCCTCTGGTAGCTTGGCACAAAAGCAGTCAGGCTTAACTTAGAAGCAATGTGTAAAGTATTTATACAGCACACAAACTGTAATAAAGTAAAAATCCAGCACACGAAAAATCCCACACCAATCGAGAGAAATAGAGTAAAGTGTAATACATTATTTGACAGCACAATGGCAAAAATCTAGTCAGTAAAACCAGTGAATTGCAATTTCAAAGATTTAACATAACTATAGCACCTGAAAGCACAAAGTGCCACAAAAGTCACAAGGTTAGTCCACCTGAATAAGTTACCTTCTCAAAGTCTGGTGCAGAGAGTACATTTAATGGTGGAGGAGGCTGCAAGGAGAGCCTCACAGATGGTTGTCGCTGTAGCTCGAAGAGCAGGCTGGGTATCGGGGGTGGTCATCGCTGTAGTGCGAAGATTCTGCTGAGCATCATGGATGGTTATTGTTGGAGCTTTGAATTGGCAGTCACTGCCAGCTGTCGATACTGAAGCACGAAGTGCACATCTCCATGTTGTCGGTCTTCGGTGGAGGTCACTGTAGCACAAAGCACTGGGTTCACCGGAGCTTCGCATTGGCAGGTGGTGTGGGCTGCAAGATCGTAGCACAAACGGGCTCGTTTGCGGTTGCAAAGAGACCAAAATGTCAAGATTTCTCTTTCTTTCAGGAGGAGCTCAACTGATGCCACAGCAAGGGTTCAGAACCCGGAAGGCACTTCTTGGGGATCAGAAACTCACTCCAGCAGAGGCCAGAAGGGCTCCGGCAGGTCCAGTTGCAGATTCAAGTAGGTCCAGTGCAGCAGGCCTCTGGAGCTTGTTGTGTCTCTGTAGCCCAGAACAGAAGGCCAGCTAACTAGCCCTTGGAGTCACTCAGGTAGCCTGAGATGAAGGGAGCAGTTTCAGTCTTCCTTCTGACACAACAGTGCAGGCCTCAAGCAGCAGGGCAGTTCTCTGGCTGGAAGGCGGTCCTTCTTCTGCAGTATCCACAGGTCCAGGAGTGTACTGAAGAGTGGGTTTGAGGGTCCTTATTTTATACCTGTTGCCAGCTTCGAAGTGGTAGAAGCTTCTGCAATTTTCAGCCCCACAGAAGTGTTTGCACTTTCCTTCCTCCCTGCCCTGGTCCCAGGACACAACAGGCCACCGTGAAGTTCTTTGTGGGTGAGCTGAGGCAGTGTCTTGTAAGTGCGAGTGTGACAGGTGACAGCTCCTCCTTTCCTATTAAATCAGGATGGCTCATACTGCCAATACCCATTCCCTCTATTGTGTGGCTATCTGGGAGGAATACAAAAAGGCCAACTACAGCTAGTCATGTATTCCAGGAACAGTGTGCAGGCACCAAATGGTTAGAGCAAGAAAATACCATCTTTCTAAAAGTAACAACACAAAACGTTGATGGACGGAATGCTGAGCATTGTCAAACACTCCCCCCAGTACGGTGATCTGGGCCTAAATCCATACTTTATTTGCTCACCATGCCATTCCAGTTTGGACCCAGCGATATGCAAATCAGTCTTCACCCTGCTCCCCATGGGAACAGTCCAGCCCGAACTGTCAGGCCCAGTTCACCCCTCATCAGCCAGCCTTGGGGAGCAGGATCAAGACTGATCTGCATATGGCTGGGTTCAAACTTGGGTGTCATGGTGGGCAAAAGAACACTGGATTTAACCCACATCTGTGACTGGGGGTGAATGCTTGACAATGTTCAGTATTCCGTCCATCCACTTTTTGTGTTGTGATAACTTTCTAAAAGCGGCATTTTCAGGATTTGACTTAAAATCTGACTTAACCATTAAAGAGAATTTTAAATTACAATTCCTTAGACACCAAACATGATATTTGTACCTGCTCCCAAACAAAAGTTATGACTTATTAAATGTAATATGGTAAACTAATGTTATTCCTATGGGAGAGGTAGGCCTAACAGTAGTGAAAAATGAATTTGTGAGTTTTACAGTACCAGGACATGTAAAACTTAAAAATGCATCCAACTTTTAAATATGATGCACCCTGCCCTATGGGCTGTTTGGGGCCTATACTAGGAGTGACTTAGATGTAGGAGTGGACAGAACTCTATAAAGGATATGTCATTTTAAGAGTTCTTTCCCAGTGCTTTGTTCCCATTTTTTTGTCTTTAACATTATGTAAGGTGAAGGTTCATAATTGGGGCGGTAATGCCGCTATCTCATCTACACGCTACAGTGTCTCCTTGCACTCCGTAAGGGATGGCATCGCTACGGTCCTCGGTGGGGTAATATCAGCACACAGCCATAGTTCAAGTCAGTCCAGGGCTGCGCTTGCGTATCTGAACTGCAAGTCCACCTCTGATTCACAGCTTCACAATCAGCCATCTCGCTTGCACCACGCCGCTCACACACCACCACCCCATTAGGCCTCAACATAGGCACCAATCTCTCCACACTCTGATGCCTCCACCTGAAAGTGTCATCCCGACTACATTTAAAAAAAGAAAAACCTTCAGGGCTGCTAATTTTAAATATATATCTGTACCCGATTTGGGCCCAGCTCTTGGCACACAAAGCTAGGGCCTCTGTTCTCAATGCCACAATCAAAGTGTGCCTCTCTCCACCCTACCAAAGTACGAAGATCACATTACTCCTTGTCACAAAGGACACCATGTTCTCTATCCGGCTGTCGGTTTTATAAGGCACTGTAAAACGGTACCTTAGCCCGACTTGTTTAGTGGAAGTTAACCAAGACCAAGACTATGACTATCACAATGCAATAAATTATGGCACGGAATTCCAGGAATGGCACTACCATGCCATTATGCCTGCTGGATTTCCTCGCCCTCACATGCCATCTGAACAATGTTACAGGATTAATCACGAATGTTTTTCTTTTATGTTGTAATAAACCAGTGTGTACTTCAGCGAAGGGAAGCACCAACCCAAAGGAACTGAGACAAACACAGTGGTAGAACTATACCTTTTATGTAATAGACATAAAAGAAACTTTGTTAAATGCACATAATGTATAATCAAGGGCATTTTTTTAAGAGCTATTGCTCAAAGGCCCTTATGCACTGAGGTGCGCTTTCGCACATAACAAGTGGTTGTCATGAGAAATAACATACATAACACATCACCCACACCACGTCTGTCACGGTGACGTCTGTTTTGGTGTGACAGAGACTGGCAGATGCCGGGTCCCGACCCGCCCTGACGTGACTGCTCAGTTGGAGCAAGTGGGGGAAGCGCAGAGTACTCCAGAATATACTTGCAGCCGCTGCCCGGCACATAGCTGCCACAATGAGGGCTGCATCTTCGCATAGAATGAGCTGGACGTGCCAAGGACACTGCTGATTCCTCTATTCCAGACAAAGGTTCTGCTGGCAGAGAATAATTAAGTAGCTGCTGCGTGTACCGTCTTTCCTCCATTTCACTCAAAGCAGTCGGACCTGTAGCAGCCGGAAGGCCTCAGAGACCCATTTAATTTACCATCCCTGGGTATATGGAGTTCCACTTTACTAGGGACTTAAAAGCAGAATAAATCTGCCAACCAGGTGTAACTCAATTTCATTATGTTTTAGGGAAAGAGCACATGCACTTTAGCACTGGTTAGCAGTAGTTAGGTGCACACAGTCCTAAAGCCAATACAAACAAACTCAGTAAAACAGGAGAGGTGAAGGCAAAATGTTTGGAGGACTACAACCCTAGGTGTCAGGTCTAACAGTGCCATGTTAGGATTCAACCACATTTTAGACTGTTACATAATTATGTCCAGATTCTGTTCATTTAAGCATGCCAGTGACAATACCCAATTTATTTTGTGAATAATTTCGTTGCACAACAGTCCAGTTCCATCCTGAGCATTAGGCTCAAACACAGCTTGAAAAATTGTATGGTGTGTAGGTAGCAGACACCTTACAATTATAAATAATTAAAGTGTTATTATTACCACTCCAGATCAAGGGATTCTTATATTTGGGGGCTGTCTTGTTTGTTCTCTTCTTACATCTAAGCCCTAAGTCATCAAAGGTGGAACTTATTGTTGGGGAATAATGTTCAATAAAAATGATTTATTGGGTATATATGACTTTCTTAATACTACCTGATCTATCTATCCATCCATCTATCTATCTATCTATCTATCTATCTATCTATCTATCTTTCTCTATCTATTTATCTATCTATCTCTCTGTACATATATATATATATATAATATATAATTATTAGATAGATAGATAGATAGATAGATAGATATGTGTGTGAGTGTGTACATATCTATACATTTCTAACATCAAACTGGCTTAGGAAATAAGCAGCAACAAAGTTACCTTCACTGGATACAGAAATATACATCAATGAGAACATGATACACACAACATTACACAGGGACGCAAAAGCTACCAATTCAGTGTTACATGCAGAAAGCTTCCACCAGCCATCTCTGAACTGGAGTATCCAAATGGGGATTTCTTGAGGATTAAAAGGAATTGTTCACAGGAAGAACTAGAAAAACACAACATAGAGACGCATAAAAAATTTCTAACCAGAAAATACCTCAGAAAAATCATCACCACAGGCCTTCAAAAAGCAAAATCAATATGCAGGTCAGAAATTCTAACTGACCGGAAACGAAAGAAGGACGCAGGAAAAATCAGGTTGATAACCTCTTGCTCCTTGTGAAATTGCATTAAATCCTGATAGAACATTGATGTATATTCAGACTGGACCCCATAATGAACAATCTAATTGGGGATTGTCCAGAATTTACCTTCAGATGTGCACCTAAGGACAAAGCTGTGCATAGACATTTCAAATCCAAAGAGGAAAGAAAGAATTGGATGGCAAAACCTGGCTTCTGGAAATGCATGAACTGCAAAGCAAGCACAATTCCAGTCAATACAACAGCATTTGAAATACCAGGAGGGCAGAAACGGAAAATAAAACAACACATTACATTTTCAAGCAAATTTATTATCTACCTGATTGAATATGTGGCCAGTACAATCTGTCCTATCAAAAAACGGATTCTGGAGCGCGTAAGAGTAACGGTCAATAAGGATAGAAGCAACACAATAGCTAAACATATGGAAGAACATCATCAAAGTGGGTGGGAAACCCTGAACGTTTAGCAATTGATCAGGTGGAGAAAACGGAGGAGACAGAGAGGGAACATTACGAAAGAATGAAACATGCTAAATCATGTTACCTTGACCCCTCACCCCAAAGGGACCGAATCAGGATGAATAATGTGTACACATCTAAAAGCAATTATACCATACTAACACAACATAGAGAACTGGTCAGACAGAGAACTCAACTTTGCAAATTGAGAACAACAGATCAAGCAAAGAAAGATTAAATGAACAAACAAATATCCTCACATGCCAATGAGATTGAATCAACCCAATTTCTGAAGTAAATAACACAACAGAATCAAAGACGGGAAAAATGAATGCCCCCTAGATGGCAATGATCAACATTGAGGTGATGTCAAAGGGAGAGGTAATAATTGGGAGCATCAATCTGGAAAATATAGGCCATAAGCCATAGATAATAATTACAGCAAAACCGGAGTCAAAGTGCCGAGAATTGTTAAACATCTCCAATACATACCATTGGTTAAACTAAGGCTTCTCAAAAAATGATGTCAGCAACCCACTGGAGGGAGACATAGAAAGGAAATAGCAAATTACACCATGCACATAACCTGGCAAAACTTCCCGCTGGAGGGAAACTGTCGATATATGATTAACGAATATAAGACAAGCCAGATACAAGAATAAGAATGCATTGGGAGGAATCACGCAGCCTCACGGTTCAAAAATGGTGCATAATAAATCTTATGACCCTAGAATTAGACCTTGATTTGCATACAATTGCAAGTACTATGGACACATCACATGGTAGAAAATACTGATACTTTGAAAGCCCCATTTAATGTGAAATTTTACAAACAAAATTGCATGCTTAAATAAGCACTTAGAGCATCTTATAATGTATTTAGAAGCATGTTTTCACCTTTGTTAGCATTTTCACTAAAAGAAATAATTGAAGAAAGCAACACTTACAAAAAAAGTGTACATAAACAGAGGTGTAGGACTAGCCAAATCTAAGCCATGATCAAGGTCCAGTGGCACTGAAACACATTGGGAGCATTTAAGTTTTGCTGCAGACTGAAATTGCAATAAAAACAGAGATTGGAAATCTCACCCCGAGTGCAAATTTGTTTTCTTTCCAAAGAAAGGCTCTGGAGATATATATATTTTCGGATCCAGGAACCCCATTCTCCGGTGCATAGACATCTGTATGGGGACCGCGGGGGGAGCATGAAGCCCCGGCAAACCGGCCGGCTCCCGCCTCACATGCAGCTCCCTGGGGGTAAAAAGCAAATTGCTCCACTTTGGACAAGTGAGAGCAAAATGCTCTCACATGTTCAAAGTGGAGCACTTGTTTGCTATGGGATGGTGGGAGCAGTGCTCCTGCCATCCCATAGCAAACTGCAATGTCCCGGGGGTGGGCACCCCAGGACATTGCTGGAGCTGGCCCTAGGGAGTGGCGTCCCCAGGCCATTTATGGCTCCATGAGGGGGGCTGTGTGGCCCCCCTCCAACAGTATTAAAGGCCTGGGGAGATGGTGGTCCCCGGGGCTGTGTGGAGGGGCTCGAGCCCCCCCACACTTTATTTTGTAATATAGCCCAGGGGAGGTGGCAGTCCCCGGAGCTCTGTGGGGGGCTAAAGCCCCCCCATGCGTGGCACCCCGCAATTAATAAACATAGCCCCAGGGAGGTGGCAGTCCCCGGGGCTGCAGGGGCCCATGTGGCCCCTGCATGTATTTAGATCATTCCCCCCGGGACCCCGCCCACCCGGGGGCCTAATTAAATGAAGCGCGGCAGCCCACGCCTCGTTTTAAAAAAAAATTCAGCTGAATTCGCTGATCCAATGCGAATCCCACCAAAAATTAAAAATAAAATGCTTTTTTTTAGCCCTGGGGGCCCTGTGGGACCTCCTAAGCGGGCCTAGGGGGTCAGAGTGTTTCTACCCTGCCCCCTTTTCTTGATTAAACATTTTTTTTACCTTTTTCCTTGTGACTCGGTTCAACCGAGACACAAGATGGCTGCCAACACTTCCTGGTTTGAAGTGTTGGCAGCCAATCAGATCTCAGGCATGAGATCGGGAGGGTTAGCGGATCCTCCGCTGGGATATTTGTGTATCTGAGAAATGTTTACACCATTGACACCATTTAACAAAAAGAGTGCACTCTGGACCAAGATCTACCTTTTTGGCAAATTTGATTTAATTCCGTTCAGCGGTTCGGGCTGTAGCTGCTTCAACAGTTTCCTATGGAAATTAACATCGAGAAAAAGCGTTTTGGGACCCCCTTTTTCTCGGCCCCCATGTGATGGATAACCCCGAGATTTTTAAAATAGCAGTTAAAGTGAGTGGGGCATTCGTTTTGAAAATTTCGCGAAGATTCGTCAAACAGCGCCAAAGATATTTGCAAATCCAAAAACTCTTTTCCTATGGAAACTAGGTCCTAACTATATCTACCTACTGGTGACTGCCAGTAGGTAGTATATATATATATATATTTATATATCACGAAGAAATCCCAATGTTACGACAAGCACTCCGGCGCAACACACGGGCACAGACTCCAACAGTTGGTGTGGAAACAGGATGGTAGTTTATTCACACATCAGAAAAGGTCCAACATGACGCGTTTCGGCTGCCAGACATGCAGCCTTGATCACATAGCGCTATGAACAGACATGTGCAATATATATACAGGTGAGTGTGCTTTGAATGTAGTAGTCTGATTACTATGTCCATTGTCATGAGAATGCATTTTACTACAGCTAGTACCAGAAGTCATACATGTCATTTTACTACAAGCAGGAAAACGAGCTACTAGTGACATGACAAGGCATAAAGACAACAGGAAAAACAGACTATGAAAAAATGAAGATAAAAACCTGTGGCGGCGAAATTCATTTACAAGTGCAATACATGCACGAGCAAAACTCCCAATTGTCTGGCTATTACACGGCCTGAGTAGACAAACATCTAATTCTGTTTGTGTTTATCACAATATGGTGCGATGAAGGTGTCAGCCTTCTATCGTGTTCTGGCGTGTGGCGAAGTGCCTATGACTCTGGTTTAGGCTCATAAAGTCTCAGCCGCTGGGCCCCTTGGATGACCCTGCCAGTTAATGAGAAAATAAAAGACCGTGCCAGGAGCCTTGGAGGTGAAAAAAATCGGGACAGAAATAATGTGTACGCCAAAGATATCAAAATGTATGAAAGTACTGTCTGCTGCGCAAGCCTCTAAGTTATGTGCTACAATACATCGTCCTGGCAACATGAGGCCCAGAAATAAGCAACCAACAGGACAAAGGTAAGCGGCTACTACAAAGCACAAATGTGAAAGGAACGCACATGGTGAGAGTGGTGGAGAGGGTGTGCATAGGGGAGAGTGGAGGAGACGTGCGTGAAAAGTGCACAATGAATAAAGTGGTGAAAAAAACTACCTGATTAAAAATCTCCTCCAATCCAAAAGACTTGTGGTTAAAAATATCTATATGCCATGTTGTGACTATAAGTAACATGTGCATACAAGTCAAGGAGAACCTTAATATCCTTTATGTGTGGATCTAACCAGCCTAACCTAAAGTGTGTGGCGACAAAGACGTGCGTGTTGCAGCTAATGTGTGTGTAATAAGTTGCAAACAAAATATTTAAAAAATAACTGCTTAAATGCAAGGCGTCAGACAAGTACAACAATAACATTGGAGTGAAACAAAATTGAAAAAGAAAAAGAAAAGAAACAGAAAAAGAAACATACTCAGTCAAGCATATGTTACCTATAGGACAACAGATGTCACAGACCTCTAGTTCTAGGTGCCTGAATAGCAGCCCCTAGTAAATACATATACTGATAGGATTACAGAAAGTGGTATAGGTCCTCACTAGTGTTGAGGCCCGCAGGCGCCTTGGTGTTAAATTGCAAAATATATTTGCTTTCCATTTGTCGTAACAGCTTCTCCCTGTTGCCTCCCCTTCTGAGTGTTGGAATACAGTCAATGACCGAGTACCTCAGGTGTTCCAGGTTATTATGATGTGTCTCTTTGAAGTGTCTGGCCACTGGATATGTGGGGTCACTATTCACAATGGCTCTCAGGTGTTGTAGGATGCGCATGTGTACTGCTAACTTGGTACTCCCGATGTAGCGGAGACCACAATCACATTCCAGAATGTAAATGGCATACTCTGTTCTGCATGTAAGGTGGTGTTTGATAATGAGAGGTGTCAGTCTGAATGAGGAATCTAATTGTGTTATGTTTTTTCCAAATTTGCATGCTCTGCAGCTATTACACTTAAAGAACCCCTTTCTGTCAGATAACCAATTTGCTGTGCTCTTGATTTCTGGGCTATTTCTGACGAGAGCGTCATGCATGGATCTAGCCCGTTTAAATGTGATGTCTGGGTAAGGAGCAACTAGAGGGCCCAGGGTTGGGTCAGACCTAATGATTCCCCAATGTCTGTTGATGACTGATCTAATAGCCCTCACTTCAGTGTTGTGGGTAATGATAAGTCTCGTGCTGACTTTCTGTTGGTTCTCACTGGTTGGGATACTGCTATTTTCTAGTTCGACGGTGCCTCCTCTAGGGGGATGTTCTACGCTGGGGAGATTGGGATCACTATCTACACTAGGTCCCCTGGTTCCTTTGAGGAGTGCCTCTCGAGGTTGTGCATTGGCTCTTTTCATAGCTCTGTTAATGTTAGCTGTGGAATATCCTCGTGTTCTGAATCTGTTAGCTGCCTCCTTTTGACATATCACTAGATCTGTGGGGGAACTACAAATCCTCCGTAACCTCAGCATTTCTCCGTAGGGGATGCTTGCTATTAAGTGCCTGGGATGGAAGCTGGAGGCGTGCAGGACAGAATTACCTGCTGTGGGTTTTCTGTGAAGTTTGGAGTGCATGATGTCATTGGATATGTATAAAGTCACGTCCAGAAATTCAATAGAAGTGTTGCTAATGTTTGCATTGAATTCTAAATTCAAAGTGTTGTTGTTGATCTGCATGATGAACATGTTGGCACTCTCAGTGTTGCCTTTCCAGATTAAAAAGATATCATCGATGTATCTCAGCCAGGTGATGATGTTGTCCTGCCAAGCCGTGTTATGTTCTCCCTTGAGGACCTGTTCCTCCCACCAACCCACATGGAGACATGCGTAGCTGGGTGAGAAACAGGCCCCCATGGCTACTCCCCTAAGCTGTTGGTACACTGCTTTGTTAAATAGAAAGTAGTTATGTGTGAGACACCAGTGAATGAGCTTGAGGAGCATGGCATTATGGTTATGACATTGTATAGGTCTTTTATCTAGGAAGTATTTGCAGGCATTCAACCCATCATTATGATGAATGCTAGTGTACAAAGACGTGATATCAAGTGAAATTAAAAGATAATCATTGTGCCATGGAATATCTTTGATTTTACACAGAAAGTCACTGGTATCCTTGATGTAGGAGGGCTGACTGGAGACATGGTCTTGGAGAAAGAAGTCCACATATTTAGATATGTTTTCACACATACTTTTTCTTGCCGAGATGATGGGGCGACCTGGAATCGGCAAGGAGTTTTTGTGAACCTTGGGAAGGAAATACAGGAATGGCAATACAGGTGATTCAGTGCTGAGAAAAGTGGTTTCCTCCTTGCTCAACAGTCCTTGCGTCCTGTAGCCATATAGAAGTTTCCTTAATTCTTTGTTGCTACTTGCAACTTCTTTGTGATTTGATACTTTATAGCAGCCTTGATCCAATAGATGTCTGTTGGCCTCATCGAGGTACAGCTGCCTTGGCCAAAGCACGATATTACCCCCTTTATCAGACTTATTAATAATCACTTCATTTTCATTTTGAAGTTTGGTCATGAGTCTGTGATATTTTAGGTTTTGTTTGTTAAGTCTGGCAGAATTTCTTGCAGTCTTAAGGTGCAGTGCTTTGAGTTCATCAATAATCACATCGTTGTATACATCAATAGCATCTTTCGGCATCATTGGTGTAAAGGTAGAGTGTGGCTTAAAAGGACTAGGTATTCTTGTTTGTATTGTGATTCCTTCGTTAAGGCAAAGTTGCTGTGTGTTAACGGGGCGTCGGGAGTTGCTAATTCAGTCATAGTACGGATGACAGCAATATCAGCGACTGAAAGGGTAGCATCTGTTGGAGCATCGCTAGATACCATCTCCTGATCAGTTCTGGTGCCTTGCTTCAATTTGAAGAATTTTAGAAGTTTTAGTTTTCTAATAAATTTGAACACATCAATGCGTGTGCTGCTATAGTCAAAACTGCTCTCGGGGCAAAAAGTGAGGCCCAGCGAGAGAAGTTGTTTTTCTGCCTCAGTGAGGTTGATGGTGCTGAGGTTAATGATGGTTTTAGTGTCTGCATTTACTTGCGCCTCCAGTTTCCTCGCCTCTTGTTGTTTGATTGCAGTTTTCCTGCATTGCCTTCTTTCACGCCGCCTGCGGTTCCTTCGGCGCCTTGTTTCTTTGGCGGTCTCGGCCGCAGTGTTTGTCTCCGGTCGAAGACTAAAAAATTCATTTCGTCCCCCAGGCCAATGTCCGATGCACAGGCCTCGTTTCTTCCTCGCCATCTTCCTCCGTCATCTGAGTCAGTGCCCGACTCCGCTAATGAGCTCATATCCGACATTGAGGTTAATTCTGCTCCCTCTTCAATAGTTGTCGGTTGGTCTTGTGCTTTCTGAATTGGTTTATTGAGTCTTTGTTTCCTGATTGTATCATATTTGCGAGCGAAAGTGAAGATTTGGCCGCACTCGTAGTCTTGCTTATCCCGGGCAAACTTGAATATTTTTCGCGCTTTAATTGTATCCTCATGTTTTTTGAGGCGTGCATTTATTTCTTCTTTGCCCTTGGAAATCTCATCTTTTTGCTCTAATTGATCGAGTTCTTGATTAATACGTTCTATTTCTTTTTGTGTTTTGACTCGGTCAATTTCCGCATATTTGATAAGGATTATGACTAATCGCATGGATGCATCCAAATTACTGATCGCCCATTCCTTCAGCATGTCAGGGTTGGGATTATCGAAACTCGGCGCCAACATGATTCTCAAGCCGCGCGGGACGCGTCCAGCATCTTGATATTTTTGTAGTGACTTGGCCTCCCACCATTTGGTGATTTCGGTTCGCATTAGTTTCTCTAGTGTTTTGAGTTTGACTTTGAAATTGTCGTTGCTTGTCGCATAGTTAGTGTCTGCACGCTTTGTCTGATTAGAAATTGTGGGTAGGTTCTCAAATAGAGCTTCAGCAGCTGCTTCCCTCTCTCGCAGCGCTTCGTTGGACATGATGTGGAAATATAATACTGAATGTGGTGCCTGCCAAGCGAATATATATATATATACATACATACATACGTATATATATATATATATATGTGTGTATATATATATATTTTAAAATGTATATTTAGTTTTATATACGTATATATATATATATATATATATATATATATATACATATATATATATATATATATATATATATTATCTACTGGCGGTCGCCAGTAGATAGTTATAGTTAGGACCTAATTTCCATAGGAAATCCGCGACATTCTATTTAAAATAACTCTTGCGTCGGTTGACTAATCTTCGCGAAATTTTCAAACTTTATGGCCCGCTCCGGTCCGCTCCTACCCTGAAAGTCTCAGGGTGATTCGTCAAGCGGGGGCTGAAAAAAAAGGGGGGTCCCAAAACGTGTTTTCCCCATTCATTTTCCCATAGGAAACTTTAGAAACGGCTACAGCCCGAACTGCTGAACGGAATTACACCAAATTTGGCAAAGAGGTAGTTCTTGGTTCAAAAAGAACCCTTTTTGTTAAATGGTGTAAATCCGTTCAGTAGTTGCTGAGAAAATCAAAAGTAAAAACACATATATATCTGGGCGGAGCCTAACCACACATGTCATCGTGAGATCTGATTGGCTGTCAGCACTTCATCCTGGAATTGCTGGCAGCCATCTTGGGACCAATATAAATGATAGTACCCCTTTGAAATGCATTGTAGTGAATCGAAGATTTTGAGGGTTACCAAAAGGAGAACTATAAAGGGTGATAACAGACTTTAGTTACATTAGAATTCATTTGTTGATGGTACCATACTAATTTCAGGAATTGTGGTGTGTTCTAAGGTGATTTTACCCTGTGAAAAACCTTCTGCTGGGATATCATGAATCATGTTTGAGAGAAAACTATTTTCACATGATTGTCCCATACAGTTTTGGAAGGTGCCCAGAAGCTAAAATGAGAGCATATTTTCAGTAAATTCACATTATCTTTCTCAGTCATGTGAGAATGAAGTCTGACATTCTCAGTAAAACATGTACATCCAACAAGGGCAGAGACTGTCAGTTGATTCCTTTGTGTTCTACTGCAGCTTCCCAGAGTGTTCTAAAGAACAACTAGAGCGCTAACAGTCTTACTTATGACAAAAGTATGGCACACCTGAAGCCATCTTGATTGGAATAAACTGGTAACACTTAAAACATTTAATTTAAAAAGGAACAAAATGATGGGGTTCATTTTGTCATAGAAATTATGGTTAGTGCTGTAGAAAGAAAAATTAGGACATGTTTCAAGTGTGATCTCAAATATCTTCCTGTTATATTTCAACAGGAGCAGCCTGTCAGTTGATGCCTTTGTGTTCTACTGCAGCTTCCCAGAGTGTTCTAAAGAACAACTAGAGCGCTAACAGTCTTACTTATGACAAAAGTATGGCACACCTGAAGCCATCTTCATTGGAATAAACTGGTAACACTTAAAACATTTAATTTAAAAAGGAACAAAATGAGGGGTTCATTTTGCCATAGAAATTATGGTTAGTGCTGTAGAAAGAAAAATTAGGACATGTTTTAAGTGAGATCTCAAATATCTTCCTGTTATATTTCAACAGGAGCAGCCTGTCAGTTGATGCCTTTGTGTTCTACTGCAGCTTCCCAGAGTGTTCTAAAGAACAACTAGAGTGCTAACAGCCTTACTTATGACAAAAGTATGGCACACTTGAAGCCATCTTGATTGGAATAAACTGGTAACACTTAAAACATTTAATTTAAAAAGGAACAAAATGAGGGGGTTCATTTTGCCATAGAAATTATGGTTAGTGCTGCAAAAGAAAATTTAGTGCATGTTTTAAGTGAGATCTCAAATCCTCTTCTATTTCATTAGAAAATTCTGACATGCAGACTGAAACAATCACTTTCAATACCAGCAGTAGACTTCCAGTTAACTCCTTGGTGAGCAGTAGCTTTACTACAGTGATCTAATGAACAACTAGAGTAATAACATTCTGAATTTATGGCAAATGTGTGACACATCTGAATGCGTTCTTGATGGAATCAAAGTAAAAAACTGAAAGCATTTCCTACTGAGGAGACAGCAGTAAATGAGGAAATTAGGAAACTTCATAACAAAGAAGTCTTCCAAGATGGCCACCAGTGAAAAAGAGCCCAAATGTAGCACAAATATTACCCAGATGTAGCCCACATATAGCCCAATGACAAAAGTGTGCAAAACACTTTTTATTTTTAGTTTTTTTGCAGTTTTATGTAGTGCAGACTGGTCAGGTATTGGAGCGTTGCATCTTAAAACATGACCCCCCTACACTACAAAAACACCACTGCACTACCCTAAACCCTAAAACACTACCCCAGCACGACCCCCAACACTACACAAGCACCACTGCACTATCCTAAACCCTAAAACACTACCCCCAGCATGACCCCCTACACTACACAAACACCACTGCACTACCCTAAACCCTAAAACACTACCCCAACACCACTGCACTAACCTAAATCCTAAAACACTACCCCCAGCACGACCCCCTACACTACCCAAACACCACTGCACGACCCTAAAACATGACCCCTACACTACACAAACACCACTGCACTACCCTAAACCCTAAAACACTACCCCAGCACGACCCCCTACACTACACAAGCACCACTGCACTACGCTAAACCCTAAAACACTACCCCCAGCACGACCCCCTACACTACACAAACACCACTGCACTACCTTAAACCCTAAAACACTACCCCCAGCATGACCCCCTACACTACCCAAACACCACTGCACTAACTTAAATCCTAAAACACTACCCCCAGCACGACCCCCTACACTACCCAAACACCACTGCACTACCCTAAACCCTAAAACACTACCCCCAGCACGACCCCCTACACTGCCTGAACACCACTGCACTGCCCTAAACCCTGAAACACATACCCTAGCACGACCCCCTACACTGCCCGAACACCACTGCACTGCCCTAAACCCTGAAACACCACCCCAGCATGACCCCCTACACTGCCCGAACACCACTGCACTGCCCTAAACCCTGAAACACCACCCCCAGCATGACCCCTACACTGCCCGAACACCACTGCACTGCCCTAAACCCTGAAACACTACCCCCAGCAAGACCTCCTACACTGCCCGAACACCACTGCACTGCCCTAAACCCTGAAACATCACCCCCAGCAAGACCCCCTACACTGCCCGAACACCACTGCCCTAAACCCTGAAACACCACCCCCAGCACGACCCCCTACACTGCCTGAACACCACTGCACTGCCCTAAACCCTGAAACACCACCCCCAGCACGACCCCCTACACTGCCCGAACACCACTGCCCTAAACCATGAAACACCACCCCCAGCACGACCCCCTACACTGCCCGAACACCACTGCACTACCCTAAACCCTAAAACACTACCCCAGCACGACCCCCTACACTACACAAGCACCACTGCACTATCCTAAACCCTAAAACACTACCCCCAGCATGACCCCCTACACTACACAAACACCACTGCACTATCCTAAACCCTAAAACACTACCCCAACACCACTGCACTAACCTAAATCCTAAAACACTACCCCCAGCACGACCCCCTACACTACCCAAACACCACTGCACGACCCTAAAACATGACCCCTACACTACACAAACACCACTTCACTACCCTAAACCCTAAAACACTACCCCCAGCACGACCCCCTACACTACACAAGCACCACTGCACTACGCTAAACCCTAAAACACTACCCCCAGCCACGACCCCCTACACTACACAAACACCACTGCACTACCTTAAACCCTAAAACACTACCCCCAGCATGACCCCCTACACTACCCAAACACCACTGCACTAACTTAAATCCTAAAACACTACCCCCAGCACGACCCCCTACACTACCCAAACACCACTGCACTACCCTAAACCCTAAAACACTACCCCCAGCACGACCCCTACACTACACAAGCACCACTGCACTACCCTAAACCCTAAAACACTACCCCCAGCACGACCCCCTACACTGCCCGAACACCACGGCACTGCCCTAAACCCTGAAACACATACCCTAGCACGACCCCCTACACTGCCCGAACACCACTGCACTGCCCTAAACCCTGAAACACCACCCCAGCATGACCCCCTACACTGCCCGAACACCACTGCACTGCCCTAAACCCTGAAACACCACCCCCAGCATGACCCCTACACTGCCCGAACACCACTGCACTGCCCTAAACCCTGAAACACTACCCCCAGCAAGACCTCCTACACTGCCCGAACACCACTGCACTGCCCTAAACCCTGAAACATCACCCCCAGCAAGACCCCCTACACTGCCCGAACACCACTGCCCTAAACCCTGAAACACCACCCCCAGCACGACCCCCTACACTGCCCGAACACCACTGCACTGCCCTAAACCCTGAAACACCACCCCCAGCACGACCCCCTACACTGCCCGAACACCACTGCACTGCCCTAAACCCTGAAACACCACCCCCAGCACGACCCCCTACACTGCACGAACACCACTGCACTGCCCTAAACCCTGAAACACTACCCCCAGCAAGACCCCCTACACTGCCCGAACACCACTGCACTGCCCTAAACCCTGAAACACCACCCCCAGAAAGACCCCCTACACTGCCCGAACACCACTGCCCTAAACCCTGAAACACCACCCCCAGCAAGACCCCTACACTGCCCGAACACCACTGCACTGCCCTAAACCCTGAAACACCAGCCCCAGCACGACCCCTACACTGCCCGAACACCACTGCACTGCCCTAAACCCTGAAACACCACCCCCTGCACGACCCCCTACACTGCCCGAACACCACTGCACTGCCCTAAACCCTGAAACACCACCCCCAGCACGACCCCCTACACTGCCCGAACACCCCTGCACTGCCCTAAACCCTGAAACACCACCCCCTGCACGATCCCCTACACTGCCCGAACACTACTGCACTGCCCTAAACCCTGAAACACCACCCCCAGCACGACCCCCTACACTGCACGAACACCACTGCACTGCCCTAAACCCCAAAACACTACCCCCAGCAAGACCCCTACACTGCCCGAACACCACTGCCCTAAACCCTGAAACACCACCCCCAGCAAGACCCCCTACACTGCCCGTACACCACTGCACTGCCCTAAACCCTGAAACACCACCCCCAGCATGACCTCCTACACTGCCCGAACACCACTGCACTGCCCTAAACCCTGAAACACCACCCCCAGCACGACCCCTATACTGCCCGAACACCACTGCACTGCCCTAAACCATGAAACACCAGCCCCAGCACGACCCCTACACTGCCCGAACACCACTGCACTGCCCTAAACCCTGAAACACCACCCCCAGCACGACCCCCTACACTGCCCGAACACCACTGCACTGCCCTAAACCCTGAAACACCACCCCCAGCACGACCCCCTACACTGCCCGAATACCACTGCACTGCCCTAAACCCTGAAACACCAGCCCCAGCACGACCGCCTACACTGCCCGAAAACCACTGCACTGCCCTAAACCCTGAAACACCAGCCCCAGCACGACCCCCTACACTGCCCGAACACCACTGCACTACCCTAAACCCTCAAACACCAGCCCCAGCACAACCCCCTACACTGCCCGAACACCACTGCACTGCCCTAAACCCTGAAACACCAGCCCCAGCAAGACCCCCTACACTGCCCGAACACCACTGCACTGCCCTAAACCCTGAAACACCACCCCCAGCAAGACCCCTACACTGCCCGAACACCACTGCACTAAAGCCTGAAACACCACCCCCAGCAAGACCACCTACACTGGCCGAACACCACTGCACTGCCCTAAACCCTGAAACACCACCCCTGCACGACCCCCTACACTGCCCAAACACCACTTCACTGCCCTAAACCCTGAAACACCACCCCTGCACGACCCCCTACACTGCCCGAACACCACTGCACTGCCCTAAACCCTGAAACACCACCCCTCAGCACGACACCCTACACTGCCCGAACACCACTGCACTGCCCTAAACCCTGAAACACCACCCCCAGCACGACCCCCTACACTGCCCGAACACCACTGCACTGCCCTAAACCCTGAAACACCACCCCCTGCACGACATCCTACACTGCCGGAACACCACTGCACTGCCCTAAACCCTGAAACACCACCCCCAGCACGACCCCCTACACTGCCCGAACACCACTGCACTGCCCTAAACCCTGAAACATCAACCCCAGCAAGACCCCCTACACTGCCTGAACACCACTGCCCTAAACCCTGAAACACCACCCCCTACACTGCACGAACACCACTGCACTGCCCTAAACCCTGAAACACCACCTCCAGCAAAACCCCCTACACTGCCTGAACACCATTGCTCTGCCCTAAATCCTGAAACACTAGCCCCAGCATGACCCCCTACACTGCCTGAACACCACTGCACTGCCCTAAACCCTGAAACACCAGCCCCAGCATGACCCCCTACACTGCTCGAACACCACTGCACTGCCCTAAACCCTGAAACACCAGCCCCAGCACGACCACCTACACTGCCCGAACACCACTGCACTGCCCTAAACCCTGAAACACCAGCCCCAGCACGACCCCCTACACTGCCCGAACACCACTGCACTGCCCTAAACCCTGAAACACCAGCCCCAGCACGACCCCCTACACTGCCCGAACACCACTGTACTGCCCTAAACCCTGAAACACCAGCCCCAGCACGACACCCTACACTGCCCGAACACCACTGCACTGCCCTAAACCCTGAAACACCACCCCCTGCATGACCCCCTACACTGCCCGAACACCTCTGCACTGCCCTAAACCCTGAAACACCACCCCCTGCAGCACCCCCTACACTGCCCGAACACCACTGCACTGCCCTAAACCCTGAAACACCACCCCTGCACCGCCCCTACACTGCCCGAACACCACTGCACTGCCCTAAACCCTGAAACACCACCCCCAGCACGACCCCCTTTACTGCTCGAACACCACTGCACTGCCCCAAACCCTGAAACACCACCCCCAGCACGACCCCCTACACTGCCCGAACACCACTGCCCTAAACCCTGAAACACCACCCCCTGCACGACCCCCTACACTGCCCGAACACCACTGCACTGCCCTAAACCCTGAAACACCACCCCCTACACTGCCCGAACACCACTGCACTGCCCTAAACCCTGAAACACCACCCCCAGCACGACCCCCTACACTGCCCGAACACCACTGCACTGCCCTAAACCCTAAAACACCACCCCCAGCATTACCCCCTACACTGCCCAAACACCACTGCACTGCCCTAAACCCTAGAACACTACCCCCAGCATGACCCCTACACTACCCGAACACCACTGCACTACCCTAAACCCTAAAATACTACCCCCAGCACGACCCCTACACTACCCGAACACGACTGCACTGCCCTAAACCCTCAAACACTCCCCCAGCACGACCCCTACACTACCCGAACACCACTGCACTGCCCTAAACCCTAAAACACTCCCCCAGCACGACCCCCTACACTACCCGAACACCACTGCACTGCCCTAAACCCTAAAACACTCCCCCAGCACGACCCCCTACACTACCCAAACACCACTGCACTGCCCTAAACCTAAAACACTACCCCCGCATGACCCCTACACTACCCAAACACCAATGCACTACCCTAATCCCTAAAACACTACCCCCCGCATGACCCCCTACACTACCCTAAACCCTAAAACACTACCCCCGCACGACTCCCTACACTACCCAAAGACCACTGCACTACCCTAAACCCTAAAACACGACCTCCTACACTACACAAACACCACTGCACTACCCTAAACCCTAAAACACTACCCCCTACACTACACAAACACCACTGCACTACCCTAAAACACTACCCCCAGCAGTACCCCTACACTACCCAAACACCACTGCACTAACCTAAACCCTAAAACACTTCCCCCAGCAGTACCCCCTACACTACCCAAACACCACTGCACTACCCTAAATCACTACCCCCAGCACGACCCCCTACACTACCCAAACACCACTGCACTACCCTAAACCCTAAAACACTACCCCCAGCACGACCCCCTACACTACCCAAACACCACTGCACTACCCTAAACCCTAAAACACTCCCCCAGCACGACTCCCTACACTACCCAAACACCACTGCACTACCCTAATCCCTAAATCTACCCCCAGCATGACCCCCTACACTACACAAACACCACTGCACTACCCTAAACCCTAAAACACTACCCCAGCACGACACTCTTCACTACCTAAACACAACTGCACAATTTGTTACAGGCGTTGCAACGCAGGCCTGTGGTGCTTACTGGAAGTACCTAGTGGGCTAGTTGGGCCCCAGGGACCCTCAGGATTCAAGGTGACCTAATCCCCCAACTTAAAACGCACCACGGGGCGCGTTTGCACAGTGGTGAAGGGAGGGGCGGGGCCTCAGGTGACACGTGCGCAAACACGCCCTGTGGTGCGTTTTAAGTTGGGAATTAATTCCCTTTGAATCCTGAGGGACCCTGGGGCCAACTAGCCCACCAGGTACCTTCAGTAAGCACAACAGAGTTGCGTTGCAGAGAGGTGAAAAAAGGTGCGTGGCCTCGGAACGCCTCTCTGCAACTCAGCTCTGTGGTCCTAACTGTAGGTACCTGGGGGCTAGTTGGGCCCCAGGGACCCTCAGAATTCAAGGGGACTTAATCCCGCAACTTAAAACGCGCCACTGGTGCGTTTGCACACATGTCACCTCAGGCCCCCCTCCCTTCACCACTGTGCAAACGCGCCCTGTACGCGTTTTAAGAGGTAGTTTTAATCCCCTGCCCTATTATGTACTAGGGACTTGCAGAGGAGGTCATGCTAATCACATGGGTACCCCAACGCATAGTGTTCCCTAGCGTATGTAGGTGTTTTCACTGTATTCTAAGTGTCTTTTAGCATAGCACTGGCTCTGGTTAGTCAGAGTCAGTTACCACCAGTACCCGTCTGAAAAAGTTGTGGGCACAGGATGATTTTGCAACAAGGCCTCTTTCTGCTCCTCTGTTGGTTCTTTCTGCACATCTTTTGCTTCTTTCTGTGCGTTTTTTCTTCTTTCTTCACATGTCCTACCTCTGTAGGCATAGTTAGAAACTAGCATTTAAAAAAACCTTTGAAATTCACTTACAAAATCATAGGTTTCAGGCACGTTATAGTTAGAAATTAGCATTTAAAAAACCTTTGAAATTCTCTGAAAAAACCATAGGTTTTAGGGACAGTTATAGTTAGTTGGACATTTCACTCATACAAAACCATAGAAATTCCCCCGTTATAGTTAGTTCAGCTAACTATAACTCGCGCCCCGCAATGCACTGCTGATGACGTCACATATTACATCACTCATGACATGGTCAGTGACATCACTGATGACATCACTGATGACATCTCAAATGACATCACTGATGACATCATCCATGTGATAATTTCATGCATCTTCTCACACCCTAATATAACTTTTGATACACCCACTCTAAATTACAGACTGCCATTCTCAAAACCATAGACACTCCAACACCAAAAACTACATACCCACTCACTGATTCTTAGGTCTACACACACATCCACTCACTCACCCGTACAGTCACTCATACTTAGTCACTCAGTACAGGACTATCATATGCACTCATACACCTATATAAACACTCACACACCGCCACTCATCCATAGAGGTACTCACACACCTAGTCAGTCATGCAAAAACTTAATCACACACCCATTTACTCACCTATACAGTTATACACACACCAGCTCACTTACTCATACAAATACTAGCACATTCTTACGCTCTTATACAATCACTGATACAAGTAGACACTCATCCATACAGCCACTCTCACAATCACACACTCTCACTTATAGCCATTTATATACTCCAACACACATATATACTGCCTTTCACATATGTAGTTACTCACACATGTACCACTGAGATATACATTCAATCACTAACACACCCATACACACACTCACCCACCCATACAGTCCATCACAGATGCACTCTTGAAACCATGCACCCAGTGAATCACCAACTCACACATCTATGCACAGAGTCACACACACCCCACCCACACAAACACTCAGGCACCCATACAGATACTCAGACAATCAATCAATAACCCATGTAGACACTCATGTAGCTATTCAGAAAGCCATGCAGCCGCTTACAAACCAACAGACAGACGGATACAGACATTCACACAGTTTAGTCACTAACCCATGCATTCAGTAAGATACATTTAATCACTCACTTGTAGAGTCAGTCACTCACGTACTAAATCATCCATTCAGACACTTATACACCCACTCATTCTTCAATACGCCTTTCCCTATATATATTAAACATATTTAAACTTTACAGAAACACACAGTCACTGGATGATGTCATCAGTGATGTCATCAGTGATGTCATTTGAGATGTCATCAGTGATGTCATCAGTGATGTCACTCACCATGTCATGAGTGATGTAATATGTGACGTCATCAGCAGTGCATTGCGGGGCGCGAGTTATAGTTAGCTGAACTAACTATAACGGGGGAATTTCTATGGTTTTGTACGAGTGAAATGTCCAACTAACTATAACTGTCCCTAAAACCTATGGTTTTTTCAGTGAATATATATATATATATATATATATATATATATATATATATATATATATATATATATAAAACCCTATCAACCCACAACCCCCTGAACCCTAAGAAATCCCTTGCCACCCTAAAAATTCCCTACCACCCAAATTCCCATACCCAAGCTAAACCCTAAAAATACCCTTAACACCCAAATCTCATACCCACCCTAAAAGTTCCCCTGCCACCAAAAAACCCATATACACCCTATACCCTAAAAATTCCTTTGACACCCAAAAAAGCCACACCTGCCGAAAACCCTAAAAAGTCCCTGCCACCCAAACCCCATACCCACCCAAAACCCTAAAAATTCCCTTACCACCCAAAAACCCATACCCATCCTAAACCCTCAAAATTTCCCTACCACCCAAAAACCTATACCCACCCTAAACCCTAACATTCCCTTGCCACCCCAAAAACCCATACCCACCTTAAACCCTAAAAATACCCATATCACCCAAAAACCATACCCATCCTAAACCCTAAAAATCCCCTTGCCCCCCAAATACCTATACCCTCTCTAAACACTAACAATTCTCTCTCTATCTCTTTCTTTGTGCCGGTGATTCTTGTTGTGTATGGGAAAATTTGGGGCGATCTGTCAAGAGGGAGCTGAGTAAAAGGGGGGTCAAACAATGTATTTTTTTCAATGTTAATTTCCATAGAGATTTTTGTCACGACTACAGTCGACCCGCTGGATGGAATTGCACCAAATGTGGCTGAAAGGTTGCTCTTGGTCCAGAAAGAACCCTGCTTGTTATTTGGTGTAATTCTGTTCAGTAGTTTTTGAGATATTAATTTCAATCCAAATTTGTTTACCTAGGGATGCGGATCCTCTGTGGAGCCTCCTTGGATTTGCGAATCCACGCACCAACAGCAATGTTGTGATTGGCTGGACGCAACCTGACAGGAAAGTCGCAGCCACCAATTTTTTTTTCATCAGGACTCAGTTCCCAGTAGGGATTTTTTTTTTTTTGTTAAGTAATAGAAGATGTCAGGGTAGAGGTACTTTGACCCCATGGGACTAAAGGAGGGGTCTGTGAGGGACCCCTCATGGGCAAGAAATTGTCCCAAAAACATTATTTTTACCATGTGAGACTCCATGGATCCTCCTTGGATCGTCCCGGATTCTGGACGATTCGGGTGGATCCGTGAATCCAGACCCCACTTAAAAAAATATAATGCACTCACTCACAGATCCACACACCAGTCACACATTCACTCATACCCTCACATGCCCACTTACAATCAATCAATCAGGGAGTTTAGAGCGCACTACTAACCCATGAGGGTCTCGAGGCACTGGGGGGGAGCAGCTCCGGTCAGTCAAAGAGCCAGGTCTTGAGGGTCTTCCTGAAGATGTACAGGGTGGGGGCACGCCTGATGTCAATCTGCAGATTGTTCCAGGGCTTGGCCGCGATGTAGGAGAAGGTTCTTTCCCCTGTTCTTGCTCTGCGGATGTACGGGTTCAGCGAGGGCGAGGTTGGCGGATCGGAGGTTCCTCGTGAGTATGTGGAAGGAAACTCTGTTGTTGATGTATTGGGGTCCAGTGTTGTGGAGGCATTTGTAGGCATGGGTGAGTATCTTGAAGTTTATTATTTTCCCGATGGAGAGCCAGTGGAGGTTTCGCAGGTGCTGGGTGATGTGTTCGTGTCGGGGATGGCGAGGACGAGTCTGGCTGCGGTGTTCTGTATGGTCTGGAGTTTGTGGAGCAGAGACTTGTTGATCCCGGCGTAGAGGGCTTTTCTGTAGTCCAGTCTGCTGGTTATGAGTGCGTTGGTGATGGTCTTCCTTGATTCGGGGGGTTCCATTTGAAGGTCTTTCGGAGGATGCGGAGGGTGTTGAAGCAGGTGGAGGTGGCGGCGTTGACCTGTCGGGTCATGGAGAGGGAGGAGTCGAGTACGATGCCGAGGTTTTGGGCATAGTCAGTGGGGGTGGGGGGCTGCCGAGGGTGGTGGGCCACCAGGAGTTGTCCCATGCAGAGGGGGAGGGTCCGAGGATGAGGACATCTGTCTTCTCTGAGTTAAGCTTCAGGCAGCTGCTGGTCATCCAGGATGCAACGTCCTTCATTCCTTCCTGGACGTTGAGTCTGATGGTGATGGGGTCTTTAGTGAGGGAGAGGATGAGCTGTGTGTCGTCGGTATAGGATACTATGCGGAGTCCGTGCTGTCTGACGATGGCGGCGAGGAGGGCCATGTAGAAGTTGAAAAGCGTGGGGCTGAGTGACGATCCTTGGAGTACTCCGCAGTTGATTTCTGTGGGTTCAGAGAGGAAGGGTGGAAGTCTGATTCTTTAGGTTCTGCCAGCGAGGAAGGAGCGGAGCCAGTCGAGGGAGGTTTCCTGTATGCCAGCTTCATGGAGTCTGGCGGTGAGTGTGCGGTGAGAGACGGTGTTGAAGGCTGCAGAGAGGTCGAGTAGGATCAGGGCTGCGGTGTGTCCTTGGTTGAGGAGGGTGCAGATGTCATCTGTGGTGGCAAAAAGAGCAGTCTCAGTGCTGTGGTTGGTGCGGAATCCAGATTGGGAGGGGTCGAGGATGGAGTTTTCTTCAAGGAATTTCATTAGTTGGATGTTGACTGTCTTCTCAGTGACTTTTACCACAAAGTGGAGGAGCGAGATGGGGCGGTACACACCCCCACACAACCACTCACACACACTCACAGACCCTCAAAACCACTCACTCACCCATTCACAGACACACACAGCTTTAACACACCCACTCATACACCTACTTACACACCCATACAACCACTCACATACGTACTCACACACCCATACAGCCACTCACACACCCACTCACAGACTCTCAAAACCACTCCACACCCACACAGCTACTCACACAGCCACTCACAGACCCACACAACCAGTCACGCATGCAATCACACACCCACCACACACTCACACACCCCCTTACACACCTACACAACCACTCACACACCCACTCACCCACCTAGGTTGCAGGGACATTATAGTTAGGAAATAGCATTACAAAAGCATAGAAATTCACTGAAAAACACAAAGGTTACAGGGACGTTATAGTTAGGAAATAAAATTACGAAAACCTTAGAAATTCACAAAAAAAACTAAAGGTTGTAGGGACGTTATAGTTAGGTTAAGATTTTACACACACAAAACCATATAAATTCTGCAGTTATAGTTAAAGTTATCTCAAGCAACTATAACTTCGTGCCCTAAGTAACTATAACTCATGCCCTCGCCGTGCACTGCTAATTACCCCACATATTACATCACTCTATCTATATCTTCCATGACATCATTGATAATATCACAGCAACATTTGCGGTGAAATTATTGATGAGAAAACCATGCATGGTGGGGCGTGAGTTATAGTTACCTTAGGGCACGAGTTATAGCTAATGCTGGTAGACCTGGGAATGCATCAGAATTGTACACCTTCCTGATTGAGGTGCAACAAGGAGATATATCTTTAATTCTCCTCGTTATTTCCTCTTTCTGTTGCACGCTTTAGAAAAAGGAAAATGCCTCTAAGGATTATTTTTGTGCAGGTGGGTGTCCCTTCCTGCACAAAAATAATTCTTCCCTTAATGCAGGCTTCCTTGCACCATGGCACAAGGGTGCCTGCAATGGCACTAAGCTGCACTGAGTGACACAGCACAAGGAGAGGACAAGAATGTGCCATATCTTCATAGATTTGTCACCCGCCTACCATTTCCCTTTCATGCAGTGCAGCAAGGAGTCTTGCTGCATTGCGTGAAAAAAATCATAAATCTGGGCCTTAATGTCTATTTGCAACATGGGATCTCTGACCCTAGCATCAGGAACTCCAATATATACTTTTTTAATGAAATCAATTGGATCTCAAAATGCTAATGACAAAAGATGTTGGCTTTTCAGCAAAACCCCCTGTGCATAATCAACTTACAATCAACACAATTGCAAATCTCTTAAAAGGCTCTAGTTTCAAATAAAATGATCATCACGTCTGGCACTTCCCTACACCCTTTCGTATGTCCCTGTAAAGTTTATGAGCTTCACAAGCTGGTGCCTCTCGTTTAGCTGCTGAAATTTAGCTAGAGGTAGTTGGAAGTGACTAGACCTTAAAAGAACAATGCCAATAGCCATTCTACCATTGAACATACGTTACTGGCTGACTTTACAGAAACGCCACAGCTCCACAGCCAGGTGTCAATATATTTATGCACTCTTTTTGAAGTCTTCTTTTTTGCCATTTACCTTCTCCAGTTTTTACTTCTACTAGAAACTTCTGACAGCAGTTGGTACCAATTAGGCTTACTTCACAATCACCATGTGGTCCCTATTATTTACTTGATTACTATGGTTACAATACAATCTTTTTATCCTGTTCTTATTTCAGATGTTGCTCCCACTCAGCTTGCTACATGCTATATATTACATATGATCTTTACAATTTGGGGTAAGTATACTATACACCTCTCAACACAAACTCTTTGTTACTCAATTTTACAATAAACAACTTTGGTTTAGCTATACTGTTATTATTTTCATCCTGTAAATATACATTGTACCTTTTTGTGATTTTTAGTTATTATATGGTATCATATATTAGTCCCTCTTGACTTCCTCCAACCTTAAAGGTCTTCGAATTGCAGACTAACCTGGCACTACATGACGTCACCTTTCCACAAGCATATACCTTCTTATGTACGCATGTGAGTTTCTGCAATTCTGCATGTTTTTCACCATAAGCTCTATGGCTTAATTGCATGTTTGCCCGTTCTCAATACCTATTTATATTTTGTGCATTATGGTGAATTTTCACACTCTGTTTCTTCACCATTTCTTCTTGGAACTTTATTCAAAATACACCGATTGTTCAAGCCTTCTCATTTTTACACTCCGAGACCTGACCTTCCTTGGTGTGACACACACATGGATGCTGTTCTTTTGATACTGGCTCACATCATATTTCTTACCTTCGTCCTTTACTGGGTATCATGGTTTTAAGGGTGTCCTTTCTAATAACCAATCTCCACCACAACTTTAATCATCTGGCTTTTTTGTGGGAGCATCTTCTAGTCTTTACTTTGAAACACCATCTATTCCTCTGATCTTTCCACGTTTTTTGTCTCAAATTCAAGTATATGTTTTTGTAGCCTTCCTATAAAAATTATGTTCTTTGTCTTGTGTCATACTATCACAGCCTTGATAAAGTCCCTTGTGATGAATCACTTGTTGGCTCTAGTGATTGTTGCCAGTTTTTCTTGATTGATTATCGGAACACGCCAATGTCACATCAATGTCTTTTCTGTGAACTAATACTAATATGTATCTCTTTATCAGGACCTCAACATTGTAGCAACATTTTCTGTCCTGTTCATTCCAGCTGTGATTTTCAGAATCCCTTTTGAATCAATAAGTATATGAAATTGATTCATTCATTAAATCCAAACACTGTATGCATGCTTACTGTTCGGTGTGCTTCCGACACATCTTATCCATGGTATAAGTGATGGTCTTTCTCTATTTCTCAAGACACACTCCTTGGTGCCAAGTGTAGTCTGGTGCAGCACCCTTTGCTAAAAGTCGGTTTCCAATGATTTGAATTTTCCCACCTCAACATGTAAAGTGTGGTTGATGGTTCCCACCACTCCCATTGTAAAATTGGCATACTTTGACATCTGTATATGCAAGCTCAGGCATCAACAGACCATTCTTATTTATTTATTGACATCATTTTATTGGAATTTATAATAAGATAAACAATAATTAAACAAAACACATTGCAATAATTTAGCCACTAATCCCCACTCCCCAAAGGTCCAGTCCCTATCACATCATGTATCACTACATTTCAATCCCTTCCATTTCAGAAGCTTTTTGTACTGTTTTACACACTTTCTTGCCCGGATTCATCAGGCATATCTGGATTTTTTAGGCAATCTAATAAGTGATCCCATGATTGTGCCCTGTCAATTGATCATCTTCCTTTCCTTACTTCACCATACAACACTGCACTCTCATAGCCTGCCCACCGAATCAGCCCTCCTTCCATTTCACTAATCTGGTGGGCCTAGCCGCCTTCCAATGCATGGTTATCTTCCATCTGGCAAGTATCAGGGCCAAGTCAATAAACCCTGTAGTGTTTTTACACTTAGCAGGTCTTGGAAATCCCCATACTTTGAAGATGAATGATACACAGACATCCGCATGCAACCACCCTTAGATTTTGGTGCAAACCCATATCTACTAAGAAAGGTAGACCGGGTTTTGTCTAAAACAATATATGCTTCCCTAAGGCAGGCTTGACAGTGGAGAAATATTTTCATTTTTCCAAACATTTCCAACTTTGCATGTCTCCTGTACTGCATGACACACATATAAACGTGCAAAAGTATTAAACGATGTATAAGCATAGTAGTTTGTACTGCAAGGGAATCCGGGGAACTTAGGGAACCTTGGAACTGAGGGCCCTAGGACACAGAATGGCTTCAAACCAATCAGGTCTCAAGCCATTGAGCAAAACATAGCCTTTGCATTCAGGTATCTGAGTAAGCACAAGAGGAAAGGATTAGGAGACAAAACTTACTGAAAAAGAACTTAGCACACAATAATTCAAGACTGAAAATATTCTATAATAAAATAAACTGCAACTGGGTTTCACATATAGTCCCCCTGGTTTGGGGTTTTTATTTTCTCTGAGGGTGATTATTCAAGTTCCTGTTTCTACGAGGGGAAAGACAGAAAGAAATTGGTAGAGACCTATGATGTAACAGAGTTAAGACTGGGACTTGTTTATGCTGTTCGTTGCATCAAGCTCAGAAGGATGAACCCACCGCTGAGTTAAGTTTGGCTACCGCGATTGAATCGATCATTGCCTTAGCAGCTATGGTAGAAGGATGGGATGCTAAGTTGAGGATGTATGGCTTGTAACTGAATTCTTAGCCAAGCATGCTTTCTCTAATTATTTCACTTTATTTTCCTCACCATCAGCCATTCATTCTTACCTCCATCTATCCTTCCACCCATTCGCCTACTACCTGACCCACCCATCCATCTATCTATTCATCCATCCATTCTCCCAAAAGGCTTTCGTACTCCGTGACTTAAAAATCCAATTTATTATTTTCACATTATATAAGCAAAAGGGCACACATATTGCGACAGGAAAGAAACAACACGAAAATATTCTATTATACAATAGATTGAAACATCTGACTGAGCTTTCTATGTCTGCACCTTTTTATTATTTGGAATTTTACTATGCATGCTAGAGCATCGCAATATGAAACAGAAAAATCACAAAAAGCCAATAAATGCTGATTGGAAGAGAACGTAATAGCTATCTTTTGAGTTCTTCAAGACTTGCAGCCATTATTTTGAAATGCTACATAAAAGCAAGCACATAATCAAGCACTGCAATCTGAAGGCATTTCAGAGAGAGATTAATATTACAGGATGCAATAACAAATGCTCACTCTGAGCAGGTCTGTGTTGAGATAATGAACACTTGTACCCTGCTATTGTACTCCTGTGCAAGGTGATGGGAATTAGCTGTCAAGTGATAAATAAGATGAAGTGCCTGGCTGTCACATCAAAAGCTTTCAGCTTTTATCCGCAGATAATGGATATATTGCAAGTTTTCACTGAAAAACATCCATATGACTCTATTGTGAAATATGGAAAGTGAAGCACTTTGTTAATCCTACATTGCTTACCATTTTCATTTTAGCTTATTTAAAGTAATTCTAAAAATAAAATGTGATTGCTAAAGTCATACTAGATGCACAGTACAGCTATTCTTTCAGATTTTTGTAAGGTGCACAGCGGATTTGGAGCAGTATTTACGGACTGACCTTCTTGGCTATAATGCATTGGTCGTCACTTTAACCCCCATCAATTTAACCCCTATATGGAGAGTGATATATACTGAAACCTGATTTACACTATTTTCACTCAATGTAGGCCCTCATTACGAGTGCCCTGGTATGTGGTGTGATATTTATCACAATTGATCAAATTTGACTCACTGGTGGGGGGAGGGGCACTTTTTACAAGTTTTTAGGGAATAACAGATTTTACTGTACCAAATGTTACCATTGACCCTACACAGATTGATCCAGGAAAATATTTTCTATGGAGGTGTCTGGCCTCCATACAAGATGTGTCACTTGGAAGTGTTGAGATACTGAATGTGGTAAGCTAGGCCATAAATTGAAGCATATTGTAGATATTATTTCAAAAGTATTAATATTTACACAGGCTAGACATTGATTGCACTAGTTTATTTATTGATTTATCAAATGAAAACTGGAAGGGGATTATATTTGTATCAAGAAAACACTGCATGGTGGCCAGATGCATTGGGACCTATCCCACCTTAAAACCTAAGAAACAAATTTAGGAATTTGGTTTGACAATAATCTCTCTATTGATCATCAGATAGTAATCCAAAAGATGCTTCGTAAAATCATGAGATTACTCCCTTATGCAGCCAAAAAGACAGTGGTCCAAGCTTTCCTGGTGTCAAGGTTGGACTATTGCAATGTGCTATACTTGGGGGCTACCCAAGGCAGTATGAGAGCTCTTCAACATGTTCAGAATGGTGTGGTAGAATGCTGCTTAACATCCTTAGGTTCTCCGCCATGGGTTCTGCCAGGAGATACCTACATTGGCACCCGATGAGGAAAATAATCTCTTTCAAAGCACTTCACTTCTGCCACAGGATTATGAACTCGAGGGATCCCTGTTATCTCAACCCTCTGATCAAACTATACCATCATAATTGCTGTTTGAGGACGTTGGGTGATGCAATCGCTATAGTCCCTAGGATAATAAGAGCATGCATGGGAGGTCACTCCTTCAGCTATCGAGCCTCAAAACTGTGGAACTCTCTCCATGTCGAGCTAAGGTAGGAACCGTCTGAAACAATCTTCGGAAGAAAATAAAAACTTTTTTTAGACAATTGTAATATCTTCTTTCCTTTAGGAGCTCTGATCTGGTCATTGCTGAAGTGTGGAATCTTAGCACGGGGACACTCCATTGGAGTAACCATTGCACTTTATAACGTAACTTTAAATGAGCAAAATAATATTCCCGGAGCACTGGAAGAACCTGTGAAAACTCGGAGGGAAGATGTGGCAGGAGAAGTAAGCAAACTCGCCACAATGGATCTTCAGATGTGTTGCTAAAATCTTGGTGGAAAAATGTCTCTTAATGGATCATCTAAGGCGCATGTGTGAGGCTACACATATAGAAGTGGTTTTCACAAGAGATACATGTTCTGCAAACTCTGAACTATTAACACCAAGATGAAAATATGATTCCACGTGACACTATACATAAAGCACCACCGAAGACATTTGATGGCCACTCTGTGCCCCCTATGTTCCTAATGCAACCTGTGACTTAAGTTTAACAATCTATCCCCAGGTTGAGGAAAAGATTCCACTCGGAGGGGGAAAGATGGCAGATTGACTCCGCCACTGAGAGCTCGAACCCAGAGCAGCTGTTTCTCCACCACGGCATACTGAGGACAGAAAACCTGAGAACCGGAGAAAGCCGGGGAAGCATGGAAGGACTTGACAAGAAGGATTGAAGAGTCTCTACTGATGTAAAACTGCGGATGCCTAGCGAGAATTTCAAAAAGACCTTGATGCATACAAATGTACAAATATTAAGGATTACTAAAAAAGCAAGAACTGCTGCTTGCTAACGGCCTCACCTGATGCTGGTCTCGATTGCCGAAGCTCCGCGGTCCACGGAGAGTTTGGAACCTTGCCCGGCGTGGCTTGATTAATTCACAGCGCTCCTCTCTCAGCTGGTTCTCCCTAGCGCACCTACCTGTGTTCACTTCACCTTGCTCCCCTGACGGCAAAGGTCCAGAAGGGAGGATGTGTCGGATTGCGCTCAGCTGCAACGACAATTGACACTGCTGTACCTGCCAATACGGAAGATGATTGTTACACACAAATGATGGATGGAATGCTGACAATGCAAACATTCTCCCCCAGTCAAAAGATCTGGGTTAAATCCATCGTTCTTTTGCCCACTACGCCACCCCAGTTTGGATCCAGCCATACGGAAGATGAAGCATACCTTTTCAACTTCGAAGGGTAGCACAGCGTGATTAATCACTTCCAGACCGGACGGCCGATCATGAAGGTGCTACAGTCAGGTAAAGCCAGTGAAGTGTTAAATACTGGCAGCTCTGCGCTTATACCGCTGGAGGTGGTGATGGTGGATGCACTTTTGGAGGGAGTTCTTACTGCTCCTGAGCAGTCCCTGATGGAGACACAGGGTGCAGGCACGGATACTGTCTTGAATATGGGAATCTCACAGCTCACTGCGCAGTTTCCTGGGAGAGGGTGAGGACGCTGGGCCTTGAATCAGGCCACTGGGTGATACAATAAATCTGTTCTTGGGTAATGCAACTGAAGGGGGCAGCAGGTCGAGCTGTCAGGTGCAAAAACAATCTGGAGTAGCTGGGGCTGAACAAGTAGGCACTACTCAGCTACATCTAGCACAACAAGGGGTTCCTAAATTGCAACCTGACCCCAATCTGGGGGATTTGGATGAAAGGAGGCTGGATTCTAGGAACACACAGGAGGGGGGTGGCATTGGTATGGAAGGATCGGGTGAATCTGGTGGCACAGAATCTCTCACGTGCCATCAAGAACAGGCAACAGCCCCCTCAGCCTCCCCAACCACCATCGCAGATCTCTCTAGCTGTATTGCAAACGATAGCTTGAACATTGCTAATATTAACCCAATTTACTCTCTGCCAGATGATGTGGCTTCGCATTCTGAATCAATTAGCTCACCACTTGGCAGGAAGAAGGACAATGCTAAAACTAAGTCTGTAATATGTTACAAAAAAGGAGTTGACAAACAATGTGATGCATGCGATAACAAGAATATTGCTGGCAAACTTGGCACAGACGGCAGCCACCTTCATAAGTGGATTATGGCAAAGGACAAAGTGAAAAACTTGATATCGCGACTCTCAGGCTCTGGCCCAGATAGGGATATGATCTAAGACGCACGCTTCAAGGCCCTTGTCAAGAGTTAACTGCTTCTATTGATATGGAGCCGACTGCACATAGTGGCTCGACAAATGCGGTGGCTGGCTTTGTTTCTCCAACTTCCCTAGCTAACGTGGGTAAAGGCGAATTAACTGCTTCAACTGCTGGCTTTGCTGAATCTTCTGTCGAGGTGATCCTGTAAGCATTACAAGCCCAAAGAGAAGAAGCACAGGAGTATTATACGCAGGCTAGTGCTCATCGATTAAACAATCTTTGGCAGAAGTAAACAGCAAGGTAGCGGCACTTACCTCAGATATAATGGAGCTACAGCAGCGGGTCACGGACACGGAAGAACATGCAACTAGGTCTGTCAAAGCCCTAGAAGCACATGAGAATCAGCTTACGTTCATGCAAGGAAAAATCGAGGTTCTAGAAAACAGGCAATGCTGCAACAATCTTAGGCTTTTTGGGGTGCCAGAAGGCGAAGAGGGGACCGATCCTCGTGTATTTGTTGTGCAGTTGCTCCAAAAAGCCTTTCCTGATTTGGCTGATTGGGATTGGGACTGTCAAGTGCAACGTGCGCATAGATTACCAATAGCCCTCAATAAGCCCACAGGTCAATACCCTAGGCCAATTCTTATTTACTTAGGTAATTTTCTTTTGAGGCAGGCAGTATCTATCAAAGCTCGACCTGCTACCCCTATTCGGCTGGACTCCTACTCCATTTTTGTGAGGTCAGATTTTTGTAAGAATATTATGGACAGACTATGGAAACTGCATCAGCTTATTGGCCCATTAAAAGCTGAAGGGGCTCAGGTTTTTCTGCAGGAACTGCCTCGCTTAAAAGTTATTAAAGACGGCTAAACATAGCTAGTGCATACGGAGCATGATGCCCAGCAGGTTCTGGCTAGGCTGCGACAAAGGGGTAAATAAACACCCAAGAAGGAAATGTAATTAAGCTCCGGATTAGGTGTAATGATCGGCACAGAAGAGCTGAGGGTAGCTAATGTGAACTGCTATATAAAATTAGAAATGATTAATTCTACTTTTTTCTTTTCTAATAATATCCCTCATATTTGCCGCATACTGTCCTTCTGATGTCTTTTCTGGTTGTATTTTTTTTATTTTTGGTTTCAATTCTCTCATGTTGGGCACAAATCCGATATTTTCATGAATGGTGGGGGGCGGCTCTCTGGGTGGGATGTCTCTCGAAGGCTGTCCGGTCAGCGACAGCAATGAGGGGGGTGATTTCTTTCAAAAGACACTGGGTGGGGTGTGGGGGGTTTGGGTGGGTGGGGGTGGGTTTTTGCTGGGGAAAAGCAAAGGGGGGAACTAATGAGAAAGGGCAAAATGCTATAAATAAGGACCAGCCTATGGGAGCTCTTACAATATTTGGCGGTAGAATCCCTAAAGATCATTTAAAAGAAATCACTTGCTTCTTAGGATCAATGATGCAGGATCAATTTTTAAACTCTATGGGGTCACTTAAATGCTTATGCTGGAATGTCTCTGGCTTAAATGCAGGTTGAAAGTGCCAAATTGTTCACGAGGAATTAAACATGTATCAGCCTCATCTTGTATACTTAACAGAAACTCACTTGGCTTATAAGGACAGGGCATCCCTCAAGCAACTACGATATCAAACAATAGCGTGTACATCCCAAAATGTATCGATCAGAGGAACTGCTATTTTAGCTAGTAAAACGCTGGGTAATCGCTCAGGTGGAAAACCACGGCATAAAAAACGTCTTAGCAACTATATATGGGCCTAATGTCGATGACCTTGAGGTGTTTAATTCACTAATGTTAACACTATTGGAATGGCAAGGGGTCTTAATAATCATGGGCGATTATAACTGTGTTATGAACTACTCGATTGGCTCTACTAGCCGGCGAACCGTTACGAGGTTGCCGAAAGTGCAGGCATCTATTTTGGAACTAGCACACTTACATAACTTAAAAGACGTGTGGAGAACTCCCCATCCTAATCTCCCTGGATACACTTATTATTCTTGTCCACATAAGCAGTATTCTAGGATAGATATGGTCTGGGCCAGTGATACTACATTTCAGTCAGCTGCGATTGAGGTCTGTCCAAAAATAACATCCGATCATAATCATATTATATTTTGTTTTCAAACACAGGAATCAAATAGATCTCAGCGTATTTTTTCCTTACCACGGTACCTATTGACAAACAACGAATATACTCCACATATTAGAATGTATTAATTTTAATCTGAATACGACATCCTTGAGCAATGTTTGGGACTCGATGAAGGCGTATATAAGGGGCATCACACAACAATTTATACTGCAAGAGAATAGAATTAGAGACACCTCGATTAAGGCTATTTGCATAGCGCTAGCTAACTTAGAAATGTGTCATGCCACAGCTGTTAGACAAAAGGATCCCAAACAGACACATCTCTATAATGATCTTGTTGAAGCATGGGCATCACTGGGTGGGATGTTAAAGGAGAGAGTAGCAGCTTGTTATGACAAACACCGCTCCGCTCAGTATGAATATGGGGAACAGGTGAGGAAGGTACTTGCATATCATCTGGCAGATCAAAAGGCTAAAAACTTACTAAAGGCTATTAAGGGTGAGGATGATTTACTCAAAACAGAACTGCATATGATACTTAAACAATTTTCAATGTTTTATGAAAACCTCTATGCCCACTTGGATCCAATAAACACAGAGGAGCTTTCTAACTATTTAGAGAGGGCTGTATTACCGTGTTTGCAAGAGGAAGCTGCTACTCAACTATGTAAAGAAGTTCTACCTCTGGAAATTCTTATTGCCCTGTCTTCATTACCCTCAGGCAAGGCATCAGGGGATGATTCTATACCAGGGGTCTCCAACCGGTCGATCGCGAGCTACCGGTAGCTCGCCGACCCTCCAGGAGTAGCTTGCGGCGGCATTTCATTATTATGGCCTCACTCTGAGCTCTGGCATCTATTTATTATCCTTTCCTTCTCTTTCGGCCTTTTGTGAGTGCTTTCCCGCCCTCACCCAAACCAGCAACTCAGATTGGCTGAAACGGAGCTTAGCTGGAGCAGGCGGGCAGAAGAACATGACGTTCTTCCTGAACTCCGGAACAAGCAGGAACCGCGCCACCTGCCATTTCCAGGCTGGCTCCGCACTTTATAGCCTGCAAGACATGTGCGCAGATAATCAGGACTGAACGCCTGATAGCTGTAATGCAGGTGGCGCAAGCACTATTGATGTACTTCCCCTTTCGAGAACCGCAGCAGCTGCCTTTTGATCCTGCGTGGAGCGGAGCACAGTAGCAGATTCGTAAGCGAGCCCCAGTATGTTGACAGTAAATACTGAGCATTATCAATTAGGTCTCAACATTGATGCTCAACCTTAAGCATAGAATTTACACTCCAGTGTTGTGCTTCGTTTGTATGAATCTGTGTGCTCCATATATTACGTCCTGCGATATGTTGACAATAGTTTCTGGGTTATTATTATTACTTCATTTGTTGGAGCGGTCGGGTGTTCAGTGATTTAACTACTATACCTATAGTGTATTATTGCTTACTGGCAGTGTTTCTGTTTTTGGATTTAGGGTTCAATCTCTGAGATTGATGTGACCTTGTGCTCTTTTTAGCTTAATATGGTATTTTAGCACAGTTTGGCCTCTGGGGAAAGTCGTATTTCCCATTTCTATGGTTTTCTTTAGTGTTGGTCACCCAGGAAGTAAGTAAGCCTTGCTTCTTTAAGTGTTGGGTGAAGTGCAAGTCATTTTGTTTCCTTCATTTCTGTTTTCCCTTAAATCCGTAGAAATGTGGACAACGTCAGCTTTCCATTTCAATGAGCATTTTCCTTGAGACCACACATAATTTCATGTATATGTTGAAATCTTGATACATACATTATACTGGTCTGTGTGGCTGGACTTCAGGCTGTGGCCTCTCTTGTGGTTTAGAGGGGAGGGGGTAGGTTAATTTTGCTTGTACATTTATTTGTTAAGAACCAGCGTGAAGTTATTTTGCTTCCTTATGCAATCCTGAAGATATGTTACTTCTTTACCTTTTTTCCTTTATGTTGATCAGTTTGTTTTCAATCTTTTGACTTTTGTTCTTGGCAGCAGGTGTGTGTGTGTCTTTTTTTGTTTCTTTTTAAATTCTGTATTCGACATCTACTTTTCAGTGTCTCGCAAGTGTTGTGTTTCACAAATAGTTGCACATCTGTTTATTCCAAGAGTCCCCTGGGTGTACACAGCTTTTGGTCTTATGTGACCCAGAGGGTGAAAAGGGGGAATTTCGGGACCTTCGTAATACACACGGACACCACTCAGTTACGCCATCTGACCTGATGCTGGGGGGAAAAAGGGCAGTTATAGTACCTAAAAGCCTAGTACAAATTCTGTATGTGACTTATGGAACTTGCATTGGTGTCTCTCCCAATGTACTGAACGCTAAAATGGTGTGATTATTATAGCTTAATTAACGTTATTTTGCGATACATAAACAAGATTAAACTTTCACAGGAGGACTCATTCACCCTTTCTCCAAATAAATACTTTCTGCATTTACCTATCCAGTCGTCGCACACATTCATCAGGTCTTTGTCCTATTAGTTCGGGACTCCTTACCTAGTAATAGTTTGGTGCCCTGTTGTGTGGCCATCAAACATGTGGTGGACCTTTGACTGCAATCTCTCACCGGGCTCCTGAAAGATAACACAGGACATGCCATTGTTGGTGGATTCGGCGAGTCTAACCTTTGATACGGTCTGGTTGGACATAGATGGAGTCACGGGGGTGTGTTCACAACACCCAGTGCAGGTGGTGAATGATGCCTTTATGCAAGAGCGGCCCCCAACAGCTTTCTCAGCTGATGGTATCTACAATTCCTAATCAAGATACCAATAATAGCAAGACCAAACATTTTAAAATTGCGTGCAGCTGAAAAACATGCACCAATAACTTTAATCATAATATTTCAGCAAATCTTCTGTTTTATGTTTAATAACTCTGCTGCCTATTTCAGCAAAGGCCTACTTGCAAGTGCTGCGGATTATCGGATTCAAAGATGTATTCTTTGAATTCAAGAAACAAGCCCGTGGGGAAAAAGCACTATAATGCAAGTCAAAACGCTCTTACAGATAGCTATTCCCCTTGCTGTCCGCTAGCTGAAATACAATTGCTTAGTAGTGGTCTTGTGACGCTTTATTTATGGGAATTTATTAGGCATAAATCAGATAATAAATAAAATAATTGCATTTAATTTTCCCTTTTCTGGTTACCGAGTGCTGAGTGAGACAACAGACAGCCCCAGCCAGCCCCAGCGACGAGCAGTCTGAGTGCATGCGAGGCAGAAGTAGAGATATGCATTCTCAGAGTTGTCAATTAACCTGCTTTGTCTGTCAGCAAATAGAAGATTAATGAAAAGATGATCAGCCCGTACACGTACACAAAGCGATAGGCATAGAGGAGGCAGGAAGTGGGTGCAGTCACTAAAACAGACAGAGAATTAATTAGCAGTGCTTTCAGAAATGGACATTCAAAGCATGGGTCTGGGCTACAGCCACTGTTTGTAACTTTGAAATGCGTCATCCGATCAGGCAGATTATTAGAACAACTGGAAAAACCTAAGGCACTGTTCCTGACTGCCGCAGCAGGTGCCCTGCCCCATGAGCAACCTTAGTGTGACCCGCAGGGTACCCCACAGAGATTCCGAGCAGGTCCTTTAATCACCTGAGTGTTCTTCTCAGGACTGAAGCCTCTGTCCTGCAGGATGCCTCACAGAGCTGTACTGTGAGTTAATTAATCCCATATCTCATGCAGACTGTGGCCTGCAGCGCTTCGTAACAGGTGCTTTAATCCCCTGATCTATCTTACTTTCATTGGAACTAATTAACCACAGGTTAATGCAGATTAGTGAAGGAGGTGCATTGATCTCCGATGTATATTCAGGAAACTGTGATCTGCAGGTAGGGAGATGCCCTGCGTTAACCTATTCAACTATCATACTGCGGCAAGAACTGGTAACCTGTGGGTTACATCTGGAGCTCTGCAGCAAGTGCACTAACCCCCTGAGCTTTCATACTGGGTTTGAACCTGCGACCTTAAGGTTGCATGCCTATCTCTGCAGCAGGCGCATTAACACATATACACATTGCTGCAGCAGGTACATTAATCCACTTAGTTCGCTGCTATGGAACCATAACATGACCAGCATGCATGCATTGCCATTTGAAAAGAAATAAAGCACATAATGAAACTAGGGCTGCCACCTTTCCAAATACCGGATATTTATTGTTTTAATAGTCTGCAAAGGCCCGGACATGAAGGAAAATCATATGTATTAATTTGTAGCATAACTTTTCTCCCTTTGTTTATTTGATAACGAAAAAAAGAGAGGAATTTTGTTGCAGCATTTTCATAGTGCTTACTAACCCAAAGTATGTCACTGAAGTACTTACCTACATGGAGAGCAAGCTATGGCATGTGTAGGGTGGAAGTGTTTTCTTAGGTTTGTGATCCTGTGTGGGAAGTGATTCCATGTTTTGGCTGATGAACACCAAGGTGCGGTTATCATGTAATGGGATGCAGCGCGGTGGATGATGAGGTGTGAGACAGCATTAAAGTCAATGACGCTGGGCGTGGGGGGGGGTCGCTCGGAAAACTTGCAAGTTGCTTAGTCTTTAGTAGCTCACTACGATTTTCACTGATCAAAAGTAGCTCACGCTACAGAAAAGGTTGGAGACCCCTGTTCTATACCTATTGAGTTTTATAAAACGTTCAGGAGAATTATAGTCCCACTCCTAGCTAAGGTTATCTAGAGATCAGTGACTTGGGATGTTACAAATATTGAATTTTTCTTTAACAAAATTAAGCCGCCTGAAGAATGTGGCTCGTACCGCCCGATATCGCCCGATATATCTTATTAACACCAATGCCTAAATATATGCTGGTGAATCGCTTAGCCCCTCTGATGCCAGGCTTAGTCTCAAGTCAACAGCATGGCTTTATAATAGGTCCAGGTACCTCGGGACATATTAACACAGCTATAATGGCTTTTTATTATGCAAAACAATCGGGTAGCAACCTAGACATGATCCTTTTAGATGCGAAGAAGGCCTTCAACCATGTGGCTTGGGGCTGCTTATGCTTCATTTAGAATGACGGGCCGATTTCTTACATGGATGCGAGCTCTATACCGTATGCCACTGGCCAAATTGAGTTACGGTGGCACCCAATCCATACTTTTTCGAATACATAGAGGTACCCATCAGGGTTGCCCTCATTCCCCACTATTATTTACACTTGATATCGAACCTTTTATACGAGTACTTCTCGCTAATGCCCTTTATCCCACCTTTGCGATCAGGAATTAATGATCTGAAAGTTACTGCTTATGCAGACGATATTGCAATTTTTGCTACGGATCCGGCTGTTTCCCTAGAAACTATTACGAATGAAGCAGAAACTTTTGGTTCCTTTTCTGGGTATAAGCTGAATCCTGGCAAGACACAGGTGCTCTTAAATTTTAAACCAGACAGGCCTATTGCAGGGATATGCAGAGAAACTACTTACTTGGGAATCCGTGTTACAGTCTAGCTTAAGCATACACTCAGGTTGAATTATGATACTCTGCTTCAAGATGTTATTAAAAAGGTAAGAAACTGGCATAAATTACCTATTAGGATAATTGGCAGATGTAACATCATAAAGTTGACAATACTTCCAAAATGTATATATTTATTTCGCTCAATTCCCCTAAGAGTAACGAACTCCTTTTTAAAAAAAACTAGAAGGCGCAATAAGCAGCTTCATATGGAGGTATAAACGAGCATGCCATGCCATTAAATTTATAACATCCCTGTACACTCAAGGGGGCCTTCAACTTCCTGAATTCAAATTATACTGTTGGGCATCTTTCATGGGCCGTTTACATAGCCTCCTCTCAAGTGAGGGCCAATATTTTAGCCAGCAGTTCCTTCTTGGCCAGGATAGCCGCAGGTTTCTTTATCGGATCCATGACCTGAATTATTTTAAGCGAGTTCTCTTTAAGACTCTTAAGGACTTGGTTACTATCTGGCGGGAAATTCTTGCTAGATATTCTCTTCCAATGTATCATGATGGATTTCCCCTCTAGGATAATCCACTACTACCTGGGATTTTCCATGATGGTGTCTCAAAGAGATGGACTAAGCTTGGGATTGACAGACTTGGACATCTTTATGATTGTAATGGGTTTAAAACTTTCAAAAGCCTACAAAATACATATGCACTCCCACACCAATATAATGATAAATATTTACAATTTAGAGACTTCTTCATGAGATCACAGGGTGTTAGATCTGTAGCGATATATGATATATGGACATGTTTACAAGAAACACCTCGGAAGCATGCAATTCGTATAGCATATCAATATCTGTGTCAGGATAGGATTGATGCATGCTTACAGTTAGCTTCAAAATGGAGCAGGGTGTTAGAAACAGAAGTCACTTCTATCGCAATAAATGACACCTTTATAATGCTAAAAGAAGCTGTTTGGTCAACTAATTAAAAGCTCCAGCAGTTTCGGACAATATGTATGCTATACTATACCCCGGAAAATATAGCCAGTTGGGGGGCGCAAAGTGGACGACATCTGAGTAACAAAGTGAATTGTCCAAAATGTGGATTATATGCTGCTAATATTGTGCATATGTTTGTTGCATGCCCATTGCTATTGATATTCTAGCAGGGAATCAGACAAGTCTGTAAAGTTTGCCTCGACTTAGACTTGGTTTTCACTATGCAGGAGATTATACTGGGGTATAAGGCTGACTCCAGCCATGCGCGACGAGTACTGTTTGCTATGATCTTAGTTACTGCCAGATTAGCTATCTCAAGGGCCTGGTTTTCTCCAAAATCTAGCAGCACAGCAGAATGGTGGGCCATTGTTGGTGGAGATCTTTGAGAGAGAAAGGGCTCTGGCTTAACGTAGAGGCATACGATCGCTGCTGAAGTGCAATGCTATTTGGCATAGAATGATAAAAGACTGATATAATATATTGTGGTTTCCACACATTTTTATATCTTTCTTTCTTTGTATCTTATAGGTACTGTTCTAGATATATGTGTATGTTTTATTAAAATATCTGTGATATGAACTCCTATACATGAATTAGTATTGCCTTACTGTTAAATTGTGTACGAATTATGTTGATCTCCTTTGCACAAATAAAAATTAAATAACAAAAAAACAATCTATCCCCAGGTTATATCCATAGATGTCCGGGAATTCTCAAAGACTGCTTCTCTCATGTTTATCACACATTCCTATTACACCACCATCATACATTCAACCCGAACAACTTGGAAAGGTTTGATTGAAGAAATTTGACAATCGTTATTTTTTAATTCTCTTTATTACACTTTTGCACATCAATACAACAATGACTTTATATACAATGTCTCACAGAGTCAGTTGGTGTTTTTGTATACCCCTTCTAACTCCCTTAACTCCCTCTCTAGGGTCTCTCTAGGGTCTCCTGTCACCCTTTCCTTTTCATCTTGACTGAAAACACTATTGTCAACCCTTGAATCACCACCGCTAGTGGCACTGCTCTATTATCATCAGTTTCAAATTAGGAGCTAATTTCTGCAATAATTTCAGTTATATGAAGAAATATTGACCACAAAAATAATATGGTACAAAAATATAATTGGCAAAATATTGACAATCAAAATATAGACTTTATAAACAACTACTGGAAAGTAAAAGAATATCGACAAAAAAAGAAATATTGTGGACCAAAATGTTGAAATTGCATTGGTAATTATATAATCTAAATCTTATTAACATTGTTTTAATAAAAAAAATATAATACAAAACATATAAAATACAAGAGAACATATAAAGAATAATGAATTCACTTTTAAAAACGTAAATTCTTAAAAATACTTGTAACTTTAAAATAAATTTAACAATTAGCATGAAAAAGTTCTAATATTAAATTATGAGTGGAATTCATTGTAATATTCATAACTATTCATAACTATTTGTAACACAAAATAGTATTATGTATTCATACGTGATACTAAAATACATTATAAACACTTTAAACATATTTTATATGTATCAAATTATTAAACTTATTTTCATAAATACATAACCACTTTCATATTTTTAATAGTAGATACTAGAAAAAATAAGAAATAAATAAAATAAATAAATTAAAAACACAATGAAAAATTATTTTAAATAAATGAAATAATCTTAAACAGGTACCAGTTTAAGAATCTACACTGGGGGAATTAGACTTACTATTGTAATGCCAGTCCAACAAAAGTTGAAGAAAGTTCATACTGAGGGGATTGGGAGGGGGCAAATGTACTATTCCAGCCCGACATAGTCCCATAAACTTTATGGAAGGTGCATGCATTTGGGGTGCAGTGGTTAGATTCACCATTCTAACCCCAGTCCAATAAGCATTGAGGAAAGTGAATATATTTGGGGAGCAGAAAGCGGTACAAATTACTATTCTAAATCTAGTGTTACAAACATTGAGGAAAGTGCATATATTTGGGGGTGGGGTTAACATCCTAACTTCAGTGTCCAACAAGTGATCGGGGAAGTGCATAGATTGAGGTGAGTTTAAGATTTACTATTCTAACTCTGGTCTGACAACCATTGAGACAAGTACATATATTGAGGGAGTCATGATTTACTACTGTGACTCACCCCGAACCCTAGGACAAGTGTCTTCACATATTAGGGGGTTCTGCTGGATGCAAGATGAACTGGGGGCCTCTAAAAATCCATACGAAGAATGACCTCACCCGGATGACTGCAGCTATTTTTACTTTTGCCTCTAGACTGGAAAAAGACAGGTTGGGGCCATATTGCAGCTCTATAGGGCCAAGTGCATTACAAAAGTGTTGTATGGCAGTAATATCTGGGGCTACACCACTTTGTAGACCTCCAAATTTCCAAAAACAACTTTCTGAGACGGCTTCTAGCCGTTCCCCAGGGTACCTCCACCTTTACTGTGCACGAAGAGTTTGGTATGACTTATCTTACTGATTTGTTAGCTTATCGCCCGGAGTCATTATGGTTAAAAATCTGGATCGGCAAGGGGACATTATTAAACAAAATGATCCTAAGGAACTGAATGGCCCATGATCACGTCTCCCATATTTTGTGGCTTAAATACATCAAGGAGTGCCTTGTGAACCTGGGGAGAGGAGATCTTTTTGTTAACCCAGAATCGAGCAATAAGAAGGACGTGGTAGATATTAAGGTGGTCTTTTTTAAACAGCAGTCATTAGCCAGGGAAGACTAGGAGCTATCGAAGTGTAGCGTACGCCGCTTTATTATGCTAAGAACCACGCAGATGGTTGAACCATACCTTTTAGGGCAATTTGTGAATTTGCACAATCGTTTTTTATTGACTAGGTTCTGGTGTTGTATTCCGCTTTAGGTGTCCGTATATAGGTTTTCCTGAATCATGTCCTTATATAGGCACAATTTGCATTGCCCTTATATAGGCATAGAGTCCCTGTCCTTATTTAGGCATTAACCGTGCACTCCAAATACAGGCATGGTCACCGACATCCGTCCACCCTAATGTCAAAACGAGTTCTTAGAAACCAGACCCTTAAGCTTTGGGAGTTCCCCTAGCACAGGACTATTGATTTCTCCAAGAACTCATCTATTATGTATGAACCTTTATACCTTAAGGGTTCATTCCTGACGTCTTCCTCTGTCCGACTTCACGTCAATGCTAACATTCCAAGACACCTACCAGGTATAAATATACCTTCCCTTGCCCAAGCAAGTTAGAGGAGACCTCGACTTCAGAGGAGCCCGTATCCCGGCCTGACACACTGAGAAGACGCTGTCATTCCTGCACACAGACGAATCCAGCTTCCAGTGTTCTGACTCCCTTCACGGGGTGTTAGAGTTCCAGATCCGGCAAGAGATTCCCACCTCTCTCCTTCTCAAGGTATGGAGCTGACTAGAACCTAGAGGGACTCTTGGCATACCATACTTGGCATACTAGACTTAAACATACTCTTAGTATACCAGACTAGAGAATACTCCACCTACTTCTACCTTTCCCTACACCTAGACTAGGTTAGGTACATTGGGGTAAAACTAGATTAGAGACGCATCGTATGAGTACTCGCATTTTTAGCTCATGTTATTTATGTACGTGAATATATGCTAAAAGATAATGCTAGCGCAGTATTATTTATTTCTACTGCTTACGCTGTACATTATTTATCTTGCATACTGTCTTGTGATCATAACAGCACATATCTCTTACACGAGAAACAAGACTGTTCAATAAAACCCTTTTATTGAAACGCCCGTCTTTCCCTTCTGTGTAACTCTGTAGAAACTAAGCATGCACGATTGACTGAGTGAAACTGTTATCTATTGTTTCCACGATTCTGAGACGTGTTCCGATTCTAAAGGGAAACAAAGTAGTCATGTTTTTGGTTGCCAGAAACTACTCCCTTCTTGTTCTCAAGGAGTTTCTAGTGGCCTCTGAGCTAGCTGGCACAAGTAATTAAGTTTAATATACTCGATAGAGACATACCGACCTTAGTCCTATGTCGAGCCTATAGGTTATATTATTCCAATGCGCAGAGCCTATTAGGGAAATAGGAACTACACTACACTGGTTTGACCTCTTACATCTTCTTCTCGCCCACCCAAGGTGGCAGCGCAAGGGACACTGTTGCCCTGTGGCTTCGACGGAAAGTCTCCACAGGACATGCTCCATTTTTTGATGCTTTGCAGTTTTTATGACCTACCCAGAAAGTCTTTTATTAAACCGATTTTGAAAAAGGCAAATTTAAGGCAAGTGCGTCCCGCTTATATCTTCTTATTAATACTTAGGGGTAGCACAGTTTTTTATGTGCTTTTTAAAATCTGCACTCAGGCTTAGGTCCAGTTGTGATTAATCAGTGTGCTTTTAATAGATTATTTATGGCACTATGCTCTTTGTAATGCATTACACACCTTTTCTGCTTATTAACTGTTTTTACTGGATGTGATTCATTGTTGTTATTCTGGGCGATTCTTCTTTACCTGGCTTTGCCAGTGTGACCTTGGTGTCATTTCTACCTTGTTCATCACATTTAGCCTAGGTAAACCATTTTAACTGGCAGGTTTTAGTTGTGGATTGTTTCATCTACATTTAACGTGTACTTTTATGGTTTTAATGCAAGAAACCGAATAAAGACTAACTGATTAATTGATTGATACTATTGTGACTCCGGTATAAAAAAAGATGAGAAAAAATGCATAAATTGGGTTAGGGAGGGGCATCCACTTTACTATTCTAACCCAAGCTAAACAAATATTCTGGAAAGCACATATATTTGGGGCTGATCGGACATGTTACCCTGTGATAATATAAGTGGTATTAAAAATTATTTAAGAGATAACATTGAAACATTTAAAAACCTAAAAGCATTAAAGTATCTTAAAATTTGAAAAGAAACCCGAATATTTTTCAAAATCTAAAAAATGCAACAAAAATGTGAAAAACTTAAAAAATATTGAGAAAAACATTTTCAACTAGCACAAAAAACACACCAACTACAACCAATGTAATTTTTTTAATTTTACATATATTCATTTTCAATTACTAACATATTAATTTTGAAAATTACATTACTCACCCAGTCCCATAACATACCCTACATATAATTAAAAAGACAAATTTTTAAATATGTAAACAAATTATGTATTAAACATGCAATTAATTTGCAATTGATGGTCTTAGAAGGCTTACAATGATCATCGGCAAAGTTTTGCATTTATGTGTGCTGGGGCTATATATTTTTTGAATATCTGTCAACATGAAGGAAGCCCACAACAAGTGTATGTTAGCTCCGGAAGCTTTATTTGATGAATCCACTGATTCCAGTGAAGTGTTAACAGACAGCTTTGGGGTTGCAACCAGTAAATGAAATGTGAAACAGAAAAAAGCACTGCTGGAAAAACTGAGCAAAAAAGAATTGAGTATATGGTGGGAGATCTCATCCCTGTATAATTACATTGAGGTAAACGGAGTACCCAGCGGTTCGTGTTTTTATTTCATCCTGACACATGAGAACCTGAATCAACAGATGGTGGAGGAATGGTCACTACTATTGACAGGATCAAGCAAATCAATGATGCACATGCAAAACAGACTGAGAAAATATGTTTGGAATAACAGAAAAAGGATAAATTGAAAACATATGATGACCAAGTATCAATTGGAGGTTCCCTAAATGAAATTGACAAAAGTTTAAAGAAATCCCCCAAAAAATAAGGATCGAGAAGAAGAGAAAATTCCTGAGAGACAAGCGCCGTTACAAGGAGCGGAGAATCTTTACCTTTTCGAAAAGGTATGACACTATTTCTAAAAACCTTAGGGCCTAATTACGAGTCTGGCAGTCTGGCGACTGCCAGACTAGCGGTGGCAGTGGTCCGTTTGCCGCATTACTACTTGAAAAGTTGTTGCAGCGGAGGACCACAGGCTGTGCCAGGGAACAGTCATTCGCTGGTGGTGGCAGAGCTGCGCCTCAATGTACGAATGCTCAGCTGGACTGGCGCAGTCCTTCTGAGCATATTACAAGTTCTGCCACCACCAGCCATTTCATGGCAGGAGCCCCGCTGGCGGTGGAGGAGCACCATGCCCCCACCCCACCATGGGAATACATTCAGGGAGGCACAACATGTGCCCCTGTCTGTATACCCCCAAAGTTCCAGCACGGCATGGATGTCTCCGCCCATGCCATGCCCGAACATTTTTGCAGTTCCCATTGCTGTGCCTGTTATCCAGAGAGCCGGCACAACTGCGCCAAACTTGTAATCAGGCCCTAAGAACTGTTCCAATAAAAAGAAAATACATGTTCCTAATTGAATCTAGATATGATTTGAGCTCAGACTCTGGCATACAGGAGGGAACCTCAAGGGATACTATGGCAACACAAGGGACTTTTTAGATGAATTCCATATGATACATCTGGGCAGACAAACCATCCCTAGAACAGCAAGAGGAATGCCAAGAGGGAGAGGGACAAGAAAAGAAGGAGAACCACACAATGCCAAAGGTCCAATGCTCTTTGTAGGAAAAAGAATGCCCAAATGAAAAAACAAACAAATGGTGGATGAGGGTGATGATAACAATGTCATATGATTTAACCCCTATTTGAACAATCAGTACTTGAATTGAATCTTTTTTGGCTAAGCATCATATTCGACTGCAGTAGGGTTCAAATTAATCTGTTCCTGTTTTCTCATAAGGTAAAACTTCTGAATGCTGACAGATTCAGTAGTAGGAAAACTGTGACTGATAGCAAGAACCTTTCCAGTACTATGCATTAGTGATATGGAAAGGTCGATTGCCCTTCATACTTTAAAACAAGGAACAGATAGCCCTTTGTGGAGATGAGACACCTTGGTAGAAATAAGGCTTCAGATTGACAAAAATAGCTATAGTGGGTGCAAAATGAAATCAAAGTCTAATCCGATAATGAGCCATGACAATATTGAAGGGTTTCAGGTATCAGTAACTAAAGCTTGGTTGCAAATAGGGAGATCCTAAAATTCCTCTAGCAACATTATATATTTACACAGACAAGTGATTCAGAGCATACAGGATGAACCCAAGATCATAATCAAACACTCTGACAAAGGTGGGATTGTGATTCTGTGGGGGAGAGAAGCCTGAATTGAAGCACTCTCCAAACTTTCCAACTCCGACTCTTATGAGAGGATACATTTTCAGATTTAAAAACAGGCTACTAACACAAACCTAGATCTCTTGTATGATTGGAAGGATAAGGGTTGGATAGACTTTGAGGAATACTGTTTTTTACAAAATTATAGGCCTACCACGCTGGTATACTACCCACTTCCAAAGATACTAAGAACCTAGAGAATGCCTCAGGAAGGCCCATAGTCTTGTCTACCAGCAGTTGTCAGGAGAACACTGCAATCTACATCAGTCAATTCATAATGCCATTCACAGGAAATCTTAGAAAGATAGCTGAAATACATTTGGGACCCACCTTCTTATTGATTACACTATATGTCACTTTTCTGTACATTTGTTGTGCGCATGAACAAGACCTCAGAGCATATGGATACTTCTTCAAGAGCAGGCTGCTACATTTCTATGACCATGCCAATACATTATGAATGATGATTGGCTTCTGCTTAAACCACAATATATTTCTGTTCCTGGATCAATACTTTAGACAGATTAGGGGTACAGAGATGGGCACCTGATTCACCGCTAGCTATGCTAACCTGTTCATTGGATGCTGGGAGGAGTAGGTAGTACCTCTAATAAACTATAAAAATCAGATACTGTTGTGTAGTTCCTAAAAGAACTATATAGGATCTGCGCGTTTAGACAACATACACTGCAGGACTGGTGTCCATACTGATTCCAGACACCCCCACCGGGTATGTTGGCCTGTGTACCAGCTAGCTCACAATGCCACTATAACCTCCTCTTACCAAGGAGAGAATAGTTCTTGGCAACTATCGAACTTGACAACCCTGATCCCTCAGGACCGTGGAAACAGTAACTTACTTTTCGCTGAGTCACTCGTGCTCACTTGGCTCAGAAAGATACACAGAATAAACGGTAGGGACGTTTTCAATAAGTATTTATTGAACAGTCGTTATTCTAGCGTAAAAGAAGTGCACTGAAATCACCAGTAGACAGTAGCATAAATAAATGAGTAGAAGCACTAAGAAAGTAAACAGCTGGAAGGTTTCTACCATTTTGCTAAAATCATAAATACAGGCAAGTATATAGAATACATGGCAATAAAATGCGTACTCCTATGATGCACCCTAACTAGATGTAACTAAGTGTACCTAGCATGTGAATAGGTGTAAAGCCAATAATCCCTCTAGGATAAAGCCAACCCCATTACCTGATGTGAGATTGCGGGACCCCGTTCTGGTCTCGAGCTGAACACCCCAAAAGGGATGTCAGACCACTGCAAGCTGGAGTATCTGCATGCAGGAACCTTAGCGTCTTGCATCAGTGTGTCGGCTGGGAAGTCCTGATCTCCTCTAACGATCCCAGCAAAATGTGGTGTTTATATACCCTAAGGTATCCCCAGGGGTTCTACCTTGCTGTGCCAGTGTCAGACTTAGGATGACGTCAGGAATTAACTTTATACACAGTTATTATGCAGGAGATGATGGTCCTGCTGTGATTCCAAGAAACTAAGAATCCTCATGCATAATTTATGAGGCCAGTGTCCAGGAAAAACCCTACGTACTTATGTGTAGTATTGTAACTGGGTAAAAGGTCAGTCCTTCAAATCCGTTATGTATGTAGTATAGGAGAGAATGTAGGTGAAGGGTTATGATGTTACCTAGACCTATATCAGGGTACCTATATGAAATATAACACCCACTCCTCATCCGACTGGACGACATTACTAAAATCTAGCGTACTACTAAGGCATCTCTAGGTTTGTGCGCAAAAAATAAAAACTTTTTTAATAGAAGTTAAAAAAGTGTTAAAAAACCCTTTAAAAGTGTTCTACTAAAATAATCATTCAAGTAGTGGCTCTAAAGTGTCCAATTATATAGTCCGAATAACTACAAGCATTTGAAAGCCATCCAGGTCAAAAAGGTTTCAATTTGGAATTTCGAGAAGAAGAAAAAAATAAAATTAAAAAGCTGTCTTCCCAGCGTGCGATATGCCAAATGTTTGTGTCCTTGCTGGTAAACGCAACATTGCTGCTGTCTGCATACGCGGCTGATGATTCCTGTAACACCTCACAAAGAATGTCAATTGACCACAGATGATCTTCCATACTGCCTGCATCAGGTGCCGGGGCGGCCTGTGCCACATCCAAGGCCTGAGTGTTGGGGGAGCCGGTGTCCATACCAACAGGAGCAGAAACTATCTGTGGTGGCTCTAAGAATGCTGCCAACAAAATGGGAATGCGCTGAGTACACTGCAGAACATGGGCCGTTATCGGGTCAAGTAAGGCATCAACGTCCGGTGGCGCAACCGATGGAAGTGTCAGGCAGAGGTCCAACACGCATTCTTCTCCGTAGAACAGGCATCGGAGAACAGGTAGGACACAGTCCATCCAGACTGGTCTAAATGACAGGAACCAAGAGGCGCTCAGCTCCCGTTGCCGAAGTGTGCCCAGATGTTGTAGCATACGATCACGGTATTTACGCTCCAGGAGAGCTGTTGCTATCTCCTTGGTGGCTGGGACGTCCACTGCATAACAGAAAGGTAACAATCAGGATTCCTGCTACTAGAAACAGGATCAGCGGAAGCCCTCCAAAAATGCTTCCAAAGACCGAGTGTATAAAGTTCGGTATAACTCCGAGGACCGGTTGAAAGGTGCTTAACAGTCCGGAACCTATGGTCTTAAATAGGTGTACAATACCCATCGTATCAGACATGTTAAAGATACGACTTACCATTTCTGTGAAATGGAAGGGGCAGTTTGTACGTATAAGTGCCTGTATCTCAGCCGAGGACCTTGCGATCTGGAGATCAAAAGTCTTGTGGGCGCACGGTTCGTTGTAAAAGCATGGCTTTCATTCTGCTCAGAGTATCAAACCGTATAAAGGAAACATTTAGCGAAGGCCATAACAGCGCCTCCCTGACGGTATGTGTTGGTAGGAACAATACTTGCATACAGCTCACAGTGACTAGATATGCGATGCCCGGAAGCATCCCACAACAACCTTGATCATTCAGCATCAAGTAACTCCCATTCGATAGAAGCCTGAATACCGGATTAATCACAGCTGCCGGGGTACTTCTTAAATGACAGGACAAGTTCGCCACAGACCCATTACAAGCCCCAAGTAGCATAATATCCTGGCATATGAGAGATCCACTTAAAGGGTTCTCGCAGTTAGTTCCGCTTAGAAACACTTCCAGATCCCCACTCCTGCATTGAAATCTGTATGGTAAATCCCAGGATTCCCTGATGAATTCCTTACCCATCTTCTCATATCTGCCTGCCTGTTGTTGTTCTAGGCAATATTGAAACTGGAAAGTTGCGACCGGTAATGTTATATAGCCGTGGATTAACCACTCTGTGGACGGTACTCTGCCACAGTAAAGGGCAACCTATCCAGTTTTTCAATACGCAGCATTGTATATTTTGCTCCCCTCTGTGCCGTTTTCATCTGTTTTTCTGTTAGATTGTATGCAGAAAATAATGACAAATGTTGATAAAACGCCAAGGCACATAACCGGTGCGCAATGACTGCAGCGTCCAGCTTAATAAAATAATAGAACTTAACTGCGACTGTCCGTGTTGCAATATGAACAAATCCTGTTCTATTACATCAATAGCAGAAGATACAATGTTGCCCAGTGAATATATCCTGGATGTTAATGTAGTCATACCATTGTCAACTACGGCTAACGCCTTTTCCAGGTTAACTCTATCTATTTCTCTTAATCTCTCTGCAGCTTCTTGTTGGGAGATTTTCTGGGACCTAACAAAAAATCCTGTAGGTCCACATCCTCTGTGAGTAAGGTCAAGTGTTGTTTTACCTGGGGTAGTGTTGAGGTCTTTAGCCAATCAAGGCACAACTTCCCAACACTGTATGATGTCACTACCCCCGGATGTTCTCATTGTACATAACGTGGGTCTGGCCTATGGATACTAAACCCTTCGGTGGTACCCCTGAATCTTTCCTGACATCTGTTCGTGTCTGTGGGCCAAACCAACCATCCCTTCCAATTGGGGCCTGATCTATTGTATTGCAATATGTTGTCCAACTTAGCCCCTCTTTCTGATGTAAAATACCCATCGGTGTTTAAAGGTGTTGAAATTTGAGGCGTGTTCAAGTCCTCATTCTTGGCTATTCCAAGACAGGAAGTCTGTTGCACAGTGTCATTCAGAAAAATCATCTGCTGTGGAATGAGGCATACTCTAAATAGTAATTCTGTTCCCTGGACTTGTCAGTCCCTAGAACCCCAGATTGATTTTAAATTTACAGTGTCCATCCATAAGTCAAAACCCTGTTCAGACAGCTGGGTAATAAAGGAAGCAGAGTAAATCTGTTTGGTGCTTGTTAACATATTTTTCTGCGCAGATATAGGTGCAACCTTATAATAGTACGAGGTTGGGTCAGAAGTGTTAAACCCTGAAAAATATGAGAATTTCTGTGCAAATGTTTTTGAACTACCTTTCGGTGGTGTAGGGCAATGTTCCCACTGGTGGTATGTGAAAACATTTCTGGGTTTGCCAGATTTATGCAAGAAATGATGACCATAATGTTGGTAACAATACATTTTGTCAAAATCTGATGTGTCCTCTAACATTTCAGTGCTAGAAAATGCGGCAGATTGTTCCAAATCAGACAATAAGGGGTCGATTACGATGGCAGTCGGAAAAACATACCGACCGCCATGGTAGCGGCAAAAAACCGCCCGCATGGCCACCGGGAAAAACGCTGGATACATTACGATGAACCGGCACAATAATCCGTCCGCGGCGGCGGAGACAACGAAAACCGCCCGCACTCGCCGGACCAGCTGAAAATCCGACCGCAACGGCCGGATACTCAGCGGAAAAGCCAAGAACCGCCGCCATGCACACGGAGTAACCGCCCGTGACATTATGACATCCCCGCTACCACCATGGTACCTACCTATGAAATCCGACCGCATCGTGCGCGAACAGTGATGAATCCGATAGGCGGCGGAAGGGCTGCAGCATAGCCACCGCTGCCGAGGAACCGCTGCGGAGGAACCGCAAAAAAATGGCGGACGTAGAAAAATACGAAAAAAAACAAACAACGCACACACTGAAGTAGACCTGTCCCAATACAAACCAAAAGTGCCCAATGACAACAGCCCCAGAAATGTCAAAATAACCAATCACAGGACAACACACACAACACACCTGACAGCAACATACCAGCTTGCCACACCCCCCATAGCCGAGCATAAAACCAGCCCCTCCCTGACCACAATCCTTTGCTACACTGCACAACTGAAGGTCCCAACCCCAGAGAACAAAGGAGAGGCAAACCTGCACACATCACCACCACAACACACACACCACCTACACCACCCACACCACCCACAACACCCACAACACCCACACAACTGCACCACAGAACATCTGCACAGCACACACCATGGCACCACACAAAATGCCAAAATTCACTGATGCAGAGCTTGCAGTCATGGTAGATGAGATAATAAGAGTTGAACCACAACTCTATGGCAACATGGTCCAACACACCCCATTAGCCACAAGAACCCAAATGTGGGTGAGGATAGTCAATAAGGTCAATGCAGTAGGGACCACCCCCGCAACAAGCAGGAAATACAGAAGCGGTGGCATGACCTGAAGACCGTGGTGAAGAGGAAGAGGGCCAAGAACCGTCAGCTGGCTGACGGGACTGGTGGAGGCACTCTCATCCCACCCAAACCATACAGTCCGTGGGAGGAGAAGGTCCTTGGAATCCTACATCCAGAGAGTCTTGAAGGAATCCGCGGGGGACTGGAAGCTGGTAAGTACAAACCAATGTATATCATCACATTGCCATGTACCGTCTTGCACAAATTCAAACCTACAACCCCTAGGCCAAAGGACATTCGTCTGACCCACAATACCCAAAACAGGTCACACAGATGTAACCACCACTCAACCTGAAAAAGCACAAAGCTAAACAAAATCAACTGGGATGCATGTGTACAGACAAAAAGCACTACCACACACACCAGGCCCCCATCTCCCACCCCTCAGCAGGATGGAGCACCCCACCCAGAAGCATGTGTCAGCCATTGAACGCTCCCCCACCACCTAACAGGTAGGTAGCCATCTTCACAGGGTTGGGGAATGTGTATCTGGAGGCAGCACTACAACTCCCAACAGGCCCCCTCTCACACCCCTCAGCAGGATGGAGCACCCCACCCAGAAGCATGTGTCAGCCATTGAACGCTCCCCCACCACCTAACAGGTAGGTAGCCATCTTCACAGGGTTGGGGAATGTGTATCTGGAGGCAGCACTACAACTCCCAACAGGCCCCCTCTCACACCCCTAGCAGGATGGAGAACCCCACCCAGAAGCATGTGTCAGCCATTGAACGCTCCCCCACCACCTAACAGGTAGGTAGCCATCTTCACAGGGTTGGGGAATGTGTATCTGGAGGCAGCACTACAACTCCCAACAGGCCCCCTCTCCCACCCCTCAGCAGGATGGAGCACCCCACCCAGAAGCATGTGTCAGCCATTGAACGCTCCCCCACCACCTAACAGGTAGGTAGCCATCTTCACAGGGTTGGGGAATGTGTATCTGGAGGCAGCACTACAACTCCCAACAGGCCCCCTCTCACACCCCTCAGCAGGTTGGAGCACCCCACCCAGAAGCATGTGTCTGTAAGTAAAAACCAAAGTGACACTGCACAGGTAATCAGACAGTGCATGCACACCACCATCACTCAACAAAAGCATTGAGAGACATGACAACATGAGGCTCTACTTCACCCAAAAATAGAAAAGAAAAGCACAGCCATTGACAGGATGCAGACAGCTCAGCGTACGTAACTGTGACAGAAACAGAACTGTGACTCTCAACAAATATGTCCAAGCAAACGGGCCTCTGACATGCATCACCCAGACTTCCCTCTGTGGCGTACATGGGTGCTGATCATGAAGGACCATGGGAAAACCAAACTAGCATGGTCTGCTGTATAAAGAAATACAAGCACAGGACATGTCAACGGTATGCATGTGATGACAATGGCTAGTCCATGCACACAGGTAATGTCTGCCAGGCAGAGTGATCAGCAAAGATGCTGAACATCAACTTGTAGTCATGCCAGTTGTCAGATGACAACCTCACATTGAAATCACCAATACTAGACGTGTGGCATGCTAACCAATCACAGGTCACACCATTGTGAAATGATGAATGTAACTCCACTTCATGGCATGAGGCACATCACTGTGCAGACATACAATGTGTGAAAAAGGCAACTGTGTGTAGCATAACATGTAAATAAGAGACATCAAACACAGCAACCCTGAGGTGTGTAAGGCAATTACCATCTACTTCCTGTCCCACAGGTGACCAACAACTGACTGCAGAGGACGACAACCTCAACCAGCACACCCAGTCACCAGCTCCCGAACATCTCCCCTCGGATGCAGACTCCCTGGATAATAATGAGGAGGAGGACCAACCCGGACCATCTGGTGTGGCAGGGCGTAATGTGTCCCAGGACCCCACAGCCCCACCACCCTCAGCAACAACATCAACGCAGAGCCCTGCTGCAACGACCTGTGCCACCACCACCACTACCACTACCACTGCTGCCTGCAACACTCGCCCTGCTCCACAGGCCAACCAGACCACAACAACTGCGGAGGTACGGGAGAGTAGGCCGGTGCCCATAGGAGGGAGGCAACAGGGCCGTGACAGCAGGCCAGGTGTGAGGACAAGGCTGACCCAAAGGGAAGAAGACCCTGCCACTGAATCACTGGCACACATTCACAGAGTTGTGGGGGCCTATGAACACGCCCAGGGACAGTTGAGGCAGGCTCAGCAGGATGCCCGTGAGCAACAACAGATGCTGCGCTCAATTGACAACCGCATGGGCCAACTCGTGGCCTGATGGGCCAAATCAGGGACCTCCTGGGCCAGCTAGTGGGGGTCCTCAGGGACAGGCATGCGGCACCGCCAACACCTACAGCTCCCTCCGTTGTGATGCAGGATGACAGACCCCCACCCTCACCTGCGTCCAGCGAGCATGGGGACTCATCAGTCACCACTGGCCATGCACCTGTGTCCCCCCCTGCCAAAAGAGCAAGGGGCCGCCCGAAAAAATCATTGGGAGCATCCCACGGCAAAGCACCTGGCAAAAGCCAGTCAAGTAGCCAGCCATGATGGCACCCCTCTTCACCCTGCTGTGTACACTGCAGACTGTCCCCACACACAATGCCGTGGGAATGGCAAATGACTGTTGGACTGTGTTACCATACTGATCTAGTGTATACTCTATTGTCTCATCTACCATCACTGACAAATCTGTTATTCACCATTCACAAATCTGTAAATATCCACATCTACATCACATGTATCCACTGTAAATAAACACTAATAACGCACCAATGTAGTTGTCACTGTTCCATGTTCATCACAGTATGTTAACTCACACCCATGATTACAATGTCACAGGAGCAGGGATACTCCGCAGGCAAGTAGAGGCTGAAGGGACCTAGGAAAACACAACAGAACATCAGTTGCTTCTCAGGTGGTGGACTAACAACCATCACACATCACAGCACATCAAGGTATGACAATCTGCACATGTCACAAGGAGCAACTGTACCAACATAGACATCAAGTAGCTGTGTCAAAAGATCCCTTGCCATACACATCTGCAGCCAGCACTGACTCTGCAACATGCTGTAGTCACAAAACTCACATACACATATTCACCAAGCACAACATCATCAGACAACAGCCAGTATTGACATTGCCACTGACCATCAAGTGAGGTAGTTGTTGATGAGCTGCTGACGCTGTCCAACACCTTCCTCCTCTCCACTATCCTCGTCACTTGACGTTTGGGTGTTTGCAGGTGGGGGCTGTGGCTGGTCATCATCATCCTGGATTAAGGGGATCCCCTTCCGCACGGCCAGGTTGTGTAGCATGCAGCATGCTACCACTATCTGACACACCTTGACGGGTGAGTACTGCAGAGCCCCTCCGGTCTTGTCGAGGCATCGAAAACGCGATTTCAGGAGTCCAAATGTTCACTCAATGACCCGACGTGTCCTCCCATGGGCATTGTTGTAGCGCACTTCAGCTGGTGTCCTGGGATTGCGAAGTGGACTCAGCAACCAAGGTCCGTTGGGATATGCAGAGTCACCTAAGTGTGAAAGACACATACAGATTGAGTGTCTGACATGTGTCCGAGGACAGCATGGCACACAAGCAGCACACAACTCGACCCTTTGTACTCACCCACAATCCATGCCCGCTCCGGCGCCAGATTGGCCATCAGTTGTGGTAAAATGCTGTTGCGCATTATGTGTGAATCGTGGGCTGATCCTGGAAACTTTGCACAGACGTGTGAGATGACCATATCTGCCTGGCACACTACCTGCACATTGATGGAAGGATAATGTTTCCTATTTTGGTAAATATGCTCCCGTGCTTGGGGTGGAATCAGGGAAACATGTGTGCCATCTATTGCACCAACTACATTAGGAACGTGTCCAAGTGCATAAAATTCGCCCTTCACATCCGCCAACTCATGCCGCCTGGGGAAATGTATGAATTGGTCCCTGTGTTGCATCATAGCCAACAGGACATCACGTAGCACCATGCTGAATGTTGGTTGGGACATCCCCCTGCAATGCCCACAGTTTGCCGGAAGGATCCCGTAGCCACGAAATGTAGGAATGCCATCACCTTTGCCGTTGCCGTGAGTGCTGTTGGGTATGTCCTGCGTGGAAGCAGGTGTGGCTCCAATATTGCACAAAGTTCCAGGAGGTTTGTCCGATCCAGACGGAATCGCCTTATGATGTCGGTATCCTCCATGTTAGCCAGCAGGGTGAAGGTACTGAAACACATTAGGTTGCCTCCTAGGTGAGATGAAAGGGGACACGTCATAGCAACATAAATTAGGATGTGCACAAATTCATAAAGTCTGTCCTGTCACGGCGCTAACATTGACTGTCATCCCTGAAAGCACACAGTGCAATTCAGTGTTGTCCCAACATGAGACAGATTAATTGTACAACTGTCATGGATGTGCACAGTCAGTAGACACAATACGAACACTGTCTATGTGAATGCCAAGAGTCACATATCGAGCTGAGGTGGACTTGGGTGTACATGACACAGGACATGTGTGAAGCAGAGACACTGCTGGCTTCCACGTTGCTGCTGTACCTGCCACACCTCCTTGGCCAATCATTGCAGGGGACACATCAACAACACAATGTGGATAGATCATTGGGATTGTCTTTGTACTCAGTGCCACTTCGAACACACTGAAATTCAATGACATTCACATCCCAAACCCATACATGTGCCAATGTCATCAGTACACAGGCCATATCTGCTGCTGACTTGAATACAAAGTCGGACAGTGACAGATGATGTCACGCCTGTGCAGAGTATGTGTACCACTGTAACAGGCCACCATTACCCCACTGCCCAATACTCTCTACAAGCACACAGATAGCCAATGTGGCACACATTAACAATAGATGAGGGACGTGATCAGCAGGGCCTGTATGTACCCTTAATCTTCCCCCATTTTGGACATTTACATGCAGCATCAAGGAGGGACTGCCCAAGGACACATGTGCACCACAACACATACCATGGTGATACACATCCAGCTGTTTCAAGACACAACAGTGCCACAACACATACATACAACACTACATGGACAATGCCAAGCCAGTATGCCAACAAGTCCACGCATGAACATACTGTATGCATGACATATGGACTACTGGCTCAGACACCTGACACCAGTGGATGTAATTTTACACCACATGTCCCAAAGGACATGCATCCTGACCCTCTTTCCACACAGGCTGTCAGGCCCAACACAGCATACAATCAATATCCCACATCTAACAAACATGCTGGCTGTGCATGAGTAGTGGGACACTGGTACCTCACATTGACCAAATGTCGGAGTTGGATGAGTGTCACAGGCACAACAGTCAAGGTACATCTCACCTGTCTTGGGTGCCCACTCCATCCTGATACACCAGCAGATGTGATCCACCCACACAGTGCTGGAATAGATGGTGAGCAAGGATGGCTAGCACCCCATAGCATGCACATACACTAGTGTTGGTGGCAACACACTGCACACGTGTGCCACTTGTGCTGACCATCCAACATTGCAGACAATTCCCGCTAATCAGTGCACACACATTGCACAGGCAAAACTGGACACCCATAGCCTGTGGACAAATGTCGCATACTATATTCCATACAGTTAGCACAATCCACAACCGTGCATGCAGTCCATCTGCCAACGCAACATTCCTGATGTGAACAATGGACATGCACTGGTGGCAGGTGAGTAGCACCGGAACACAGCACAACCCTCAAAAACATAGTGTAGCTAAGCACCATTGTTGAAATGTACATGTCACTGATTCACATACAACAGTCCAAACAACATGAGCACAGACCTGACACTACCACATAGGTCCCTGTGGTTACAGGTGGCAGACATGTAGCAAAGACATCTGCTCTGGCCGTCTACGCAAGTGACAAACAATAATAATGCAACGGATGCCAGGTGTGGTGCTGAAGTACTCGTCATCCTTTAGCAGGTCGAGCCCCCCCCTGTACATGTGGACATACACTGCAGGAGTTGCCAGTGTGTACAAAGACATAACATGCGGCATGTAATTGATCTTAGCAATAACACAACAGGGTGACATCTGTTTCCAATGATGACAGTCATGCTGAATAAATGAGTTCATCTGGGTTTTCAGTGTAACACATGGGCTCAGGTGTGAGATAGTGGTCAGCATGGGTGGCAGATACGACATTGTGTGTAAATATTGCTCAACATAATGGAGTACAGTGTTCCATTTGGTGTGAGACGTTACACAGTGGCTGACATTTGTGACAGGAGACCATATCAATGTTATCCAGTGCCATGTGCCACTGTACGTATCCACTGTGCGTAGTACAGTAATGACCATTGATCCACACACAACAAGAACTGTCCGTAGGTGCCTTAAACGTGCCCATAAACACAATGACGCACAGAGTGTACAATGTGATGCTGCATATTCCCCATAGCGGACGCACATACTGTCCGTGAATTGGGTGGCGGAGCATGCCAACCACCATTTGTACCTGTGTCGATGCCCACCACTGACGCAAGTGTGTCATGTGCTGCACATGACACATTGGTGTTAGTGATGGCCCTCTACATAGCTGCAGATGGCGTTTGTCATGCTCCACCAGCCACATCCCGGTCACCCATGTCACTCTATGGCAATCAAACAGCGGTAGCGCCGGCCAGGACCCCACGGTGTGTCACCGCCATGAACCATGCCCTTGCAGCCAATGGGGACCGCTATCGCGGTGGCATGATGCAGATTCAAAAATCGTGGTAGGCGTGCTCCGCTCCCAGCGGATGCGGAGATAGGATGCATGTGTAAGATGCACCACCGCGGTGGCGCCGGCCAGGACCCCGCGGTGTGTCACCGCCATGAACCATGCCCTTGCAGCCAATGGGGACCGCTATCGCGGTGGCATGATGCAGATTCAAAAATCGCAGTAGGCGTGCTCCGCCCCCAGCGGATGCGGAGATAGGATGCATTTGTAAGATGCACCACCGCGATAGCGCCGGCCAGGACCCCGCGGTGTGTCACCGCCATGAACTATGCCCTTGCAGCCAATGGGGACCGCTATCGCGGTGGCATGATGCAGATTCAAAAATCACGGTAGGCGTGCTCCGCCCCCAGCGGATGCGGAGATAGGATGCATTTGTAAGATGCACCACCGCGGTAGCGCCGGCCAGGACCCCGCGGTGTGTCACCGCCATGAACTATGCCCTTGCAGCCAATGGGGACCGCTATCGCGGTGGCATGATGCAGATTCAAAAATCGCGGTAGGCGTGCTCCGCCCCGCGGAGGCGGTCATTGGATGCTTTTGAAGAAGGCTGACCTGGAACACCAATGGCAGAGGACTATGACCACTGAAACGAGTCCAGGGCCCTATATATGTGTGGAAGGGAGCACCACATTTCCACTGCTCACAGAGCCTGCTGCCTGGGATCCCTCACCTGCTGCTGCCTCCAGGGACTGCTGCCTGAGACCCCTCACCTGCTGCTGCCTCCAGGGACTGCTGCCTGGGACCCCTCACCTGCTGCTGCCTCCAGGGACTGCTGCCTGAGACCCCTCACCTGCTGCTGCCTCCAGGGACTGCTGCCTGGGACCCCTCACCTGCTGCTGCCTCCAGGGACTGCTGCCTGAGACCCCTCACCTGCTGCTGCCTCCAGGGACTGCTGCCTGGGACCCCTCACCTGCTGCTGCCTCCAGGGACTGCTGCCTGAGACCCCTCACCTGCTGCTGCCTCCAGGGACTGCTGCCTGGGACCCCTCACCTGCTGCTGCCTCTAGGGACTGCTGCCTGAGACCCCTCACCTGCTGCTGCCTCCAGGGACTGCTGCCTGAGACCCCTCACCTGCTGCTGCCTCCAGGGACTGCTGCCTGAGACCCCTCACCTGCTGCTGCCTCCAGGGACTGCTGCCTGGGACCCCTCACCACCCACTGCCGCCGCTGACGTCTCATGTCCACAGTGATGGCTAGGATGGAGAAGATCCGTGCCAGTCCATTTACAAGCGAGGAGCTGGATGTCCTGGTGGACGAGGTGCTGACACAGTACCCACGGCTATATGGTGGCCCAAATGTGGTGGTAAGTCTCCAACAGTGGGGGTGTGAGTGCAAGGGGGGCACACATGTAGTCGATCAGATGGTGTATGTGCCTGAGAGTGTGGGGTTATGTAATGCACTGGCTGACATGCTGTTTCCTAGTTGTTAAGGGGGTGTATGCAACCCACACATTAAATGCATGGACATGAAGGGTGGATGGACATGTGTTGTGTACACATCCATATGGTGTGACAGCTATCTGGTGATGCATGTTTCGGGACAGTTATTGTTCATGTGACTGTTTGTGTGGGTCCTCGTTGTCCATCTCTGTGTGATTCTACCTGGCATGGACTGTCCACGCCCAATGTGACAAGGACACATCACTGACTGTACAGAGTGTGATACGTGTGTGATTGGCATGAGTGTACATCAATGACCCATATCTGCCGTGTGGAGATGAGTCTGTGTCATGCCACTGTTCAGAGAGAGAGGTTTTACCATGAGAGTGTGTCACTGATGTTTTCCCCTCTTGTCTCCCACACCTGCAGCTCAAGGTACACCAGCGTAAGGCCGTGTGGAGGTCCATTGCAACCAAGGTGCGGGCTCTGGGAGTGTCAAACCGCCGGCGTACCCACTGCCACAAGAGGTGGGACGACATATCACGACTGGCAAAGAACGTTGCCGAGATGACACTGGGGATACTCCCTCGCAGTGGCAGGTTGTCACGACGCAGCTTGACACCACTGATGTGCCGCATCTTGGCTGTGACACAGCCTGAGCTGGACGCACGTTTGAAGGAGCATCAACAGCAAGCTAGGGGTGAGTATTCTGTGAAGGTTGATTTTGTCTGTGAGTGGCTGCATGTGTACCAAGCCTGTACCTGTGCTGGTGTACGTGATGTGGTTACTGTGATGCAGTGGGTTGTAAGTGGCCCCTGTGCTGGGTGTGGCAGTCACGGATTTTACATACATGCACTTACTGATGTTTTTCCAATCCTGGGAATTTCAATGGCATTGTGGGTGGTGTGCTGCAGGCCTGGTCCAATGGTGTTAGTGTTTGTACGCCCCAACATGCATGATGTTGTGCTGTCTGCCCATCACATGGCTCAGCTATGCCGTGTTTAGATGTTTGTACGCACTGTTTGAGGTAGTGAAGTGTGTCTGCATGGTGAGAATGCACGGGGTGGCCTGCAACATGTAGACTTTGTCATCCTCAGTGTTGCTTTGCTTGAATATGTTTGTCCTGTTGCTGTCACTTTTCTGACCCTACATGTCTCTCTGTTATGCAGCATCTCCCGTGGGCACGGAGGGACAGGGGACGGACACCAGTGGTGGTGAAACAAGCACAACAGCTGCACAGGATCCCAGTGACACAGATGTGACCAGCGCCTCGGAGGGGGATAGGAGTATGCTGGAGGAATCACAGCCCGAGACGCAAAGTTCAACATCATCTGATGACGGCGGTGGTGCAGACATCTTGGAGGACACAGGGAACGGAGAGTCTGCTACATCTTCCAGCACACAGCGTGCAGTGCCCACCCTCCCAGCCACTTCCTCTGTTGCTGCCCGTGTTCGCACCACAAAGAGGGGAAGTGGCCTTCATTCCAGGCACCGCTGCCCCTGCCCCTGTGCCCCCTGCTGCCATCAGTGCAGAGTGTGTGGACCTTATGCACCAGCTGTGTGTGGGGCAGACAGGGCTCCTCAATGCATTGTCAGACCACGACCGCAAATTGGCACAGGTGTTAGCTTTCATGGAGGGCATACATTCAGACGTGGGTGGGCTGCACCGCACTGTCCAGACAATGTCCTCCACAATGGCGGCTGCACTTCAACTGGCTCAATCTCGTAGTCCAATTCCAGTCCCTTTGTCCACCCCCATGCCAGTGGCGACGTCTGACGACGGTGACCACGCTTCACACACCTCAACGTCACGATACTGCACACGTAGTACGCAGCAGCAGCCCAAGCGGTCAAGGTCACAGACACCTTCCCCTACGAAGAAAAAAACAACCCCAGAGCGCAAAGGGAAGAGCCCGTCAGGCGTTGCAAAGGCACATGATTCAAGGAGGAAGTACTCAGGGTCACAAGCCTCAGAGCAATCCCGGCCACAGACTCTGTGGTCCCAAAAACGTCTCGCAAAGGCATGCAGACACTCTCCATGCCCACTGTGAAGGTGGGGCCTGGCAAGGCTACACATAGTAAGGTATCCAAGGCTGTTTCACCAACTACCTCTACTCCCATTCCAAGTCCAGTGAAGCAGGGACAGGAGGGCACTGTAGGGGGCACACAGGGTAAAGAGGGGATGGAGGGGCAGAGGCAATGCCAGGCTAAGCGTCCTTCTGGATCCAGCACATTTCCAAAGGGAGGTCCAGCGTGTGCACCTGCGGCAGCCTTGGTGATGAGTGTGCCGTTTGTGTCCACACCACTTCCCATTGATACCAAGACAGGCAAGCCATTTAGAATCCCCAAGAAGTGGAAAGGCACCCCTCCACTGTCTCCCTCCCACACTGTGTCCCACGTCGGCCTGAGTCCACCTCCACGTGCCACTACACCACCTGGTCCAAGCAGCCCTCCAGCGTCCAAGGCCACTGATAGCTCTTCCTCAGCTGGGCGTCTCACTCCCCAGTCAAGTGGTCCAACTGTGCCCGACACACAGTCAGCTCCCAGTCAGACTGACAGCCAAGTCTGAATGTTGATCAATGTCACAGACCTGTCTCTCCCACACCGGTATCTGTGCTGCCCATCGTGACACACCAGACTGTGTTGCTGACCATGGCGGAGTTTGGTGACACACATTCCCTGTGCAGCTTCTCATTGACTCTGTCAGCACCTTGGACTGGTCACTGACCTTGCAGTTTGCCCCCTGCCTGTGCAGCTTCTCATTGACTCTGTCAGCACCTTGGACTGGCCACTGGCCTTGCAGTTTGCCCCCTGCCTGTGCAGCTTCTCATTGTCTCTGTCAGCACCTTGGACTGGCCACTGGCCTTGCAGTTTGCCCCCTGCCTGTGCAGCTTCTCATTGACTCTGTCTGCACCTTGGACTGGCCACTGGCCTTGCAGTTTGCCCCCTGCCTGTGCAGCTTCTCATGTTCAGGCTCTGCATCTTGTGCCTTGGTCCTGTCTGATATTGTTGCCTATCAGTGCTATTTGTGAATAAAAACAGTTGCTCATGTTGTCAGTTGTGTCATTGTCCTTACTGAATAAGGCTTTTCCTGTATGTCTCACATTTACTGGGCCACATGCTCTGTGTGCCACTTCAACTGTGCCACTGGCTTGTTTGACTTATCATTTATTTTACAGGGGTGACGGGGACTTCAGTTCTTCATGACTCGGATACTTGTGGGGTCAGTGATGTTGTTTTCGGTGACATACCAGACTCATGTTCCTTCCTAGTTGCTGTTGGCTATGTTTTACTGCATTCTGGTATGTGGGCACTGCAAACACATAGAGGGGTCATATACACGGGATTGCAGGCAGGCTGACCAGGCTCAACATGTATGTGCGTTCTTGCTTTCATGTATGCCTAGCAGTGTAGATGTGTAGTCATGTTGTGATGGGCAGTCATCCTAGTCACAACGGTTACTTACATGGTGTGCATTTGGGTGGTCAAGGGTTGTACGGTGTGTTGGTTGTGGCTTTGTCGTGTGTGTTGATGTGTGTGCTAATGGCGTGTGACTCATGGCTGTGTGGGACTGTTGTGTGTTTGTGTGCACGCACTGCTTGTTGTGCATTCAGTGCTGTGGGTGTATGTTGCCTTGTGCTGTCCTAGTGTACATCCCCTGATGTACTGCTGTGTTTGCTATGTGCTTTGTGGTGTTGTGCATCTGTTGTGTGTTTGATGTGTCTGTATTGTTCTGTGATGGTGCACTTCTTGTCTGTGTTGTGGTATGTAGCCTATGCATTTTTCCTGACTGATGAGGTGGTGCACTCCTGTTGTGTGTGTGCTCCCATTGCCTTCCCCTAGTTTGGCTGCACAGGTGATGTGTGTTATTTTTGTGGTTCTGTATGTGTTTCTGTTTTGAACTGTGTTTGCCATTTTTGTTTTGGTGCAGACGTTGGTACTGAAATCCCTGTGTGTGTGTGATGTTTGTGGATGCTCCCAGGGGGTTTGATTGTTTGTCTGTATCTTGTCTGGACATTATGTAGGCCCTTCTGTGTGTCTGGCACTGGGGTTGTGTGCTGCAGATATGAGGGGGTATGTTTGGGGACTCCTACTTGTGTTTGACAGTCATTGAGTGTGCCAATGTGCCCTGTGTGATACTCATGTGTACTTGCTGTTCACTGTTTGACTTGAGGTCCTTCCTTTCATCCCTGTCCCTATACATGGGTTACCTTGCTGTCTCCCTGAGTTGTTGCACTGAGGTGACTGTTGTTTGACTTCACTCACTGTGCCAGCCATGTGCTTGGATGGGGTGTGGATGTTGTTATAGGTTCCTTGTCCTGCATGTGTCTGTTCACCTGGTTGTTGGTTGTCTCCTTGCCCTCCCATTTGTGTGCACATCATTTTTGCTTTCCTCTATGTTGTGCTCCATTGCTGGTGGCATGTAGTCTGTGTATGTGGCTGTGTGTCGGTGTGGGGTATGTCTGTGTGAGTTGGCAGGGTGTGTGTCCAGTAGTCTGTATGTTCCTTGTGTGTGTGGATGTTAATTTTGTGCTTGTATTCTGCTTTCTTGCCATGTATGTGGTGTTGTGGTGTGTGTGTGTGTTGCCCTGGGCCTGTGCCTCTGTGCTGTGTGTTAATCTACACCCAATGCTGCTGTGTCTGTCTCCCTAGGTGTTAGTTGTGTGCTGCTGGGTGTGGATTTAGCTCGCTTGGTGTTGGACATGGGGGTGCACGGGGGATTGGTATGTTTCTTGCTGTGTGCGGCGGAGCTGTGGGTGGTGGGTGGTGGTGGTGGCCTGTGGTCTTTCTGGCCTGTCCGTTGCTGTACATGCATTCTGCTTTGTGCGATGGATTTCCCGCATACTCACCGCTGCGGTGTCGTCAGCAACACATTACATTATGTTCGCGGTAATTTGGTGGGCTTGATGCAGGGTGTGAATTGGTGCCAGATGAGACATGTGTGGGTACACTGATGGATGTGTTCCTGTCCACACCAGTGTGTCTGGTGTGGCCAGGTGCCCTGTTTCAGCCCGTGGAATTTGTGTTCTGTTTTGTGTTGTATTGTGTTTTTTTTACATACCTGCGGCGGCGTCCGCGGCGGGCGATGTTGACCTGGTGATGTATCACGTACAGCACCGGGAGGACGTATAGTGCTGGATCCATGGCGTTCGGCTCCGGGTGGAGGGCTCCGGAAGTCTCGTTTCACGCTCCGCTGTCGAGATTCCGCCGTGTCTGGAAGGGCGGTTTCTCCCCTGCGGTTCGACGGGTTGTTTGGTGCATCCTAATTTGTTGAGCGGACGGGACGTCATTCCGCACGGCGGTGAGTCTCCATTGGCTCCCACCGGCGCGGTGGCGGGCGCAATTTCATGGCGGTCGGCGTTGCACCGCGGAGGTCGGGAAATAGGGCATATTTGCCCTTCATAATATGGCGGCCGTGAGGACCGCTGCTGGCGGGCGGTAAAAGGCATTTTTCCGCACCGCCGGCACCGCGGTACTGACACCGACCGCCATCGTAATCGGCCCCTAAGTTATTAACAGTTTCAAAATCCCAACCATCAGAAAATGTACTGGAGGTAATGATATCGTTCAATGAAATTTTAAACAAATGTGGAATTTTTAAAAGCTTGGTCGGTCCAAATATATCATAATTCACTTTGTCCCATACTATACCATCCGGTATAGGAACAGCTGAAATGTTCGCAAAGGACAAGTCTCTTTGTTCACGATGAGATGAAACATGAGGTTTTAAAATAAAGTTTACTTTTGACGTTGCAGAGCTCTGTTGAAGATAAGTTCCATTGATGAGCAAGTGGAAAGTGATTACTAATCCTAACCAGAAAAGAAAAAATAAAATAAAGGTGATTTTCCAAAGTTCTAGCCAAGGTGATACTAAATAAGTCTTTCTAAGAAAGTAAAAAAAGTCTTTGATCCGTTGTTTGCGAGAAATGTGGGCTGGCGTTGTTTCAGGTTCACTTGGATCCAATGAAAAGGTATCGAAGTCGATGAAATAGCCAGATGCAGTTCGATCTATTTTTGGCAGCTCAGCAGGTTGTGTTGAACTTGTAGATTGTTCTTGAAGAGGCATGCTGGCGTAGACATCCTTGTTAGGTTGAATTGAAATTTGTCTTTCACTTTGATTTTGAAAGTTCGTGTTAAGGGGAACTAGTTCCATTGCATTGTTATCGATTCCATTGCTTTGTAAAGGTGACTCTTCAAATGTTATCAGTCTTTCAGTTTGAACTTCCTGTATTGTAGTGAGAAGAGGACGTCGGCTACTCACTATTTAGTGTCGGCCACATAGTGTGGTTTGATCAGATCGATTGAGACGAATCTCTTTTCTTTTCCGGCAAGAGGCGGTAGAAGTACAGCTCTTGATCCTTCAACGGCCAGGACAGGTACAGGCTTTCGATACTTTGGCCACAATCTTTTCTCTGAACAGATCCCTAACTTTAGGAATCCAGGCAGGTCTTGCTGTGGCTGACTTGACTTCCCCAGTGGTGGTTCTTTTTATCTCGACGTTACTTAAGGAGGCTCTGGATTCATTCAGATCCTATAAAACAGCCAAACGTTTATTGATGTCTAATTGTTTTTCATCCGCCACTGTGCCTTCACAATCGAGATCAGTTACCCACATTCTTGTCCCAAACAGGACCTCGTAAGGAGTGGCACCCCCTAGAGAGCTTCTTGGCTGGTTATTAAGGGCTCGCTGGACCCCATATAGATGATTGACCCAACCACCACCCGAGCCTAATACCCCAGCTGTTAAACATTGCTTTAAGTCCCGGTTTTTCCTCTCCACGACCAAATTTCCCTCAGGATGGTACGGAGAGGAGTACCGCAATGCTACACCCAGACTTCCCATGGCTTCCTTGTAAGCCATAGAGCTGAACGCTGGGCCACGGTCAGAATGTAATGTGCCAACTGCGTATGTCCCTATGAAGACTCGCAAATCTTTTATAACAGTTCAGGCGTCAGCCGAGCGCTGAGGCCATACCTATAAGAATATTGAACAGGAATCCACTGCTACCATGATATACTTGTAAGCCCCATCAGATTGTAAGGGGCCGCAGTGGTCCAGGTAAATGCAGGCGAGTGGTCTGTCTGATATTAACAATGGTGTCTGCGATGGGTGAGCCACGGTGGACCCTTTTATCTGTTGACAAATATCGCACTTTAAAGACGAAGTCTTTGGTCTGCTTTGTTAACCCTGGCCACCAATAGCGTTGTTTCAGTAAAAAACTGTCGCCGTAACTCCTGTATGAGCCGAACCCAGACCCTCGTTTGCAGCCAATACTAAACCTAACCTGCGATCCATGTTTGGTATTACTCTATCCCCCACTCCAGGAATCTGAGCAAATGGAACGTTGTTTGCATCTAACTTGTAGGAGTACTTGAGTGGAAAACCTTTAGGTAGTGCTTTGCTGTTATTGCGCGAAGCAATCACAGCTACCATTGTGCTACCGTCTACCTTCGTTTTTGAACGGGTGATTGCAGCTACGGATGCAGTGCATACTGTCCCCTTCGCGGCTTCATCAGACAATGAATTCCCTTCAATGTGAACACCATCACGTTGATGACTCAGTGTGTGTATCACGTGAGCTCTTGGTAGTTCGTTCTTCAACTCTGCTACCTGTTCCCATAGTTTCCTATGTTTGATTGTGCCACCTTTTGAATCTCTGAACCCATTTTGTCCCCAATAGTGGAGGTATTCGTTGTATGACTGGACAAGGTAAAAGGAATCACACACTATTAGTGTGGGGAATTCTGGATCCGTATTTATCAGTGCCAGTAGTAGTGCTTTTAATTCTGCCAACTGAGCCCTACAGTCTCCTAGAGACTGCGTTTTTGTACAGCTTGGACGGAACTTGCCTTCCTGCATCCTACCTTTTACAATAGCGCATGCTGCACTGTATTGTTGCTTACTATGGCCGGTTGAGCAGATCCGTCAGTATAAATAATGTATTCATACCGATCTAGAGGCATTATTTCATTAGGTAGAGGATATTCTTGTTCATATTGCAGGAATGCTTGTGTTTTTAGACTAGGGTCATATCTGTATTCTACATCTGTTGCAGTGAGAGAATTAGCCCGTTGTATCCATCTTGGATGTAACGCTTTTGCATTTGGGATGCTTACCTTTGTGGCAGCCTCTAAGGCCGGTACCGGGGTCACGACAATTATTCGTTTCCCCTGAGCCAGTGCTCTTTCTCTCACTACAGCAGCCTGTACTGCTGTCAGAATTTTTTCTGTGGGTGCAAAACGCATTTCAGCGCTAGTGTACAAATGCGATTTATATGCAATTGGTACTGTTTCACCTTCATTAAAGGTTAAGTAAGTGCACCCTGATTGACCTGCGACTACGCGGATCACCATGTTGCGTACATTTACGCGTGTCTGTAAGTGTTTTGATGATATCATATCAGCTTGTAGGGAACGAAGGATATTTGTGTGTTCCTGTGTCCATTGTCTAACTGAAAAGTCAGTTCTTATTAGGTCGTAGAAAGGTTTTACCCTCTCTGCGTAATCCAAAATGTATGTTCTGCCAAAATTCAAAAATCCCAGTATGGACAGTAAATCTTTTAATGATTTTGGAGGTTTTAGCATTGCGCACTTTTCTAAAAAGTGGGCTGCCAGGCTTTTGCCTTCACTTGAAAGCTCATATCCCAAAAATAGGACTTTGAGGTGGGCTATTTTCGATTTTTTTAAAATGAACTTGTAGCCCTCAGAGGCGAAACCCAAAATTATGGTGCTCACCCTGGTCAAGTGTTCCTCTAAGTCATCATCCATCAGATAAATATCATCTATATAGGATAATGCTTCTTCATCCAAATTCTGTAGTAACTCTCTTACCCTCCTTGAGAACAACCCCGGGCTATTCTTATACCCTTGGGGGAGTCGACAAAATTGACGCTGGGACCCTAGCGCTGAGAAGGCTGTCAAATATCTGCTTTCAGGCCTTATGTTTTGGCATAAAAATCCATTTGAGATATCTAACGTTGTTTTGTATTTTTTCTGCACAATGTTATTCATTAATGCGGCACTACGTGCATTCTGGACTACAAATGTTTTCGTACATGAGTTCAGGTGTCTATAGTCTAAAACTAGACGATATGAATTGTCGGTTTCATTACAGGAAACAAAGGATTATTCATTGATGAGGTGCATGGTTCAATTACACCTTGGTATTCAAGTTGATCTAAGATCTCCTGACCTGTTTTTTAGCTTCCTGTTTTATGGGATACTGTCTTTGTGGAGTCTTTGTTTTTATTGGAATTACGTGGTGGGGTGGCGCTTTATCCCACCCTACGTGGTTGCGGTATAATGCTGGAGCAAGGGCTACTGCCCACTCCTGCGCGTATGTATGTCTTAGGTGTGCGGGGACTAGGTCGGAGAAAGCTGGAAAAATTACAGTTTCCACCTTTGGGCATTCCATAACAATAGTAGGCGGCCAATCTCTTTCTGCTAATAGGATGTCATAGCCAGAAGTCAGGTTCTCCCAAAAGAGACCCTTAACTTGTCTCGGCTTGTCCCCCTCCATTTGGAGTGTTATTTCATGTAACTTGTGTGGGACACTCACCCTAGTATCAGGTGTTTCCACCGTGATATACTCACTCAGCTCCGCTGTCACCAGAAATTCCATCAGGTTCTGGCGAGCTGTTGTTACTTCTGCTGCGCTGTCTAGCATCGTCAGATCACACTCCCCGTTCAGTAGTTGAGTTCTCAGATTTCTGGGCATGTCTAACTTTGAGACCTGCTACCTTCTTCTTTTTGAATTGAGGTTTTGCTTTGGGTTTTTCTTCTTTCTTTGAAGCGTAGTCCGAAGTGCGTTGCCTGTCTCTGGGCTTTGTACGCTCTTCTTGTCTCTGTTCTGACCGTCCTTCCCTCTCCGAGTTTTTTGATAAACCCTGAAAGGAACGAGAGGAACGTGTATCAGTGTCCTGATACCTGTCAGGTTTTTTAATGTTATCTCTTTTCCTAAGATTATATCTCCTTTCTGGGGGCTCCTGTTGAGGAGACCTTCCCCTGGAGTGAGATCTGTTCTTTTGCTGTTTATTATTGTCCCATTTCTTTTTGGAAGAAACAGGTGTTTGCTTTGCCTGTTCTTTATCTTCTTGTATTCCTCTTAGGGTGTCCGTATATAGGTTTTCCTGTATCATGTCCTTATATAGGCACAATTCGTCATGTCCTTATATAGGCATAAAATCCCAGTCCTTATTTAGGCATTAAACCGTGCACTCCAAATACAGGCATGGTCTCAGACATCCGTCCACCCTGTCACAACGAGTTCTTGAAGAACAGACCCTTAGGCTTCGGGAGTTTCCCTAGCACAGGACTATTGATTTCTTCAAGGACTCATTTATTGTGCATGACCCGTTATACCTTAGGGGTTCATTCATGACGTCTTCCGCTGTCCGATCCACGTCAATGCTAACATTCTAAGGTACCTCTCAGGTATAAATATACCTTCCCTAGCCCCTGTAAATCAGAGGAGACCTCGACTTCAGAGGAGCCCGTTCCCCGGCCTGACGCACTGAGAAGACGCTGTCATCCCTGCACGCAGAGAGTCCAGCTTCCAGTGATCTGACTTCCCTCGCGGGGTGTTGGAGCTCAAGTCTGGCAAGAGATTCCCACCTCTCTCATTCTAAAGGTATGGAGCTGACTAGAACCTAGAGGGACTCTTGGCATACTAGGCATACTAGACTTAACATACTCTTAGTATACCATAGTAAGGAATACTTCACCTACTTCATACCTCTCCCTACACCTAGGTTAGGTTAGGTACATTGGGGTAGAACTAGCTTAGCAACGCATCGTATGAGTACTCGCATTTTTTAGTCTGTGTTATTTATGTAAATGAATATCTGCTAAAGATCATGCTAGCGCAGTATTATTTATTTCTACTGCTTACGCTGTACATTATTTATCTTGCATACTGTCTTGTGATCATAACAGCACATATCTCTTACACGAGAAACAAGACTGTTCAATAAATCTTTTATTGAAATGCCCGTCTATTCTTTCTGTGTAACTTTGAGTAAAACTAAGTATGCACGATTGAGCTGAGTGAAATAGTTATCTATTGTTTCCACGACTCTGGGACACGTTCTGATTCTAAAGGGAAACAAAGTGGTCATGTTTTGCGGCTGCCAGAAACTACTCCCTTCTTGTTTGACAAGGAGTTTCTAGTGGCCTCTGAGCTAGCTGGCACAAGTAATTAAGTTTAATATACTCGATAGGGACATACTGACCTTAGTACTATGTCAAACCTATAGGGGATATTATTCCAATGCGCAGAGCCTATTAGGGAAATAGGAGCTACACTACATGGCGCCCAACGGTTTGGTAAGGCGGTAATTCAACGTTAGATACTGAGTAACTCAGCCGTGCTTTTTCTCTCAGAGACCCCTACCCATATACTCCAAAAGACGTCTAGAGTGGGCAGGGTTAAGTATCCACCACGGCTACATAGGGCAGTACCCTATATATTAGCTGTTTGGTTTGCTCAACGTTGAAGGATACAGTGTTCCAAAATATTGTGCACCTTATCTTTGTTTCCTTGAAACTTGTTCTACATTTTTCAAACAACAAAATGCCTGGCTCCGACACTGAGACCGGAAACGGTGGAGCTGCGGATCAGCCAGCCCAAGCAGCAGTTTTTAACTTTACCGGTTTAAATGAAACCGAGGAGGGTGTTATAGACATCCATCCAAACTTAAGAAGAGCCATCACTCTAAAACTTATAAAACATGGCCTACCACCAAGAGGCGGTATAGCAGTTTTCGTGATAGAGGCACACGAATCCTTTCAGACAGAGGTATTCTATTCATGGGTAATATTTCCTGAATCCAATCCAGTAACACACATGTTTCACTTCTACAAAGAAGATGAACCACCAGAGGAATACATTCCTTTTGAGGATATAGAAATTCCATTAACATACCAAGAGCATCAGCTCTGGTTTAAAGGCGCCCTAAAACATCACAGAAACATTACCAGGCTCGGTCCGCTAGGTAGACCAGGAGCAACATGGCCGATTCTAGCCGGCTATACACCTCATCCCGACATTGAAGAAATGTCAGACGAGGAACTACTTACTCAACTTACAGAGTTAATAAAAATATACAGACAATTGTTCCAATATGTCATGCGGACTTTCACAGTCCAACCACCATTGACACTTCCAAATCAAACTCCTCACCAGGGGAATACACTAAAAATTACACAACAGACTCTATACGCAGTCATGGGTAAAATGCCCACAAAATGTGAGCAAATTCCATTCTGGATAGCTCAAAAAATTACTCAAATCGAAGCAGTATTTCCAAATACTAGCCCGTATGAGAAACACAGAATACTGACAATCAGTTTACCAATGGGGATCACACCACAACTGGAAGACTGCACCACTTGGAGCTCAGTTTTTGCTGCCATCTACACTAAAACACATGGCATTCCGTCAATTGCGGTAATACCAGATGTCCTGAAACAAATTCAAAATGAATACGGGGCAGAGCCTGCTCTAAATTTAGGTATGAAATTACTGAAAAATTTCGACCAGGTCTCAACAATAATATTATTTAATATTAAAGGGGAGGCAGCAGCAGTGGCGATCCGCCAAAAATTAAGGGAATTTGATGTTACAGAACATCAAACAGAGCTACCCAGAATAATAGAACAATCTTATGCAGAATTAGGCAGAGATCGTTTGGGTGGAAGACCAGTGAAGCCAAAACTATCTGAAAGTCCTGAGAAGGACTCTATTAAACAAACTCCTACATCTTCTAAAAAGAAGTGGGAGACTAATAAACAAAATTCAAACGAGAAACGTTCTCAATCCCGAGGTAGGTCTCCTCAAAAGGAGCCCTCTGAAAGGAGGTATAAACTCAGGAATAGGGATAATTTGAGAAAACCTGACAGGTATCAAGATACTGTTACACGTTCCTCTCGTCCCTTTCAGATCTCATCACAGACTTCGGAAAGAAGAGGACGGTCAGAACATAGAGAAGAACACGTGAAATCGAAAGACGACAAACACGCTCCGAAAAATAAAACAAAACCTCAATTCTCCAAAAAGAAAGTAGCAGGTCTAAAGATCAGACATGCCGAGAATACTGAGAACACAACTCAAGAACGGAGAATGGGCTCAGACAATGCTGGACAGTGCCACAGAAGTCACGATAGCTCGCCAGAACCTGAAGGAACTTCTGGAGATAGTGGACTTGAATGAGTACATTACAGTTGAGACTGTAGACACCAGGGTTAGTACTCCACGAACGTTATATGAAATAACACTCCGGATGGAGGGAGACAAACCTAGACAGGTGATAGCACTTTTTTGGGAAAGACTATCAAGGGGCTATGACATACTTCTAGCAGAAAAAGACTGGCCACCACAATTTGTCAGGGAGTGCCCACACGGCGAGGACATTATTATGCCTGCCTTCTCCAACCATATTCCAATTCACCTAAAATATACATATGCCAGGAAATGGGCAGTAGCCCAGGCCCCAGCATTATATAAAAATCATGTAGGATGGGATGAGGACTCACCTCACCATAAAATACATCTAAAACATGAACCAACTGCACAAAGACAATACCCAATAAAGCAAGAAGCTAAAAAACAGGTCAGGGAGATCTTAGATCAACTTGAATACCAAGGGGTGATTGAAACATGCACCTCCTCAATGAACAATCCTTTGTTTCCTGTCTCCAAACCAGACAAAACATATCGTCTAGTTTTGGATTACAGACACTTAAACACTTGTTCTAAAACATTTGCAGTGCAAAATGCACATAGCACAGCATTAATGAATAACATTGTGCGTAAAAAATATAAAACAACATTAGACATCTCAAATGGTTTCTTTTGTCAAAACATAGCACCTGAAAGCAGGAACTTAACAGCATTCTCCATCATGGGGACCCAGCGTCACTTTTGTCGACTCCCACAAGGGTTCAAGAACAGCCCGGGGTTATTCTCAGCGAGGGTAACAGAGTTACTACAAATTTATGACAATGAGGCATTGTCATATGTCGATGACATCTATCTGACAGACGATGACCTGGAAAAACACTTGAACAGTGTGAATACCATTATACTGGGCTTCGCCTCTGAGGGCTACAAGTTCAACTTTAAAAAGTCCAGAATTGCCCATCTCAATGTCCTATTTCTAGGATATGAGCTTTCAAGTGAAGGTAAGAGCTAACTTTTTAGAGAAATGTGCGCTGCTCCAACCTCCAAATACGCTAAAAAACGTACAATCCATTCTGGGTTTCCTAAACTTTGGAAGAACATACATTCTAAATTACGCAGAAAGGGTTAAACCTCTCTACGCATTAATCAAACCTGATTTTTCAATCAAAAATTGGACAAACGAACACACAGAAATCTTGCGTTCACTTCAGGCTAACATGTTAGCAACAAATCACTTAGAAACACGCGTAAGTCAACGCAATTTGGTGATCCGAATAATTTCGGGTCAATGCGGATTCACCTACTTAACCTTCAATGAGGGTGAGAAAATACCAATTGCATACAAATCGCATTTGTACACACAAGCGGAAATGCGCTTCAGTTCAACTGAAAAAATTCTGACAGCAGTTCAAACCGCTGTAGCAAAAGAAAGAGCCTTAGCCCAAGGGAAACGCATTATTGTCATAACCCCAGTACCAGCTTTAGAAGCGGTCACAAAAGCAAGCATTCCAATGCTAAAGCATTACATCCAAGATGGATACAATGGGTTAATTCTCTTGCTGCAACAGATGTTGAATATGTTTTTGATCCAGATTTAAACACAAGCATTCCTGCAATATGAACAAGAATGTCCTCTGCCCACTGAAATTCTGCCTCTCAATCAGTACGAATTCATAATTTACACTGACGGATCCGCACAACCCGCAACAGGGAGTAAGCAAGCTTACAGTGCAGCATGTGCAATTGTTAAAGGTCGCATGCGAGATGGCATCTTCAGACCTATGGTCACAAAAACTCAATCTCTAGGAGATTGTACAGCTCAGCGAGCTGAACTACAAGCATTCAAACTGGCACTTGAAAGTACAGATCGAGAATTCCCCACACTGATAGTGTGCGATTCCTTTTACTGTGTTCAGTCGTATAATGAATATATACAAAACTGGCTTGAAAATGGTTTCAAAGATGCGAAAGGTGGCACAATAAAGCACAAAACTCTTTGGGAACAAGTAGTTCAGTTGAAAAACGAACTACCAAAGGCTCACGTGATCCACACACTGAGTCATCAACGTGATGGCGTTCACGTTGCAGGGAATTCATTGGCTGACGAAGCCGCAAAGGGGGCTGTTCAGACGGCTTCCGTAGCTGCGATCACTCGTTCAAAAACAAAAATAGACGGTGAGATAATGTTGGCTGTCAATGCTTCAAGCAAGGGCAGCAGTGCAGCGTTACCAAAAAAGTTTCCACTCAAGTACTCTTATGTAATTGATGCGAACAACGTTCCTTTTGCTCGAATCCCTGGAGTGGGGGATAGGGTAATTCCAAACAAGGAACGCAGATTAGGACTAATCCTAGCAGCATACGAAGGGATAGCTTCTGCCCATGCAGGTATCTTTACTCAAGCAAAGATATTGGTGGCCTGACATTCGGAAACAAACTAAAAACTATGTTTTAGAATGTGATATTTGCCAACAGATGAAAGTCTCAACAGTGAAACGTCCTGCGCAGACACCCGTTAATTTCAGACAAACCATTAGCTTGTGTTTACCTGGACCACTGCGGTCCCTTGCAAAGGGACGGTAACTATAAATATATCATGGTCGCAGTGGATTCTTGCTCTAGGTTGACGCTCGAACTGTTATAAAAGATGTGCGAGTCTTTATCGGCACATACGCAATAGGCACGCTACATTCTGACCAGGGCCCTGTGTTTAGCTCTCGGGCTTACAAAGAAGCCATGGCCAGTCTGGGCGTTGCATTGCGGTACTCCTCTCCATTCCATCCTGAGGGAAATTCGGTTGTGGAAAGGAAAAACCGGGACATAAAGCAGTCTATAACAGCTAGGGTATTAGGTTCGGGTGATGGGTGGGTCAAACATCTTTATGGGGTCCAGCGCTCATTAAACAATCTGCCAAGAAGTTCTCTAGGGGGGTCACTCCATATGAGGTCCTATTGGGACAAGAATGTGGGTACCAGATCTCGATAACGTAGGCACAGTGGTGGAAAATAAAACATTTGATATCAAAGATCGTTTGGCTGTTTTACAGGAACTGAATGAGTTAAGAACGAAACAAAGCAACGTATTCCTACAGCCAACCACCACTGGGGAAAAACTGGCGGTCCCAGCAAGGCCTGTCTGGATTCCAAAAGTTGGGGATCTAGTCAGAGAAAAGATTGCGGACAAGAAGGAATTTGGACCTTCTTACAGACAACCAGTACCTGTCCTAGCAGTTCAAGGAACAAGAACAGTACTTCTGCTGCCCCTTGCTGGAAGAAAGGAGAGAAGATTTGTGTCCATCGACCTCATCAAACCACAGTATGTGGCCAATACTAAATAGTAGACCACGTGGACTCCGACCTAGTAGCAGACGCACTCCTCTCGCTACTATCCAAGAGGTTCAGACTGAAAGACTGATAACCATCGAGAATTCAGCTGTAACAGATGAAGGACTAAGCAACAATGCTATGGAACTCATCCCTCTTGAAAACCAAGTAACAGTTCGTCCAAATACACCTGTCTACACAAATGTAGCAAGTGATCAACTGGTTCCAGCGATTTCTACAAATCCTGATGCAATTCCAACAATTGACAGAACTGCTTCTGGCTATTTCATTAACTTTGATACGTTCTCAGAAGATCCGAGTGAACCTGAAACGACGCCAGCATCATTGAAATTCAAGCAGCAAGTACAAGACTTTCTTCACTTTCTGAAAAATACTTATCTGGTTTCCCCATGGATTGAACTCTGGATTACATCTGGACTTTTTGTTTTCCTGCTCTGGCTAGCTTTGGTTACAACTGTGAGCATGCTTATAAGTGGCAGATACATCCATGTGAATATTGAAGGAAAAGACGTGAACGTACTTTTGAAACCTCATAAATCTTCCCATCGTGAAGCAAGAGACTTGTCATCAGTGAACATCACAGCCGTTCCTATACAGGATGGTATAGTGTGGGACAAAACAGATTTTGATATCTTCAGCCCGACGGAACAATTGAACATTCCACATTTGTTTAAAATTTCACTAAGTGATCTAATTTCGTCCAGTACCTACTCTGATGATTGGGACTTTGAGACTGTTAACGACATAATGTTTGACCTTGAAAAATCTGCTGCATTTTCTAAAAATGAATATTTAGAGGGTTCATCAGACTATGAACAACTGTATTGCTATAACCACTATGGTCATCATTATTTGCATAAATCTGCATACCCAAGAATTGTGTTTATGTTTAACCAATGGGAGCATTGCCCTACACCACCAAAAGGTAGTTCAAAAACATTTGCTAACAAGTTTCCATATTTTTCAGGGTACAATACATCTGATCCAGAAACGTTTTACTACAAAAAATGTAAACAAAACAGGACTGAAAATTATGTTAACTAATACAAAACAGATTTACTCTGCAGCATTTATTGGCCAACTGTCTAGACAGGGTTTCGACTTACGGAAAGACACAATAGACACAAAAACTGTCTGGGGTACTAAAGATTGGTAAGTGCAGGGAATAGAAGCTTTATTTAGAGCCTGTATCATCCCTGAACAAATAATGTTTTTGAAACTGTCCAACAAACATCTTGTCTTGGACTAGCCAAGATCAAAGAGATGAAAATACCTTCTGTACCAACACCTGCCAGTAATAATGATACACAGGCAGCGGTGACAGTTGACAATATACTACAACTCAACAGATCTAATCCTGATTGGAAAAAATGGTTGATCTGGCCCACAGACACGAACAACTGTCAGGAAAGATTCCTGAATAAAACTCAGGGCTTTACTATTCATAGGCCAGACCCAAGATACGTCCAAAGACAGCATCCGGGGGTAGTAACAACATACAGTGCAGGTAAATTATGCCTCGATTGGCTGCAGAAATCTACACTACAGGATGTGAAACAACACTTATCCTTACTTGCAGAAGACGCAGACCTAGGGAATTCTTGCTTGGACCAAGAAAACCGCATCAAAAACGTTTCATATATGCCGGCATTTATGCTGCCTATAATGAAGCATGGAAAGTGTCACAGATGGAGGCCGCAGAACGAATACGTGAACTTGATCGTATTAATTTAGAGAAAACCCTCTCTGTGGTCGACAATGGGTTAACAACTTTGTCCTCCAGAATATATTCATTGGATGGCATTGTATCCTCTGCTATCGACATACTAGAACAAGATTTGGCGATGTTACAGCAAGGCCAATCTCAATTACGTTCTATTGTGTTATTAAGCTGGACGCTGCAATCTTTGCGTGCGGGCTATGTGCCTTGCGTTTCATCAACACGTCAGCTCTGTTTGCAGAATACAATCTACCTGATAAACAGATCGAACTGGCACAAAGAGGCGCAAAGTATACAGTGCTGAGCATTGAAAAACTGGAAAAATTACCATTCACAGTGGCAGAAAAACCAGCTACAGAATGGCTCATTCATGGCAAAATAACATTACCTGTGACTACTTTTCAGTTTTAGTATTGCCTCAGACAAATGCAAGTAGGCAAATATGAAAGGTTGGGTAAGGAATACATTAAGACATCTTGGGATTTACCGTATACATATAGATGTTGGAGTGGGGATCGTGAAGTGTTTTTGAGCGGTACACACTGTAAACGTGCACTGAGCGGTTCACTTATATGTCAGGACATTTCTTTACACGGGGCTTGTAATGGTTCTGTGGCAAATTTGTCTTGCCATCAGCAGGGTACACCAGCTGCTATGGTTAATCCAACGTTTGGACAACTTTCTAATGGGTGTTACCTCATGTTGAATGATCAGAGTTGCTGCGGCATGTTGCCAGGCATCCCATATCTAGTAACGGTCAACTCCAGGGTCACTTGCTGTATGCAAGTATTGTTTGCCCCAATAGACACAGTCAGGGAGTCACCTCTATGGCCTTTGCTGAACGTCTCTTTTATAAGATTTGATACTTTGAGCAGAATGAAAGCCATGCTTTTACAGCAAACAGTGCCTTTGACCTCGGCCAAAGAAACCTATGATCTACAAGTAGCAAGGACTTCGGCTGAGATACAGACTTTAATACGTACAAACTGCCCTATACATTTCGTAGAAATGATAGGACGTATCTTTAACATGTCTGATACCACCGGAATTGTACATGTATTTAAGAGCATCTGTTCCGGTCTGTTAGCACCTTTCCAGGCAATACTCGGAATCATCCCGAACTTTGCACATTCTGTGTTTGGTGGCATACCATTAATTCTAGCACTTGTTGCCAGAATTCTATTTCTCTTCCTGCTACTACGCTATGGCCAGCCTATTCGCAGACATCACTCCGAGCGAAATGGAGAAAGCCCTCCTTGAACGAAAGTGCCGTGAGCGAATAGTACAGCTATTGGGCATTACTCGTCTACGGGACCTTAATACCACGTGGTTCCTGTCATTCAGACCAATCTGGCAAGATTGCATCTTACCTGTTCTACGATGCCTGCTATGCGGTGAAGAATGCGTGTTGGACACCTGTCTAACATTTCCATCAGCTACGCCAACGGATGTCGATACTCTGCTGGTCCCGATAACGGCCCATGCTCTGTGTTGTCCCCAGAGGCTACCAATCCTGATGTCAGCATTCATTGAGATCTCACAGACGCTTCCAGCTGCTGCTGAGGTACGAGAAAGATCTACAGGCACACAGGTAACAACGGACGCGAACATTGCTGCGGCAACCTATGCTGAAAGTGATGCTTCACATCTCTGTGCAATTAATCTACTACACGAGGTGTTCCAACTGACACCAACTTCAGTGGACGATGTTTTGTCTACGGAAATAGATGATCTCATGTTTACACCAGACCCGTAAACTGACTCTGATTCAGCCCACAGTGTTCCAGAGATGCAGTAACAATTTGGCCTTCATAATTCAAAAACTTGGTACTCTTCCCAAATTGAACTTTTTCCCATTTTTCGAACTAAAATGGCAATTCACTCTGCTTGAAGTAGAACTAGCCTTATAGTACAGACTTCGCGGTACTTCCACGGACACTTAGGGGCCGATTCCGATCTCGGCCGGTAGGGCACCGAATCGGATTCGGCTTAACCGGATCCGATTCGGAGCCCTCTTTCCCGACCGATTCGTACGGGCGTCCGGGCGAGCGAGTACGATGCGAGCGCGTGCGAATTCGCTGACCAACTTGTACGCCCGTCCCAACCGCACCGACCGACTCACACGGATGCGCCTCGCACCACGCAATGGAGACGTTCCCCGGCCGGCCAAGTACGATGCGCGCCGCGAGCAGTCCGACCGACTCGCGCCGTCCAGCTTGAAGAAGCAGTCGGAGCCGTACTTCGGGGGTCTATGTCGGACCCCCCTGTACGCGTAGCCGCGCGAGTCGCACACAGGGGGGACCCATGGGTCCCCCCTACCTGTGCGTGTACGGCGCGAGTCGCTTTGCTGCGTACAAGCTGTAGGGGACGCCCTTGTTCGCCTCGCACCCATTGAGTCAATGGGAGCCCGCGTACACGTTGTATGACCGGCTCCCATTGACTTCAATGGGAGTCCGACTGAATCGAGTCCGATAGCATGCGTACGCATCGTACTCGTTCGGTCGGGCTGATAGGGTCCGATTCGGTCGGAAATCTCTCCGGGTCCGGCTCGTTCGGAGAGATTTCCGGCCCGAATCGGAATCGGCCCCTGAGTCATCTTGTGTGTCTAAAACAGTTTATTAATTTCCATGACGTGAAATGACTTTGATTTTGAACAAACTTATCGATCATTTTTTTGTCACATGTATATATTACTGCTTCTTTCATTCATATTGCATTTTATTTTAAAATATATGCCGGAAATGAAAAGCAATGCTTAAAATGTACAGTACCTTTTGCATTCTAATGGGTTTTTTAAATGCCTTTTTAAACGGTTTTAAGAAATATTTTAGCAATATGCGGTACTCCATTTAATGTTTAGCATTTTTAAATGTTTAGCATTTTAGTATTATCGTACACATGAAAGTGGAGTGGGTGTTGTATTCCTCTTAGGGTGTCCGTATATAGGTTTTCCTGTATCATGTCCTTATATAGGCACAATTCGTCATGTCCTTATATAGGCATAAAATCCCAGTCCTTATTTAGGCATTAAACCGTGCACTCCAAATACAGGCATGGTCTCAGAAATCCGTCCACCCTAACGTCACAACGAGTTCTTGAAGAACAGACCCTTAGGCTTCGGGAGTTTCCCTAGCACAGGACTATTGATTTCTTCAAGGACTCATTTATTATGCATGAACCGTTATACCTTAGGGGTTCATTCATGACGTCTTCCACTGTCCGATCCACGTCAATGCTAACATTCTAAGGTACCTCTCAGGTATAAATATACCTTCCCTAGCCCCTGTAAATCAGAGGAGACCTCGACTTCAGAGGAGCTCGTTTCCCGGCCTGACGCACTGAGAAGACGCTGTCATCCCTGCACGCAGAGAGTCCCGCTTCCAGTGATCTGACTTCCCTCGCGGGGTGTTGGAGCTCGAGTCTGGCAAGAGATTCCCACCTCTCTCATTCTAAAGGTATGGAGCTGACTAGAACCTAGAGGGACTCTTGGCATACTAGGCATACTAGACTTAACATACTCTTAGTATACCATAGTAAGGGAATACTTCACCTACTTCATACCTCTCCCTACACCTAGGTTAGGTTAGGTACATTGGGGTAGAACTAGCTTAGCAACGCATCGTATGAGTACTCGCATTTTTTAGTCTGTGTTATTTATGTAAATGAATATCTGCTAAAGATCATGCTAGCGCAGTATTATTTATTTCTACTGCTTACGCTGTACATTATTTATCTTGCAAACTGTCTTGTGATCATAACAGCACATTTAACTTACACCAGAAACAAGACTGTTCAATAAATCTTTTATTGAAACGCCCGTCTATTCTTTCTGTGTAACTTTGAGTAAAACTAAGTATGCACGATTGAGCTGAGTGAAATAGTTATCTATTGTTTCCACGACTCTGGGACACGTTCTGAATCTAAAGGGAAACAAAGTGGTCATGTTTTGCGGCTGCCAGAAACTACTCCCTTCTTGTTTGACAAGGAGTTTCTAGTGGCCTCTGAGCTAGCTGGCACAAGTAATTAAGTTTAATATACTCGATAGGGACATACTGACCTTAGTCCTATGTCAAACCTATAGGGGATATTATTCCAATGCGCAGAGCCTATTAGGGAAATAGGAGCTACACTACAATCTGTACCTCCCACTAGTTGAGGTTTTACAGGTCTAGCTCCCAGACTGTCTCTGCCTAACTCCGCATAAGCAGTTTCAATTATTTTAGGTAGCTCTGTCTCCTGTTGTGATGGAGTGAAATCTCTCAGACGTTGGCGTATTGCCACTGATGCTACTTCCCCTTTAATATTTGCTAATATTATCGCAGATACCTGGGCAAAGTTATTTAACAACTTCATCCCTAAGTTTAAAGCTGGTTCCTCTCCATACTCATTCTGTATTTGTCTTAACACATCTGGTATTACTGCTAAAGAAAGGATACCATGAGTCCTGTTATATATTGCAGCGAAAACTGTACCCCAAGAAGTACAATCTTCTATAGAGGGAGCTATCCCCATCAGCAAGCAAATTATCAGTATTCTATGCTTTTCCTTAGGACCAGTGTGTGGAAACACTGCCTCCAGCTGTGTTATTTTTTGTGCTATCCACAAGGGCATTTGTTCAAGTTTAGTGGCCATTTTACCCATCACTGCGTGCAGTGTTTGTGGTGTAATTTTGGTTGTATTATTTTGGACTGGTCCAGGTTGTGTAGCCGGTGTTGGCTGAAGTGTGAGTGTTCTCATCATAAACTGTGTCATGTTTCTGAAAAGTCTCATCAATTCTTTATGCTGTACTAGTAAGTCTCCTCCTGGCATTGTGTCAATGTCAGGATGTGGTGTGTAGGCCGCTAGCACCGGCCAAGATGCTCAGTCTCTTCTGAGCGGGCTAAGTCTTACTCTATTTCTTGTATGGGGAGGGCGCCTTTAAACCAGTAAAAATGTTCGTGGTAAGTTAGTGGAATTTCAATGTCCTCATATGGACTATATTCGTTTGGTATGTCATCTTCGACATAGTAGTGAAAGAATTTGCCTGCGGGAATCTAATCCATGAGTAGAATACCTCTGTTCTAAATGATTCGGGTGCCTCAATCACGAAAGTCACCTGCCCACCCCTAGTTGTAAAACCATAAGCTACTAGTTTTAGGGTTACAGCATTTCTAACATTTTCTGCAATGTATATTGCATCTGCATCATTTTCTTCTGTTGTGAAGTTTTGTTCATTCCCTTCATCTACGTCTCACTGCTCAGTCATTATTTTTAGAAAGTAGAGCGTTTCAAGGGAACTGAGATAAGGTGTTATGCACAATTAGGAACAATGTATCCTTCAAGCTTGATTAAATCAACAGCCAATACATAGGAATTTTCCTACTCATCTGCGGCGGATTTTGTTCCCTCCCACTCCAGACCTCTCTGGGGAAATGTGAGCAGGGGTCTCTGAGAAGCACGATTGAACTACTCAGATTTGACTGTTAAATAAGTGCCAAAACCAACGTTGGCAGAGCCATGTCATGTAGTTCCTAGAAGACCTATATAGGATCTGCACGTTTAGACAACATACACTGCGGGACTGGTGTCCACACTGATTCCAGACACCCCCACCGAGTATGTTGGCCTGTGTACCAGCTAGCTCGCAATGCCACTATAACCTCCTCTTACCAAGGAGAGAATAGTTCTTTGCAACTATCGAACATGACAACCGTGATCCCTCAGGACCGTGGAAACAATAACTTACTTTTCTCTCAGTCACTCGAGCTCACTTGTTCTCAGAGAGATACACAGAATAAACGGTTGGGACGTTGTCAATATGTATTTATTGAACAGTCGTTATTCTAGCGTAAAAGAAGTGCACTGGAATCACCAGTAGACAGTAGCATAAATAAATAAGTAGAAGCACTAAGAAAGTAAACAGGTGGTAGAATTCTACCATTTTGCTAAAATCATAAATACAGGCAAGTATATAGAATACATGACAATAAAATGCGTACTCCTATGATGCACCCTAACTAGATGTACTTAAGTGTACCTAGCATGTGAGTAGGTGTAAAGCCAAGAATCCCTCTAGGATAAAGCTAACCCCATTACCTGATGTGAGACTGCGGGACCCCATTCTGGTCTTGAGCTGAACACCCCGCAAGGGATGTCAGCAGACCACTGCGAGCTGGAGTATCTGCATGCAGGAACCTCAGCGTCTTGCGTCAGCAGTGTGTCGGCCGGGAAGTCCTGATCTCCTCTAACTATCTCAGCAAGATGTGGTGTTTATATACCCTAAGGTATCCCCAGGGGTACTACCTTGCTGTGCCAGTGTCGGACTTAGGATGACGTCGGGAATGAACTTTATACACAGTTATTATGCAGGAGATGATGGTCCTGCTGTATTTCCAAGAAACTAAGAATCCTCATGCATAATTTATGAGGCCAGTGTCCAGGGAAAAACCCTACGTACTTATGTGTAGTATTGTAACTGGGTAAAATGTCAGTCCTTCAAATCCGTTATGTATGTAGTATAGGAGAGAATGTAGGTGAAGGGTTATGATGTTACCTAGACCTATATCGGGGTACCTATATGAAATATAACAATACTACTGTGGGTAAGGTAAATAGATGACTAATTCATTATTTGAGATGGACAGAAATGGTTGGCTGCAGATTTCTTCGGTGTCTTAGAGGAGACTGATTTGAGTCTGAAATTCACTAGCCGCATTAGTACCAAAGAGATTAATTTGCTAGATATACTTGTTAAGATACAGAGAGGGAAAATAAAAGGACTTCTGGACTCTATATTTGCTAGAATTAGGCATCTGTGCATTGTTATCACTGCTTAACAGAAGTCCTAAACATGATTGGCACAATTAACTTCTTTATAAGGCAGTAGTATATGGTACAGAAATACACCCTTGTCATGGAAGAGTTAATGCTACCTGTGAACTGCAGCACCTATTGGGTCGTCTACAATGACAGTGGAAACATGACGTCAGGCCTACCGTGTGTAGCCTGACAGCATAAGCTTGAACCCTGCTGCACATCCCTATCAAAATCATTCTTTAGAAAGGTAGAACACCCTGATTTTGAATATTAAAAAAGTCACCTCTATGTATAACTCACTTACCAAAAAGTAGGCTACATAATCTTTAAGAGTGGAATATGTGTGACATTAGATAGAGCGTGTTCCTCAAGTGACTAGGCCCAAAACAGCATTGTCACTCATCAGGCAAAAAGGGAAAATATAGATTATACACCCTTATATATAACTTTTGGTCTGTTCCAGCGAGAGGGTCCATTTAAAGACTTATTTTTATATTTAATAAAATAAAACCATCTAATGATGAAGTAGGGTTTTTATTGAATATATTGGAAATGTAACTTTTAGAAAGCTATCTGTACCCTGCCTCAAAACATTAGAGGCTAATTTTCCTTAGCTCTCCAGCTACTGTCCAGCTTGTACGTAGCCTGAATGAAGTGTGAAAGAGGTGTGAAGCCTGCTCCCAGAGCAAGCATAATGACCTGGAATTGGGGAGTTGTTTTTCTTACTCATGCAGGAAGACCAGTTAGGGTGGACCCAGGAACTTCATTAACTTGTAAAGGGGCCTGCCCTTTCACAAGTAAATGTAATTTGAGACCTGGAGAAGGCAACCCTTTTTTTTAACTCGAGCCAGGTTGGCATCAACCCCATCCCAAGACACCCTCCTCAGAGCACTCTCTGAACCTGCAGAAGATGACTGGACCTGCTGTCTGTCACCTGTGAGGAGTTCGGAAGGACTGGACCTGCCCGCTCTTAAACACAGGACAAAAAAATGAACTCCAAGAGTCAGTTGGCTGATTTCCTGTATGGTTACAGGGGCACAACTCAGATAAAGCTCATTAATTAATCATAGTAAATGTTGTAAAGCACCAGAGAGAATGACACACACATATAGGGGAGTAATATACATGTTACAGCATACCTCAGGAACACTTCTACTTGGATGTGGCAAACCAGAGACCAGAGTGGTTGGAAGACATTTACTGTGGGAAGTCTCATAAAATACAATTCCATAAATGACCATCATTGAAACATTTTGGCATTACAATTGATACTGCATGTGTCTGGCCACCTATCATACTTTACCTGTATGGTTCACTGAGCCTATAGATTATTCTCAATCCTCATTAAAGAGGACAAATGAAGATATAATAAAATGATTATTAAAACATGAGTCCATGAATCCTGTCATATGTTATGAACTGGTGAACATACTACTATAGGGACTATCTATTAACAGGGAAAAGGAGACTCTTTTGTTTCTTCTATGTCCAATAGGCAATGTAAAAAATATTTTTGCATGAATCCAAGTATGTACATTTGTAACATATTGATAGCAGCCCACTATGACAACAACAAAAATCAACTGAATAATGAGAAAGAGTACATTATGTAATAAGATGTTAAAGTGACTGTGAGAAATTGGGTTGTTGGCTAAGAGGGCTGTAAATCCTGCTCAAGCAACAGCCACAATCCATGTCATTGTGAACCACAAAAGTCACTGAATTAAGCTATACTAACCCTCTGGCAGGTTTGTACAAAAGCAGTCAGCCTTAACTTAGACGCAAAGTACAAAGTATTTATGCAGCACCAAAAAAGGTAATTTTCAGTGGGGCAAGACTACAGGCAGTGTCTGAGAAGGAGGTGTTGCTGTCGGGGAGCCACTGAACTAATTCATGGTGATGATTTCCATGTTCAATCTTGGTCTCTTTTTTGAATGCCAAAAATCTCCAACGGCACTTAGCTGCAGGCTGTAGCTGATGAGAGCTCCATGAGGCCCTATACCCCTTCTTGGAGGGGCTGTTGAACAGGATTTTCTGCTGTAGAGAATAAAGTAGCTGGAGCTGCCATAAAGTCAGGCAGATCGGCGATGCATCTTGTGTGGATCAATATGCAGGAAGGGTCGTGTCTCCTCTTGGCTCTCAGAGCAGTTTTTAGCCCAACATTTTCTAAGTACCAAGTTTTAGATTTTGGCTAACTGGGCACCTCTAAGACCACTTCCGAGTGTTTAGGAATGGATGGGCACCTCTTGGAGGGTCAGGACTCGCTGAGCTAGGTCAAGGTGTGGGTTCAAGATAGAGAGAACCTTTACTTCCCTGAGGCTCTGATCTAGAGGCCAGTCAACTAGCCCTTGGAGTCACTCTGATAATCCTGGATTCAAGAAATGGAACAGGACTTAAGCAACAGAGATGGCATCTGAGGGCTCAAGGTAGGCTTCAGTCAGCAGAGCAGTCCTTCCAGGTGCGGCAAAGCAGACTTTTGAAGTACACAGCAGGCCACAGCAGCAGGCAGTCCTCTAAAAGTCCTTCCACAGGTGCTGAAAGTGAACTGAAGAATGGGTCTCAGGGTCCTTCTTTGAAGTAGGAGAAGTTTCTAGAGATTCCCTTTCAAAAGTGCTTGGAATTTCATGCTTCTCTGCCCTGGCTCCAGCCTGCCTGCAGGCACAATAGGCTAGTGTGAAGTTCTTTGTGTGAAGGCAGGGCACAGCCTTTTGATTGTAGGTGGAACTGTGTCCAGCTCTGCTCCTCATACTGCCTGTATTGGCCCATCCAGACACACTTAATCCCTCTATTGTGTGGCTGTCCGGGAGGCATATGCAAAGTACAACTGCCACCTACACCGAGTCATGTGACCCAAGAACAGGCTGCAGGCACCGAATAGCTAGGGCAGGAAAATGGCAACTTTCTAAATGTGACATGTTCTACATTCTGACTTAAAATGTGACTTTACCGTTAACGAGGATTTTAAATTACAATTTCTCAGACACCAAACTCGACTTTCCCACCTTTTCCAAATCAAAGGTTAGCACTTATTAAATGTAATAAGGTAACCCAATGTTATTCAATGGGAGAGGTAGGCCTCACAGTAGTGAAAAATGAATTTAGGAGTTTATCGCTACAAGGACATGTAAAACACCAAAGTACATGTCCTCCAACTTTTTTATTACAATGCACCCTGCCCTATGGACTATCTAGGGCCTACCTTAGGATGCATTATATGTAATTAAATAGGAGTTTAAGGCCTGGCAAAGGGTCATCTTACCAGTTGTATTGGCAGTTTAAAGCTGCCAGCAGGCTGCAATGGCAGGCTTGAGACCTATTTTAAGGGGCTACTTAAGTGGGTAGCATGATAGGAGCAGCAGGCTCACTAGTATGATTTAATTTACCTGCCCTGGCTATATGGCATCCCACTTTACTAGGGACTTATAAGTAAATTACATATGCCAGTCAGGTGTAAGTGAATTTCACCATGATTTAGGGAGTGAGCACAAGCACTTTAGCACTGGTTAGCAACAAAATCAATTTCAGCAAAATTAGAAGGGTAAAGGCAAAAAGTATGGGGCTGACCCTGCACAGAGGGCCAAGACCAACAGTGACTTGTCTGATACAGTACTGGTAGAAGGAATATAAGTATGTGAAGTATATCACCCATTTCCATTATTGTCCCATATTTCTATCTATCTATCTATCTATCTATCTATCTATCTATCTATCTATGTATCTATCTATCCAACACCCAAAAATATATAAATGTAAACATTATAAATAACATCTTTTAAAAAGAAAATAAGATTATTTTATAATAGCATTTATAACAAAATAGAACACCATAAAAAAGCAAATAATATTTTAAACTTTAAAATTGTAGTGAGTTAGCAAAGAAACAGAATACTTACTTTCAATATTTTGGTCTATGATATTTTTGTAGTCATGACATTTGATCACAATATTGGTGTTGGGTGATAATTTTGACTTAATATTTTTGTGGAATACCCTTATCTCTGCTGTAGCCATTAGGGCCTAGATTTACAAACCCCGGGCATGAGGTTTACATTACTGTTTTAGCACTAACCCGACACAAAGTGTTGTGGAGTGATTTAGAATCGTACGCAAATTGAGATTTACATTCAATTGTAACTCAAAGAAATGCACAGCAGTGCAATGCGCTTCCCTATATTATGTTGAATCAAGGAGGCATTCCATTAGTGGCGCATGGGAGGTCCCATGCAAAAATCTATGGATTTTGACCAAAATCTTTATCTATAAAGAAATGTAGACAGAGATTTATATTAAAATCGCATGCTTTCTTGAGGCAGACGTAACAAGGAGAAATGTTTTAATTTCTCCTTATGTTTTCCATTGTGCTTGTTTGCAGCATTCTACTGCACATGCACAAAATGGGAAACAACTTAAAGCATAGTTTTTGTATTGGAAGGGGCCCCGTTCAGCACAAAACCTATGCATCCATCAATGCTGACACTCCTGAATTATCGCACAAGCAGTCTGCGTTGGTAACAAAAATGGGAAACCAGCGCAGGGAAAGAGAAGAAGAGCGTCAGTCACATCTTAGCAAATATGGCACTGTTCTGATAGCACTTGTTCATATCAGCAGAGCAACACCTTTTCTTGCTGCCCTGCATTGCGTGACTTCTATGTAAATCTGGGCCTAGGTCCCTTAAATGAATGACATTGAGGGCCAGAGTGATCAAGCTTTGATGCAGAGCAGTGCAGTGCAACTAAATCAAACGGAGAGGGCAGGAATGTGCCATGTTTACCATGATATGGTGCATTTCTGCTCTTTCCTTGTGCTGGAGCACGAATGGCTGCCTAGCGTCAATGCAGTCACCCTTGAGCCATGGTGCAACATATTGCACCTCACTCCGGAAGTCGTACAATTTTGACACATGGCTAGGTTTACCATTCTTGGTAAGCCTACCGCCTTCCTGGCACAGAGTAACGCTAGGCAGTGACTTGCACTGCCTTGCGTTTCTCCAGAGTTAACAAGAAATGCAGGGCCATACAAGGTTTGCAATGTCATTGCGACACCCGGCGTGACGCAAAGGCAACGCAATCCTTTGATAACTCTGACCCTGAATCTCCAGTTTCCTATTGCTCTCAAACAAGTGCACAAATTTACCACACCCGGAGCATGGTAGGGGCCAGATATGCTTCTGATATCCCCTCTATATCATAAGTGCAATGTCTGCCGATATTAGGAAATGGTCTATGGAAGTGTAAGACCTGTTAACATGTGAAAAAAATGTTGGGTGCAGTACCATCCGAAATATTTTTGGCACCCTGGGCAAGACATATGTTGAGGGCCCATGTTTGTCACTACCTGAAATGTTCTTACACATTTCCTAGTATTTCAAACCAACATGATGTCACACTTTATTGAATTATATGTCAAACTTTCAAAAAACCCACGAAAACAGTTGATATGTGTTTTGCGCCGGGCCCAAATAGTCCTTATGATGACAGTGGGTAGAGGTTTGAAGAAATAGAATAAACAGAGGTCTAATACTGAGAGTTCTTCTTACCTGGTGGCCCCTTGGAAGGAGGGGCCCTGGTAGAATGACCACTGTGCCCATGCCTTAAAATGTAATTAGTTGGGTGACAGCAAACAGAGACCTATGATTAGCACTTTACATTTTCTTGGCACTTTTTGCTTTAAAACTTAAAAAAACTTTTTTCTGGACCCCCTTAACCTATTTGCATGATAGTGGCAACCTATTGGTCTTTTACTGTATCCCTGTGTTTCAATATTGGCTTGGGAATTTTATTGTGTTGTGTTTTTTCATTATAATAGTACTGCTTAAAGCTAATACACGTTTCTCTGGGGATTGCCTGCTGCTTTTGCAATAGCTATCATGGTTTGAGCACAGAGTCTTTCAGATTTGTGTTTTGACCTAACCAGGGAGGATTTATTAAGCTGACAGGGGCTCCCTCTCCCAAATTAATTAACTCCTATTCATTTATTGTATAGAATCGGACTATGTGCATCAGCTACTATAACATTTTAAAAGCTAAGTATAAAAATCCTATTTCAGACTTGAAGTAAAAAGTTTGATTTTCACTTTTTCTTTCAAAGAAGTATTTTTGGCTCATTTTTTATTATGTCCTGTTGAATGTTTTTTTACATTTTTATCAACCTTTACCCCTTATTTTAGTGGGAACATGGAGGTGAATCTGTCTACCCTGGCTGGTCTTACTTTGGTAGAGATAAAGACTGTGTGCAAAGCAAGGAAGCTGGTAGTGGACCAGAAATCCAGGAAGGGTAGGTATAAGAAACCTTTCAGTGTCTGGTAAGAGGCCAAGAACAGATCACCTCAAAGGAGAATGAGAATGAAGTTGAGGAGGCCCCAGTACAGGAGGAGGATACACCCAAGGACCAGCATTGCCTGTGTTGACCATGACTGGGAGTAGTGTACCCTCCTGCAGTTTGACTCCATCAGACCTAGAGGCTTGCAAGCTGGAACTGGCTGACAGAGGCTGAGAGGGATTGAAATTGAGATTGGCCATCATTGCACTGGAGGAGAAAAAGACTTTCATGGCTGCTGAGGAGAGAACAGAGCTGCAGCCTTTGCTGAGGAAGAGAAAAAGTGTGCCCAGGCTGCTAAGGTGAAAAAAGATGTCATGGCTGCTAAGGAGAGAAAGGCATTTGCAATCTAGGCTGCTCACGAGAAACAGGCACTAGCAGCCCTTGCATAGAAGGAGAGAAATGTTGCTTTGGAGGAGAAGACGGCCATGTGGGCCTAGGACAGGAACCATTGGAAGATATATTTGAGGTCCAAGAGGGCATCAGTATCCACTGAGGGTGATGGGCAGTGATAAGGAGGTGCCCAGGAGGGTAATTCCAGAGTCAAGATTCCTTAAGATCTTGTGCCTAGTTATGTGCTGAAAGGCGACATAGATAAGTAGTTTGCTGTTTATGAATTTGCCTTGCTCATTCACAAACTTGATCAGGACGTTTGGGGACTAGCCTGTGGAATCATACCCACCCAGAGGAGAGACACCCTATTGTCCCTGAAGACATCAGAGCAAGTTTGCTGCCCACATTCAAATCTTTGGTCCCACTCAAAAACACTATCACCTGAAGTTTAGGGACAGCCCAAAGCAGGCATCGCAGTCTTGGGAAGATTTTGTGGATGCATATTACAGCACGGGAGAATTGTGTGAAGGTCAAAAAGGTAGCTGACTATGGGGGGCGAAATTTGATTATGAAGGAGCACATTTTCAGTCATTGTTTCACAGAGTTGCATCACCACCTGATTGATTCTATGCTCATTGATACAGGGAGCTTAGGAAAGAGGCTGACTTATGGCTCAGCACAAGAGTGTCTAGGTTGGTACATAGGGGACCACAAAAAGAGTGGTTCCGGCCCTGAAATGCAGAAGGATGGGGGAGCAAGAATAATAACTAAAGGAGTCCTCTCAAGGGTCCCATATGACTAAGAAGAGGGGAATCCATGTCTACTTCTGACCTGATGGGGGCAGGTTTAAGGGGAAGAAGTCTCTGATCCCCTCCAACAGAGGTCGGTGCTGTGACTGTTTACAGCAGGATACAAGAGATGAGAATCAGTTTGTTTTAAGAAATCGCCCACAGGTGTGTAGTCCAAGGGGTCTGGTATAGTAGGGCTGGGTGAGTAAGTTGCCCCTATGGGGAAAAAAGTTGTACAGAGGTTACCTTATTTTCCATGGGTGAAGGGGATTTGAAACCCATGGCTTAGAAGCCTTCTAATGCTAAAAACTACAGGAAGTGGCCAACCATCAATGACATTAGGCTGGTGGCTCAGAAGCCAGCATGACGACTGTCATGGGTCAGCTAGTGTCTTCAGAGTAGATATTCCCCAATATGCACCACTGTGTGGTGAATGCTGATAACCAAGTAAGCTACCATCCTTTGGTGACAGTTACCCTAGCGTGGGGTGGGGTCACTGGTCCTCTGACAGCAGCTGTTAACCCTACGATACTTAATAACTTTCTGCTAGGAAATGAAATGGATCCTACTATCTGGAAAGAAGTAGAGCACAAGGTGCAAGTTAAAATATTAGAACCGCCTGACTTGGTGCTTCTGAACACAGGGGCAAGAGCAATACCTCATGAACGTTAGTGGGACATGGAGCCTGAAAGAGTGGCCAAGGTTTCTGCCAGGAGAGGAAGGGTCAATGGGCAAGAGAAACCAGCCTCCAAGAATTTAAGAGCGACACCATTTCTTTCTTCTTAAGATCTAAGTTCACTAATGTCGTCTTAGTAATATCCTGAGTAATTTGGATGCAAAGATAGCGGATTTGCTGTTTAGTTATAACTGGACTTACAGGTGTGTTCCAAGTCATAACCTCTGTTTTTTTAGGGTTAATTAAGTAACCTGAAATCCTTCCAAAATTCATCAATAATTCCTCCAGACTAGGTAAAACAGCTGGTGATTCACTGGAGAAAATCATCAAATCGTCTGCGTATAAGACGACATTTTTCTCCCAGCCCTCCCAGCTGAAAGGTGTAAAACAGCTACTGGCCCTGATGCAACAGGCTAAGGGCTCTATGTATAAATTAAATAGTAAGGGAGATAACGGACAACCCTGCCTCGTCCCTCGTTCTAGTCTGATTGATTTAGGGAGATTGCCGTTGATAATAAGTCTTGCGGTAGGTGTGTTATAAATGTTTTTAATTGCTCTAATTAAACAATCGCCCAACGCAAACCGTCCAGTCATATATATTAAAAATGGCCAATTCACTCGGTCAAACGCCTTCGCCGCATCGAAGGCGAAAACCGAGACAGGACATTTGTAGATAGTGGCTATATCGATCGCCCCAATTAAGTCATGTGTTAGCTCATGAAGCTGACGACCCCTAATGAATCCCTTTTGGTCCAAATGAACCAATGAGCTCATTACCAAATTCAACCTCCCTGCTAAAATTTGTGCGAAGATTTTATAATCGCAATTTAGCAGGGAGATAGGACGATATGATTCACAGTTCCCCGGATTCTTATTTGGTTTAAGAATTAAAGAAACTGCGGCCTCATCCCATGATTTAGGGATTGGATTATTTTCCGTAAAAATTCTATCGAAGATAGTCACCAGGAACAGAGCAATCTCTTCAGTCAATGCCATGTAGAATTCATTAGGTATAGCATCCGTTCCTGAAGCACTACCCTTTTTTAAATGTTTCAGCACAGTTTTCAATTCTGCCAAATCTATCCTCCGATTCAATAGTCTGGTTTGACTTTGTTAGTCGCGGGAGTGGTAAGTCCTCTATATAGTTCTTAGTTTGCAGCTCTGAGACCACTAGATCTTCAGTATATAGCTCCTGAAAAAACACCTCAAAAGCCTTTTCTATTTTTAAATTATCTGAGGTGGTCTCTCCTGAATCTAGTGTTATCTCTTTAGTTAAGCTCTTAGTTCGACTTACCCGGGCCTTCCAAGCAAGAAGCTTCCCACATCCCTCCCCACACTCATAGTTAGCTAGTTTACTAACCTCCCATTTTTTCCTTATTATATCATCCAAATGGTCTTTTAATAACTGCTTCTTAGCCATTAAGTCCCTACCTTGATCCCCAACTGGATATTCTTCATGACAGGATTCACTCTCAGATTTTGGTCTAAGTATATCTTCATCCAATTTCTGGATAACCTTCCTAGTCTCCTTATGTTTCCTAGCTGCCAAATTTATCACCACCCCTCTAATAAATGTTTTCTATGCATCCCAAATAATTTCTATTGAGGCAGAATTTGAATTAAGGTCAAAGAAGGTTTGTGTTTCATCCTTCAACTGTGCTATTATCGAGGCATCAAGGAGTAGTGTTCTATCAAATGTCCATCTCGTTGTAAATTCAACTTTAGGCAATTGGAGGACTAGAGCGACAGCTGAATGATCCAAAAGATGTTCCAGGATGTGTCTTATTGATAACGTATGTTTCAGCAATCTTAAATCAATCAGAAAGAAGTCAATACGGGAAGAGTGTCCATACTTTTTGTTATGAAATGTGTAGTCTGATGGTATACCCGGGCCATTATATTTTTCTCTCCAAATATCTATCAGATCAAGGTCCCTCATCAATACCTTTATGAACGAACCCATTTTTGAGGAGACTGATTTCCCCCCACTGGACCTATCTAGTACTGGATTTAAAAGTATATTAAAGTCTCCCCCCATTATTATCGGATGATTAGATTGGATCAAGTGATTATAAATTGTGTTTAGAGGGGTTTCATCGTCTATATTAGGCCCGTAATAACCGACTATAGTATACCACTGCTTTTGGATTTTAACCTCACAGATAACCCAACGCACTTTTGGATCCACCTTAACCTCACCTAACAATACTCTAGCTGTATGTTTAACAATAAGTGCTACACCTTTAGTACAACAGGATTGTTTTGTATGACAAGAAAATTCAATCCATTTCTGTTTATCGCAGATGGCTTTCCATTCCTCACAAGTTAGGTGGGTTTCTTGAAGTATAATAATTTCAAATTCTAATTGACACAAATATTGGAAGATTCTCCTCTGCCTAGTTACTACTCTTAACCCATTAACATTCCAGGTTAACAGTTTAACTGGTGTTAAAGAAAGAGTGGCCATAAATTGCGGCTATTACAAATCCGCCCACATTTATTTATATTGTCTTGTCTATTTGTCAAATGAGGACTTATTTTTTTTTCTTTTTTCCCTAGCTTTCTCCCCACCCAGTGCAAAAAAAGATGATAGAAAATTAACTTCAACGTGATGTGCCCTCCCCTCCCTCCCTTGGGAACCCTCCCTAGCATTAACCTGGGCTTGGTGATATACCGCCCAGTCAAGTTCTCTCCTCCTCACCTCCGGATAGCATATATATTACAGTATACTACAGTGCAAAGAACAGCTTTACCCCTGGGCCTTAATTTGGTCAATAAAATTTCCCACCTCCTTCGGGTCCCTAAAGTTAGTCATTTTGTTGTTCCACATTACTTTTAACAAAGCAGGAAATCTAGGGATCTTAGGATCGGTATAAACTTCCCCAGTTCCCATTGTCTGTCATGGGTGATTCTAGACAAGTCTGACCTGATTCGGAAGAACCAAGCACCCTTAGTAAAGGAGCCAGCTTTAAGCGCCTCAGATAAGATCCGCTCTTTCAAAAGGTATGTTTTAAAGTTTACCAAAATTCTTCTAGGTGTTATTCTGTTGGTGTTTTTTGTAAAGGGATCTCTATGGATTCTCTGAATATCTGCCTCCAAATCTAGGGAGTCAATGGAGGGAATAAACTCTTTTAGCAACCGTATAAAGAAACTTTTGATATTATCACCCTCCAGACCCTCAGGAACATTTAGCACCTTTATATTGTTACGTCTGCTATTGTTTTCTAAGACTTCAATTTTATCCATCAGTAATTTTTCACTGGTTTTTAACGATGAAATTTCGGAGCGATTTATCTCTACTTCTTTATTTAAGGCCTCCACAGATGCCTCTATCAAACAGATCCTCTCCGTAATGGCGGAAACTTTCACTTCTAGCCCCTCACATGTATCTTGAATTTTTGCTTGGTTCTGTTCTGAGATAGCAAATTTACTTCTAATTTCAGATGTAAGATTCCCTAGCATCGTCATTAGTTCTGAAAGGTTAGCATTTTGTGGTTCAGAAGGATTCTCCAATCTAACCTCAGAAGATGTCTGTCTAGAAGTCTGAGAGACAGCCTCAAGAGCGTTAACCTGCTCTTCATGCTCCAAACTTAAAACTTGGAATCTATTTGACGTTGGAAAATTCACGTCAGTTTCCTGTACAGTCCCGGTACTTTCCACCACTCCTTCTCCCAAATTAGCCATTCTAGGAACCACAATTTTCTCGGTGACTTGAGATAGTGACTGCCTTTCTAGCTGAGGTGTATTAGCCCTACGAACTTGCTGATCTAGCGGCAACACCTTGAAGAAGGATCTGAGAGAGGGGGTTATTTTCACTTGAGTGGTTTCTTTCCGCAGCCGTATAGGTGGAGGTGTGGAGGAGGAACAAGAGGGATCAAAAACGAGAGAGGACTTACTCCCTGTCGTACTCCCTGTCTTCTTACTCGGTCTTTTAACGACTGCTCTTCCAGTCTTTGGATCAGGCAATATTCCAGACTCAAATATTTTATTTCTTAATGTGTATCGACTGGGAGGCTCTCCTCCCTCTCCTTCTAGGGCGGCACCAAATCTAGTAATTTGCTCTGGTGAGACCGTAGGCTCAGCTATACATTCAGCATTAGTGGTAGGCTCAATAGACTCAGTTGTAGTTTCGAGCTTTGCAACTACTATGCGAGGAATATCAGCCGATCTATAACCATCACCCAACCTCGCTTGTTTACTTTTGCCTCTGCCTATTCCCCTCTTCCGGGGGATATGCTGTTTCGGAGGCGGATCGTCAGTGGACCCTCCTTTCAAGCGTCTGGGTGTATAGAAGAGGCAATAGTGACTACTGACTGAGGTAAATTGGTAGTCTTAATGAGATGCCCCCCTCACGCAGTTTCAAGAGGGGTCACAGGTAACGGTATTATATCAGCTCCTTTCAATAAAGGGGTGGGCAGAGTCTCTTGGAAGAGGTAAGTACAACAAGTTCTTCCCGAAATACCCCGTAAAGAAATGCAAGCAGCTGCCCACCTCTTGGTGGTGATGTTATGAGCAATTTGGTACTGTTGGCCCCCAGAGCCACGAGGGGGCAGCCCAGCACCTCCCCCAGCCAGTCTGCCTCACGAAATCAACACTGGAGTCTTCCACACCACTTCTTGCACTTCAACCGGACCTCTAAGCAAAACAGTCAGAAAAGGTCAGAAAGTAATCAGGCTTAACTCCAAACGTTAAACAATTGTCACTCACCCCTGCTGATCCGCCAAATCTCCGTGTACAAAGTCACAATGGAAGTCAGCTCGCAAAATGACTCCTTTCAAGATGATATTGGAGAAAAAACAAACCGCTGCACAGAGCTGAATACAAAATAAGACTCTGTGCCAAACGCCTTTGTCCTCTGGCTCTACTGCTCCCCAACCCGAGACCGCACTGCTCCACTTTGACTGAGCCTCAAATGTGGCAAAATGGTACCAGCCTCACAGCGCAGCAAAGACGGCAAAGAAAACGCCGGCGACCACCACAGCCGCCGCCGTCACAGCTGAGGTGCCTCTCTCTCTCACCCCGCTGCGGCTTAGTGATTCCAGCCCGCACCACCTGCTCGCCAAAGATATGAAACATCAGAAACTAGAAACGGAGGTAAGGAATGACCGTACACAACTTGCGTGATTAAACAGAGAATCCCATATAGTTTCTCGGCTCAGGGTATTCATAAAGACGACTATTTTTGAAGCAGAGTCCGGAGGCTTACAGAGAGAGCTCACGGCCGGACTAACCGGCCGCCATGTTCCCGGTCTAACTTAATCAAGATGTCAATTTTGCCTAAGTTTACCTTTATTTTCAACACGATCCCCCTATTTCTTGATCAGGCTGTGTTAAAAAAACTACAAGGTCTAATAAATTCTTTTCTCTGGGCTAATAAGGGGGTAAGGATTGCTTGGCGGAAGTTAAGATGTTCAAAAGCAGAGGGGGGCATTGCCAGCCCGGATCTCCGATTTTACTGTCTTGCCTTTCAATTAAAAAATGTAAGACCTCTCCTCTTCAACCTTTCTTGTTTCAAAAAAATTAGACTAAAGCTTTTAAGTTCAGCCTGTGAAATTTGGTTTCAATTCAGGAAGACTCTGAAGATTTCTTATTATAGTGCAGGGGCCCTCATTTGGGATTCCCCAGGCACGCCAGTCTGTTTAAAAGACTCTCTTTCCATTGTATTACAGGAGGAAGGTATTATGAGTTGGGGCCAACTGCTTCAAGGGAACAAACTACTCCTGTGGGACTTATTGTATAACCATACAAACCAAAGACTTGCTAGATTTAAGTTTTATCAATTATCTAGTTGGGCCACACAACTGAATAAAGAAGAAGGAAATAGTGTAGAGTTTGAACTTTTACTCCGTGGACGTCTACTTCAACAAAAGGAGGTCTCTAAATGGTATTGGCTTCTAATTAAGAGTGAACCCCCTTTAGCACCTATGGAGGAGTCCTGGGGAAGAGACCTGCCATTGACCAACGTAACATACCTATGGCAAGTATCAATGCGCACTCTTTGGAATGTGGTTAAAGCTGCCTATCTCAAGAGAAACCATTTGTTCACGCTCCATAGGGCATACTGGTCTCCAAAGAAATTGGCTAAATTGGGAGGCGCCCATCGAAAGGTTTGTCCGAAGTGCGAGTCTGATGATGCAGATGATCGACATATGTTTTGGCAGTGTCCTTCTATCCAGGACTTCTGGCAAGACATAGGTAAGACTGTTTCGGAGATTTTGGGGTGAGAAATCAAGGTAAGCTTAAGTCTGGTTATATTTGGGGTCTTTCAACAAGAGGAAGGTATTAGTTATAATTTGTCTAAATCACAGGCTTCGTTATTATTTTTGTTGGTCCTTCTAGCCAGGCGGGAAATCTGCTTAAAATGGATTGTACCACATTCACCAGTAGTATTAGATTGGGTGGTTTCAGTTAGGCATATATATAAATTAGATATATGGAAGAATTGGATTGATTGGGAGAATAAGGTCGAATAACCTGTTTTGCTACTTGTCATTTCACATATAAAAGTCCAATGATTATTAAATAAGTGAGAGAGGAGATAGTGCTACTATCTTGTGGTGATGACAGGTTTCCTCCCGCCACGTGCACCACGAATCACCTCCAGAATCCTGGCAACTGGTTTTGTTGGATCTCCGGGGGGCTAAAAGACATAAAGGTACAATTGCACGGAGATTCTTAAATAAACCATTGGTTTGCTTAAAGATTGCTCACTTATTTAGGCTAAATGAGGACAAAAAAAAAAGAGAAATCAGCCTCAGAAGTTTCCATGTTCCAGGAGTTGATAACCTCTGACTCAAGCTGCAAGTGGAACATCTCAGGCAAAATTATGCAAGGAGCAGAGAGAATAATTGAAACTGGAAGTCCTTCAGCAACACACTGAGGCCCAGAAAAATTAAGATATCTCTGGAGATTGTGATTTAATAACATCCTTTAAACTGAGCCTAAAGATTCCATTGTCTGTATAAGGCAGAGTGCTGGTTGTCCCCCAGTGCTATTAGCCCATCTTATTTGAGATGGTTCATGACATCCCCCTGGCACTACACTTTGGGCAAGACCAGACTTATGACAGGAAGGTCAACACATTTAGTCTGCCCAAGATGAGACAGAAGGTCCAACAGCTAAGGCCAAGAATTTGGGAATGATCTTTGATGATCAGCTTAACTTTGCAGCTCAGATCAACCGTCTAACTTCTTCCTGCTTCTTTGTATTGAAGATCCTACGGAAGATTTTTCCTTTCATTCCTCAGGAACTTAGGAAAACGGTGGTAGTAGCTCTCATTCTTTCGAAATTGGACTACTGCAATGCACTCTTCATCAGCATTGATAAAGCGCAGAGGACTAAATTACAATCATTGCAAAATGCTGCTGCACGATTGTTATTAAACATTCCCAAAGGCCATTCTACCTCTGCGGGCATAAGGTCACTACATTGGCTCCCTCTCCAGCAACGAGTAGAATTCAAGGCCCTATGTTTGGTTCATAAGGCACGATATGGAGGTGGCTCGGACGACATTCAGAAATTGTTTCCATGGTACACTCCTACGAGAAATCTGAGATCCACAAATGCGGGTCTCATTCATATCTCCAAAATTCGCAGAGTAAGATGGGGAGGTAGGAGTCTATCACACCGCGCAGCCAAACTGTGGAATCAGATGCCTAATGCTATGCGAGTACAATCCAACAGGCAGCTTTTTAGGAAACTCCTAAAATCCTGATTGTTTCCCCCTAACTGAGTTCACAGGATGCAATCGGTGCAGTCCCTCTTCACACTCTCAGCGCCAAGACTCCGCAGCATTTGAGCGCTTTACAAACGTATTTTATCTTATCATTAACTTACTTCTGCCATTCCTGTTTGACTTGTCAGGCCAGTAGCAAGTCAGCAAGAAAACACCAGGCTTCCCTCCAGACCTTAACTCTGGTAGAGACAGCCATTTGAAAAGCATGGTGTGGTACTTGGTAGCCCCTGGACCCTTAAACAGTCTCTGGGATTAGGTTTAGCCTGAGGACGTCAACTGCACCCATAGTGGCCAGGGTCCTACTGGGTATCTTTACTTAAGTAGTGCTCCCCAAAAGAAGTAGTTTCAGTTATTTGGACAAACTTCATGTCTGTTTTGGAAAAATCCTTGTCAGATGTGTGAGGGGTGACTTTCAAGTTCTTGATGCCTTATCACCCCCAAACCAATCGGCTTTTGGGGAGATTCAACAATACTTTAAAGGGCAAAATTATGGGGCCCTTGAGACATAAGTGGGACATCTTACTGCCATGCCTACTGTCTGCCTACAGGTAGGTTCTATAAATGACCGCAGGCTTTAGTTCCTTTGAGATTTTATTTAGGACCCCATTATAGACCCCTTTAGCATTTTGTGAGACGGATCTGAGGAACTTCCCATGAAACCTGCACAAGATTTGGTGGGCTATGTGTTGGCCTTGAGATCCATGATGACCTAGTACATGAAGAAAGACAATCAGAATTCAAAGGCCATTCTGGAAATAAACAAAGAATGGATTGAAAAAAATTAAACTCTGTTAGAGTACATCCTGGCCAAAAGGATGCGTCATAGAACCAGTAGAGCCCCTGGCACTCCTAGACATGTGGCGCTGGTCCTCTGTGGTGAAGGAATAAAGTGAGGTGATATACTGTGGATGTAGGCCTCTTTTTTCCCTGTACAATCAGCTAAATGTAAGCAAAAAAACGATGGATTTAGGCCCAGATCTCTGTACTGGGGTGAATGTATGACATTGTTCTGCATTCTGTCCATCAACTGTTGTTTTTGCATTTGTCACCCCGAGTGGGACGGGTATGCCCAGACGTGGGTCCCGTGCTCTCCATGCCACTGGAATCAAGCTATCCTGGCTGAAGAAGGGTGAAACCCCGAAACCGGTCCTAGGATGCTTGTTTCCAGTCCAGGGAGGACCTGGCTTGGCAATTCGGGCTGGACTCTTCCCATGAGGCACAGGGTCAAGACTGATTTGCATATGGCTGGGTTCAAACTGGAATGGCATGGTGAGCAAAAAAACGATGGATTTAGGCCCAGATCTCTGTACTGGGGTGAATGTATGACATTGTTCTGCATTCTGTCCATCAACTGTTGTTTTTGCATTTGCCACCCCGAGTGGGACGGGTATGCCCAGACGTGGGTCCCGTGCTCTCCATGCCACTGGAATCAAGCTATCCTGGCTGAAGAGGGGTGAAACCCCGAAACCGGTCCTAGGATGCTTGTTTCCAGTCCAGGGAGGACCTGGCTTGGCAATTCGGGCTGGACTGTTCCCATGAGGCACAGGGTCAAGACTGATTTGCATATGGCTGGGTTCAAACTGGAATGGCATGGTGAGCAAAAAAACGATGGATTTAGGCCCAGATCTCTGTACTGGGGTGAATGTATGACATTGTTCTGCATTCTGTCCATCAACTGTTGTTTTGACATTACCACTTATCCATGGGTTACAAAGGTTACAAAAGTTTCTTTATTGAGTCCATCAACACTAGGGATACCTTTCCCTACTATTCCTTGTATCGGGAAACAGCGTTTACATCGCATGCGCTACAACGCATGCGATTACAACTTGGTCGTTACAATGACCGCGTTGTTACAATGCAAGCCATTACATCGCAAGTCATTTCTACGACTTGCTGTAGGGGGCGCGCTAAACTAAGGAATAGTTTAATTTACTATTCCAACACCTTCCATACTGTTGCACACGCTGGAGTTGGAATAGTAAATTATACTATTCCTAAGTCCAGCGCGCCCCCTACAGCAAGTCGTAGAAACAACTTGCGATGTAATGGTTTGCGTTGTAACAACGCAGTCGTTGTAACGAATGCGTTGTAGCACATGGGCTGTAACATCGCATATTCCTTGTATCAAATAGTTCTAATACCAAAGTCCCTGATGGAATCCCACCATTCCTTGCTCTTTTTCTTCTCCCAACAGTTTTCTTATTTCCTGGATGGCCACCAGGTGAGTACCAGTTTTCTCTACCAGCAGCATCTCTCTGAATGTTAACATGTAAGTATTAGGGGGCAGATTTACAAGCCCCCTGCGCCACCAGTACGTCACTTTTTGTGACGTACTGGTGGCGTATTTCACTGCTCCATATTTACAAGGACAGGAAAAGCCACCCTGCATGGCTTTTCCTGTGCTTGTAAATATGGCCCCTTTACACGCAGCACTTTGCGTGAAAGGGGCGTTCCATGGGTGTTGCTGTGGGTGTTCCCACGCAACACCCATGGAACCAGACACATTTCCAGATTTACGAGGAATCGTAAATCTGGAAATGCATGTGAATGCTACGCTTCCCCAGGGGAGGCGTAGGGAGGCGCAACGAGGAGAAATGTTTTCATTTCTCCTCGTTTTTTCCTCTTTCAATGCGTGCTGTATTCTACAGCACGCATTGAAAGAGGAAAATGCCTCTAGTGATTGTTTTCGTGCAGAAAGGTGCCCCTTCCTGCACCAAAACAATCTCCCCATGACGCAGGCATCCTTGCACCATGGTGCAAGGGTGCCGGCGCATGGCAGCTGTTTGTGTGCCAGCGCAGGGGAGAGCACAGGAATGCGACATATCATTGTAAATATGTCACATTCCTGTGCTCTGAAAGTGACTCAGTGCGGTGCAGCCAAATGGCTTGCGGAGTGCACTGAGTCACTTTCTCGTAAATCTGCCCCCAGGAGTGCAACAGGACTCATCTTGTTTAATACCGTATCTTTCTCTCTCTTGCTCTCCCTTCTGGACTCTTATCTTGGTCCACCTCATTCTCTCTGTAGGCTGTCTCCTTTCCCAGTTCTACAATTATTACCAGGTCAAGAGTTCTTTTTGCTAGGTACCATGTTTTGTTTCTGGCATTCTCCCCTATTGGGACAGCACTTCCTATACTGGCATAGAAGCCCTAGTATTGTTACACAATTTCCCCTTCCCTTCTCCCTTCTCCTTAAGAGAAATGAATGTATACTGAACGGTATCCTCCAACGACGATGAAAACATCAGTCCTGTCCGTTGTGTCCTGCATCTTTCTGCCTGAGTAAACATGAAAAGGCTACATCTTTCCTTTATCTTTATTGTTCTCCTCCTATCCTGCTATTCTGTCCTTAGTGTTTCTACTTCTTACCTTAAGTCTTTTGTCCCTTTCTGACCTTCTGTGAAAGGCAGCGAGTCTTCTAAGACCCTCAATGCTGCCCGGTGCAGGGTTCCACCTCTAATTCACTTTGGGTTCGCTATCAAAATAATGAGGCAAGCGCTGGAAACTGGAAGAGAAGAAAATGGTTTATTTCTCATGAGGAGACCACGTCAACTGAGACACCGGGATGTCTGAGGGAAGTGTTCTGCTGACAACTCCCTTGGCTCTTCCTTTTATACAGGTTTGACACAATGCATTTGTTTGATCAACATGGTTACAAAAGCTTGGGGTCCCCGCCCCGGGCAGGTTGTCACACAAGCCCAACAGTAATTCTCTTCCCACCCAGGTCAAACAGACAATCTTATCTTGCAGCTGGACCTTGCTTCAGGGTCTAAAACATGTGAGACCGGTCAGATCTAAGAGTCCGTTCTGTTGATAAAAACAGGTCCCATTGTTGGTAACAACAAGTCTTGCTGTTTGCAGTGCAATAAATCATTTTGCAAGAGTCTTTTTGGTGTTTGGAACCTGTTTGTGTAACTAGGTGTAGTGAAGGGTAGAGCGTCCAAAGGCTTGTCTGAAAACAGGGATGAGAGGAAAAACGAGTTTGTGGCAGCAAGTGGCGCTGAGGTTTGTTGTGGCAATAGAGTTTATAGCCCCCAGCACACATACCAGGTCGGTCAGAGGGTCAGAGGGATGCTAGTAAGGGCAGGGTGAAACAAAGGTGACCAACAGAGTACAAAATGGCTGTGATAGATCAAAATGACTGCAACTTATGTGCACATAGAATTCCACCAGACAAGATGGCGCAGGTAATGTTCATAATTGTCATTTTGCTTTTTACAGTGGCCCCTTTGAACATAACTAGCCAGCTTGTCAGTCTATTTCGATCTCCATAATGTCCTGTATCTCTTGATCATACATCACTCTCATTTTTGTTAGCTGAGTGTCCATAGTCTTAGGGTGTAAGGTAGTTATGCAAAGAGAACACAAAGGTGGTATACAGTGTATACCCAAACAACAACCACATATTGTCAATACTGGGACCAAGAGAATCATTGATATTTTCCAACCCCACTCCTTTAAGATGCCCCAAAGCCAACTTCCAACTGTCCAAGTCTCTGATCCTTGATGAATTTCTGAAGATAGTCTATGGAGATGTTCGATTGCTTCATAGACAGAAGGTGAATTATCAGGAATGTATACACAGCAGCTGGCACCGATGATGCGGCATGCTCCTCCACGGTCCGCTAGTACCACGTCCAGGACCATGTGATTTTGCAGGGTAACCAGACGGACCGCTTGGAGCTCAGCAGTGTTGTTGGTGAGGATGCCAGCAGTGACGTTCAGGGCGGTCTCTACCGCTTGGGACAGATGTCTGATGGCTCGGCTGTTTGCCATCGGACCCCATAGCGGGACGAGCCCTTTTGCTGCGTCGAGGAACTGTGATGAGGCAGAGTCTGCTTGATCAATGTCTTTAGAACGCTTTTCTCGATGATGCTCTGCAGGGGCTGTGTAGGTTGGTGGCAAAACAAAGGCGATGCAGCATGTGCCCCCCCCAGTTTCTTGGGAGCCAGGTGTAGGCTTTGGTTCCACAAACAACGTACATATTGGGTGATGCAACAAGCGCTGGGGGGTTGGCAGTGTTCAAAGTCCTTACAATGCTGCAGGTGCTGTGACCCACATTCTTAGTCCCACGGCAATCAATGCATACAAGGCCAGAGACGTTCACCACAGATAGGGCCACAGTCAGTGTTGCAGCAGTTCTTTTCTTCAGGTAGGAAAATGTGGCTCTGTTAGGATTATTGAACACTTGCATTTCCACTCGTTCTTTGGCGGGGACATCAATCTGGAATGTCGCATTGAAGGTGTGAGGGCAGAAGGGGGTGGCTGTCGTTCCTGTTTTGTTTCGCCAGAACTCGTTGTAGAACTGGGCGATTGTTCCGTCGGAAGTGGCATTGTCTTTGTAACTTTCTTGTAGGAGCATCATCCAGGCAAGGCAAGATCCGTGAATAGAAAAGGGCGAAGGGATGAAAGGGATGGAATGTTCAGTGGCATGTGGTAACAGCCCACAGACCCAACAGTTGGTAGCAAGATTGTGTTGGTGCAACATCTGCACGAAAGAATTATTCCAGAATTCTTTGCGTCGTTCTCGGAGATGTGGCGGTAGTGATACAGGTAGTGTTCTTTCTTGGTGGTTGGTTGCATGGTGGGTGACAATGTTCTGTATGCAGGTGCATTCTCTTCAATGATCCAGAGTGCGACCATTAGCAGGAGACAGGTGAGAAATGCGGCTACAAGTGCAATTGTCTTTGTGCTGTGCAGGTTAGCAGTCTTGGTGTCTTTGCGGTGGTTTTGCAGGTGTTCAGTTTCTTCCATCATCTTCGAGGAGCTCAACAACTGTGAGGACCACAGACTTTTGTCTGGTGCTTTCCTGGTAGCGTTGTTTGACTGTGCTACCGATCTGAGACCTTGACTCAGTTAGTGGCCTGGTCGTTGGAGCTCCCTCCTTTCGTCGATCTTAGGTTGTACCCTTTCCTGGATGGCACTGTGGGGTCGGGAAATTCTGATAGTTCGAGGGTGTCTTCTTGTGGGTAGCAACTCAGAGCTGGTCGGTCTCTCGCGAGTACTTCCTCTTGCACCTCCACCCCTTCACAGGTTGCCAGGGTTGGAGGGACTCGTTTGCAGTGATGGGCGTGCAGCCAGTTTCGTTTTCCTTGCACTCGGAGGGCAGTTCGGGTGGTGATCAGGACTTGCCAGGGGCCCGTCCACCTAGGCTCCAGATTCTTCGTTCTTTGGAAGTTGCGAATTAATATATGGTCGCCTGGCTTTATTTCATGTCCCGGGCCCCTGGATACGTCAGGCAAGGCTTGCTGCACCTGTTGGTGGATAATTGTTAGCTCGTTTGTCAATTTATGCAAGTAATCCGACATTAATATGTTCGATCCATCGTTAATGGAGGTGGGTCTTGGTGCCGCCCAAATGCTCATAGGCCTGCCGAAGACCACCTCATACGGGGTCAGTCGGTGTTTGGTTGGGGTGGAGCGCATCGATAACAATGCCAATGGGAGGGCGTCGGGCCATTTCAACCCGGTCGTGGCAACTATTTTGGCTAGTTTTAGTTTCAACGTTGCATTGTGTCTCTCTACCAGGCCCGCTGATTGGGGGTGGAAGACAGCATGGAACTTTTGTTTTACCCCCAACCCTCTCAGTATGTTCTGTATCACCTCGGCTACGAAGTGGGGGCCGTTGTCACTCCATAAAATTCTGCAAAGGCCGTATCGGGGGAAGAATTCTTTCAGCAATACTTTTGCAGTGGCTAAGGCGGTATTGTAGCGGGTGGGATAGGCCTCCACCCATTTGCTAAAAGCGCACATAACCACCAGGACATATTTTAGACCAAGGCATCTCTCTAGTTGAATGTAATCCATTTGAAGGATTTCAAAGGGGTGGTCAGGGACTCCAAACCCTCCCCGTGGTACTACTGTCCCCTTCCCTGGGTTGTGTTGTAGGCAGACTATACATTGTTGTACTAGGCGTTTTGCAGATTCTGCTATCTTGACGTTATGCCATACTCTGGTGATTAGTTCAATCATGGGGGTGGAGCCTATGTGTGCTGGTAAATGTGCCATGGTCAATATGGGGATGAGGTAGGCATTGGGTAACAGCCATTTATTTCCGTCTTTAGTTCTCCAGCAATCTTCCTCGTCTTTTAGTCCCACCTTTTCCCACTTGGTCAATTCGTCTTGTGTGCCTGTAGTCTGTATGTCCATTACAGTGGTCCTAGCGTCAGTCCATCGTTCAGCTTGTGACCTGGTCACATACATTCGTGTCGTAGTTCTGTCTCCTGCCGTGGCTCGGGCAGTAACGTCTGCTAGTGCATTTCCCTGTCCAATGAGATCAGTCACTTTCCTATGTGCTTGGCATTTTATCACTGCTAACTTCTTGGGGAGGAGGACTGCTTGCGTCAAGGCGGAGACTAAATCTCCATGCAGGATGGGTGTACCGTGTGAAGTCAGGAACCCTCTTTCTTTCCATAAGATCCCAAAATGGTGAACCACCCCGAAGGCATATTGGCTGTCGGTGTATATGTTAACTGTCGTGTCAGTCACTAAGATACATGCTCGTGCGAGGGCAATGAGTTCTGCAGCCTGGGCTGAACGTTGGGGAATACGGGTGGTTTCCAGAACGGTTCGGGCTGTGGTGACAGCGTATGCAGCTGAGGTGGTGCCGTCGGGGAGTTTGATGCACGAACCATCCACCCATAGTTCTCCATCTGGTTCTAGAAAGGCGGTGTCTCTGAGATCTATTCTACTCTTTGTTTGTTCATCGGTTAGTGTCACACAGTCGTGTAGTGGAGTCACGCTAGGATCATTTTCGGGTAGGGGTAACAGTGTGGCTGGATTGAGGGTGGTGCATCGCTTTAGGGTAATGTGCGGTGCTAGCAGGGTCAACTCATATCCTGTCAGTCGGGCGCTAGTCAAGTGTTGGGTTTTGGTCTGGTTTAGTAGTGTGTCGACTGCATGGGGTACTAAAACAGTGACTGGATTGGAGAGTACTATTCCTTCGCTCTGGCGTATCGATACTGCTGCAGCTGCCACAGCGCGCAGGCACGCTGGCAGCGCTCTGGCTACTGGATCGAGGGTGGCAGAGAAATATGCACAAGGGCGTTGTTTTTGACCAATTGATTGTGTTAGGACAGACAATGCACATCCTTCCCTCTCGTGCGTGTAGAGGAAGAATGGTTTGGAGTAATCCGGGGTTCCTAGGACAGGTGCTGAACAAAGGGCATTGCGTAGTTCTTTAAAGGCTGACTGTCATTCGGGGGTCCAGGGGAGAGGTGAGGGGATGTCTTTAGCTAGGAGGGAGAGAAGGGGTTTGACAATGAGGCTAAAGTTCGGTAACCACTGTCGGCAAAATGAGGTGAGACCTATCAAAGAGCGGACTTGTTTCTGATCTTTGGGGACAGGGGTGTCTAGAATTGTCTGGATCCTGTCAGGCGTGAGTTTCCTCCCTTCTTTGGATAAAAGGTGACCCAAATAGGTCACTTGTGATTTACAGAACTGCAATTTCTTTCGGGAGACCTTGTGACCATTCTCAGCAAGAAAATGGAGTAGTTTGATGGTGGCTGTGACGGCTATTGGTATGGTGTCCGCTGCTAGAAGGATGTCGTCTACATATTGTATTAGTGCCACTCCATCTGGCAATTGTATGGCGTCCAACTGTCTTTTAAGCGCCTGGCTATAGATGCTTGGGCTCTCAGTGTACCCCTGAGGTGCTCTGCAAAATCTGTACGACCGGGAGTTTAGGGTGAATCCAAATAGATAGCGGATGTCCTTGTGAATAGGTATGGAAAAGAATGCGTTTTTGAGGTCAATTACAGTGAAGGTGGTGGCAGTGGAGGGGATTAAGGTCAAAATTGTCGTGATGTCGGAAACTACTGGGTATTGTGGCACTACGATTTTGTGTATCTCCCGCAGGTCAATGATGAAGCGGTAGGCTTTTCCATCTCCCTCTCCCTGTCTCTTTACAATCGGTAGTATGGGACTATTACAAACATTGCTCACTACTTCCTCTACCACCCCTGCCTCTACCAAAGAGTGTATGATCTCTGTCAGTGCCTTCTCACCCTCTGGCGATATTTTGTACTGCGGTACTTTCGGTAGGGTTGCGTCCTGTCGTATTGTTACGTGTACTGGGTCAATCATCATTCGTCCTACGTCTGAATCAGCCCTAGCCCATAAGTGTGATGGCAAAGTGTCTAGTAGGGATGCGTCAGCCTCGGAGATGGGAAACATGTGCTGATTAGGGTTCTCTCTATGGCGCTGGGGGTTGTCATACAGGACGACACGCACTCCGTCTGGTGAGCATCTGATAGTCGCATGGAAGTGTTTCAAAAGGTCGAGACCCATAATGGCGTCTGGGGTGTTGGAAGAGAGGAGGAATGTCGTTTCGACGCTATTGTTGTCAAGGTTAAAAGGGATCGGTCGGGACAAAGGGTTGGTGGAGGGCGTACCGTCAAATCCTATTGAGGTCACATGTGAGCCTGACAAGGGTGCCCTTGGAATCAGTCGTTTGGATAGTGCACTACGTGTTGCTCCCGTGTCTACCAGAAATGGCGACTTTGTGCCCAGGACCTCAGCGGTAACATAAGGGCCTTGCTGATCAACATAGAGCTCGACTGGATCCCTCCCTTGCCCCTGGCTGTCCTATGCAAAGTCATACGTATTGTCATAATCTGTCTGTTGGTACTGATTCTGTTTGGGATGGTCAAATGTGTTCACTCTTCCTGGCCTTTCCTCGCTTGCTTCACTCGCGTACCCTCTCCCACGTCCTCTTCCTCTCTGTCCACTTGCTATTTCCCTCGCCCCTACCAGCTCCTAACAAAGCCGGGCATTGGGTTTTCCAGTGTCCATATTCTTTGCAAAATGCACATTGATCCTGTCCTAGGTCTTGGCGTCCTACATATGATGTCGATGAATTGTTTCTAGGTGGCTGTACTCTAGGGGTATTCTGCTGGTATCCTCCCCTATATTGCTCCCTTCCTGTATTCGCCCCCTGGAGTTGTGCTACCATTACCCTTTCCTTCAAGTCCTTCTTTTTCCTTTCTGTAGCCCTGTCATTTTCGTTTTTCTGATGCTCATAGTACTGGGCCATTTGGAGAATGGCCGCCGGTTTAGATGCTGCCCAACTACTTTCGCTGGCTTGTAATTTCTGGGATACATCTGGCAGTAGTCCTTTGACATAGTTCTGCACAAATAAGTGGTGTCCGGTTGCGGTGGACATGTCTTGTCCACTGTAATCGGAGAACACCGTTTCAAATCTGGAGAAATACTCTGAGACATCCTCTTGTGGTTTCTGGCGGCACGCGGTTACTATGGACCAGTCTATCTTTTTCTCTGGGATCAGCGTTTTCACTTTCTGCACTATTTTGTCAGGGAGGTCCAATATTGCTTTAACTGGTTTTTGACCAGGGTTCCGCTGTTTATCTAATGTGTTGAGTTGTTCCCAGGTATGACCAAGCAGTTCGGTATGGTCTATTTTCCTAATCTGTTTCCACACATCTGCTGGCAAACATAACCCGAAGAACAAGTCTATGTCGGCAAGTGTCATTATTGTTGATCCCAGAGCGGTACCTAGCTCGGTGTAAAAGGCGGTGGGGTTCTTTCGTAAATCCGGTAAAGATTTACGAAACGTCAAAATGTCCTGTCTGTCCCATGGTTGATACACCCAATTGTAGACCACCCTTCCTCTAGCGTCTTGATGGTTCATATCGTCATGAGTCCCTTGTCCTCTAGGAGGTACCCAATAGGAGGCAGCTTCTTTTATCGGCATCATGCTATCTGGTTTTTCCACCGGGGGTCCTGCTATCTTAGATGTCCTGTCCTTATCTATCCGTCCTTGTTCCACGAGGTGACGAAATACCTCCAGTGTGGATGAAAAGAGTTCTGTAACATCGTTGTCGCCTTCATCTCCGGTGTCTACCTTCCTATAGAGAGCCACTAGTCGCTCGGGCCCTACATCTTGGTACTTCTCTTCATATGCAGTAAGAGTGTGGTAACAGAGACGTACAATAAAGTATCGTTTGCGGTTTTCAACATAGGAGTTGCATATGTCAGTTACATGCTCTTCTGTCTCCTTCCTATCTATGAGGGATTTAACTACTTTATCAATGCCTGCTCGCTCATTTTTACTTAATCGCGGGATCCTGGGCACTCCTGTTTCTTTTGATCCTACCTCTACTACTGTATCCTTTGATGAGGCATTTGGTGTGGGTGACTCGGTGGGAGCAGAGGCGGTGGAGACTGAGGCGATCGTGCCATCTCCGGCTATACTTTGGTGGTCCTGTCGTTGTACTACGGGATGAGTAGGGGCGTAAGGGGGTGGCATGTATATCAATCAATCAATCAATCATGTCATTTATAAAGCGCACTACATACCCGCGAGGGTCTCAAGGCGCTGGGGGAAGAGGGGGGTGGTGCTGCTACTGATCGAAGAGCCAGGTCTTGAGGAGTCTTCTGAAGGCCAGTAGGTCTTGGGTCTTTCGGAGGTTGGTGGGGAGGGTGTTCCAGGTCTTGGCGGCGAGGTGGGAGAAGGATCTGCCGCCGGCGGTCGTTTTCCGGATGCGGGGGACTGTGGCGAGGGCGAGGCTGGTCGAGCGGAGCTGGCGGGTGTGGGTGTAGAAGCTGAGTCGTCTGTTGAGGTAGGCTGGTCCGGAGTTGTGGAGTGCTTTGTGTGCGTGGGTGAGGAGCTTGAAGGTTATCCTCTTGTTGACAGGGAGCCAGTGCAGGTCTCTCAGGTGGGGTGTGATGTGGCTGCGTCGGGGGATGTCGAGGATAAGACGTGCAGAGGCGTTCTGGATGCGTTGCAGCCGTCTCAGGAGCTTAGCCATCGTTCCTGCGTAGAGGGCGTTTCCGTAGTCCAGCCTGCTGGTGACGAGGGCCTGGGTGACTGTTTTTCTTGTTTCGGTGGGGATCCACTTGAAGATCCTGCGGAGCATTCGGAGGATGTTGAAGCAGGATGAGGAAACGGCGTTGACCTGCTTAGTCATGGAGAGGGTGGGGTCGAGGATGACCCCTAGGTTGCGTACGTGGTCGGTGGGTGGGGGGACTGTTCCCAGTGATGTTGGCCACCAGGAGTCGTCCCAGGCTGAAGGGTTGGAACCAAGGGAAGAGGACCTCCGTCTTGTCCAAGTTCAGCTTCAGGCGGCTGGTCCTCATCCATTCGGCGACGGCCTTCATTCCTTCGTGGAGGTGGGCTTTGGCGGTGTGAGGGTCTTTGGTGAAGGAGAGGATCAGCTGGGTGTTGTCGGCGTAGGAGATGATGTTGAGGTTGTGCTGTCGGGCGACGTGGGCGAGGGGTGCCATGTAGATGTTGAACAGCGTTGGGCTGAGGGAGGAGCCTTGGGGTACGCCGCAGATGATCTTGGTGGCCTTGGATCGGAAGGGGGCGAGGCGGACGCTTTGTGTTCTGCCGGAAAGGAAGGATGTGGTCCAGTCCAGGGCCTTCTCTTGGATCCCGGTGTCGTGAAGGCGTGTTCGTAGTGTGTGGTGGCAGACCGTGTCGAAGGCGGCTGATAGGTCCAGGAGGATGAGGGCTGCTGTTTCTCCGTTGTCTAGCAGGGTCCTGATGTCATCGGTGGCGGCGATGAGGGCGGTTTCGGTGCTGTGGTTGCTGCGGAAGCCGGACTGGGAAGGGTCCAGGATGTTGTTCTCCTCGAGGTAGCGGGTCAGTTGTTTGTTGACGATTTTCTCGGTGACCTTCGCGGGGAACGGGAGCAGAGAGATGGGTCGGAAGTTCTTGAGGTCCTTGGGGTCTGCCTTGGGTTTCTTGAGTAAGGCGGTGATCTCGGCGTGCTTCCAGCTTTCCGGGAAGGTTGCTGTCTCGAAGGAGATATTGATTATTTTCCGGAGATGGGGCGCGATGGCTGTACTGGCTTTGTTGAAGATGTGGTGAGGGCACGGGTCTAGCGGTGAACCGGAGTGGATGGTGTTCATGATCTCGCTGGTGTCCTCGTCATTGATGTTGGTCCAGGAGAGCAGGCGGTTGGTGGTTGTGGGGGCAGTGGTCTCGGTGGTTGCCGGGGCGGTTTTGGTGTTGAAGCTGTCGTGGATGTCGGCGATTTTGCGGTGGAAGAAGGTGGCCAGTGAGTCGCACAGGTCTCGCGACGGCTGGATGTCGTTGGTGTTGGAGCTGGGGTTGGAGAGTTCCTTCACGATGTTGAAGAGCTCTTTGCTGTTGTGTGCGTTGTTGTCTAGGCGGTCTTTGAGTGAGGCCCTTTTGGCGGATCTGATGAGGTGATGGTGACTGCGGGTGGCGCTCTTGTGGGCGGCGTAGCTGTCCGCTGTCCGTTCGTGGAGCAAGATCTTCTCCAGTTTTCGGCATGTTCGTTTGGAGGCCTGGAGGTCTTCGGTGAACCAGGTGGCTTTCTTGCTGGTGTGGCTGTTGGGCGGATTCTTGAGCGGGGCGAGGGTGTTGGCGCAGTCGTCGATCCACTGTCTGTGGTTGCGGGCGGCGGTGTCAGGGTCGGAGGGTTCGGCGGGTGGGCTCAGGGCGAGGGTTGTGGTTAGCTGGTCTTCCGTGACTCTGCTCCAGCAGCGGCGAGGCATTTGTTCGGTGCGGTGGTGCGTGGTGGGCTTCCTGTAGGTGAAGTGGATGCAGTGGTGGTCAGTCCAGTGGGGTTCGGAGGTGTGGTTGAAGGAGACGTGTGGGCTTGCGGAAAAGATGGAGTTGAGCGTGTGGCCGGCGGCGTGGGTGGGTGTAGTCACGAGCTGTCTGAGTCCGAGGGTGGCGAGGTTGTCGATCAGGGTGGTGGAGTTGGTGTCCTTGTTGTTCTCGAGGTGGAAGTTCAGGTCCCCGAGGAGGATGTAGTCCGTGGAGGCGATGGCGTGTGTGCTGACGAAGTCAGCGATGGAATCGCTGAACTGTGGTCGGGGTCCGGGGGTCTGTAGATGAGGGTTCCTCTGAGGGTGGTGTTGGGATCGGTGTGGATCTGGAAGTGCATGTGTTCGGCGGTGCTGAGGGTGTCGTCGGTGTTGGTTGAGACTCTGAGGGTGTTCCTGTGGACGATGGCGATGCCTCCTCCGACTCCGTTGGTGCGGTCCCTGTGGGTGATCTTATATCCGTCCGGGATGGCAATGGCGATGTCGGGGGCTGAAGCGGGATTCAGTCAGGTCTCCGTCAGGAATGCGACGTCTGGGGAGGTTGAGTCGAGAAGGTCCCAGAGTTTGATGGCGTGTTTGCGGGCGGAGCGGGTGTTGAGGAGGATGCATCTGAGGTAGTTGGGTTCTTTCCTGGGCGGTGGTTTGGCGGGGCGGGTGCTGGCGAAGCTGCAGTTCCGGCAGGTGAAGGGCCCTTGGGTGCGCTTCGGGGTGGCCTGGTAGCAGGCGTGATCTTTTCCGGGGTTGAGTGCGTGGAGGGTGCTGGCGTCGTATCGGCATCTGTTGATGTGGCGGGCGCGGGGGATGCCCGGACCAGGGGGTCTGGCGCTGGGGGCCCGGTCACGGCGCGGACGGGCGCAGACGGACGCAGACGGGCTTGCCTTAGGCGCGCCTTCGGCGCGCCACCGGCGCGCCCCCTGTGCACGTCCGCTGCACGGCCGCACAGCGGCTGCGCGGCCGCACAGCGGCCGCCATAAATGGGGAGGTGGGAGGGAGGAGCAGGGAATGGGGCAGCGAATGGGCAGTGAGGGGGCGGGGCCGCAGGGGCGCAGCGGCGGAAAACAGGCACAGAAGGGAAAACGAGCACAATCAGGGCATCAAGGGGGCACAGAAAGGAAAAAAAACGAGCACAATCAGGGGCAGCAAGGGGGCACAGAAAGGAAAAAACTAGCACAATGAGGGGCGGCAAGGGGGCACAGAAAGGAAAAACGAGCACAATCAGGGGCAGCAAGGGGGGCACAGAAAGGAAAATACGAGCACAATCAGGGGCAGCAAGGGGGCACAGAAAGGAAAACGAGCACAATCAGGGGCAGCAAGGGGGCACAGAAAGGAAAAACGAGCACAATCAGGGGCAGCAAGGGGGCACAGAAAGGAAAACGAGCACAATCAGGGGCAGCAAGGGGGCACAGAAGGAAAAAACGAGCACAATCAGGGGCAGCAAGGGGGCACAGAAAGGAAAAACGAGCACAATCAGGGGCAGCAAGGGGGCACAGAAAGGAAAAACGAGCACAATCAGGGGCAGCAAGGGGGCACAGAAGGAAAAACGAGCACAATCAGGGGCAGCAAGGGGGCACAGAAAGGAAAAACGAGCACAATCAGGGGCAGCAAGGGGGCACAGAAAGGAAAACGAGCACAATCAGGGGCAGCAAGGGGGGCACAGAAAGGAAAAAACGAGCACAATCAGGGGCAGCAAGGGGGGCACAGAAAGGAAAAAAACGAACACAATGATTGGGGGACCTAACAATAAATCATCATCTACCCTTTGTTTTGCTGGTAACTTGGGGTAAAGAGTCGAGGGCGTTCTAACAGGGCATTGATCTGATATTTTTGATTCCTGTTCCTTTTTATCGATTTCCTTTTCTTTTAGTTTTTCTTCTAATCTTTTACAGGCTTGGTAAGCTGATTTTCGCGTTTCTTTATCTTGTCTAGCTTGGTCCCTTTTCTTTCTTTGAGCTGCCTCTTTTCGCCCTAAGCCAAAACTGTCAAACATGGCTGGTCTAGTTTTCTTTTTGTGGAGAGCTAATTCTAACGTTTCTATTTTAGTGGGATCGAAAGATCCCGTCAGTGGCCACTGATTTACCCGGTCCTTCCTAGTGTATTTATGCCATAGTTTGCTATAAGCTACGCTGGCTAATCCATACTTTACGTACATGTCCTTGTTAGGGGTGCCTTCCGGCGGTGCCGGCTGACTGACCTCTAACGAACGGTCTGGTCCAAAACAATTACAATCAAACAATCTAGAGAAAACAGGCATGACGTATTTATCGGTCAAAATGAATATCTCAATTAATCAATTTAGACAAAAAGTCTGCACTACCTGTCCTTCGCTTCCTGCAAAGAGAGAGAATATTCCTATTCTTTGTTGTTTGCAAGCAGGGAAATGTCGCAAATAACTCAATATCAAAAAAGGAATACTAGTATTTCAATCAAACTATTCAATCAATCAATCAATTTAAGTCGTTTTTTCACGACCTTACCCGGACCGTATGGACAGTTCTTCGTATTCCCCTTCCAGCGCCTGGTTGTCCTCTCACTCCAACAATCAATGCGGCGTTCCTCTAAGGTCCCAGTCAGGACCGCAGGTCACTCAAGAGAGGTCCGTTCGGAACCGGTGAAGTTCAGTCGATCGGCAGCCAGACAAGGGTCTTCTCAGGCAGGTATACCCCAATCGTTTAGTTGTTCACTCCGTCGTTAGGACCTCTCTACCGGACCCACGCGTCGCTGATGGGCCCCTACGCTTGGGCGCCAATTTGTGAAAGGCAGCGAGTCTTCTAAGACCCTCAATGCTGCCCGGTGCAGGGTTCCACCTCTAATTCACTTTGGGTTTGCTATCAAAATAATGAGGCAAGCGCTGGAAACTGGAAGAGAAGAAAATGGTTTATTTCTCATGAGGAGACCACGTCAACTGAGACACCGGGATGTCTGAGGGAAGTGTTCTGCTGACAACTCCCTTGGCTCTTCCTTTTATACAGGTTTGACACAATGCATTTGTTTGATCAACATGGTTACAAAAGCTTGGGGTCCCCGCCCGGGCAGGTTGTCACACAAGCCCAACAGTAATTCTCTTCCCACCCAGGTCAAACAGACAATCTTATCTTGCAGCTGGACCTTGCTTCAGGGTCTAAAACATGTTGAGACCGGTCAGATCTAAGAGTCCGTTCTGTTGATAAAAACAGGTCCCATTGTTGGTAACAACAAGTCTTGCTGTTTGCAGTGCAATAAATCATTTTGCAAGAGTCTTTTTGGTGTTTGGAACCTGTTTGTGTAACTAGGTGTAGTGAAGGGTAGAGCGTCCAAAGGCTTGTCTGAAAACAGGGATGAGAGGAAAAACGAGTTTGTGGCAGCAAGTGGCGCTGAGGTTTGTTGTGGCAATAGAGTTTATAGCCCCCAGCACACATACCAGGTCGGTCAGAGGGTCAGAGGGATGCTAGTAAGGGCAGGGTGAAACAAAGGTGACCAACAGAGTACAAAATGGCTGTGATAGATCAAAATGACTGCAACTTATGTGCACATAGAATTCCACCAGACAAGATGGCGCAGGTAATGTTCATAATTGTCATTTTGCTTTTCACACTTCCTTCTTACCTGTTCTAGACTCCTGCTGCTCTTTCGGCTGACACACCATCCTGGAGTCGTGGGAGTACCTCCTCTTCTACTGGTATGTGGCCCACTCTTCATTTCCTATCTCACACATAACTTGTTTATCTGGAAAACCCAGTAATCTTTCGACCATGCATATGGTGGCCGGTGGTGGCTAGGAGAAGGAGCATGAGTCATTCCCATATCTCATGTCAAATATTTAGAAAGTTGGCTCAGTGGAAGGAGTTGTCATGCATAACCTTCTGACTGAAGAACAGCAGAACGTTTGTTATAAACTGCTAGGGCAGGTTGCTTAACTGTCCTCACTGACATCTGGGCTCATCAGTTGGCTTACCCATGATATTCACATTGGTGGCAGTGTGTCTTTTAAGAATGACATTTACAGGCTGTCAGACAAGGTGAGGATCAGTATCCAAGGAGAAGTAGACAAGATGTTGGTCCTATGGTTCATCATTGAGCCTTCCAGCAGTCCATGGTTGAATGAAATGATTCTGGTAACACTCCTAATAGAGACATCCCAGAGCTGAAGTTCAGTGTGGACTACAGGGGGGTCTCAAATGCACCTGGGGAGTGGACAGTTATTATAAGTGACTGCAATGTGTATTTACTTGATCCAGATATAATAAAGATGTGTATGTCAGTCAAGAGCACCGCTAGATTGCAGTTTCAATACCCTGCAATGGTAAGGAAAAATGCTTTTGCCACGTAGGAAAAGCCTGTTTTATATAGTCATAAAAAACACTAAAGTGTGCCTTGTAAGTGCACAGGGCAGGGGCTCATATATAAAAACAGGACAGACAACATATTTGGATTTGAGTGCTCTTAAAGTGAAATAAAACCAAAAATCACTCTGGGGCTTCTAGTAACTGTGTCACAACTTCTGTCCCTAGGCACAAGATCACATTTTAATGATGCTTTATTGGAGGACTTCTTGGCATATCGTGGGATGGCTCCTGCTAGCTGTTTGGCCTGGGAACTACCCTTCCCTCTGCTAGTCACAGTTTGAAGATCATACTCACTTTGAAGTAAGGTCTTTGACCTTAGTTTGTATCTTTTACCCAATGCCTCCTACCCTAGAGTCTGCTTAACAATGTGCAGCTTTTTGTGTCTCCTGGTGCGAACCCTCGACCTCCAAATGCAACCTTACCCTCAATTCACTGTCTCCTAGTTTCCTTAGGCTCAGCAGCAGCTATATCACTCTTCCATTTTACCCTCCCTTGACTCGAGGCACCTACAGAAATCCTTTTGCATTCTGCTTTCCAATCCGACTACTTCTCACAGCCACCTGCTCACCGCAGCTTGTGCTGACTCTACCAGAGCTGCTACAGAGATTGCTTTCTTGTTGAGGAAGGGCATGCCAAGCCGCTCTGATACTGCTGAGCGCACTCGCTGCCACGAACCATTGAAGATCCGATTGCCCGCACAGCGACTCCCTAAGAGGACCGAGGACCAAAAGAAAAACTCAGCTTTAACCGCCTGTCAGCATACAACTAAAAGGGACCCTAGTAGAGTAGAAGAAAACAAGTAACAACATCTTTCTGCAGCGTTCTTAGATCCCGTGGGTGGAGCTCCTGACCCGCTCCTCTATCTAGCCACAATGTTCCCCTAAAGTTTCCAAGAAAATTTCCAGGACTGGATTTGAGTGCTCTTACAGTGAAGGGAAGAGTCTAGTAAGGTGTACACAGAAAAATAGCTTTTTGGTTTTATTTCACTGTGGATTTGAGTGCTCTTACAGTGAAATAAACACAAAAAGCTATTTTTCTGTGCACACTTTACTAGATTCTTCCCTTAACAGGCCAAATCTGTATTTTCTATCTATGCTTAGGGGAAATACAACAAAAATGCTTCAAAGTTTTTTAGTACTTACTTTTTAAATTTTAATTTAATGGCAATATCAGATTTTTGATGTATTAAGTGATAAATTAAGTGGAAAAGTAACTTTGTAAAATGTACTTTGTGCTGCCTGAGGCACACCTGGCCTAAAACCAGTTTTGCCACTCTGCCTCTCCAAAGCTGGAATAGCCATTCTTGCCTAGGAGAGTTAATGTCAAGCTTTGACTGAAGACATAGATCTAATGAAACTTCAGACTGTCCCTGACTCTGTAGGTGCTGAAAGTGTGATACCTAAATACAGAAGGAAGAGGAAAACAAGAAATGGAGAGAGAAGACACAGGAGCACTTGCTGGTGCAGGTTGGTATAAGGAAAACTGGGGTGGAGAAGTGTCTGCTTGTGGATTGTGGAGACTATTGAACACGCTTTCTATTTGTACATCCATTTGCAGATGGTAACTAGTAGAGTTAAAGTTGGGAGTTCTGAAATTGTTCATAAGTCTATCCAAAAGTGAGCGCTGATTTGGGATTAGTCCTGGGTGCGAACTTAAATTACACCAGCATAATTTGTTTAATTTCGGGAACTGTGTCTTATGCTTGTTACAGAAAATCCCCAAAGTTACACCATTACTGCACTTCACATAATTATGTGTCATTCGCAGTACAAATTTACTGCACAGGCACTAGAACAACTGAATGTGAGTGTATACTGAGTTGTTTAAGTGTATCCACATGCCATGTATAATTTTGTGTAACTTTGCAGAAATCTCAGGTAATTACACAACATCAAATTGCATCCATTTTGCACGACCGTATCTAGCAGCCACCCCTTCCCCGGGAAAACCATGCAGATGAAAGATATGCTCTAGAGATATACCTGACAGAGGTCTACTGCTGCAGATATTTTGTTTTAGTGGAATGACGTGCCCTCATTTCAAAAGTAGTGTGTAACAACAAGTAGAGTGGTGTTGCATTGAAAGTTTGACTACTCTACTATGAAGCCCAGAAAGATAGCAGACCAATATTGTTGTGAAGTGGGCAGTGGTTGTTACAACCTAACAGATCGTGTATTAAAAGCTTTGACTTGAGCGCAATTACTACATTGACCAATTCTTTGACAGCCTTGCTCCCACCCTGGACACCAAAAAGGATGACTGATTATTTTTTGAGTCTTTCATTGTCCAGAATGACCTGCTACAGGTGAGTTATGGCACCACTTCAATACCATTTTTAACATGGTAGGTGTAAGTCTTTTACTTAATACAAGAAAGTCCTTTTTAGTTCTCTTGATGTAACCATTGTGGACCATTCACTACTTGCTCCACAGGGATAAGTTCTCAGTTATCCTTAGGTACAGGGTGACAGCCAAAATGGTGCAAGGAGGATCCTTCTCCTCGTCTTCCCTGGAGTGTCGATCAAGGCATCTACGAAGCCTTGTCAGTGACGAGAGTGATACTGAAAGGTGATCTCATAATAAAATCAGAAGAAGAAGAAGGACCATATGGCATGATAAGCATTAGTGCATTTTACTGATGTTAACTACAGAAGGACTTTGCGTTCTGCCCAGACATTGATTTTATGGTTAGGTCTTCACAAATAGCTTTACAAGTTGGAAAAGGCTTCTTTCATTGCCAAAAAACACACAGTCATATATGTCGTGTCCCCGCTGTCCCCCACAGACGTACGCAGGACACAGGTAAACGTTTGGCTTTCTTTATTCTCTCTCTCCGCTCCCTTGCCCACACACGTGTGTCCTCTTCCCCTGCTCCTCGGTACTGCCCCCTGTCCCCACATCCTGACCGGATGTGGTGTCCGGTTTCCCTTGTCCCTACTGTCCACTCTGGGTCCTAGTGCCCGTCTCCAGGTCACTACATCTCCCCCTTTTGTCATAAAGAAATGACGAGCAGTTGAAACACAGAGGCGTGTCGATAGAGGTAAGAACAGATAAGATAGAGATGAATGCGTCTCCCATTGTTACATTTCTTCTATTAGTCTTTTCGGCCGTCTGCTTACTCTTTTTGGGCAAACCTCCGTCTGTTGCTCTTCTGATGGCTCCTCCCCATTATGTGTTCCCTTTCTCTCGTGTTCCGACCATTCTCTTTCTGCTGTGTCCTTTTCTTGGTCTTCTTCATTCTTCTCCTTCAGTCCTTTGAAGTGTGAGCTGTTCCGTGTTATCCTTCGGTGTTCTGACTCCGCTGTGATCATTGGGCCTTTCACTTGAGTTACTGTTAGCGGGTCTGTTGAGAACGTACAGTCAGACTTCCTTTGTTGTCGTTGACGCACTACCACAGTGTCCCCTTCTTTCAGGTGCGACGAGACGGCGTGTCGCCTAGCATCTGCGTATCTTTTCATTTTTCTTTGGCCTCCTTGTCTCTTGCCTCAATGCTGCTGTGTTCTGGTGTCATAGTTGCTTCTACTTGTGGCAGTCTTGTTCTGCTTGTCCTTCCCAGTACTAGCTCTGCAGGGCATTTTCCGGTGGAGTTATGGGGCGTGTTTCTATAGTCAAGTAGCACCTGGCATAGAGCCTGGCCAATTGATATCTGCGCCAACTTCGCCCTTTGAACCGCCTTTTTGATGTTTCCCATGAATCTCTCCACCATTCCATTCGCTTGCGGCCACAATGGAGTTACCTTCCTGTGGTTTATTCCCAGGTAGGCCATGAATTTTCGGAATTCTTCTCCTGAGAATGGGGGCCCGTTGTCTGTTTTCAGTGTTTCTGGTGAGCCCCAGGCCGCAAAGATGTCATCTAGTATCGGTAAGGTTGCTGTCGCTGACGTCGATGATACCTGTCGCACGATGGGGAATCACGAGTATTCATCAATGACCGCAAGCAGATAGCTGCCTGTGTCTAGTGGCCCAAAGAAATCAGCCGCTAGTGTTGTCCACACCGCTCTTGGGAGTTCTGACATTTGTAATGGTTCATGTTTTGATGGTGGTCCTGTCATTTGGCAGAGGTGGCATGTCGCGATTGTGTCTTCCACCATGCGGTCTAAACCAGGGAACCATACTTTCTCCCTTAGTAGTTTCTTTGTCGCTACTATTCCTCGGTGTGACTCATGAGCCAGATCGACCAGTTGTCGCCTCAGTGAGCGTGGTATCACTATTCTTGTTCCTCGCATCATTATTCCTGTTGCTGTTTCTGACAGTTCTTCGTTTAGCTTCTTTAGGGCAAGCATTTCTTCTTTGCGTACTCCTTCTCCCCAGGTGCAATTATTATTGATGTGTTTCTATCTTTGCTTTCTCATTGTCTCCATGGCCATTTGCAACGTGGCATCCTCCTTGGTCTCGTTTTTTTAGCTCCACTACTGTTATCGGTGCCGGTGTGTTTTGTTTTAGCACAAAGTTGAGGTACTCTTCTGCCATCGATTTCTTCTCTTGTGCCTGCGGCAATGGGTGTCTCGACATGTAGTCTGCCGGATTGTGCTCTTTCCCGGGCTTGTGCACAATCTTGAAATCGTAGTCCATCAGCCTTATGCCCCAGCGCTCAATCCTGGGTGGCATTTTGGCCGATGGGCTGTCATAGATTGTTACCAGCGCTTGGTGGTCAGTTATGATGGTGAATGGCTTCCCGTAGATGAACATGTGATAATGTTCACACGCCCATACCACCGCTAGGCTTTCCTTTTCCGGTTGCGAGTATGCCCTCTCAATCTCCGTCAAGCTTTTGCTTGCGTACGCAACAATTTTCCTTGGTGAATCTCTCCCTGGCAGATGCTGCGCTAGTATCGCTCCTAGTCCTACTGGGCTGGCATCCACAGTCAGCTCAGTGCAGAGTATGGGGTCAAAATAAGCAAGATGTTCCACGGTCATCACCGCATGTCTGATTTTCTCGAATGCCCTGTCGCACTCCGGTGACCACATGAACTTCTGTCCTTGTTTGGTCAGTTCTCTTAGTGGTGTGCTTACTGTGGCGAAATCCTGTATGTATCTGGCGCAGTAGCTGGCAAGTCCTAGAAATGATCTTACTTCTGCGACGTCCGTCGGAGGATTCGCGTTTTTCAGTGTCTCTACTTTGCTGGGATCTGGCCTCATTCCTTATTTGGAGAAAATGTGTCCGAAAAACCCCAATTCCTTTCTTCCCAGCTCGCATTTGTCTCCATTCAACGTTAGTCCTGCTTGTTCCAGTTGTGTGCACACTTGACGCAGCGCAGTGTCATGTTCTTGGTCTGTTTTTCCAAACACTAAGATGTCATCACTATAGTTTAGGCTGTTCTGTACCGGCCTTATCACCTGCCTTATTGTCTCTTGGAATATTTCCGCAGCCGATGAGATTCCGAAGCTCAGTCTCTTGTATCTAAACAGGCCCAAGTGCGTGGAGAATGTTGTGATGTACCTGGACTGGTGGTCTAGTTCTAGTTGGTGGTACCCTTTGCACAGGTCCAGCTTCGAAAATTGGCAGGCTCCAGTGAGACAGCTGATCATGTCGTTTAGGTGTGGTCCCGGGTGACGCTCTCTCGCGATTGCTGTGTTTGGGATCCTCATGTCTACGCAGATGCGGATCTTTGAAGTGTTCTTCTTTGGGACTGCCACTATCGGAGACACCCAGGGCGTCGGCCCTTCAGCAGGCTCAATTATGTCTTGCGCCAGGAGACTGTTGATTTCTTCTTCAACTTGTGGCTGCAGGTGGATGGGTACTCGTCTGTGATGTTGGGCCACCGGCGTGATTGCTTCATTTATATGTAGCGTTATCTGCTTTCCTTTCAACTTTCCGAGACCTTTCAGTATTGCTGGGTATTTTTGTAGAATGTTCTCCTTTTCCGACATGTGATACGTCATAGCTAGCAACCCCATCACTTGCGCTGTTACATTGCTTAGCAGGCATGGTGCTGGGATGTCACCTTTTAGCACGTGTATTTCTTCTTTGTATGACCTGCCTTTGTATGTTAGAGTCTCTGTAAATTTTCCTATGTTTTCTACCGGTCTTTTGGAGCCCCACGTGAACACGTCTACGGTTGATGGTGACAGCGATGGCTTCACTTTCATTTTCCTGTATTCTGACATGCACATGATGTTGCATGTTGCTCCGCTGTCTAGCACGAACTTAGCTTGGTGGCTCCCGACACCGATGTCCACGGTGGCGGTTTTCTTTATTTGCTGCTTCTCCACCAGCTGAATGTGCTCCGACCTTGTGTCTTCTTTGGGCTCATCTGACATTAGATATAGTCTCGCCTCATTCACTGGTGTTGCCGTCTCTTCGGACTCGTCAGAGGAGCTACGATTGGCCGTTTCCATGTGTCGTGCGTATCTGTTGCTGGTCATCCGTGGTCTTATTGCTCTGCCTCTCTCGCTTCTGCCGTGTCTGCTCATGCACATGCTTGCAAAGTGATTGTCCCTGTTGCACTTTCTGCACCTCTGGCCCATTGCTGGGCAGGCACCAACATGCGGGAATTCAATGCCACATCGATAGCATATTTGTTCGCCCTTCTTTTGTTGTACTGGTGCCTGGTATTCTTTTTTCTTGAACGTCCCAGCGACGCGATGCGCCAGCGCCACTCTCTTTTCTTTTCCCATCTCCATTTGTTTGGCATGAGCTGTGGCCCGTGCTTCCGTGCGAGCCATCGTCAATATCTTCTCTAGCGTCATTGGTTCCTTCAAAACGCGTGCTCGGAAATCCACTGATTGACAACCTTCAATAATGCGCAATCTTATCGCTTGCTCGTTGTCAAACTGGTCAAACGCGCAGTATGTTACTAGTTTTCTCAGTCTCGTTGCAAAATCGTCCAAGCTTTCTTCATCTTGCTGGCATGCAGTGTTGAACGTATACCTCTCGAAGTCAACGTTTCGTTGAGGGTCGAACTTCTCGGTGAGGCACTTTATTACTCCTGTATAGTCCGTTGTTTTATCACTGGGGAAGGTGATGAGCAGATCTTCTACTTCATCCCCTGCGAGATTTAGAAACAGGTCTAGTTGTTTGGTTGCCACGACGTCCGTGGCGCGCATGTAGCGCTCAAATTGCCTGATCCATCTCTCCCATCTGATGCCTGCTTGCGGTTCCGACAGGCTAAATGGCAACGGTCTGCGGAATATTGCTTTTGCGCTCTGTTTCTCCGTGTCGCTCATTTTCTTGCTTTTGTACTTGTCTTGCTTCTTTCCTTTATTTAGTCCTTTGTGGTCGCTGTATTTCTTGTATTTTCAATGCTTGTTTTATTTTCCTTTATTTTCCATGCATTTCAATGGCTGCCTGACTTCAAAATGGCCGCTGAGCTTTCCTGTGCTCTGATTGGCTTATTTTGCCTGGTTTCAAAATGGCTGCCGCAGTCTCGCGAGGTTTCAGCCTCTCGGGCCTTTGCCTGACCTTCTAAGATGGCCGCCGCTTGTTCCTGGCTCCTGATTGGTCCGGCCCGCCTGTCCTTAAGATGGCCGCCAACTCTCGCGATAGTTCGTTTGAACTTCGCGCGTCAGTAGCGTTAAACTCGCTTTACAGTCACTTTTGCTTACCGCTCTTGTCCTGCGGTCGGGGTGGGCTCCCGCAACGGTGTTTTCTTGGCCACTCGGACCGGGGTGGGCTCCTGGCTCCGGTTACGATATCGCTCTTGGCCACTCGGAACAGGGTGGGCTCCTGGCTCCGGTTTGTCTTCCTCTCAGCTCCTGACGCCACGGCGATTTTCGTCAGCGCACCAGGGTGGGCTCCTGGCTCCGTCGCTCCGGCTGCTCTCGGCGACGCCACGGGGATTTCTCTTCGGCCGGCAGACCAGGGTGGGCTCCTGGCTCCGTCGTCGACCTCGACCTTCTTCCTTGGGATAACGATGATCCCACTCTCGTCGCCAGTTGTCGTGTCCCCGCTGTCCCCCACAGACGTACGCAGGACACAGGTAAACGTTTGGCTTTCTTTATTCTCTCTCTCCGCTCCCTTGCCCACACACGTGTGTCCTCTTCCCCTGCTCCTCGGTACTGCCCCCTGTCCCCACACCCTGACCGGATGTGGTGTCTGGTTTCCCTTGTCCCTACTGTCCACTCTGGGTCCTAGTGCCCGTCTCCAGGTCACTACAATATATCGTGTAGTTTTGTTCCCTACTAAACAGAGACTGGGAATAATTTGCTGCAGGATGCAAAGCTTCAGTTTCTGGACTTCTCTGGGATAAAACAATTCCTACTGCAAAAGAATTAACGCCTGTTGCTGCTGTGAAATGAAGGTGAACATCGGGGTGTCAAAAAATTGGCAGTAGTACACGCTTTTTCAATGTAGAAAAGCTTTTGTTTATCATCTTAATTAAATCCTTTTTCTTTCTTTAACAAATATATATTTTGTTCAGATGATGGTGTGGAAATCCTGAATGACATTTCTGTAAAAACTGTCAAAACCTACCAACTTCGGCATATTATTAATGCTAAAAGGTTGAGGCCACTCTAGCACTGGTTGTACCTTAACACTGTCCATTCCAAGACTCATCCCATCTTGAAACACAATAACAAGATTTCCAAAACTCCAAAGAGACACTTTTATAACTTAGCATACAAAGAATGTCTTCGCAGATGTGTGAGTACATCTTTGACATGCTCCTGAAGTTGTTGAATGTCCTCTTAACAGGGGCGGTGCGTGCATTGGGGCGTTGGGGCGTAGCCCCCCCGCCCGCAGCTCCCTCAGCGTCTTTGAACCTAAATAAACTGAATCAGTTTACTTAAGTTCAAAGAGCCGAGGAGAACTGACAATCATGTCAGTCAGCATGACGTCGGATCGCCCACCCCCTTCAGAGTCTGAAGGGTGTGGGCGGTCCTGCGTCATGTTGACTGACATGATTGTTAGAGGGACCAGGGGCAGCAGGCAGCACTGCAGCACAAGTGCGCATGAGTGGGCAAGGGCACCGAATTCTCGTGCCGTGCCCAGTCATGCGCACTTGTGTGTGCACTGGCTTGCGCATGCCCATTAGGAGAGCGAGGTTGAGCAAAGGCTCAAACCTCGGTCTCCTAATGGGCAGGCGGGCGAGGGGTAACCGTGCCTAAGCCAATCCTGGCACTGCCAGCAGCGCCAGGATTGGCTGAGAGGGGCTGTAGGGCCAAACGGAGTCGGACCCGAGGCGGCACGGACGGCGGACCTCGGACCTCCTCAGGTAGGATATTCTTTTTTTATTTAAAAAACCCCCGGGGCCCCCGGCACCCCCCCCGCGAGGTAAAACCTTTCAATATAAAATAAAAGTGAGTCTACCAGCGTTTGCAAGAGAAGACAGAAGATTTCAAGTGAAGTGTGACGCTGGTGAGCACAGGCATTAGAAATTGCAATTATATAGCGTTAATATGATTAAAACAAAATTCTGTTTTACATCAAAGCTGCGAATGCGCACCATCCAACATCCTACGACCATTTTATGTCTCCGCGGTTGAAATAGCGAGAAGCGATTAATTCCATTGAAAGTGCAATATTCGTGTTCAAACATTAGGTACCAGGTTCTCTGAAATTATGTTAGCCCTGAAGGTGTATTGCGGAATAAAAGTCAAATTGTTTTATCCTTGATAATTTTGTCGTTTAATGTATTTCTTTGGAAGGCAATTGTAAAGGAAAATGAATTTGCCATACTAAAGTAGACATTCTGATGTTACTCTTCGTTTCAGATAGATACTTCAAGAAAATATTGTTTTTGCATTATGTAAAGATGTGCATGCGGTGCGCTTGAATGAAATATAAACCAGAGATAATTCGGCATCCGTGCTGTTCATTGCCAGCATAAGTATTTTCGTGGCACCTGTCCCAAAATATACTACACCTGCAGACAAAGGGGAAGAAGGGGAGGAGGGCAGAGTTTAGGCGCGAATGTAACACCTCATCACTCATCAGCCAATTCCTGGTTTGCAGTCATGCTGACCAGTGTGTGGGGTCCGTAGTCGATGTTGAGTGGGAGAGATGGGAGGAGGGCGAGGCTGATTGTGATTACACCCTGCACAGACTGCTGAGTAAGTTAGAGGTTTTGGCCTGGCGCTCCCAGTGGCGGAAATGGCAGGCAGAGGTAGGGACAGGGGAAGACAAGCAGGCAGTTTCTGCGTTAGTGACTTCTTGTGCCTTTCCCTTGACTTCAGGCAGTGCTGGAAAACTGTATCCACAAACACATCAGCAGCCCATCCCTGAACCTCTTGCACCTCCAAACCCATCGTTTTTTATTACTCACAAGACTTTTAATACTTTTGCGTGTTTTTATTTTTTATTTATTTCAAACAAGACTGCTCCCCACATTTATCCCTCTTTGTCTACTATAAATGTACTGGGCAATTCAATGTATTTTTTCTGACGGGTATTCGTTTTTTCAAGGGGTGCTGTTGTATGGTACCTGAAATAAAGACTGGAGCGGCTCGGTCTCTCTGTGCCTGGAGGCACAGCACCCAAGAAATAAACCCCACTGGCGCCATGCATGCTCTTTGTTTATTATTAAATAATACAGCCCCGTGCATAAGTTTACAATTGCAAAGGCCAAGTACTTTTTCATTTATCTCGTTTGTATCTGTAAGGTGTAAGTATGTAAATTTCCTCATGTAACTTACGTGGTTCTATTGTGAAGCGCTCTGACACCTTTGGGTAAAGTCCCCGCTATATAAAATTGCATACAATAAATAAAGATACTATTAAAAGGAAACAACCCTACAGTATAAGTAGTGCTGGAACAGACGTTTTACAGAAAGAGAAAGCCGGGCCCTTTAAACCTCGCAGCTTCCCTGGGATGTCACACGGGCTTGTGAAGCTTCGGCCATGGGGAGAGAATGTGACATCACGGCCCGGGCTGCGACTTCTGACTGGGGGAACAAGGTTCTAATCTCGGTGTCGGCTCGACATCCTGTGATTCTGGGCAAATCGCATAATCTTCCCGTGCCTACAAAAACGAACATGTCCTTGTGTAATGTAACTGGTGCCATGTTAAGCGTTCCTATAACTTTGAGTTGAATTTGCGCTATATCAACACTGCTAAAAAACGCAAAACAAACTGCATAAAAACAAGTGTGCAGGAGGGGTCCTTCTGTTTGCTGTGCAGCGAACTGCACTATAGTCAGGAAAGCTTGAACGCTTCAAGAAACACATAGGAATTAACTTGAGTGCAGAGAGAGTAAGACAGAGAAAGAGACAGGCACAGACAGACTGGTGGCCGTGACAGGGGAGAGCAGAGGAATGAGCATGAGGCTTTGAATAGAGGGAGGAGACAGTTGGAATCATACTACAGTCACAGATCCGAGGCAAGGAGGGAGACATGGGCAGGAGAGAGACTGCCAGGGAGAGAGAGACAGTGCACAGACAAGCTGAAGGGAAGGGTAGTGAAACATGGAAGGAGAAGGGGGCATTTCTATTTACTTTTCGAGTTTATGAGCGGTTTCAGGGCGCGCACACTGAATATGGTCCCCAGAGTGTCAATAGGGCACATTATCAAGGATAAAACATCAAAAAAAATATAGACAGGTGTGAGTCTAGATTTTCTACACCTAACACCACATATTGTATTAATTGTATTTATATAGTGACTCTACAATAGTCTACAGTGATGAGTACATATCACAAGAATTACCACTTGCTATTGTTTAATATGCTAAACTGAGGGAGACATTAAATGTACTGTGTTCTGCTATAGGTGATGAACTTGCCACATAGAGAATTTTATGGCGTTCCGGAGCATGAGTTGTGTTTGAGTGTTGCTTCCTTCTTTATTCCTTTTTGTTTCCTTTGGCTCTCATTCATAGTATATGTACAATTGGTAAGTGCTTGTATTCATAAACCTTCTACTCTATTTAAAGGAATTTTCTGTATTCCTGGTATGAATGGCTCCAAACTAAATGGCCAAGAATGAGTTCTGGTGTTGGAATATGCAGAAGGGTTCAGGTTTGTGCAGTAGAATGTGATGAGTTTTCAACTTCCAGAGAAAATATAGAGAGGACATGAGATGAGAGAACTCTCTTAAGGGCATACTTTTTGAGGAGGCCCTCTGCTTTTGATTGCAGTGGCTCAGTTTATTTGGTGATTCACAATTCCAATCATGGGTAAAACATGGCTTGTTGAACATAGATGAGATGTACTTGCAAATTGTTTGATTGCATATTGCATTTCAGGTTTTCAATTGGACCAATCCTTTGACTTCTTACCAACGAAATATGAGTGTCTTCCTGGTCGAGGACCACACTGCTTTTTCTCTTATCTGTCTTGTATCAAGACCCTGCTGGACTATGGGGTGAAAGAAAGCTTGAATAAGCAGCTACCTATGTTATATGACATCTCTTTATTAATGTAATAACTGCACTTTCACAATTGCTTTATTAACCATCCTGCTTTCTCAAATTTGCTTGAAAATGCACCATTTGTCCACTCTTTTTTCAAAATTTTCTCGGGGGGAGAACCCCCCCCAAACCCCCTTAGGTTGTTCCGGCTCGCTCGCTACGCTCGCTCGCTGCGGTGCAGTATGCCAATGATTTTACGCCCCACCACTTTCAAATGTCACCAGCCACCACTGCCTCTTAATATATCAGTACATCACCCAGAGACACCACCATAATGGTATCCAACAAGTCTCAAATGTCATTCACAAAATGTCAAAAAGCTATTGGGGCATTACATAAACCAAAGGGCATACCGAGGTGCTCATAATGTCCATATCATGTGCTGAATTTCGTTTTCCATTCATCTCCCTCTCTTATTCAGACAATTGTAACGTCCTTGTAAAAGCTGTGTAAAGAATTTGGTAGATTTTACTCCGTCTAATAAGAAATATGAGAGAATACTGTTTCTAGATTGTTAAAGCGTTCATCTTACAATGTCTGTTTTCTCGATTTGGTTTTCGTATTAGTAAAATGGCAACGTTAGCTGTCAATAGAGAACGTCTAATGAAGCCCATGTCGAGATTTGAATTCAAATATTGTTTTAGCACTTCATCTTCCTTAACCATCAGGGAAAATATTGGGATCTTTGCTCCAGGGACCAGGTTTAGGCACAATAATATTCACAATGAGGAGGCAAGGTGTTGGCTCTATTTTTACTGAAAAAGTCTGCAAATTTCCTGCAGGCCGAAAAAATCTGATGACTATTGGACACTGGTTCTTCTCTGAGGCCGTCAGTCGTTGAAGGGCAAAGCACATTGATTCCTGAGTCCAGGCATTTCTCAGTGCAGGGTACCACTTCTTTTAGCAATAAGGTGCGGAGAGTGAAATAGAGTGAGTCTGCCAGTTGATCACAGGGCAATGGTGCCTGATCCAAGCTCTTCCTAGTATGATGAGAAAGATAGGAGAGTCTATAGTCTCAAATAAAATGGTTTCTATATTGCAGCAGAATGTACTCCTAAGCAGCAGTTTAGTTTCTTCTTGCACTGCTCCAAATGTGAATGAAATGCCATTAATTCCATTTATGTCTTCAGGCTCCTCCTTGGCAATAGTGGTTATGATGCAGTCAGATTGTAAAGCATGATCCAGAAAGCAACCAGAGGCAACAGAATCTTCCAACATGGGGGGTAGAGGAACCTCCCGGCATTGTGATGAACACTTGCAGGAAAAGAAGGAACTTTGAAAGGAGAGACTTGTGCGAGGTCTGTCTTCTAGGGATAAGCAGACCTGCTTCCCAACAGACTGGGGCAGCTTCAGATCCTCAAACTCAGATTTCTTTTCATGACTGTCTGTGGTGGAAGAATTCCAGATGCTCTCTTCTCATTTTCCCTTCTTTGTTAATGTGCATCGATTGGTAAGGTCAGAAATAAGAGAGCTGATTAGTGAGTTGATTCACTACCAAGGAGAGGCCATCTTTTTACTCTTCCTTAATGCCTTAATAAAGGCAGCTGCCTTATTTGTCCACATAGCATCACCCATTAACTGTTTAAATTAACAAATATAAGAGACCACATCTTGGTTACAGTATAATAGAATATAAAACCCCTTCTGGGCCATTTGCAAGGCGTGTCTCTTCTCAAACATTTACTTACATTGAGACACAAATTGTTTATATTCAGCCACACATGAACTTTTATTTATGATCAGGGGAGCTGGCCAAAGCAGGGCTTCCTTTCTAAGGTAAGGCAAAATTAAAGTAACATTAGCTGTACCACTGGAAAAATACTGGGGACTTGACTATGAATGTCATTGACACTGGGACAAAAATGACTGAAAATTTGAAGAGTTGCCTGAGCATTATTCAGATGGGGCTATAGGAGAGACTTGGAGGAGTCCCTGTTGTCACTGATGTGTCCCTGGTCCAACTACTCCACCTCCCCCCCATACTGATGTTGAGAATCAGAAGAGAATCTTCTATTGGGCTACAGCCTATACGTGTTTAGGGAAAGTGGACAGTTGATTAAGATTACTCATCACAAAGTCTCTCTCCTTCTTAGCGGTTAGCAGAGTTGCCTGAGTTTAGCAATGGCTTGAGCCATTTCCTGAAGTTGATTTTCAGCAGCATCCATGTCTGATTAGGTGGACTGGCAAGATGTCAAACCTCAGTCAGAGATGTAGATCGGCTGACAGTCCTGGATGTTACTGACTCTCTCTGGAGGTATTAATAGTGTGATACCTCAACAGAGAAAGATGGGAGAATAGGGAAGGGGAGAGAAGGCACAGAAGTGCTTGCTTTTGGAGATCTGTATCGGCAAAATCTAGAGAGGGCAAGTGTCTGCTTGTGGATTTTCTATGCATTCATTCTCAGATCGTATGCAGAGCAAAGGCTAAATGTGGAGGTCACCAGGCAGTTACCATTAATGCATATTAAAAATAGTGGGACCCAAACCTAAACAGTAACCATAGGGTTACTGGAATCCTGAACAAACAGTGCGGTCATGAGAGCAGCCATTGAACTGGATACTGGCATTGCTTCCTAGGATGCCCTGGCTTCGAAGACCAAGGATCAGCAGCAGGTGGTTGTGCTACAATGTACAAGTAGGCAAACAAATAGAAACAACACAAATAAAAGAGTCTAAGAAGGGATCAGGTGATGGAACCAAAAAGTGGAGAAAAAAAAAGGTGCGGGTCGCATCATTAAATGTACTGAATGAAGCAGAGAGGCATAATGACTATGATTCATTGCACGGCAAGGAGCTATGTATATAATGACATTATAAATACTCTGCCAATAGTGACACAGAAGTGTACTGCAACTGAAAGCTCCCAGCTCAGGGGGTTAGAGGTCTAGATTTCTCAATCTCCATTGTCCAGTCATCCACAACTTTCATTTCTCCTCCGTCAGTGTTTAATGATTCTGCAATTTATTCACTGGTCAACCTTTGTAGCACCTAACCCTTTCCTTTGCACTTAGGGACTAAAATTCTGAGAGGTTAACAACTCTGACTTAGAGGACAAGGTGTTAATTACCGACCACTTACCAAGGTTTAACATACTGGGAGAAGACAGGAACACTTGACCAAACTAAATGGCTGCTTTTTATCCCCGGAACACTCCTAGAAATGATTGAAATTGTTTTGACCCTGTCAGAAGAGAGGGGAGTTAATCTCAAAAGGAACATGGCTAAGAGCTGAATCAAGCCTGTCTGGTCAGAGCTAGGTTCCGCAATCTTTAAATATGAGATCATGGGTAATTTTACTGTAAGGCAAAGACGAAGTCCTGCAAAAGGAGGCGTGGAACTGTGAGAAAATAGATTGGATTGGGTTGTAAAATGTATCCAATTACTAGCTTGAGCACATGATAAATCTGGCACTTTAATCACCACCATATTAGAACATTCCAGGACTATACCTGAAGAAGAAAGGCCTGTTGGATGGAGACTGCTGAACCTTTCCGGAAGAAGGATACTCACTCAAGAACCCAGGAACTCAAGGACTCCTGAGTCCTGCTGGCACCTAAGGACTGGAACTGCTCATCAATGCTCAAGATGTTGGCCTCCAGTTTGCCTGCTTCAGTGTAACAAAAAGCGGAAGGACTCCTGGCTCCAAGAGGGCCCAGCTGACCCCTGAGGACTGGACCCTTCAACATATCTGGCTAGAGAGATACTTGGTGCCTAGAAGCCTGGCCTGAAGGGGTAGCAGGGGCAGGACTGACCAGGAGGACCTTTCCCAAAACCCTGGAGTACCGGGACATGGCGTGTGACTTTCCCAGGAAGATTGCACCCAAAGTGGGAAAGAAAACCTGGTTTGTTTTGCTGCAGCTTTTTGTAGAGCTGAAAAATGAATTCGCAAGACCTCATGGTGAAGATCCGGATTCATGGAGCCCTCCTACTTCCAGCGTTGCCCTGCTAGAGGATTTTGACTTCCAAAATAGTAATAAAGCCCAAAGGTAAAACTTGGATTAGGATGAGATACAAATTTATTTAACTCATGAAGCAACCTCTGCAGTTACAAAAACCAGGCTGCCCGCTCTGAGTTTTTGGCACCAAAACCAATTGCTTCAATGGGAGCTTTACTCCCCACTTATCTGACTTTAAGCCGGGATCCTCACTGCCAAGAAACTTGTCCTTCTAGATGATTTTGACTTCCATTACAGAGATTAAGTCAGAAAATACAAACTTTGACCAGGATCACCAGCTTAATGCATCTGACTTCTGCTTTATTGCCAGTGGCCTAAAAACACACGTAGATCCCAGTCAACCACATACATTGACTTTTGATTGGTAATTTACATTCTCTTGTCGCCTTTTTGACTTAAAACTTCATATCTATGTTTCTGCTTGAATTTAAAACACATTTTTCTGGGCATTGGCTTCTGCTTGTGTTATAGCTACAAAGGGTAGAGATTATCTCAAACTATGCTTTTACCTAACTAAAGGGAATGTATGAAGTTTGTAGGGGCATTGTGTTCTAAATTAATAACCCCACTCCTTACAGTAGCTATCACAACTTAGGCCCAGTAATGGACCAATAATTCACACCCTTTTAATGTTTTTTTTATTATCTCCTTCATAATAAATGTGTCTGTTCTAACTGTGGGAATACTCTTTATCTGTTGGGGGGGGGGTCCTCCTGTACCGGGATATCTGAGCCATTGTGTAATCTGTGTCACCACCTGGTCTTTTTCTGTTACCTCTGACCTGCTCCCTATTTCTCTTTTGTTCTGAAATTCTCCATGAAACACCTTTGTGAGAACTAGGGAGCCATATTAGATCTCCCAGGGCACCAGCAAAACATCTACCCCCAGTCTGTCAAGCTGTCACCCAGCCCATGTGGCTTTTAATCTTCATAGATCAACTAAGCAATTTAAACTATCTTAACTTGGCACTAGAATACATCCTGTGATGTGGACATCATCACACAACTTGTGTCCTGATTTGCCCCGTCACCTCATATCTGCAGTAGGACCCAGAAGCGGTTCCCAATCATTTCAAGTTCTCTATCATTCATTTCTTTCATGTTTCTTCTTATAGCAGGTTGTTGTTTACTCATAGGTTTTGGTTTGGAATGTATTCATGACGACCGTACTTCATGTTATTTGAGGCTACACTCTCACTGTTTACCTGCTGAAGCAAAATTGTGCTGCCCTCTTTCATCATTGTTACCAAGTTTGGTTAGCCTTGCATTTCAAACAGAAGGCAGAATGGAAATGTCATTTTGTATCTAATATTCTCAGATGTGAGCTTGACTGTAATCTTCTTCAGTGTCCTCTTCCACAGGAGAGTTGTTAGAAATGGGATTTCTGGTTGGCTAAGGCTTGCGCCAAAGCCAGGCAGAAACCACCACTCTAGTCAGGGCAAGGGAGTTGCACGCTGAAGATAACCCCTGCTCACCCCCTTGGTAGCTTGGCACGAGCAGTCAGGCTTATCCCAGAGGCAATGTGTAAAGCGTTTGCGCAACACACACACACAGCAGCAACAAACTAGGCACACCACAAAAGGAACTCCACACAAGGTTATATAAAAAATAGCCTTTGTATTGTCATAAACACATTAGAAACATAATCACATATTTACACTGTGCCAACTGGCACTAGGCAATATTCACAGGAGATTATATACAGGACCAGGCCAATCAGGCCACTTTCAGAACCATCAGAACAGGTAAGTAAATGCAAATATAAAATACAACCAGTAACTACTGGTACCATAATGACCTAAGCATTATCCTATTAGTATTAGACATAAACCCACATTAGGCCCAAACCTCATTACGCAATGGGCCTCACCAGCATAAACACATTATGCAATAACCTCATAAGCATAAACACATTGCGCAAATAGGCACTACCCCAAAACATCATAACATGACATTAGGCAATAAATCACATTAGGCCAAAACCTCATTAGCATAGACACCCTCCTAAGCATAAACACATTACGCAATAACCTCATGAGCATAAACATCATTAGAGGCATAAACCAGGGTGCATAAATCACCTTAGGGCCTTGCGCCCTTTCACCATCCTACCTATGACCCCCAGGCCAACTGGCCTTCTCAGAGGGCTCACATGCCCCACGTCCAGCAAAGTCAGGGTTCAGCTGCCAATGCAGCGATGATGAAAAGTGCGCAATGCACTGGCCTAAACATAGCAGCTGCCCGCTAATTGCGGTGCAGTTGTGCAGGCAACAAAATGTGGGCACTGGAGAAACGACGCTGGGCTCTGGGGCCCTGCTCTGGGGCTCTCCCAATAATTGTAGCCCAATGGGCACCGACAATGTGCCCCGATCGGCACCACTCTGCCCTTGTGAAGCCCCACTCCGGGACTTCGCAAAACAAATGCCCCCAAAACGTTGCAGCTGCCCTCTCGCAAGCGGGGCAGCTGTAGAAAAATGGCCAAAGGGAGTTACGGGCACCACGGGCCCTGGGGACCCCCCGGGGCCCTAGAAACAAAGATGCACAAAGATGCCCCTCGTTGGAGCGGCCCGCTGCTAGACGGGGCAACTCAGACTCTGTGCCTTGAACAGGCACCAACCATGCTTCCCAATTCAGTCCCCACTCACCGGAACTTTGCAAGCTTCTCTCTCTGCTTTTCTTGCTCCTGCGGGGCTCTCTCCACTCACGGGAGCCCCGCTCACCAATCAGGCCTTGCTTCTCTTCGCCCGGTCCCCTTTCCTGGGACCGGGACTTCAACGGGGACTCGGGGAGCTGGTGAGGCTCCAGAGGGCTTCCCCCAAGGCAGGGGGAGGCGGAAGTGGAGCCCGCGAGGCTCCGATCAGCTGCCTCAAGGCCCCGCCCATAGTCAGGCGGCGTTGGCCTGACTTCCGAGTTTTGCCGCCCGATCGTGGCGGCCAGCGGTTTCTTCTCTTGGGCAATGCGGGGTGGGCTCCCGCGGTTTCAGCAACGACCACAGCGGGGTGGGCACCCGCTTTTCTAAGAGGAGCAATGCGGGGTGGGCACCTGTTTTTCTAGGCACAACGCGGGGTGGGCTCCCGCTTCAATAAGGAGCTCAGGGGGGAATCCCACACGCCGGGATTCCCTTGCAGCCTCGCGCTGCAGCAGGGCCAGCTCCTCTCCCCTCAGGCAGTCAAAACAAAGCGCTCACGAGGCGCTAGGCCATAAAGTCCTTAAAAGGGCAGAGATCAAAGAGTCTTTGGTGCTGGGGAGACCACAGCACAGCGCAGCCAGGCAGGCCAGCACGCAGGGAGCCCTAGGAGACAGCAGCTGGGTCCCGCGGCGGTTCCTCCTGGCAGAGGGTCCCCCCCAAGTAAGCACCAGCACAACAACACTCATGGGGTCACAGCCCCTACATTTATAGGACATTTTTCCTTTGTCTGCAGTACAGGGCTTGGGGGAACCAGATGCAACTGGTTCTGGGGGGTTTTGGAGCACTCTGCTTACAGTGCTCACACCCTCCTTTCAGAGATGGGGCTCTCCTATCAGACACACCACAGGGGGGCGGAGCCAGCATTCACTAGGGCAGGCACAATCCTATTCAGGGACCAGGGACTTCCCCTCCCACTACTCAAAATGTAGATGTCCCATTCAGCCTAGCGCTGACTCACCCTGCCCCTCCTGGAGCCACACACACCTCACCAGCCCCTGTCACTCAAAAGCCAGACATGCAATCCACATCAGGCAGGCAGACACATAGCACCAGGAATGCCAACTTCTAAAAGTGGCATTTCTAAAATAGTTATAATAAATGTGCGCACACCATTGCGTAGCATTTATTATTACTATTCCAACCATACCAAACTTGACCACGCTGCTCCTGTCATATCAGGAATTACCACTGAAACACTTATCAGGGAATCCCCAATGCATTCATATGGGAGGGCAGCCCCACAGTAGTGAGAAACCAAAATGGCTGTTTGTCACTACCAGGACATGTTACACACTTAAAGTACATGTCCTATCTTTTACCTACAATGCACCCTGCCCATAGGGCTAGCTAGGGCCTACCTTAGGGGTGACTGACATGTAGTAAAAAGGGGGATCATGGACATGGCACACACTTTAGGTGCCACGTCACAGCGGCAGTACCACTGCGCGCACAGGCCCTGCAATGGCAGAGGCCTGAGATAGGTTTGAAAGGCTACTTTGGTGGGTGGTGCAATTAGCCTTGCAAGCCCACCAGTAGCATTTAATTTACCAGCCCTGGGTATATGAGATACCACTTTACAAGGGACTCACAGGTAAATTAAATAGGCCAAACAGGTGTAGACCAATCTTACCATGTTTATCACAGAGAGCACACGCACTTTACACTGAACAGCAGTGCTAAAGTGCCCAGAGTCCTAAAACCACCAACACCATGTCAGAAAAATGGCTAGGAGAAAGGCAAAAAGTTTAGGGATGACCCTGCAAAACGGCCAATTCCAACAAGAGTGGTTGGAGACACATCTTGTAGCAAGACCGCCCAGTGACCAGAAGTTCTTGCAGGATCTTAAAGATTTTATTATTCACTGAGGAGGAATGTTGTTTGACCAGGATGCTTACTGGGAACTTGACTTCTTTTCTTACTTTTCCTTCTTTGTTTACTCTCTCCATTTTTATTTTAAGTGCAGCCGCCATGTAAATATTACAGCAGAACACAGCTGAAGCATCTCTTAGTCCTCGCCCTCCACATCCCCCAGAAGAAATTGAATGCAAATGTTCTCCCTTCTGGAGTGATTTGTTATGATATTCACATTTAAGCTCCAGCTGTTCAATTTGGTCTTTTTAATTTGGACATCCACGTACTGTTCAGAGAGACCTTGAGATGAATCCTTTGATTCCAGTCTCATTAATCTCTGTCCTCTGCCCTATCTAATGTACCTTTCTTGTACATTTCTTTGTGTGTCTCTGATTGACTGACTTAGCCCCCTTTTCCATTTCTCACTGGACATGTTTCTGGGTTCTTGATCAGAAAGGGAAACTGAATTACTGTAACCCTTTGTACATCCTTTCTCTCCCCTCAAACACTCTTCCAACATGCCAATTCCAGTGAATAAAAGGTTGCCACCTTCGTGTGCTTTCACTTCCCTCTGCCCACTCCTCTTGTATTTCTGATGGGGTAGGTACGCCAGCCCAGATTGTCTCCCAGCTTGGTACAGTAGAGATTGCCTGGAGGTCTTGCCAGGGGATCCTACAAGGCCTTGTCCAGACATATCTGGCACTGAAGTCTACCCTGTGTACTATATAGCCCTCCTCCTACTCCCTCTCCAACTTAGACTCTCTTCTCTTGGTTTAAAAGTATGTGACCAGTTCCTTTAGTGGTCTCCCACCACCCTATGTCTGTGTCTGTTGCATAGCAGCCCTGCAGACCCCATAGAGCTCCCCTTAAGGCTCTCCCTATAACGTATAGTCTATGTGATGACAGCCATTCACACCTTTTCTTCAATTTGGCTCTTTATGCAGGACCACTTGAATTAGTCTAGCGTAGTCTATATCTATTGTTGATATCGGATTCTAGAATCTCCACATCACCCTCAGGTGTTCAGGCTTGGCACTCAGCCGACCCACATCTACTGCTCTAGTCACCTCTTTCCTCTGGTAAACATCCAGAGCTATGCACAGCTGGTCTTGCCCAGCGTGTCTCCCTTTCCACTCTGTCATTGTTCTCCATCCCAAGAGCTGCCATCACTTTACTTCGCTGTCTGACAGTCATTGTTGCCTGCCCAGTGAGCCACAGCTTCCAAGCTATTGCTCCATGACCCCATTACCTGCTCACAGGCTGGCCTACCTATCCACCCACCCACATCCTCTACCATGGTCCCATGGCTCTCGCTCCTTGCCTCCCCGAACCTTCGCTGCTACTCCAACCTTGTTTGTCGAATTTCACTTCCCTCCAAGCTCTGCTGATCTGTGTTCTTGCTCTTGGGGGAAAGAACATATCTTTGGGTTTAGTGTTCACCACAGCCAGAGCACAGGCTGGAGGAGCTCCTGAACACGATTCCTTCTAATGGACACCATCATGAGAGACGACAAACCATTTTTGACCAACTGGTAAGATTTCACCACTATCCATTCTCCCACACTTAACCGTCCATAACTCAACTCTGAAACATCCTTTCTCACTTCTTTGTTATTCCACATCAGTGTTTACATAGCATGCACTGTTTCCTCACCTTCATTAGCTCATATGGAACATTTTATTCTACTTCCTGGGTGTGGTACCTTCATATACTGCTAGCTGTAACCCGCCCTTGGGCACTCTGTTCCAAAGCTCCATGCCAACATTACTCTGAAGATAATAAAAAGAAGTGTCTATGTGAATGCTTCTACTCTGTGAACATCTTTACATCACTTGTGAGACAAGTTGACTTCCGTTGTCATTTATTCAACGATCTTTCCCTGGTAAAAAAAAATTACCTTCAGGCCCCAAGGAGGAAATGCCCATCATATCTACAACATACTTGGAGTAGATAGCCTAACATCCCAATCAGGTGAAAAATATATAATGCACTACACCTTTCTCTCTGGATTCTCAATCATTACCTGGTGTTTATTACTCAATGTGCAAGGACTGGAACTTGAATCAATACATACCCAATAAAAAGACACAAGTAAGTTTAAAAAATTCAAAATTAACCAAAAAATTACAAATATTTTATTTCACACTTTAAATAAACACACAAACTAAAGATAACATTGTAATATATAAAAACACTCATCTATATATATACATTTTTAAAAACATGAAACAATTTATACTTTAAAGAAAAGTTGCAAATATTGTCAAACATAATGTAAAAAAGTATAAAAATAAATAATTAAACAAATGGAATAATCATAAAACATTACGGTAAAAAACACTCTAAAATCAATATTTATCAAAATAAAATAATAAAAAAATAAAACATAAAATATAAAATACCAATAGTAAAATAAAATAATATAAATTATATTTTAAAAACATTACACAAAGTATGTGCCTTCAAATATCTCATTTTACTATTCCTACTCCATCGTATAAAGCAGTAGAGCAAGTTCTGGACACTGAAGAGGCGATATTTACTATTCATTCAATCCAATCAGCAATAGGAAAAGTGTAGGACTCCAGACGGATTAGCTTTACTACACCCAATCCAATCTAAAAAACAGAAAGGAGACTGTTGGACTCCAAAGGGGTTGGATTTACTATTCTCACTCCAGTCTAAGCAACAGTAGCAAAAGTGTTGGACTCTTGAGGGATTAGATTTACTATTCCCACTCGAGTCTAAGCAACAGTAGGGAAAATGTTGGCCTCCAGATGAGTTAGATTTACTATTCTCAATTAAGTCTGATCAACAGTATGGCAAATATTAGAACTATAAAACAAATTATACCTCTTGATAATTTTCTACAATAATAAGTAAATAACTACTATATTAAAACAAAAAACATATTTAACTATAAAATATAGAGTATATTGAAAAAATAAAAGTTAAAGACTGTAAATAATTAAAGCAACTGAAATATAACTGAGTTCCCTATCTAAACAAAAAACGGTAAAGACATGAAAATGTTAACTTCCAGAATTACTTGAATACAAATACTATTTTGAAAATGAAAAAAGCCATTAACTCTTAAATACATTAACAAACTCATAAAGAAAAAAACATTTCAAATAATTATGATTAAAACACCTAACATTAAATAATGAAAAAACCAAACCAAAAATGAGGAACATAATATCTCCTACACTAAAAACATATATAATTAACAATTAATCAAATAAATATTATTACCAATTAATAAAGTAAAAGGTTTAATTTAATAACTTCCCACACTATACCCCTAAAAACAAACAAGCCACTACTGAAATACCAAGTACTTTAAAAATAAATGTCAAAATATAAGTATACTATAAAAAAATTAATTAAGTAAAGCAACAAGTAAACAATTTGAAAATACATAATTATTTACTAATTGCATCATTAATCAATTATTACAAGCTAACTAACATTGATATAAAACTTGCTACCCTATTCCCCTACAAACCCAACAACCTCTTACAATAATATAATTTTCAATTACTGAAAATTCACAGTAGCTATTCACTGCTGCTGTAAATGTCTGTTTTGACCAATGCGTTTTAAAAATAAAAATAAAAAGTGGTTGGCGGGATATGTGATGCGCTTCTTGCAATAGTTTTCAAAGACCATTTAATGTGTAAAAGGTCCAACGCAACCTATTGTAATATTTCTGGAACATATTATTTTTTATGGAGACATGAGCTTGCACTTTGGCTTATATAACTGAAACACGTTTTTCTTTTAAATCTGCCTATGCATAACGAGAGTAAACAACTTCAAGCTTGTTAGACTTTCTTTGAAGAAGTTCTGTGTTTTAATTGGTATAATCTGGTTCAGATCCATGAAAGCTGTGCACAGAAATAACCATCTTCCAATATAAAATGAAGTTTCCTAATAAACAACATGCAGATGAGTGTTATAGGAACTGGCAGTTCTACATACACACATTTCTATAAATAGAAAATTTAAATCATTAAAAGACCACAATGTCTGCATCTCACATTTACTTCGCTAGTTCTATATGTAGTCAAGTAGGTTTTGAACACAATGGAAGACTTGAACTCAGGGTAGGTACAATAGTAGAATATGTTCTTTAAAACTAGTGAGTATGAAAAAACACCACTTACAGAAGATATTTCTCAAAACCGTATGTTATGTGCTTTTTGTATTGAACAACATTCATCCTTTATTTGGCACTAATTAGGGGTTCACAAAAACGTTCCTGAATATGGGATAAAGTACTATAGGAGTACTCTTACATATTTTTCCACAAATTTGTGAATTACCATAAAACCATGCCAAGAGGGTGCAGAATATTCAATATGTACTATTTATATGTGAATATCAACAGAAAATCTGCATTTTATTCCCAATTTACATTTTCTGGATCTAATGCACAAAAATATGAAAAAGAGTACTAAAGTAAATACTCTTGTACATATTCCCACATGCCCTTGCACATGCGAGCATATGTTTTTAGGCAGACTGCTATCAGCAATTGTGTGAATGCTCGATTGAGGTTCTCTCTATAGGGGAGATGTCTAACAGCCTAGTTAGACCTGTCAACCCTAGGATGTTCTTTCTCCACACTTTATGCATTTCTATTTCTGTTTTTGCTGAATTCGTATTTGTTGGCCTTAGGGCTCTGTGCAGTTTACCACTGCTAACCAGTGCTGAAGTGCTTGTGCTCACTCCCTAAAACATGGTGAAATGTATCTACACCTGATTGCCATATTTAATTTACTTACACATCCCTAGTAAAGTTGTACTACTTGTTCCCAGGTCCTTTAAATCAAATGCTACTAGTGGTTAGGGGTGGTTAGAATTTTTGATTCCTCCAGTGGAATTGGAGGAATTTGATAACTGAATTACTAATAAATTGCACCTCTTGGCCAGTGGAATTAATCTGCAGTGTTTGGTTTTTAAAAAGCGCTGGAAGAGGGAGCAGTCTCACTGTGTTTAAAAACCACTGCAGATTAAACTTTCATCTGAAGTGATTTTTAAACACAGAGGGACAGCTCCCTATTCTGGCTCTGTTTAAAAACTACAGACTGAACTGCTGTGCGTACCTTTGGTGGCCTTACACACTCAAAGTATATAAGGCTTGTATACTCTGAGAATGTAAGGGAGCCAAGGGGTGTGCACAGCAATGCATATCCCTTGGCACCCTTACATACTCTGCAGTAATCACTGCAGAGTATGTAAGGGCGCCGAGGGATACTATGCACTACAGTGCATATCGCTCAGCCACCTTACATACTCTGCAGTGATTACTGCAGAGTATGTAAGGGCGCTGAGGGGTATGCACAGAGTGCCAAATACCAAATGCACTTACAGTGCACATCCTTCAGCACCCTTACATATTCTGCAGGTGCAGATGGGCATGCAATGCAGTGCATTTGGTATTTTGGCAGCGCCATTTCTTAGCACAGAATGCATCCCCACATCCATTTTTTAGACATAAGGGTGCATTTTGTGCTAAGAAAATAGCACCAAATGGCCACTCTTGCCCTGTCACAGAATTCTGTGGAATCTCGCTGAATTTTAACAGAATTCCATGGAATTCCACAGAATCAAATTCTCCAACTTCAGCCCACCCCTACTAGTGGGTCTGCAGCACTTATTGTAGCACCCACTTAAGTAGCCCTTTACATTTGTCTCAGGCCTGCCATTGCACCCTGTGTGTGCAGTCTTAAACTGCCATGTCAACTGGGCAAAATAAACCCTCCCTTTTATTACAATTAAGACAACCCTAGGGTAGGCCCTAAACAGCCCATAAGGCAGGGTGCAGTGTATTTAAAAAGCTAGACATGTACTTTTAACCTTTATATGTCCTGGCAGTGAACAACTCTTAAATGTGTCTTTTACTACTGCCAGACAGTGAGACAAAGGGGAAATACATGTTGGCTGGATGGGCCATCTCTGTCTTGATAACAGGGAGGAGCTGTCACCAGACCACACTTACAGATTTATTTATTTATGTGATTTGTAAAGTGCATAGCTGCCCAGTGCTGCAGAGAGGGTAGCGGGCCGGTGTGGAGAAATAATCATGGAAAAAGCCAGGTTTTAAGTTTCTTCCTGAAGCTACGTAGGTCCTTTAGAAGTCGCAATTCAATAGTCATTGAGTTCCAAAGCTTTGGGACCAGATGGGTAAAGGATCTTCCTCCCCATTTGGCTCTTTTTATTCTTGTTGTGCTCATGAGATAATCAGATGAGGACCTGAGGGACCTGTTAGGGACATATGGGGAGACGAGGGACTGTAACAGGGCTGGACCTCTGCAGTGCATAGCTTAGTGGGCTAGGCATGCATAGTGACTTGAACTTGACTCTGGATTTAATAGGAAGCCAGTGAAGTTTGGACAATGAAGCTTTCACAGACTCCTGCTTGGTTATCTTTAATAGCATCCTGCCGGCCGCATTTTGAACCACCTGAAGCTTGTTGACTACATATTTGGGGGCCCCTGGGTACAGTGAGTTACCATAGTCCAATCTTGAAACCACTAGTGCCTGAATCACCATTTCTCCGCGCCTGGTATGGGAGAAGGTCTATGATCTTACGGAGCAAGCATAGAATACCGAAGCAGGTAGCTGAAAGTTTTTTTGCTTGGGTATCCATTACAAAGGTTCCGGTCAAGTCACATCCCCAAGTTTTTGATGGATGGCTTGGGGGTGGGGGGCGCACCCCAGTTATCTGGCCAGCTGATCCTGTTCCAAGGATCTTTGCAGTTACCCAGGAACATAAGCTCAGTTTTCTCACCGTTGAGCTCTACACAGTAGTTGGACATCCATGTCGCTATTTTTTCCATGAGTGGGACTAGCTTCAGGTGATTGGAGTTAGTGGCACCAGAAACTGAGACTACCAATTGTGTATCATCAGAATAAGACAGAATTGACAGTCCAAACCCCTCTACAATTTGTGCCAGTAGACTCATGTAAACATTAAACAGGGTGGGACTGAGTGCCGATCCCTGAGGAACTCCATATGGGGCAACGAGCATGTCTGAGAAAAGGCCCAATTCCACGCATTGGAAAGATATTTCACTTAGGAAGGAAGACAACCATAGGATGGCCATATCCTGAATCCCAATCTCCCCTAGTCTATGTATTAAAATACTGTGATCAACGGTATCAAATGCCGCACTTAGATCAAGAAGAAGAATGGCAGCAGTTCCCCCCTGGTCCAATATCATTTTAAGTTTCTCAGTAACTATGAGGAGAGCGGATTCCCTGCTGTGTTCAGGGCGGAACCCCATCAGGGATTGTTGCAGAATATTTTTTGTCTCCAGGAATTGTGAGATTATACTATTTACGTGTTTCTCAGCAACTTTGCCTAGAATGGGAAGCAATGAGATGGGGCAATAGTTCCCCAAAGATGTGGAATCAAGTTGGGGTTTCTTGAGCAGGGGCTTTACAATGGCGTGCTTCCATTTTTTTGGTACTATTCCGGTGCTCAGGGATAGCGAAATGAGATCTGCCTTTGTGGAAAGAACCGGCTCCCCATGTAAGAGAAGATTGTGAGGGGGGCAGGGTCGAGAGGTGAACCTGATTTGATGTTCTTTAGAATGAATCCCAAGTGTTCTGTGTTTAGGGCCGGAAAGGAGTCAAAAGCAGAACCGGTTGAAAGAGGGAAAAAGGCTGGACTGTGGTGCTGAACTGAGTTCTCAAAGATTTCCTGTGTGACTTCAGAATTACCCAAAGGGTTCAGGAGCAGTGAGTTATATATAAATTCTACTTTATTTTTTAAAGACTAGAGGTTCTGCCTCAGCGCACTCAGAAAGGATTGCACACTATTCTTTTATGTCCCCAGACAAGCTGAGGCCAGGGCAGGGAGGTGGAAATTTCCAAACACCTCTGGGGGCGAAACCCTCTAGAAACTACTTCTACTTTAAAGTTGGTAGTAAGGACAGTGTATCTAAGACCCAACACTTTAGTACACCTCTGGACTTGTGGAAGACTCAGAAGGACTGCTGTGCTCCTCTGCTGCAGGAAGGACTGCTACTCTTCTGCCCTGCAGCCTGATTGAAAAGAGCTTGACCTGCATCTTGATACTAGGGCCACAAGAGTGACTCCAAGGTCTAGTTGATGGCCTCCTGATCAGAACCTCGGGGGCAAAAAAAGCTGCAACTTCCTCAAACCTTACACCTGGACTCTGCCTGCTGTGAGTCCTCCCCCCACCCCAACTGGTGCCACCCCCATTCTGGACCATTGGAAGTGGGCCTGAAGGTGCTCTGGCAGCCCCGCTGTGTTCTTTAGGGCAGAACCAATGCAGTGCAATGCATGTCCTTGCAGCTCCGCATCAGAACCTCTGCTGCGTGACTCATCCACATCACAGAACCCCACAGCTCTCTAGAACCACTGCTGCACGACATCTCCTTGACACAAGACCTTGATTCGCTGCTCTGCAGCTCTGCTGAACTGCCGCTTCATGGCGCATCATCATAGCAGGACCTTGCAACAATCCTCAATCAGGATTTAAGGTACTTTGTTCAGCTGGCCTAACTTGGTCCCTGTATCCGGCTCATGCTCCATTGTAGTCAACTTGAACTTGTGACTTAGTCCCGGTCCAGCATGACCTGATAACCACAGTTGGTACTTTGTGCTTTTGAGTATATTCTTACTGAAACCTTTAAATTGCATATCTCCAGTTCTACTGGTTGGATTTTGGTGGCATTTGTGTCAAATAATTAATTACAATTTACTCTTTTTCTCTATGTCTCTTTATTACTATTTGAAGTGCAACATAAATACTTTACACATTGCCTCTAAGTTAAACCTGACTGCTATTGTGCCAAGATACCAGAGGGTTGGGCTCAGGTTAATTTGTGGTTTGCTCATGTTTCAACCTGATGAGTATTGTGGTTGCTGTTTGATTAGGGTTTCACCCCTCTCATCCAGTAACCCAACTTTCTACAACCCTTTCTTGGCCCATGTAGACATTTGTAGTGTGATGGTTTTCCCATTAACACCTTCGCTGTGTCCATCGGCCAACGGCCGTCGGCGAGCACTACCTCGGTAGTGCTGCGCATGTCCGTTGGCCGACGCGGCCCCGCCCACTTGTTCAAACCCCCGCACCGCGGCGGAATTCGCGCCGTGGTTAAGCGGTTAAAAAATCTATTTACCAAAATGCCATGGGTACAGAAGTGAAATGAAAGGAAATTACATTATGTGACATTTTACCTTAAATATTCCTAGGAAGTGATGCTACATGATTTTAATCCTGATGACATCACAAATGATGTCACTAAAGTTCCATATTAATTGTATAATTAGTATAACAGCATAGACAAATGTCTATAATAGATGCCATCCAATTAGTATAACAAAATAGATAAATGGCTATAATAGATGGTACCTATATTTTAAATAGGGTGCTGACATGACATGCCATTCCAACATTATTAATTTCTCTGCATTGCATGAACAATTATGAGCTTGTTTGAAGAGGAGGATATAGGGCCACAAAATACTAGCAAAATTGTTAAGCAAAATGATTTATACCACAAACTGTCATAATTTACAGGTTCTCCATGTGATCACCTCAACAAGAAATGCAGTAATGAATCATACAGAGAGGGCAAAGAAAGATGTTCACAAAACAATACGGGGCAGATTTACAAGAAAGTGACGCATCTGTAAAGATGCTTCACTTTCCCTGCGCCACTCTGAGAAACCCTTTCGCCACCATGGATGCGCCATATTTACAATACAGCGCACCATGGCGCAAGGATTGACAGATGCATCAGAACTTCTGACGCATCTGCTGGCGCAAAAGTCAAGCATTGCTGAGTCGTGCCGCAAGCACGACGCAACTCCAGCAATGCATGTTGAGGCCTATCCTCATGGTGCTGCGTCACTCCTTACGTCTGCTTCAAGCAGGTGTAAGGTTTTCTCAGGTGTTAGGTTTTGACGCAGTGGCGTCCTAGAAGTGGCGCAGTCAAATCTTGCAGATTGCACTGCGTCACTTTTACGAGTCTTTCCTGCGTGGGAACGCCCACCCTGCATACATTATACCTGACGCAGGTATAATGTGACGCAGGCTTTACAACGTGATGCATCTCCCTAGATGCATCACGTTGTAAATGGGCTGCATTTTACGCCACCGCTGCGCCACAAAAAGTGACACGACGGCGGCGCAAAAATGACACAAGGGGCGTGTAAATCTGCCCCTACGAATCCATGTCCAACCCTCTTTATTGATGTGGGGCTTATTTTGAATATGAAGTATGACTTTCACTAAGATTATTCCTTTTTTTCATGTATTTAGATTCATGGTTATTGATAAGGTACTGTCACTATGCCCAGCAAAGAACTGAAGGTTTTGTTCAATCGTATCATTTTTATGTATCCAAAACAACTTGTTTGAGGATCTCCTTGGTTTTTGTTTCGTTTTTTTTTTTTAAATATACATTAAAAGTGTGCAAGTAGCACTTATAAGAGTATTTATTTTACAGAACCTAAAGGGTAACATGCAGGTTCCAGTGGAAGCTACAAAAAGTAAACAGTGTTTATCAAGACCCTCTTTATCATCTGTGCTCCGACCTGATCATGCCAGCTCTGAGGACAGGGGTCCAAAGGCAGTGCAAGGGTCTCAGGGGGGCACTCTAGGGGGGTCACATGTGTGACTCCTGGTGACCCCTAAATGAACTCCATAGGTTTTCCCTACGGTGTAGCTCGGTAGGGAGACAACGATATTGCAATTTCCACCCTCAGCTGAGTCATGGGTTTACCGCGTGGGCTGCTTTGCCTGAAAGTGTTGTATATATTGCAGCTTTCCTTCTAGCTCATGTCAGCCATGTATTTCAATATTAGATTACTAGGGCGAATGTAACTTCGTGGGAGAAAAACGGTATAACTGAAATAGCTGATGTTAATTTGGCAATCAACAAATAACTTCTTTCCAGCTCCAGCTAAATTACCTCCACTTAGTCCCTGAATTGAATTACTGAAAATGGAGGAGGGGGGGGGGGCATGTTTGTACATCTCTTCTGCTCGGCACAAATGCTGGATAGCACAGGAAGTTCATCAAGGACACTGAAATTAAAAGCCGCCATAACACCCGGCTCTCTGCAGGGCCTCTCCGAAGCCCGTCTGTGATCTATCTGCGTTTAATGAGGAAACGCGTGAACTGCCTATTATAGTTTAATTGGAAGCTGGTGGGAGTGTTTAATACAGGTTTCAAACGTGGGAAACGCGGGGCAAATAGTTACAGAGATACCTGCAGAACAATTTGTCAGTAATTTCTAGCACAGCGGCTGAATCGTCAGGCCATGGAATAAGAGGCCGCTTCTCTGAGGTATTCGCACACATACGAGACAATAGGGTGAGGGGATTTCGTAGTCAATGGTTTGAATCTTAAATTTGTAAAGCGCATAAAACCAAAAAGGCGTCAAAGCGCTGTGACTGACAAGAGCAAACGGGGGAAAATAAGCAGAAACATTAGTGTTGCGATAAATAATACGAATTCGAGCAAATCCACTTGCGTCACAGAATATAAACTTGCCCTCGTAATTGAATTTGTTCAAAGGGGACATTTTATTCCTCACTGTTTGGGCCTTTCAGGGTGGGACAACTACAAATTTGGTAAACACGCACAAACTCGCACTTTGTGTTTAAGAGTATTCACGACATTTAATGGGCATTTTCTCATGCTGAAAGGGCTGACGTATCTGTTTGCACAATTTAATATGGGTGTACGACTCCTAAAATTGGTGGTGCTGTAACAAATTTCAACATGACGTTTACTTGTGTGAAAACATGTGTATGTATCTGTAAGATAAGCAAGTAAAGTGGTAATTTGCGCATTTGTTATAACCTTTAGTTGCAGTTTTTACAGCACAAACCTGGTCACAAGGCATGATTACTCTATACAATAGCTTTTTAATGTATGACGGAACTACGCATGCCATTACAACACTGTTATTACAACACATGCGTCTTTACCACGCATGCCTTTACCACGAAAATGTAAGTATTTTACAGGTAAGTATAAACCCTTTATATATGTATATAAAGGTTTTATACTTTCCTGTAAAATACTTACATTTTCGTGGTCAACGCGTGCGTGGTAAAGGCATATGCGTTGTAAAAACTTAACAGGTAAGTATAGACCCTTAACTTAAAAAGTAAGTATAAACACACATATATATATTTATATACTACCTAACGGCAGTTGCCAGTAGGTAGTTATAGTTAGGACTTACAAAAAGAGTTTTTTGTTTTGTTAATAACTTTGCCGCTGTTTCACGAATCTCCACTAAATCTTCAAAACTAGTATGTACATGTGTTCAACTGCAGTGTTGAAAGTTCAGGGGGAGATTTGTCACGGGGGGGACTGAGAAAAAGGGTGGGTGTCCCAAAATGCGTTTCCCCATGCAGTTTCCCAGAGGGATTTTGAACACGACCACAGCCCAAACCGCTAAACGGAATTACACCAAATTTGACAGAAAGCTAGCTCTTGGTCCAGAAAAAGACCTTTATGTGATTTAATATAAATCTGTTTAGTAGTTTTGGAGTTATTAAAGGGAAGAGAAATATATATAACTAGGTATGCACATTTACGTGAAATAAGCAATGCTGTGACTGGCTGGCCGCAACCAGACAGGAAAGATGCAGCTGCCATTTTATGTATCGGGGCACGGTCCCAGGACCACAAAAACTCAGTTCATAATGATTGCAGGGGTCAGGGTAGAGGTACCTTTACCCCATGAGTGTGTTAGTGGGGTTACAGAGAGCAGTCATGAAGGTCAAGAAATTGCCTTAAAACTGCTTTTATTTTACATGTGCAGGGATTTGCGGAACTGTCGCAGTGCTCAGCGCTACATTCGTGTGAAACCACGATGGATCCGCGAATCCTACTGCTATTTCAAAATAAAAAAAATGTATTCACAGACCCACACAGACACATGCAAACCCACTCACTCAGACACTCACACACCAACAGAGGTAATCACACACCCACTCACAGACCCACACAGCCACTCACACACCTACTCACACACCCATGCAGTCATTCACAAGCTTGCTCACACACCCAAATCCCACTCACCGACCCATACAGCCACTCACACATTTACAGACCCATATAGCCACTCACACACTCACTCAGACACATACAGCCACTCACACACCCACTCACAGACTCATACAGCTACTCATACAGCTACTCATAAACTCACTCACACACCCACACATTCATACACCCACTCAAACACCTACAAAACCACTCACACACCCACTCACAGATCCGAACAGCCACTGACACAATCATGCTCAGACCCATACAGCCACTCGCACATCCTCTCACCAACCTATGCAGCCACCTATGCACTCATTGCGCCACTCACACACCCATGCAGTCATTCACATGCTCACTCACACACCCAAATCCCACTCACACACCCACTCACTGACCCATAAAGCCACTCACACACACATTTACAGACCCAAACAGCCACTCACACACTCACTCAGACACATACAGCCACTCACACACCCACTCACAGACTCATACAGCTACTCATAAACCCACTCACACACCCACACAGATATTCATACACCCACTCAAACACCTACAAAACCACTCACACACCCACTCAGAGACCCGAATAGCCACTGACACAATCATGCTTGGACCCATACAGCCACTCGCACATCCTCTCACCAACCTATACAGCCACTCACACAGGTTACGGTTGCAAAATAAAATTTAAAAAACCTTAGAAATTCACTAAACCAACCAAAGGTTACAGGGACATAATAGTTAGGAAATAACATTTTTTTTAAAAAACCTTAGAAATTCACTGAAAACACCAAAGGTTACAGGGATGTTATAGTTAGGCTTAGATTTCACATGCACAAAACCAAAGAAATTCAGCAGTTATAGTTACCTGAGCTAACTGTAACTTATGCCCCCGCAATGCACTGCTTATGACCTAAGCTACTGCATAAGTTAAATTACTATTCTTTCTGTACTACTATTGAGTGATACTAAAAGAATGCTTGCCACACAAAAGCCTATACCCACCCTAAACCCTAAAATTACCAGCAATACACCCTTCAATGCCTTGTAAGCCCCAACTCCCTTAACCACTGTGCAGGTTTGTCCTCCTGCAGACTTGGGATTTTTGATGTTTTTCTACACTCATCTTTAGTAGAAACAGTATAAATTAGAAGGTCGTGGATCTTCAGCAGGCTTTCCTGGCATTCCAGTTTTGTTGGAATCTAGCTGTCCATTGTAGGCCTGTGAGCTGTGCTGCCAAAGTTTAAGAAAGTATACTTTTTTCAACCTGCAAACTGTTCCAGCATTGAAGACATTCACAGTTTGTGTTTTCTTTTTTCATGTACTGTAGTGTTCATTTATGTTGCCTCCTTCAGCACTGCATAATTGTCAAGCATTCATGTTGCTTATTTGCAATGTTTTCTTGTTTTCAGTTTGCTCATATGTGCGGTTTTGATGCCTTAAATAAGAAGTCATTGACATTGTGTGACAATGCAAAATCTAATTATTCAATGTGGTTGACTAAATTATGTTGCAAGAAAAAGCAATTTAAGGATCATTATGTGTGCACATTCTGTTTTAGGGTCATTTCTCCATTTGGTAATTTTATATTATTTAAGCAATATTTTATTGTAATTGCAATGGCATAGCACTTCACATACTTTATGAGGAGCCAAAGCACATTAATGGATGGGTAGTATGCTTCACAGTGTGGAAGTAATTGATTGAAACAGTGGCCAATTGCCATGTGCCTTATGTGGAATGTTTTTTGTGTTCTGTGGGTGTGCCCAGAGTGGTGCTCTCTCAATGGTGTGTGAAATTCAGTGCCAAAGGTGCAATAATGTCACTTCCTGTGATGCCACAGGGTTGAAGGCCACATGCTATCATTTCTGCTACCCCTGACATTATTGTGAATTGATGTCCATGGATGGAGGGAGGTTGGAACCAATCTGATGGTGTTTCATACACTATGTACATAAATTAATAAGGCCTAATTTCTTTTATTGTTAAGTTTTTAGTCTCTAGTTTTGTGATATACTGGCTCCCAGTGGTGGTAAATATTTTCTGAGCCAAAGAAGCATTGTAAACATTTCTAGTGTTGGTCTATCTGAGGCAGCTGCTCTTGAAATTGATGTGGGCTTGAAGTGGGAGCCAATGAAGTTCCATCACAGTTGGGTCTATTTGTTTCAGGCCTGTCATGAGAGGTAACTAGCGTGAGGTTCAGGGTACAGATGATTTATATATGTCAGAACATCAATGAAAACATATTGTGATACTAAAATATCATGGCCTAATATTTTCTGCAAAAATATTATGAAGGTAAGTACATGTAGGAAAGTATAGCTCTATTAACCCTAACTCCACATTCACATAGCTTGAAGATATTTGTATATATATGTGGAGTTAAATATAGTAAACCTATTCATACCTATGTAAAATTTCCTTTATGATATTTTTCGGCTTGATATTTAGGCCATGATTCTTTTGAATGACAATATTGTGACCACAATATTTTGGCAGAAAATCATAATCCCTGGAGAGCACAAAGAGATTAATGCAGTCTGTGAATGTCACTCAGTGCTGACTTCCTAGGGTTGAACTTGGTATCTCCGTGATATTCATGTTTGCAGTGCTCTAGTAGCTCTCCAAGAGGTTCCACATAGATGTTTAGTCAGGTGCATGATAAGATTGATGAATGAAGCCTCCAGAAATGAATGGATGCAACAGTGCACATTTCTGGAGAAAAGATCAGTACTGATCAAAGACATTTCATGTGATCCCCTAGCAGGGTGCCAGGATGGGCACGAGAATCCAAAATTCACAATATTGAAAGCAACTGAGAGACCACTCTCACTCAGTTAAGAGATGGCATCATCCACCGCCTGGATAGTGGTCATCTCAGTTCAACTCCAGAGACAGAGACCCTGTGACAGAAGGCATTACAAAGTGACAGCCAAAAGGGAAGAAACAACATTAGGTATAGAGTGTATCAGAATCTCTGGAAGGTGATAATCACTGTAAACACTGGGCTCTATAGAAGCAAGAATATGTTTGAAGTCTGTTTCAAAGGAAGGCCTATACATATCATTCAAAAACAATAGTAGCCTGGACACAGATTGATTTTGGAAGATTATCAGCAATTTCTCTATGGACTGAGTACATTTATTGAAAGAATTTAAGACTGATTGCACCAACTTTTTAAATTTATCTTTTGGGTTAGGTATAGAGATGCCACAGACCTAGACCATGCAAAATAGCTATCTGTGCTGATTTAGTATAGGCTTGATCTTCGAGTGAATGAAAGCAGTTATAATACATAGAAGAGGTATATAGTGGTTGGAGAGCACATTGTGCAGGTGGGTAAAGTAATCATGATAGTTGGATTTTACAACTGGCTGGTAGGTTAGTATGAATATTATAATTAAGAAAGAGTACAGCTGGTTGGGAGAGCATTCATGTGACCAGGTGCAGATAGACTTGACTTTGATGGGCCAGATGTGGAGCAATGTGTATTAAGTACTAGGATTTAGTAGGAGCCACAGCACAACTTGGCCCAGCATGACAGTAAGAATGCCCTTAACAGGCGATGCTACCAGGTATTGCCCTTAGCAGCACTGTCCTTTGCAACATATGCCAGCTGCAGGATGCTCTGGACCATTGAATAATGCCACTGGAAAAGGTATGTGATTCCTTCACACAAAGGTTTCAAACAACCACTAAGTCAAAACCAACCACTAAGATGTCTGCTGTGAACCCAAAGGGCAGGCAGGTCCAGCAGCTTGGAGAATTACAAAGTGCAGACCTTGGGCCAGTCTGAGGAGTGTGATTCTGCAAGGCCCAACACTCCCAATGAGGCACCACAACAGCTGAAAAGTTCAAGGAAGAATTAACACATTAAACAGCAGGCATAGGAATACTTTGACACATGGTCATGTGGATTCTTTTTTTCAATTGAGTTGAAACACATTTATAAAGCTAACTTTATGCCAGGGTGTCCCAGGGTCCCTAAATTACCTCATCTAAATGGTTGGAATAATCCCAGCTACCAAATAAAAGAGAGTCCCATTATTGAACAAGATAGGTAAAAAGTGTCCCATATTTGCAAATCAAAGCAGTTTTGAAGTTATAAAGACACAATGTAAATAAAGGTGTTCGCAAGAGATGGAGGGCTGAATGCATTTCTGCTGTGGCAAACAATGTGTGATATCTTCTTAAATGGAATAGTAATATGTCTTAGATGTGACACCAGCCAAGGCTGTTCTGGGAAGAGGATGTTATGTTTTGAACATGAGAAATGAGCAGTCTGCGGGGGTGCCTAGGATGCAGCAGTTACTTAAATGGTTAATTGCCAATAGTTTACACTGGTGATGAGGTAAAACAATGAATTTGGAGGTGAATCAGTGTTTTAGGGGCCATGCTAACATGGAGGTGAGGAGACAGGGCACGAGCAGTGTCACAGGACTGTATTTGGTATACAACACAAGCATTAAAGATGAGGATAATGGCATTGTTAGGAAACATACATTTAAAATGCTTTACTGGTGTTATTTTGAGAAAAAACATCGGCGAGTGCCCACCTCCTGAGTCTACCCATTATCAATCTGAACAGTACGTCACAGATTTAAGGAAGCTAGCGTCTTCATGTTAATTCTCAGGAACTGCTGAAGAAAGAATAAGAGACCAGTTCATGCCTGGTTGTAATATGGACAACGTGAGGGATGAACTCTGATTAAAGGATGATCCCACACTGGAGGAGGTACAGGGCTAGTGAAAAATAATTGAGCATTCTATGAAATGTGTGGATGTTATAAAAAAAAGATTTGGGGCAAGAGGTAAATGTGATAAACAAATATATAATGCACAAGACAGAAAGCCAGCTGTTGAAGAGTTTAATGTGTGAGAAAGAAAACCTGTGGTACAAAAAGAAGTGTTTTAAATGTGGGAATAAGAGTCACCTGGCCTTTTATAAGGATTGTCCAGCGATAAAGGCATTGTGCAGAAATTGTGGGAAAAAGAGTCACTTTCAGAGTGAATGCAAAAGTAAGAGGGATGAGGGAAATGTCAAAGAGACTGATGTGAAGCAGGAAGAAAGTGATGAAGTGGCTGAATGTGGACAAATTGAAGGGGAAACCCCAAGGGTATTATTTGATTTGGGTGCAAAAGTAACTTTGATCTGGAAAGCATTTTTTTCTTCAAAAACTATAAAGGAAAGTCAAGATACAAAAACCAGACATTAAGCCGTATGCTTATGGAGGGGAACCAATAAAATTGGAAGTTTTTTTTGTGGGATTGGTTGAATACAAAAGGAGGTATGTGTCAGGTAAAGTCTATGTGTTTTTGAAAGATTTAGGCCTTCAGATTGAGCTGGTGGAAGATGAGTTGGCCTGTGATAAGTTTATGCAGGACATTATGAAAGAGTTTCCCTCTGCGTTTAGAAAGGAACTGGGATATTTGAAAGGATATGCGCACAGGGTTAATATGAAGAAAGATGTGCAACCTGTACGTGGAAAGGTGCGAAATATACCGCTGTCAATAAGAGCAGATATGGAAAAGTAGTTGGTCAAGTTGGAGACGGATGGTGTGATTGAAGAAGTGGAGGGTACAGAGTGGTTAGCCCTGTGGTTGCAGCAAGAAAGAGCAGTGGTGATTTGAGGCTCTGCGTAGACATGAGGGAATTTAATAAATGTGTGATAGTGGACAAGCATCCCATTCCAAAAATAGCTGACATGTTGACGCTGTTGGGTGGATCCAAGGTATTTTCATTCATTGTGCTTAAATCGGCCTACCATCAGGTCAAGTTAGATGATGAACCAAAAGATTGGATGGTATCTCTAACACCATTTGTACAAATAGGTACAGGAGGATACCATTTGGACTAGTGTCTGCTGCGTCCATTTTCAAGAGAGCAATGGAAAAAGTATTGAAGAATATAGAGGGAATCAATTTATCAAGATGATGGGTTGATTTTTGGTGTAGACGTCACCCACAAGCAAGGAAGAATTTCAAAAATTCTTGGGTATGGCAGAGTATTATAACAAATTTGTGCCGGATTTTGCCATGAGAAGTGAAAAAATTTGAGAACTCCTGAAGAGGCGTGCAGAATTTGTGTGGGACCAGAAATATGAGGAGGAGTTTAACGTTGAGGTAAGTTGAGGTTAGAGAAGTCTCCCAATCTGTTGGAAACGGGGTAGCGTGGTGCAGAGCGGGCAGGCCAAACTCCGGAGGAATTGTGTGAAGCATCCGCTCAGCACACACAGGCGACACACCAGGCACACCACAAAAAGGAGACCACACCAGGCTGTTATGTAAAAGCAAGTTTCTTTATCTAACTTTAAGTCAGCAATAGGTGACGCAGATAATCTTAGGCAACATTTCACTTCAGTTATCTTCTTAAACCCAGTGCGTAGATTCCTTCAAGCACATCATAACAGTAGAACAGTAGGCCGGTAGAAGGCCGTAACAACAACCTCCTGTAAAAGCAGGGAACACAGTAGGTCCCAACCTATACTTCAACACATTTGGCGACATGCAATTAGCTAGACATTAGATGCACATTACACTGTAGATGAGGAAGAGCCTGTAACATTCTAGGCGCAAACCCTTTCTATACAGTGGGTGTCGCAGATCAGGTAGGCCTACAACATAGGAACACACCAACTCTTGGCAGGTGAACACAGAGGCTCAATTCATGCAGGTACATTCCATTCATCAAGGGCCTTACTGTAGATTAATCACCCCTCATTGGTAGGAAACACTTTAAGTAATGCCTGGCAGGAAATAAAAGGCGGTAACAACAACCTTCTGGGAACAGGGAACCCTGTAGGTAAAGACTTGCAAGTGATGACATGGGCATAGGCCCCAATCCGGTACCTTCACTTCAATACAACCTTTAACGCAGGAGAGGCATTCCTATAACCAACTTATCCCCTGCGGCACATATTTAAGGCCCAGAAACATCCTTAACCATCCAGGGTCTCCCGGCAACAACTCCGGAACAGAGGTTTCCCTTCAGTACACGTAACCAGTCCTGCGGCCCGCTATTAGCTCTCTAGCAGGGGCCCTTTCGTGGCAGGTAGGAGTCCCCCTCTCAAAGTACTTTCAGTCCTGGCACTCTCTGTGCCTTCCGAACTCCAAAAAGGGATGTTCCCCACAAAAACGTGGCAGCGGCCCGCAATTGCGGTGCCGCTGGGTACCTCACGGGACTCTGTGTCCCCTTCGTAGGTTGGGGCCCCCACGCGGACCCCCCAAGCAAAGGCGGCCCACCGTTGCAGCTGCCCGCTATCAAGTGGGGCAGCTGGTGAGATCGAACCAGCGCAGGGGGCGGGCACCGACAATGTGCCCCGCTACCTTCCCCCAACCTCCAGAAGACCGAGCCCCTCACTCACCGGGCTCACTGGAGGACTCCTCCTAGCAGGGGACAGGCACCGGTCTGTGCCTCGGCAGTCCCCTGCTCTCCCCACCGGCGCTGCACTCGAGGCGGCTTCCCCTCTTCCCCCGGGCCCCCTCCTGGGACCCGGGACTTCTCTGCGGGGCTCGCGGGGCTCCGGACAGCTTCCGGCTGCACGCGGGGCTCTCCCCAGCCCCCGGGGAGCCCCGCCTCCACGGAGCGACGTCTCCGTCGACGTTTGCGCTGGCCAGCGTGGGGTAGGCTCTCGCCTGGCTGTTTCCAGCACTGGCGTCCTCACACGAGGCGGGGTAGGCTCCCGCCTCATCCCACTATTCTCCGGCCTTCACCCGGGCCCCCTCCTGGGGCTCGGGACTTCGGTAGAGAGCTCGCGAGGCTCCGGCCGGCTTCTTAAGGCCCCGCCCACAGTCAGGCAGAGGTGCCTGGCTTCCGCGTCGGCTCCGGGCCCGCAGCGGTGATCTTGGGCACAGTGCTCACAGGGTTTGGCACAAGTGGGGTCCTGGGCACCTAGCAGCGCTTCTTCCGCCACACAGCGCTTTGGGGGCAGTGAGCGCTTCAGAGCATACAGCGCTTTCTCACACGTAGCGCTTCTCCTTCCTCATAGCGCTTACAGCAGGGCAGATGGTTGGCAGACTTGAGAAATAGCGCTTCTTCAGGCACACAGCGCTTCTTGCAGACGGTGTCTTCAGGGGGTTACAGCGCTTCCTCACTCACAGCGCTTATCCTCGCAGCGCTTCTGCTTCGCAACGCTTCCTTGCCACAGCGCTTCTTCTCCCCAGCGCTTTACAGACAAGGGGCCCATTCCACCCGGGCAGCGCCTGCAGCAGGACACGAGGTGGTGGCCGTCCAGCGCTTGGAATACTCAGCGCTTTAAGGGCACAGCGCTTTACCTGGTGATCCCCAGCAGCATGTACAGGTTGCAGGCAGTTCCAGTCTAGCGCTCCCACCTTCAGGGTCCCACAGGATAAGCAGCGCTCTGACAGTCCAGCGCCACAGGTACCATCTCCCTTCGTCTGGCACCGTAGATGTAGCGCTCCCCAGGCGCTAGGGTGCAGGCAGTCCCAATATGGCGCTCACAAGGCGCTAGAGGCCAGGGGACAAGTAGTGCAGGGCGAGATCAGAGGCTAGCAGGGCGGCTCACCAGTCCTGAAACAGCAGCTCCTCGGAATGGTCAACCTCCAGTATGGTGGCAATCCTGCCAGCACAGCAGCCTCCACTCCGGCAGTGTCCCTTTTACTGGCCCTGGGGACAACAGAGGGGTGCAGATGGGCACAGGGGCCAGCACACAGGCCCAATGTGGCGGTACCTCCTGGCAGAGTTCCCCCTTCACTGTCTGGACTGCTCTTGACGGACTCTGACTCTTCACTGAGCACATGGCCGCCCAGCCCCCCTATATGTATCCCCCTCACCCCACCTACCAGACAGGGCTGGAAGCTTCCAGAAGGTTCCCTGGGAAACCGGTCCCAACTGGTTCAGGGGGAGGAGTAGAGCACCCTCGGTGCGACGTTTCCCTCCAAAAGCAGGGGGCACTGGGGATCAAACCACTAGACTGCCAACCCACCTCAGTCAGGCGTCACATGGGCAGGCAGGCATGGCGTCCATTTTAACAGTGACAGTAACACCATCACACAGTATTACCCATTTGTATTTCTAAAATGGTGGAGCTAACAGTATGTACAACATTGCACAGCATTTATTATTTTCTGTTCAGACACACCATGTTTTATTGTTACACCAGCGAAAAAATTCAGGGCAAAAGGGCCAAGTCCAACACGACCCCCTCCTAGCCAAAAGCCAGGGTAGACCGATCAATGCCTTGATGGGCTTCCCTGCTTAGGGCGAGAGAACTTGGATGCGGGCCCACAACTGCAGGAACACCCGCAGGTTCTTCTCCACTCTGGAACCCGATGGTTCCCTCTCTCAACTCCTCCTGACCCAACTAGGCCACCCCACTGGTGCTCCCTAGTTGGCTGCAGCCAGGACCGGGCCCTAGGCCATCCAGATGTCTCTGGCCCTGGCTGTCTCACAGAGTGGGGGGCAATAGCCCCAGGCCCGTAGTACCCTTTGACCACTCTCCCTCTCCTCCGTGCAGTCCCAAACTGCCACTGGTCTTCCCACCTAGGGACCACACTCTCACACTGTCCACCAGGTAGGGGTGAGGCTCTCCTCCCCCTACCTCTCCTTCTGGGGTTCCGCCCTCTCCTCCTATGCGGGGCACCCTCAGAACACCACTCTCTCCCTCTCCCAGGGCCGTGACCCTGCATCCGATCCACCAACCCAGGGTCTAAACCCTTAGGTTGCCCCGGTGCCAGAGGCGAGTCCTCCCTCCCTCTGCACCCCCTCCCAGAGTTCTGCACCCTCCCACCTGGAGAAGTACCCCTGGAAGACAACTCTGGGGGGACACTGCTTACAGACGTCCCTCCCGCCAGGTCAGGCAGTACCTGTCCCTGGCCTCCCAACCCAGGATCTAAGCCCTGTGGCTGAGTCGGTGCCAGAGGCGAGTCCTTCCTCCCCCTGCACCCCCTTCCAGAGTTCCGCACCCTCCCACCTGGAGAAGTACCCCTGGAAGTCAATTCCGGAGGGACACTGGTTACAGACGTCCCTCCCGCCAGATCAGGCAGCCCCTGAACCTGGCACCCCAGCCCAGGATCTAAACCCTGCGGCTGGGCAGACCCCAGAACCCCTGGAGCTCTGAATACAGATGCCCCGGGTTCTCCTGACACTGGGGGATCCCCTTCCATGGACGGCCCATCGGGACAGCCTAGGCTCCCAACCTGGGGTTCCCTTATGGAACTCTCCAGGCCCTGAGACTGCGGTTGGGGCACCTCGGGACACCTCCCCGTCTCACTCCTTCCTATGGATAGGATGTGAGGCCCTACAACCCTCTCACCTTCCTGGGACCTAGCTGGGCGATTCTCCACCTCTCCCACCTCGCTGGGTTGGGAGATCCCTGCACCACTCCCTTCAGGATCACTCCCCAATGCCCTCTCAGACTCTCTGGCACTCACCCAAAGGTCTGCCTCCCGTGCAAGCTCCCTGGGGTCGGAGAGCCCACACTGCAACAGGTGGTGGCGCAACCCGGGAAAACAACTCTTGAGCACATGCTCTCTGATAATCAGGCGGAACAGCTCTTCCCCATCTGTCACCGCGCCACACACCATCCACTCCTCCAGTGCAGTCCAACACACGTCCACATACTACCCCCAAGACTGATGGGACAGTTTTCCCCTGCCCTTGAACTCCAACCTGTCCCCCTCCTCCTGGGGATCAGGCACCATCTTCCGGGCTCTGGGAGTGGGACTTCCTGCACTGGCTTCACTCTCGCTGCCACAACTGGATCCCACCCTCACTGGTGAATCCAGACCACAGACACCACTCTCAGGGGACAACCTACCCACCTGAGCTAGTCTCTCCCTGGCGAAGGCCCTCTCCGCCTTAGCCATCCTCTCCTGTGCTAGGACCCTCTCGGTCTCTAGCCTTTTTTCTTCAACCCTCAGCTGCGCTATCTCCACTCTGAGCCTTTCCAGCGCCAGCTGATACTCCCTTTCTTCCCTCCTATCTACCCACTCTTCTGGGGACAGGGAAAGGGGTGGGGCAGTGCCCCCGGGGCTGGACCCAGCACGGGACTCCCTCTCTCTGGTGTCCTCTTTCGCTACTGGTGTCTCTGCCCTAACATCCTCGTCCTCCTCAAAGTCACCACCCTCCAGCCATGGACCGGGACCGGGACCCCTCACTCTCAGAGTCCCCCTCACGGTCTCTACCAAATCCATCCCTTAAATATGCGGAGGGGTAATCAGAAAGGTCCCCACAGGGCTCTAAGGGTTCCCCCCTTCTCAGGGCCTCATAGAGAAACAATTTCCTGCGCGTGTTGCCCACTGTGGGTATCCCTCTCTTCCTGCAGAAATTCGTAACTTCCTCCTCAGTGTACTCCCAAATGTTCTCCTCTTCATAGGTTAATTCCATCTTGGCGAGATACACCCGGGATACACCACCCACAGTGCCACAGGGGAACACAATTCAAACACAACACTTTTAGGAGGAAAGTACAATCAGGAACAATAATCCCCAAATCTGTGGTTACTCTCAAGTGCACAATTTGCAGTGCAACCAGTTGTCGCTGTGGTACTGCGCAAACACAAGTCCTATCCCACCGCTGAGCACCAATGTTGGAAACGGGGTAGCGTGGTGCAGAGCGGGCTGGCCAAACTCCGGAGGAATTGTGTGAAGCATCCGCTCAGCACACACAGGCGACACACCAGGCACACCACAAAAAGGAGACCACACCAGGCTGTTATGTAAAAGCAAGTTTCTTTATCTAACTTTAAGTCAGCAATAGGTGACGCAGATAATCTTAGGCAACATTTCACTTCAGTTATCTTCTTAAACCCAGTGCGTAGATTCCTTCAAGCACATCATAACAGTAGAACAGTAGGCCGGTAGGAGGCCGTAACAACAACCTCCTGTAAAAGCAGGGAACACAGTAGTTCCCAACCTATACTTCAACACATTTGGCGACATGCAATTAGCTAGACATTAGATGCACATTACACTGTAGATGAGGAAGCGCCTGTAACATTCTAGGCGCAACCCCTTTCTATACAGTGGGTGTCGCAAATCAGGTAGGCCTACAACATAGGAACACACCAACTCTTGGCAGGTGAACACAGAGGCTCAATTCATGCAGGTACATTCCATTCATCAAGGGCCTTACTGTAGATTAATCACCCCTCATTGGTAAGAAACATTTTAAGTAATGCCTGGCAGGAAATAAAAGGCGGTAACAACAACCTTCTGGGAACAGGGAACCCTCTAGGTAAAGACTTGCAAGTGATGACATGGGCATAGGCCCCAATCAGGTACCTTCACTTCAATACAACCTTTAACGCAGGAGGCATTCCTATAACCAACTTATCCCCTGCGGCACATATTTAAGGCCCAGAAACATCCTTAACCATCCAGGGTCTCCCGGCAACAACTCCAGAACAGAGGTTTCCCTTCAGTACACCTAACCAGTCCTGCGGCCCGCTATTAGCTCTCTAGCAGGGGCCCTTTCGTGGCAGGTAGGAGTCCCCCTCTCAAAGTACTTTCAGTCCTGGCACTCTCTGTGCCCTCCGAACTCCAAAAAGGGATGTTCCCCACAAAAACGTGGCAGAGGCCCGCAATTGCAGCGCCGCTGGGTACCTCACGGGACTCTGTGTCCCCTTCGTAGGTTGGGGCCCCCACGTGGACCCCCCAAGCAAAGGCGGCCCACCGTTGCAGCTGCCCGCTATCAAGTGGGGCAGCTGGAGAGATCGCACCAGCGCAGGGGGCGGGCACCGACAATGTGCCCCGCTACCTTCCCCCAACCTCCAGAAGACCGAGCCCCTCACTCACCGGGCTCACTGGAGGACTCCTCCTAGCAGGGGACAGGCACCGGTCTGTGCCTCGGCAGTCCCCTGCTCTCCCCACCGGCACTGCACTCGACACGGCTTCCCCTCTTCCCCCGGGCCCCCTCCTGGGACCCGGGACTTCTCTGCGGGGCTCCGGACGGCTTCTGGCTGCACGCGGGGCTCTCCAGCCCCGCCTCCACGGAGCGACGTCTCCGTCGATGTTCGCGCCGACCAGCGCAGGTTAGGCTCCCGCCTGGCTGTTTCCAGCGCCGGCGTCCTCACACGAGGCGGGGTAGGCTCCCGCCTCGTCCCACTCTTCTCCGGCCTTCACCCAGGCCCCCTCCTGGGGCTCGGGACTTCGGTAGAGAGCTCGCGAGGCTCCGGCCGGCTTCTTAAGGCCCCGCCCACAGTCAGGCAGAGGTGCCTGGCGTCCGCGTCGGCTCCGGGCCCGCGGCGGTGATCTTGGGCACAGCGCTCACAGGGTTTGGCACAAGTGGGGTCCTGGGCACCTAGCAGCGCTTCTTCCGCCACACAGCGCTTTGGGGGCAGTGAGCGCTTCAGAGCATACAGCGCTTTCTCACACATAGCGCTTCTCCTTCCTCATAGCGCTTACAGCAGGGCAGATGGTTGGCAGACTTGAGAAACAGCGCTTCTTCAGGCACACAGCGCTTCTTGCAGACGGTGTCTTCAGGGGGTTACAGCGCTTCCTCCCTCACAGCGCTTATCCTCGCAGCGCTTCTGCTTCGCAACGCTTCCTTGCCACAGCGCTTCTTCTCCCCAGCGCTTTACAGACAAGGGGCCAATTCCACCCGGGCAGCGCCTGCAGCAGGACACGAGGTGGTGGCCGTCCAGCGCTTGGAAGACTCAGCGCTTTAAGGGCACAGCGCTTTACCTGGTGATCCCCAGCAGCATGTACAGGTTGCAGGCAGTTCCACTCTAGCGCTCCCACCTTCAGGGTCCCACAGGATAAGCAGCGCTCTGACAGTCCAGCGCCACAGGCACCATCTCCCTTCGTCTGGCACCGTAGATGTAGCGCTCCCCAGGCGCTAGGGTGCAGGCAGTCCCAATATGGTGCTCACAAGGCGCTAGAGGCCAGGGGACAAGTAGTGCAGGGCGAGATCAGAGGCTAGCAGGGCGGCTCACCAGTCCTGAAGCAGCAGCTCCTCGGAACGGTCAACCTCCAGTATGGTGGCAATCCTGCCAGCACAGCAGCCTCCACTCCGGCAGTGTCCCTTTTACTGGCCCTGGGGACAACAGAGGGGTGCAGATGGGCACAGGGGCCAGCACACAGGCCCAATGTGGCGGTACCTCCTGGCAGAGTTCCCCCTTCACTGTCTGGACTGCTCTTGACGGACTCTGACTCTTCACTGAGCACATGGCCGCCCAGCCCCCTATATGTATCCCCCTCACCCCACCTACCAGACAGGGCTGGAAGCTTCCAGAAGGTTCCCTGGGAAACCGGTCCCAACTGGTTCAGGGGGAGGAGTAGAGCACCCTCAGTGCGACGTTTCCCTCCAAAAGCAGGGGGCGCTGGGGAACAAACCACTAGACTGCCAACCCACCTCAGTCAGGCGTCACATGGGCAGGCAGGCATGGCGTTCACTTTAACAGTGACAGTAACACCATCACACAGTATTACCCATTTGTATTTCTAAAATGGTGGAGCTAACAGTGTGTACAACATTGCACAGCATTTATTATTTTCTGTTCAGACACACCATGTTTTATTGTTACACAAGCGAAAAAATTCAGGGCAAAAGGGCCAAGTCCAACACAATCGGAAAAGCTTTGTTCCTAATAAAAAATCCACACTCATAACTGATGCTAGTGTGAAGGGTTTGGGAACTGTATTAGTGCAAGGTGACGGTGAAGGAGAAAGAACAATAATGTTTGCCTCACGTAGCCTAAAGGGGGCTGAGGATCTATACTCATTGATTGAGAGGGAGGCTTTGGCTAAATTTTTGGCAGTAAGAAATATAAAGATGTTTCTCTGGGGCTGGGATTTTACTGTGAAAAAAGATTACAAACCACTGAGAGAGATTTTGCACAAGAAAGGTTTAGATGGTATCTCGGATCTCTAGAACTCCAAGAGAACAGAATTGTGATAAAATGTGGCAAAAACGTTATCTAGATTGGTCACACATAAAGATGAGGAATGGACAGAAGAGGAGATGGAAGAAGATATGTGTGTGTGCGTGTGACCGAAGGGGTTGCTATTTCAGAAGAACAGTGGAGAACAGCAATTGAGACAAAGGATATGTTACAAGAGGTTTTTAGGCATTTGAGGTCTAGCTGGTGTAAGAAAGGTTGTAGTAAGGAGGCATGTGGAAAATTCTGGGATGTGAGGGACGACTTGTCTGGGAGTCAGGGTTTACTGTTCAGAGGAATGAGATGAGTTCCCCCCGAAGCTATGCGAGGAGACCTTCTAAAAATAGCACATAAAAGGCACTCTGGAATGTCAAAAATTAAGGAGCAGTTGAGAATGGTATATTGGTGGCAGCAACTGGATATGCAAATAGAGAGATATGTGAGGGATTGCGTGCAATGCATGGTGAGTGATAAAGAACTTAAATCAAGGGTTCAATGCATGGTAGTGAAAAAATCACCCAACGGTCCGTGGGAAGAAGTAGCATTGGATATCTTGGGAGACATACAATCTAAGATGGGAACACCATATCTTCTAGTACTGCTTGATATGTATTCAAGGTGGCCAGAAGTTATGTTCACTCATGGTATTGAGACAAGACATGTGGTAAATTTCTTGAAAGTACTGATTGGGCAAGAAGGGGTACCTGGAACATTACTGACAGACATTGGGGTTCAGTGGATCTCTAAAGAAATTGAGGAATTTCCTTAGAAACATGGTGTAAGGCATAAGAAATGTGCATTCTATCATCCAGAGGCCAATGGAATGGTTGAGTGATTTAACAGAGTTCTGAAAAAAACATTCATCTTACCAACAGTTGTAGGTTGGAATGGAAAGAGGAGGTGCATAGGAAGAATGAAGTGCCATTGACTCTTCACTCAGTTACATGGAAGACACCTTTTGAGTTCATTAGACGAGGAAGCCAAACAGAGAGATGTCTCCAGCTTGGGTAAATGTGAAATGTCAAGGAAGTATGGAACCTATGGAGAATTGGAGACAGAGAGAGATGAAAATGCTGGAGAAAAGCAAAAACTGGTTTAATGACAGAAGAAGAGTAAAGGTCACAAAGGCCACAAAGGTGCAAGTTGGTGATTAGGTGAGGGTCAGAAAACCAGGTAGTAGTCAGGAAGCTAAATTCTTTAATCCTATAAGGGTGGTGAAATTGCTTAAGAATGTGGTCAAAACGGAGGACTCAAGAATATAGAATTTGAACAGAGTGGTTGTGGTGAAAGGTTTGAAAGATAAAGAGATAACAAGCAAGGAGAGAATGGGTGGTTGTGTGAAGTGTGAACTGAGAAGGCAGAGTCAAAGAATCAGAAAGGCACTAGGATATTTAGATATCTATAGCAGAAAATAGTCTAGGTTCCTTACAAATTCTGTTGATTTACAAGAAACCTATTTCTTTTAAGAATTGTATGTACAGCACATAGCTTTATTAGGTCAATTACAGTATTCACTCAAATTAGCTTTGTTAGGTTAATTTTGTTCTCACTTGTATTATTTGTTTAGATGGTTTATCTGTATAGAAGGGAGGTGTGTGGTATCTTCTTCAATGGAATAGCAACATATCATAGATGTGACACCAGCTAAGGCTGTTCTTCTGGGAAGAAAATGTTATGTTTTGAACGTGAGACATGAACAGCCTGATGGCAGTGGCTGGGATGGTTCTTGGAAGCTGTTACATGGAATAAACTTGGAGAAACCCACAACTTGTCTGCAGGAGTTACTTAAATGGTGAATCCCACTATTTTGCACAATGTTTTGATAACATCAGTGAACTTAAGAGTAAAAATCCCCCTCCTAGCCATAGAGGTGAGTGAGCTCCTGAAAGCTTGAGCCTGAAGCCTGGCTCTGGCTCAGCTTGAAGTTCTGTTCGAACCTTGAGCTCATAAGGAGCTGAGCTTTCATGTGGCTTCTGCCTGTTACCCTCCCCCCACCCAGGATGTGGCGTTATGACCAGAGCTGCAGACTTTGGAACTGGGGAACCAGGTCCGAGTCACGGAGTTGGCTCAACACCCTATGATTCTGGGCCAAATCTTAATCTCTCTGTGCTTACAAGATTTATGTGACCTTGTTCAATGTAACTGGTGTTCATGTAAAGCACTCCAATGCCTTTGGGTCAGGTTCACTCTATATAAAAACTGCAGTAAAATGCACAAAGAGATAAAAACTAAGACTTAACATAAGGAAGACAAATAGATAACCCATTTAGTGGCTGATTTGTACAAAGTGAAAACAGGAAACCTGGATAAATCACAGGTTTCCTGCTTACATTGTGTGATCTTATGTAATTATTTTATTTCACCCAAACTCCTTTTTCTTCATTATCAAGTATAAAAGCACTTTCAAATATGTGAGTTCAGGATACCAGTTGTACATAAACCTATTGTGTTGGATTTAATAGACTATAATGCTGCACTATAATGATCTTGGCCACATACAGATTTTATATGACGGCTGTCTTCGCTCTTAGTTCACTGATGGTACATGTTTAAAAACTATCACTTTTAATAAGTGCTTCTCAGTGCAGTGTTATAATGTGCCGTATTAATGTCAAAGCTCACAGGTATTAAAGAAATACACTTTTTTATTTGGATTTATAATATTTTATGTGATGTTTGTTGTATGATTTACATAACAAGCATTTTCTGGGCTTAGTTAATGCATAGGCTCTAAGATCCGAGCCAGACCCATGGCTCAGCTCTGGCTTGGCTCCCTCTGGTAATCTGTTGGCTCGCCCACCTCTACTATAGCTTTATACCCTGCTGTAGCGGGCTATACCAGCTGTTCCAGGCGAGGGACTTTAGCAAGGGAGCAGGCCTTTAATGGCCAGTATAGCCTAGCTACAGCAGGCTATAAAGCTATTAGAACATTCTGCACCATGAGGGCAGAATGCTCAAATTAAAAAACACAAAGGCCTCTCGGAGCCCTAGGGGCTTAAAATCCCCACCGGGATCCGAAGCCTTTGTTTCACAGCTCTTGCTGTGAATGACCTACAGCTAACAGTGCGCGCAGAGCCAGGGCTGTTAGCTGTTGAACATTCACAGGAAGAACTGTGAAAGGGGGCTGAATTCAGCCCCTGGTTCTCCCAAGCTTGACTGAGCTGCTTTTTGTAGTTCAGGCAAGCCAGGGAGACCCAGGAGTTGAGCAACATTCACCCCTCCCTCCTTCTAAAACGCTAGTGACACTGACATACAGGAGGAGGGGAGGGTGATGGCTGTTTGTGTCCTCCTGCACAGCCTCTGACTTTTGCTTTTCTCTGCCTAAATGATATATTTTCGAGAGGCAGGGGAAAGAGAAAGGCAGATGCTGTGTATTAGGACATTGAAATGTTGAGAGCAGTGGGCCTATACCAGTTCACGTAGGCCTCTGCGCTCCATTGTCTTCAATGGAGCTCTCAACATTCCAATGTTCAAATAGACGATAAAACAGGCCCCAAACCTTCAAAAATCAGACACGCCACTGACTTGTCAGACCAACCCTCCTGATACTGCTAGATTTGCCTATGGTCCAGTCCAATCCCCCACATGTCCTACTATAAACCAGTAGATAATTTCATACAAAATGCACGAAATAACATTTACAGATTATTACACATTAGCAGAACTCTATATTTCACTTAATTTGTCATAAATAAAAAGTTCCAGCACTGGCAGTTTTGCTTTTGATTTAATGGGGAGATGCACTGAGTCATGTAGAGTCTGCTTCAGAAAGGGCCTCCTCACTCCTGGCGGAGGCCCCGCAGTCATGGGGCTGCCTCTGCACTCGGGGCAGAATCTCTGCAATGAGAATACTCATTGCAGAGATTCCGCCCCGAGTGCAGAGACCCCGCCACGACTGCGGGGCCTCCGCCACGAGTGCGGAGGCCCTTTGTGAATCAGGCCCGTAGACGGTTCTGGTCTCTCTAGTTGGGGATGCAGCCAGTAACACAGGACCTGATTCACAAAGGCAAACTTACTCATGTGTGTAAGCTTACTTCTTTTCGGTATTCACAAAACTGCAATTTAATAGTAACTTTACGGCTATGGAGAGTCCGCAGTTGGGGCGGAGAACTCCGCAAATAAAAAGATAGGCCTGGCCTATAGGCAGTTTTGTTAATACCGAAAAAGAGCAAGCTTACACAAATGTGTAAGTTTACCTTTGTGAATCAGGCCCACATTGTCTAACACAAGATGATGATGCTTCTTTTTATCTTTGTTGTTAAATGGTTTATTCAGCACCCTATCTTGCAAACAGTAATGCTCTTTTATAATGCATTTGGGAAAAAAAGAGGAAAGGGATTTAGCATTCTCACAGTGGAAAGCGGGAAACTTTTTGACCCTGAAAGGACACTGGAGTTTTAAAATAGTGTTGTGACATTGGATAGCAGCTTGAATATCAACAGATAAATCTGCACGCCTTTGCTGCCCCTGCATCATTTATTCATCGGCTCCAAATGTAATGGATTCTTGAAGCTGCATTAGCCATAACATCTTGAGATCCAAAATGAAATGTAGGTCACGTTGGGTTCATATTCTGCCACATAGCTCTGCACAGCTCTGAGAATTCATTGGCTCCTGTAATTAAATGAGCTACAAGTAAATCCCAGCCCTAGCTGCTTGCAGCTCATCAGAGCTGATGTCTGAATCTTAATAAGCTCTTTAGTGTGATCTGGTGCCAAAATGGCAAGGTGTCAACATTTTCCCAGTGCTGCAATTCCGTGTTACAATTTGTGGTTGCAGCTATATGAGAGTACAAAAAGCGAAATAATCTCATTAAATCTAAAAATAAAAAAACACACCGACCTGCCAGTGACAAAATGAATGTGTGCATGCATCGGGGATGGGTTAATTGGTTTGGATGGGAGCCAAACCCATCACAGGAGAAGTACTGAGAGAGAGGTGTGCGTTGTTAAAATACAAATCTGGGGCCAGGTTATAAGGGATTGCACTGGTGCAATACAGCAGCAGCGTTTCTATACTGTACGGATCTGATTGCACAAAGTTTAATTATTTCCGGACCTTAAAAATGCTGTTCTGTTTTGAGGGTTTATTGCAAATGGTTTTTTTTTCATTGCTCAGTTGGTGCAAGCATAGGTGCACGGGTAAAGTTAATTTCGTGGCATAGTTGTTTCCAAATAGTCAGTAAATAAAGAATCCCTCATACACATGGAACCACAAAAATACACGCACCCACAAACATTCACAAAAAGAGAATCACATGTGAGCACACTACTAAATACACATTTCTAACGCGCACAGATTTATTACACTCACGCTCGAGTTCACAGAAACATCAATCAATATCCTAGCTCACTGAAGTCTCTTGAACGTAATCACATCAGAGACCAATGGCCTCTTTTAGAGGTTGACGGAGAGGGTATGTGAAAAGTGCCGATTTTAGTAAAACACGGATGCCCAGGATGGTTTTAAGAGTAAGTTTACTTCCAAGTACCAGTCATACAGCCAGCAGGGCAGCCAGGTGGGAAGCAATGGCCGTGGATTCAGAGCATTACATTCCACATTCCTCCCAACAGTGAAATCATTACATTCCTTCCTTCATTCCACTTTCCCTCCACATGCCTCCTAGATGAAACTAAACACATCTTCCCCTTAAACAACAAAACAAAAATAACAACAGAACATTAACAAGTTTTACCCAAACAAGATAACATGCCAGCAGTTTCATGGTACATAGTCAAATAACCACACCGCTGCTTTCCTCTCCATAGGAGTTCTTGTGTGTGGACGACTCTTGTCACTGGAAACCCCAACACATGGCTTCTCCCAAATTGCTGGCTCCCCAACATAATGAGTGACCATTCCCTTCATTCTCGGTGGCCCTCTTTGCATAGCCAGCTTTTCCTTATTCCACAATTTGCCATCTTCCAGCCTGACCACATTCCTCTTAAACTTAAAACACACTATTTTTTTAGGATCAGAATTTGTTTAATGTCCTTTAGCAATTATGCCAGACAATCTAACTCTGACCCAATCTCCCTCCTTGACTTCCAATCGCTGTCCCTGGTTCTCAGAGACATATTTTCCTTGCGCACTTTCCCGTTTAGCTTCAACATGTGCTTTTTCCCCCTCTGAGACGTCTATTCATCCATGGATGAAATGGTTTGTTTGCAACTACTCTTCCCTTGAGTAATGCGGAGGGGGACATACCTGTGACTGCATCTAAAGTAGTTCGTAACACCCATGTTAAATCCTCCAATTCCCTGTTCCAGTCTAACCCATTCGCCAATGATAATTACACATTGTCCTTAATCATTTGGTTGCACTTCTCCACAACACCATTACTCCTGGGATGGTACAGGGAGGTCGTTACATGTTTCACACCCCATTTGTTCATAAACATGCCAAATTCTTCAGATGTAAATTTTGTGCCATTACCCTTCACCAACTCAGTTGGAGCCCCTTCCCATAAGAACAGCGCATGCAAAAACGTTACTACTTCCGACGTATTTATAGTCCTGACAAATTTCACCCCAGGCAGCGAGAATGGCTTTCTCTCAGCATGTTCATGGGTCCAATAATATCCATGCCTAGTTTAATCCATGGTCTCTCAGGCACAAGCACAGCTTCAATAAGACTTGGCACAGTCACTTGAAACTTATCACTCAGGGCACATGCAGACACTCCTTTACCCAATGCCTCACATCTCGGTCCAATCCTGGCCACTAAAACGTATCCCTGACTCTCCTTTTCATTGCTCTCATAGCTACGTGCTCATCATGTGCCAACTCCAATACATTTGCCCACACCCCCTGAGGCCCTACCAGCAAATTTGCACGACTCATTATGTCCATAGACATGCTCAATTCCTCAGAAACTTTTGTTATATTCCATATAGGTACCATAATATAGGCCCCGGTAACTTCATTACTCTTCACCTATAGTCTTCCATACATTACACTTATAACGGTTTACAGGGACTGACCTTTTACCTAGATACGACACTGCATTCAGAACACGGGTTTTCCCTAGTTCGAAAACTCATACATTATTAATGAGGTTTCTTGGAAGCACAGCAGGACGACCATGTCCTGTATAATATCTATGTACAAAGTTCATGCCTGATGTCATCCTTAGGCCGACACAGTAATACAGCGAGGTAGGACCCCCGGGGAGACCTATGGGTATATATACATCACATCTTGCTAAGATAGCTAGAGGAGACTGAGACTTCCCGGCAGACACACTGACCAGAGACGCTGAGGTTCCTACATGCACACACTCCAGCTTGCAGTGGTCTAACATCCCTTGCGGGGTGTCCACCTCGAGACAAGGACGGGGTCCCACAGTCTCTCAATTCAGGTAATGGGGTTGACTTTATCCTAGAGGGATTCTTGGCCTAACACCAACACACATGCTAGGTACATTTAGGTACATCTAGTTAGGGAAGCATCGTAGGAGTACGCATCTTTTTATCATGTGTTTTATATATTCGTATGTATCCATGATTATTGTAAGATGGTAGAACTATACTATCCATGTACCTTTTTAGTACTACTAATCATTTATATCGTATACTGTCTAACGGTTGTTGCAGCTCATCTATTTTACACCAGAATAACAACTGTTCAATAAATACTTATTGAGAATGCCCAGACTGTTTGTTCTGTGTACCTCTCTGAGACAGACCAAGTAAGCACGAGTGACTGAGCGAAAAGTAGTATATTGTTTCCACGGTCCTGATGGATCAGGGTTGTCATGTTCGATGGTTGCCAGGAACTATTCTCTCCTTGGTAAGAGGAGACTCTAGTGGCACTGTGAGCTAGTTGGTACAAAAGGCCAACATACTCGGTGTGGGTGTTCAGAAACAGTCTGACACCAATCCCTCAGTGTATGCTGTCCAAACATGCAGATCCTGTATAATTATTATAGGAGCTACACAACATGGCGCCGCCAGCATTGGTTGGGTGCTTATTTAACAGTAGAATCTGAGTAGTTTAGTCGTGCTAGTCTCAGAGACCCCTACTCACAACTGCCCAGAGACGTCTGGAGTGGGTGGGCACAAACTCCGCCACAGCTGAGTAGGCAAAATCCTATTTATTGGCTATTGGTTAATCAAGCTTGAAGGACACTTAGGGCCCGAATCTGATGCGGGTTGGAAAAGCTTCCCGACCGAGGGCCTGATTCTGATGCGGTTAGGAAGGCCTCCTAACGGCATTTGCTCCTTCCAAATCGGATCGGGAACGTGTCTTCCCAACCGAGGGCCCAATTCTGATGCGGTTAGGAACAAATGTTCCCATTGAAGTCAATGGGAGTTCAACCAAATCGTATCTGGAAGCATCCGGATGCATCCTACTCCGCCGGTTGGACTTTCCCAATCCGAGTGGGTCGGACACCATTTCCCAACCGATTTGGTCGGGAAGCTTTTCCAACCCGCATCAGAATCGGCCCCTTTGTTCCTAAAATTGTGCAAAACACCTTATCTTAGTTCCCTTGAAAAGCTCTTCTTCTCTATAACAATGACTGAAGAAATAGGAAACATGGATAGTTATGCAAGAACTAAATCTCTCAGCAGACAAAGAAGATGCAGATGCAATTTCCATTGCAGAAAATGTTAGAAATGTCGTTACCATAAAACTAGGTGCACACGGTCTAACATCCAGGGGTGGACCAGTAGATTTCAGTGATTTAGGCACACAAATCATTTAAAACAGAGGTATTCTTTTCATGGGTTACATTCCCAGTTGCAAATGCAAGAACAAAGACATTTCACTTCTACACAGAAAGTGGAATCGCGAACGAATATTGTCCTTATGAGGATATTAAAATTCCACTAACTTACCAGGAACACTTATACTGGTTTAAAGGCACCCTCCCCCATACAAGAAGTAGAGTAAGACTCGGTCCGCTTGGAAGACAAGGAGCGACATGGCCAATATTAGCGGCCTACACACCACACCCTGACATTGAAACAATGCCAGGAGGAGACTTACTTATACTTCACAAAGAATTAATAAAAATTTACAGAAACATGACGCAGTTTGTTATGAGGGCACTTATAGTCCAGTCAGCAACGGTTGCAACAAATACAACTCCAGTTCAAAATACAGCAACTAAAATAACACCACAAACGTTACACGCAGTAATGTGTAAAATGCCCGCAAAACGCGAACAAATGCCATTCTGGGTAGCTCAAAAAATAACACAGCTAGAAGCAGTATTCCCGAATACTAGCCTGTATGAAAAACACAGAATGCTGACAACCTGCTTGCCCATGGGGATAACACCACAGATAGAGGATTGTACCTCTTGGGGTACAGTTTTTGCTGCCATATATACCAGAAAACATGGTATCCCGTCATTAGCAGTGATACCAGATGTATTAAGACAAATACAAAATGAGTATGGAGCAGAGCCTGCTCTGAACTTAGGGATGAAATTAATAGGTAATTATGCCCAGTTATCAGCCATAATATTAGTAAATATTAAAGGGGAGGCAGCATCAGTGGCTATCCGCCAACGACTAAGGGAGTTCAGCCCTTCACAACAGGAACACGAACTACCTAAAATTATTGAAACTGCGTATGCAGAATTAGGCAGGAATAGTTTGGGTGGAAAAGCATTGAAACCACAGCTGATGGGTAGCCCCGAAAAGGACACCTACAAGCAGACACCTGCTTCATCTAAAAAGAAGTGGGACAATAACAAAAAACAAAAAGTTAAAGAAAACAGATCTCAATCCAGAGGTAGATCTCCTACACAAGAGCCCTCCGAAAGGAGGTATAACCTTAGGAATAGGGACAATATTAGGAAGCCTGACAGGTATCAGGATACTAATACACGTTCCTCTCGTTCCTTTCAGGGTTCAACGAAAAACTCCAAGAGTGAAGGACGGTCAGAAAGACAAGGAGGGCGTACAAAGTCCAGAGGCAAGAAGCACGCTCAAGACTATAATTCCAAAAAAGAAGATAAACCAAAACAAAAGCCACAGTTCAAAAAGAAGAAGGTTGCAGGTCTAAAGATCAGACATGCTCAGAATTCTGAGGACTCGACTACTGAACAGGGAATGGGCTCTGACGATGCTAGACAGTGCGGTAGAAGTAACAATAGCTCGCCAGAACCTGATGGAATTTCTGGTGACAGCGGACTTGAATGATTACATCACGGTGGAAACACCCGATACTAGGGTAAGTGTCCCGCATACGTTAAATGAAATAGCACTCCAAATGGAGGGGGACAAGCCCAGGAAAGTTAGAGGTCTCTTTTGGGAAAACCTAACATTCAGCTATAACATTTTGTTAGCTGAACAAGATTGGCCGCCAGCATTCGTCATGGACTGTCCTAGAGGAGAAACAGTAATTTTACCTGCATTTTTCGACCCTGTTCCCAAATATCTAAAATATACATATGCACGATACAAAAACCATGTTGGATGGGATGAGGATTCAACCCACCACAATATTCCATTAAAAAAGACTCCGACTGCACAGAGGCAGTATCAGATAAAGCAAGAAGCTAAAAAACAGGTCAGGGAGATCCTAGATCAACTTGAGTACCAAGAGGTGATTGAAACCTGCACCTCTCAAATGAATAACCCTTTGTTTCCCGTATCAAAACCAGACAATTCATATCGTTTAGTTTTGGATTACAGACACTTGCACTAAGATATTTGCAGTTCAAAATGCACACATTGCCGCATTAATGAATAACATTGTGCGGAAAAAATACAAAACAACACTAGATATCTCAAATTGATTCTTTTGCCAAAATATAGCACCTGAAAGCAGGTATTTAACCGCATTCTCTGCGTTAGGCTCCCAGCGTCAATTTTGTAGACTCCCCCAGGGGTATAAAAACAGCCTGGGGTTGTTTTCAGCTAGAGTAACTGAATTACTTCAACATTTGGATGAAGAGGCATTGTCCTATGTGGATGATATTTATCTAACGGATGATGACCTGGAGGAACACTTGAACAGAGTGAATACCATAATTTTGGAATTTGCCTCTGAGGGTTGCAAATTTAACTTTAAAAAATCAAAGATAGCCCACCTCAATGTTCTTTTTCTGGGATATGAGCTTTCAAGTTAGCTAGTAGCTAACGTTTTAGAAACGTGGGCGCTGCTCCAACCTCCAAAATCATTAAAAAACTTACAATCAATCCTGGGATTCCTAAACTTTGGCAGAACATACATTTTGGATTACGCAGAAAGGGTAAAACCTTTCTACGATTTAATAAAACCTGACTGTTCAGTTAGACAATGGACACAGGAACACACAGATATCCTTCGCTCCCTACAAGCTGATTTGATAGCTTCAAAATACTTACAGACACGCGTAAATGTATGCAACTTAGTGATCCACATAGTTGCGGGACAATCAGGGTAAACATACCTTACATATAATGAAGGTGAAACGGTACATCCATACAAATCACATTTGTACACGAATGCTGAGATGCGCTTTGCATCAACAGAAAAAATTCTAACAGCAGTACAGACTGCTGTAGTGAGAGAAAGAGCACTAGCTCAAGGGAAGCGTATAATTGTCGTTACCTCAGTTCCAGCCTTAGAGGCTGCGACAAAGGCAAGCGTTCCCAAAGCTAAAGCCTTACATCCAAGATGGATACAATGGGCTAATTCCCAAACTGCAACAGATGTAGAATACAGGTACGACCCAAGTCTAAAAACACAAGCATTTCTGCAATACGAACAAGAATATCCTCTACCAAATGAAATAATGCCTCTGGAGCAGTATGAATATATAATTTACACTGACGGGTCTGCTCAGCCGGCCATAGGGAGTAAACAGCAATACAGCGCCGCATGTGCTATCGTTAAAGGACGCATGCAGGATGGAAAATTTCATCCAAGTTGTACAAAAACCCAGTCTCTAGGAGACTGCACGGTGCAGCTGGCAGAATTAATAGCCCTGTAAATACGGATCGAGAATTCCCCACACTAATTGTGTGTGATTCCTTTTATTGTGTACAGTCATACAATGAATACTTACACCACTGGGGACAAAATGGATTCAAGGACGCAAAAGGTGGCACAAATAAGCATAAAACACTATGGGAATAGGTAGTGGAGTTGAAAAATGAACTACCAAGGGCTCACGTGATGCACACACTGAGTCATCAACGTGATGGCGTTCACGTTGAAGGGAATTCATTGGCTGATGAAGTCGCAAAGGGGGCTGTACGGACGGCTTCCATAGCTGCAATTTCTCGTTCAAAAATGAGAATAGACGGTGAGATTATGGTTGCTATTATTGCTATACGCAATAAGACGGTAGTCCCAAAAAGATTTCCACTCAAGTACTCCTACAAGTTAGATGCAAACAACATTCCATTTGCTCAGATTCCTGGAGTGGGCGATAGAGTAATACCAAATATGGATCGCAGGTTAGGGCTAATTCTAGCAGCACGCGAGGGTATAGGTTCTGCACATGCAGGAGTTACAGCAGCTGTTTCTCTACTAAAACAGCGCTACTGGTGGCAAGGATTTACAAAGCAAACTAAGGACTATGTCTTGAAATGCGACATCTGTCAGCAGATGAAAGGCTCCACCGTAACACGTCCAGCGCAGACACCATTGCTAATATCAGAAAAACCACTTGCCTCTGTTTATTTGGACCACTGCGGCCCCTTACAAACAGATGGGGCTTACAGGTATATCATGGTTGCAGTGGATTCCTGCTCTAGATTCCTATGGGTGTGGCCCCAGCGCTCGGCTGACGCTCGAACTGTTATAAAAGATTTGCGAGTCTTTATAGGGACATACGCAATTGGCATATTACATTCTGACCGTGGCCCCGCGTTTAGCTCTAGGGCTTACAAGGAAGCCATGGGAGGTTTGGGTGTATCATTGCGGTACTCCTCTCCGTACCATCCCGAGGGAAATTCGGTATTGGAAAGGAAAAACTGGGACTTAAAGCAGTCTTTAACAGCTAGAGTATTAGGCTCGGGTGAGAGTTGGGTAAAACATTTGTATGGAGTGCAACGAGCGTTGAACAACATGCCAAGAAGCTCTCTAGGGGGTGTCAATCCTTATGAGGTCCTATTTGGGACAAGAATGTGGGTACCTGATCTTGATTGTGAAGGCACAGTGGTGGATGAAAAGCCTTTTGACATCCATAAACGTTTGGCTGTTTTAACCCCTTCGCTGCTAGGCCTTTCCCCCGCCTGTGCTAAGCCTTTTTTTGGCTATTTGGGGTAGTGCGCGCTAAGGCCCCTGTAATGTTTTGACCACATAAGGTATCCACGCCAAATTTGCGTCCTTTTCTTCCAACATCATGGGGATTGTAAAGGCACCCAGGGTTTGTGGAAAAATGGGAAAAAAAGGCTGCAAATGAAAGCGTCTGGGTTTTCCCTGCAAATGGTATCAAAAAGGGTTTGTGGTGCTGAAATCACCATTTTCCCAGCTTTTAGGGAATGACAGACTTTTGTCAGAAAACCAACATTTTTTACACAGTTTTGGCATTTTTCTGGGACATAGCCTATTTTTGCTATTTTTTGTGCTTTCAACCTCTTTCCAGTTAATGGTAGAAATGGGTATGAAAGCAATAATAGATCCTGAAAAGCTATACATTTTAGAAAAGTAGACAAAATTCTGAATTCAGCAAGGGGTCATTTATGTAGATCCATCAAGGTTTCTTTATAGAAACTTACAGTTAAATATAGGAAAAATTGAAAATTAGTTGAAAAAAACAGCCTTTTGTGTCAACGTTTTCACCTGTAACTTCTTCTAATTATGACAGCTCTTTGAAAGCAATATACCGTTACATCCGCTGGACCTTACTGGTTGTGGGGATATATAGGACTTGTAGGTTGACCAAGAACCCGACGAACCCAGAGTCAAAAACTGAGCAGCAATTTGCAATGGCTTTTTATTATGTACCGGGTATATACAATTATTGTGGGAAAATGTATACATGGAAAAATCGGTATGAAAGACACCTATGTATTTCTGAAATGGGAACAAATTATAGAGTTTAGAAACAGTAGATATTTGCACATTTTCGAAATTGGGAATACTCATACTAGCATGAGAATTATCGGTCATTTTTCAAAATGACTTCTTTTTTACACAATGTCTTTCATTTGAAAGGCAGAAATGCATCGAAAGTCAATAGGTAATAACAGTTGCTTTACAAATCTGAATTACCCTAAGTCTCCCGATAAAAATGGTACCTCACTTGTGTGGGTAGGCATAGTGCCCACGACAGGAAATGGCTCAAAACCCAACGTGAACACACCACATTTTCTTTTTTATTTTATTTTTTTTTTTTATTTCATCCATGATAGATCCAATACATTATAATACATTAAGACAAAGATTGTTCAATGGGGAAAAAAAAGGGAAGAAAAAAAAAAAAGATAAGAAAAACAATGCATAGATTAAAAAAAGCAGTTTGCAATACATAGATATATATTACTGGTCTCAATACATGAGAGTTCCTGAAAGTGCATGTGCGTAGAACCATAAAAAAATATATCCCCACTCACACCTCATTCATCCATATAAGACAACACCGGCCCCCAAATCTCCATGCCTAATTTCTTTTTCCGGATACCTTTCACTGCATATAAACTATATTCTATGTTAAACATGGATAAAAATCTAGCCCTCCATAATTCAAAAGTTGGTACATCCTTCTGGAGCCACAATGAGGCAATACATAACCTGGCGACAGCTGTAACTAAAAAAAACAGATACCGATATTTATAAGCCAATTGATCAGTACCCTCTCTCTCAGCTACCCCCAGCAGAACATGAGCGGCTGACAATCTGACTGGACCCCCCAAAATTTCTGCCAAAAATTTCTCTATATGCCCAAAAAAGTTGCTTAAGTACCTACATGTAAAAAAAATGTGTACAATGTCGGCGTCCTCTGTCCCACAACAGAAACATTTTCCATCATTTGTCCCACCCCATTTAGACAGTTTGGCTGGAGTATAATAAAGGTTAAACACAGTCTTGTAATGTTGTGCCCGGAGATTAGCAGATATTAACAGTCTACCCGCCAATTCAATGGACACTTCTACCTGAGTGCCCAAGCACCCTAGCCTATTGTCCCATTTTGTATTATGCATCTCTAGATCACCGCCCTTAGTGTCCAATAATAAGTTATAGAGTGTACCAATACGTGCATTTTTCCTCACGGCTTCAATCACAGGGTTTACTTCGATATTCGATTGATGTTTGCATAAATAATCGCGAACTTGCAAATATTTAAAAAATTCAAACCTGGAGAGGTGATATTTATCAGTTAGCATTTCAAAAGACATCAGCGCCCCATTAGCATATAAATCACCAATATATTGAATCCCTTTAGTACGCCATCTATCTATGATTCTGTCCCAGAATATCGGTGGAAGGAGTGTCGTAGCTGTAAAGGGGGTATACTGAAATACCCTCTCTAATCTATAAAGCTTTCGCACAGCTTTCCACACCTTATAGGCAGTATTTAAAACCTTAAACCTGGTTTTCTTGTAGTAACTTGGCTCTAAATTAACAAACAGCCGATTTTTGGCATCACTGCCCAACAGCATTTGATATATCGATGGGGCTTCGGCAGTGCAAATTGGTTCTCCCCCTGTTAGAAGTATATTCATGTGCTGCAGCATACATACAAAGTAATATAAAGTAAAATCGGGCACAGCCCAACCGCCTTTCTCCCGAGGGAGGGTCATATAGCACATAGCTCTGCGGGGCTTGCCATGAGCCCACAAAAATCTAGCACAGATTGACTGTAATGCAACAAGTTGGGGACGAGGGATTTCCAGTGGTACAGATCTAAAAAAATATAAAATTTTAGGTAATATCAACATTTTGAGAATATTACATCGTCCCACGAGTGAAAAATGTAGGCATTCACACCGTTCCAATTGCTTCCGAACATCATTCAAAATATTACGCCAGTTGACCTCCACCAGTGATTTTAAGCATGTCCTCAGTGTAACCACCAAATAAGTTACCTCACTCAAAACTCGCTGTTCGTCAAATACAGTAATGTTAGAACATAAAATTTGTGTTTTTGCCACATTAAGTTTATATCCTGACATGGCTCCAAACTTTAACGCCACTTGCTCTATTTCGGGCATAGCTGTGATGGGATTCGACGTTACCACTGCCACATCGTCTGCATATGCAAACACACGATAATGCTCTTGCCTCCAAGTTACAGACTCTATCACTGCACTTTGTTCTAACATTTTTAAAAACGGGTCTATATATAGTGAGAACAGCAAGGGAGAGCAGGGGCATCCCTGCCTTGTCCCCGTGTGATATGTACTGGGGTAGATTCAAGGCCCATAATACAAATCTTAGCCGTTGGACGGCGATATAAAACTTGTATGGCAGTAATAAAGCTTTGTTTAGAACCTATACAGCGTAGTAGAGCCCATAAAAATTCCCAAGCGACCCGGTCGAATGCCTTTTCGGCGTCTAATAAAATTAAACCAAGTTCACTCCCCGTGGCACTAGCTACGTCTAAGAGAGTTACAACCCTATTGATATGATTAGTTGTTCCCCTCTTGGGAATAAACCCGTGCTGCCGGATTGATACCAACGGGGTTATTACTTCAGCGAGCCGGGTCGCTAGGATTTTGGCATAAATTTTGCCATCTGCATTTGAAAGCGAAATGGGACGTATGAGCCTGGTTGTTCAGCGGGTTTATCCTTTTTTTTTAAAACAATAATACTGGCCTCATCCCATGTTGAGGGGGCAGCACCAGCCTGGGCCTGTTGAAAGGTGGCAAGCATATCAATTTTTAATACTCCGAAAAAACTTTTATATATTTCCAGTGGAAGTTTATCGGGCCCTGCTGCCTTGCCCGAGGCTAAGCTGTTAATAGCTCTTTCCAACTCCTCAATAGTGATAGGGGCCTCTAACAGCTCTGCATCTTGCGTATCCAAATTTTTACCGTTGAGGTTCTGTAACAGGGATTCCCCAGCCTGTGCATCATAACCCTCCCCAGTATAGAGTGCCTCATAAAAACCGTGAAACACATTTAGAATCCCAACATCAGTTTCTATAAGAGTGCCCCTAGAATCTACCACTGAGCTGATCCTCTGAGCCGCCTCTTTGGATCTAAGCCTCTGTGCCAAACATCGCCCAGTTGCCTCCCCATATTCATAGTTTAGTTTCCTATTAATAGAATATTTCTTGGCTATCTCTTTGCTCCAGTGGAGATTTATTTTAGCCTTGCCCCGGGCTACTTCCGTTTGCAGAACAGTAATCTCCTGGCCCGCACATATGCCCTGCATAAGTTTTTCTTCTGCTACAATAAGACCAGCATATAGTTCCTGTAGCACTGCTCGCATTTGTTTTTGCTTATATAAACCGAAGCTAAGGGTCTCACCCCTAAAACCTGCTTTAAAAGTATCCCATACATATCCAATCCCTGCAGTATTCCGATTTATGAGGAAAAACTGCTCAACCCATACCTTCATATGAGCCACGTAGCTTTCATCTAATAATAACTTCCTATCAAAGGAAAATGATCGCGGTTTGATTCCAGTTCTGATCATACTAAGGTTTAACACTAAGGGTCCATGATCTGAGGAAACCCGTGGGTACACCTGTATTTTAGCTCCAGAGAGCAAAAGACCCGATAAAAAAAAATAATCAAGTCTTACTAATTTCTGGTGCGGACATGAGTAGAAGGTATAGCCTGGATCCGCACCCCTTAGAGTAGCCCACGCATCCACCAGTCCGTGATCATCCAGTAAAGACTGCAGCGCCTTAAATACCCTCGGTTTCCTCCCTTTGTAAAATTTGCTGTCATCCTGTAGAGCATTATGCTCAAGGTGTATATTTAAGTCACCACACACAATCACAGGAGTGGGCCATAGTGCAAGTTCCACATTTAGCCCTTCAATTATTAGGGCCTCATCAAAGTTTGAACCGTATATAGAACAAATAGTACACTTCTGACTGCTAATCGTACATTCCACAATGGCCCACCGCCCTTGTTTATCTGCCAATGCTCTACCTGTCCCTTGTATATGATTCTTAGCCAGAATTGCTACTCCCCGTGTAGTGGTGGTTTGCTCGGTGCAAATTAATACTGTAAGACCTATTTCCGCCAATAGTTTTCTATTAACCCATGAGATATGAGTTTCCTGTAGGCATACCAGGTCAGTCTGAAGCAACCGTAGCTCATTCGCGACCCGTTGCCTCTTATTATGATCATTCAAACCGCTTACATTCAGGGAGCAAAACCGAATACCTCGAAATATGCCACTATCCCCCATCTGTTTTCCCAGTATCTTTATGCTTATGGACTGTGTGCCTCAAACCATTGACTTTCCTGTTTCTCTTCACAAAACCATCATGGACTATTTTTACTAATACCCCCCACCAACCCACTTCCCCCAGCCCCCCCTCCCCTCCCCTACACGGCTCCAGCCGGGGGCGTGACCCACCCCCACCCAATCCCAAACTGGAGGCTTGGAGACACAGAGTCTCCGAGATGGGTCAAGCTATCCGTGCCCCGGACCCCCCTACCCCACCCAGTGTTTAAACCACAAGAATATTCACCACCCACCACAATACAATATAGTCAGAGAGAAAACAAACCAGAGCTAAAAAAACAACAACATTGCAATCCATAGATGAATAAACAAAGGGGCTCCATGTAACATCCTTCCCCCTCTTTTTTTTTTTTTTCCCTTCAGCCCTTACAAGGATTGCAGATACTCTTTAGCAGCTGATTCAGCTGTAAAAAACCGCACATGCTCTTTGTGAATGATTTTGAGCTTAGCTGGATTCAGCAAAAAGGCTTGTGCCCCTTTGTCATAAAATGGTGTAATGAGTTGGCGTAGTTGCCATCTCTTTTCTACAGTTAAAGGGCAGTAATCAGGGCGCACAAAAAACTCTATCCCCTTCCCGGTTTTCTTTCTGTATGGGCGTGCCAAATCGTATACTGCTTCTCTTGCCAGAAAGTTGTTTACTGCTATTAAAATCGCCCTTGGTTTGGGAGAGTTCTGGCCCGGTCTATTGCGCTGTGTGCCCTGGAATCTGTGTGCCCTCTGGATCTCCTGGCTCCAATCCCATTGGGTTAGCCCGGGAAAGGCTTCAGAGAAAAGTTTGATGAACAAATTTCCTACCACCCAGCGTTCCCCCAGGTCTCCCGATAAAAATGGTGCCTCACTTGTGTGGGAGGCCCAAGTACCCGCGACAGGCAAGGGCCCAAAACATTTTTTGATAGGCAATTTTGATGTTGCCTCAAAATGTTTTGGGCCCTTGCCTGTCGCGGGTACTTGGGCCTCCCACACAAGTGTGGCACCATTTTTATCGGGAGACCTGGGGGATTGCTGGGTGGTAGGAAATTTGTGTGAGCCGGGGGATGCCACAACTTTCCCACACAAAAATGTGTGATTTTTTTCAGCTAAAATTGAGGTTTGCAGGGGATTCTGGGTAAGGAAACGTTGGGGGATCCACGCAAGCCATACCTCCCTGTAAGCCCCCGGATGTCTAGTTTTAAAAAATGTGTGGGTTTGGTAGGTTTCCCTAGATGGCCGCCGAGCACGGGGCCAAAAATCCAGGTGACCCCCCTTGCAAAACCAGGTGGTTTTGAGATAGGCAATTTTGATGTCGCCTCACTACGTTTTGGGCCCTTGCCTGTCGCGGGTACTTGGGCCTCCCACACAAGTTAGGCACCATTTTTATCGGGAGACCTGGGGGAACGCTGGGTGGTAGGAAATTTGTGTGAGCCCGGGGATGCCACAACTTTCCCACACAAAAATGTGTGAAAAAAGTGATTTGTTCAGCTAAAATTGAGGTTTGCAGGGGATTCTGGGTAAGGAAACGTTGGGGGATCCACGCAAGCCATACCTCCCTGGAAGCCCCTGGGTGTCTAGTTTTCATAAATGTGTGGGTTTGGTAGGTTTCCCTAGATGGCCGCCGAGCACGGGGCCAAAAACCCAGGTGGCCCCCTTGCAAAACCAGGTCGTTTTGAGATAATTAGTTGTTTATTTCTGCAGCGTGAAAATTTTGGCACAATATTGCAAGGAAAATGTGACAGACATTTTGAGGTTTGCAGGACATTGTGGATAAAATAACTTGTTGGGATTCACAAGAGAGACATCACCATGTACTCCCATGGGTTTACAACAATATCTACAGTTGGTAGATTATTCTTAGATGGAATGTACACCTTGGCAGAGAGACTAAAAAGACAAAGATTCCTGCACAGCCATCTATTCCTCAAACACACACACATACTGGTTGGATTTGGCACGAGGGCGAGTGATGGTTCAGTATATAAAATTTTATTAACAAGAGATTTTACAAAAATGAAATGCACTGTCAATAATTAAATGGACAAAAAATTGAACCAGTGACTCGCAACTCGTGAGCTGTAAAGCCACCGCAAGGCACCAACCGCTTTACAGGCCATTCACACACCTTTCATACGTGATACACACAAGACCATTCACACCACCAGGCACGAAACCAACACATTACAACATTCACAAAAAGGGACAAGGTACACCCTGCTTCAGAAAGACAAAAAAGACAAATATTACTGCACAGTCATCTAATCCTCAAGCACACACACATACTCGTTGGATTTGGCATGAGGGTGAGTGATGGTTCAGTATATACAATTGTATTAGCAAGTGATTTCACAAAAATGAAATTCACTGTTAATAATTGAAAGGACGAGAAACTGAACCATTGACTCACAGCTCGTGAGCTGTAAATCCATGACAAGGCACCAACCTCTTTACAGGCCATTCATACACCTTTCATACGTGTGACACATACAAAACCATTCACACCGCCAGCCGCGGGCCCATCACATTACAACACTCAGACCAGCAGACAGTGCTATTCAAGGGCCCATCACTTTCACAAGCCCACATTCCTGACACAGCAACCACACAAGCTGATGGATTGCGTGGAGTGGCGCTCAGCTAGCAGTGTGTGTAGTGACCAGCAGCAAGTCACTACTCACACACCGCCAGCCGAGCGCCAGTCCACGCACACCGCCAGCCAAGCACCAGTCCACGCACACCACCAGCCAAGCACCAGTCCACGCACACCGCCAGCCAAGCACCAGTCCACGCACACCGCCAGCCAAGCGCCAATCCACGCACACCGCCAGCCAAGCGCCAATCCACGCACACCGCCAGCCAAGCGCCAGTCCACGCACACCACCAGCCAAGCGCCAACCTACACACACCGCCATCACATTTAGGATTTTTTTATACAAAAAAGAAAACACAAACAAATTGCAAATAGATACAAATCTACTAACACAAAATTTGAAACTAAATACATTGCACAAATGCCAACCTTGAAACAGAATACATTTTTTTAAACAATACAGACCAGGCAGTTCACTTTACCACTCATGGATGCTCCCAAAAATTATTTTGCGTGTGGTACGCTCTAAAACAAGCAGGCACACACAGCCCAGGGTTAGAAGGACACTCGGGGCAGTACATACGAGTCTCCTTCCGCGTACCTCTTCGCCAACAGACTCTACATCTCCTAGTGGGAAAGTCTTTCGAGGTGTGGGAGAAATGTAATCAGGAAAGTGGCGATCTTTCAATCGAGCCACATCCTCCACCACTCCAACTCTAGGAACACTTGCCTGTTCCACAACAACAAGACTGCCTATCACAGACTGCTGAAACTGAACAAAAGTCAACTTTGACGCAGGAGAACACTCCTTGAACACAACAAAAGCATTGAAAGTTGCTAAATTGAAGAGATGGATGGCCAACTTCTTATACCAAATGTAAGCCTTACGAATAGCAGTGTAAGGTTCCAACCTCTGATCTACTCTGTCAACACCACCCATGTGCTTATTGTAGTCTAAAATGCACACAGGTTTGCGCACTTCAGCAATCTGACCCCAAACAGCCACAGGTGAAGTACTCTCATCATGGATGGTAGTCAGCATGTACACATCCCTCCTGTCCACAAATTTCACAGCTAGTAGTTCATCACTACGCAAGGAACTGCACTGTCCCCTCTGAATTTTTTTGCAAACAAGCTCTTTTGGATAACCTTTACGGTTAGAGCGGATTGTGCCACAAGCAAAAGTGTCCACTTTGAACAATTCCTTAAACAATTGCACATCAGTGTAGAAGTTATCAATGTACAAATGGTGGCCTCTGTTAAACAGTCCTCTAGCAAGATCCCACACAATTTTCTCTGAAACTCCAAAAGTGGACGGACAACCAGGGGGGTCAATAGTGGAATCCCTACCAGTGTACACATGGAAATTAAAAACATATCCTGTCCTACTCTCAGACAACATATACAGCTTAATTCCATAGCGTGCCCTCTTGCTAGGGATGTACTGCCTAAAAACTAAACGGCCCTTGAACAAGACCAAAGACTCATCAATAGATATTTCTTTCCCTGGAGTACAGATCTCTGAAAATCGATCTACAAAGTGATCAAGAACAGGCCGAATCTTAAAAAGACGGTCACAGTCAGGGTGATCTCGTGACAACGCCAAAGAATTATCAACAAAATGCAGCATCCGTAGCAAAAGTAAATACCGATCACGAGTCATAACTGCAGGAAATATGGCCGTTGCCATCAAGGGACTGGTAGACCAATATGAAGCCATGGACGGCTTCCTTATCAAAACCAATCAATAAAGTCATACCCAAAAACTTCTCCATCTCTTCCAGATTTGTAGGAGTCCACCGGGTAGCTCTAGAGTGGGGCCTAAGTTTGTCACTGTTGTCCCTCAAAAACTGTTCAGCATACAAATTAGCCTGCTCAACAATCTCACCCAAAAATACATCATCCATAAACAACTGAAAAAACTGTATAGGCAAAAAATGTTCACAATCCACTCTACACCCTGCATCACCACTAAAGGCAGGCAACACCAGCTGCACCATGTTTGGATGAACCCAGAGTCCAGCACTTCCAGTAGGAAGCCTAGCAGCCTCAGGCTGCAATCCAGATGCCTCTTGCACCATCGGCACAGCAGTATCCTCCTCTAAAACAGGCACTTCATCCGCACTGAGAGTAGCTTCATCCACACCAACAGTAGCTTCATCTGCACTGAGAGTACTTTCATCATCCGATGATTCCATCTGGAGAGAAAACTCACTGCCTGAATCTTCCCCTCCCTCCTCTCCCTCAGACGCACTGTCAGTCTCATAATCCTGCTCAGAGGAAGATTCAAGAAGCATACCAACCACCTGCTGAGCAGTCATTCTACGGCTAACCATAATGCTTACTAATAAAGGTAACTTGTCAAACAAGTCAACAACAACAAACACTTTGTAAAATAAGTAATAAACAAAATGCACCTTTATCAGAAATACCTATATACTACAAAACGATACCACTCACTTGCCAGAAGCAGTTAAAGTCACCACCACCTACTCTGCACAGACACAGTATGGATCAACAATATCCCACTAAAAAAGAAAGAGAAAAGAAAATTACACATAAGATAATGCAAAACACATCGCAAAGATTTTCATGCTCAAAACACTAAGTAAATATGCTGCCATTATGACACCACTTACAAAATAATTCATTCATACATGACAATAATACTCATTTGGAGTAAATACAACAAAAATGTTTTTCTTACCAAAAAAAATGCAACTACGCAAAACTGCAGAACAACCACTGTCGAAACCGCAAACAGGAATCAAAAGCTTTACACTAGAATAAAAAGGAGAAAAAAACATTACAATCACATATGCAAATAATGCACCAGTCCACACACAATCCACCAGCCAAGCTAAGGGGTAGGTGGGCCTAAGAGTATAAATAAAATATTCACCCCCGTAAAAGGGGAGCAACCCTTGCCCTTGAGGCCACTCCCCAACACAAAAATTAAAAAAACCCTGGTGTCTAGTGGCTTCTGCCCCCCTTGGGCGCAGATGGGCCTAAAAACATACTGCTATACTGCCACCCAAAGAGGGCAGAAATGGCCACAATCATCCTCCCATAAAGGGGAGCGACCCTTGTCCAAGGGGCCGCTCCCCAACATAAAAAAAAAAACCCTGGTGGCCTAGTGGCCATACAAAAAAAAATCAGCCGATCTGCCCACCCAGGGGGGCAGAAACAGCCAAATTAATGCTCCCCAAAGGGGAGCGACCCTTGCCCAAGGGGCCACTACCCACAAACAAATCCCTGGTGGTCTAGTGGGCCAGTAATTGTTGTTGTCGGCTGACAACACTAGAACTCTCCTTCAACACGTGCTCTGAGTCGGGGAGAGGCTGAGCAGGTGGTGTTTAGGGCAGGCCCACCTCCCATTAGCCGAGCAGTGCCACTATGACCCGTTCTGCATCATCGAGAGCTCCTCACCACAAGCATCGTGACTGGGGACGGACTGACTGACTTGGCTACTGTACAGCAGCTGAGTGTATGCAGTTGGCTGAGCCAGTGAGTGTAACAGACACAGAGACACTTCTCAAGGACATCGGCAGCTGCATTACTTTTTCTTTCCCACCTAGGAGCAGCAGTGTAGTGTTGTGACTTTACTAGACACAAGGCCTTCTAGGATGGTGGTTCTCTGACTGTGTCAGCCACCTGAGTCCTTGTCCCCTCTCTGGATACATAAGTTCTATGTCTTTGCTTTTGTTTTTATGCATCCTCATGTACAGCGATGTTTTGTAATTCCTTTTCTTCTCCTTTGTGTATGTAAAGCGCTCTGATACCCACGGGTCTAGCTAGCGCTATATCAAACTTTATAAAAAGGTATTATTAAATTAAGGCTACCACAATAATGTCACACTGAGGAGGGGTTAAATATCCCTGTTGAAAGCACTCGACTGTACAAATGATGCAACGCATATTCCCAAAACTACCATTCATTTACAAGGGCACTAGATTTCTGGTGATATGCAGCAGGTTTAAGATTTTCTTAGAGTTTCTTGTTGCTCAAATGGGTTTCATTTCTGATATTTATTTAGGTTTTCCTTGTCTTTACTGCTTGATTTTGCTCGTGAAAAAGCGTCACTCATAGTGGTTGAAATGTCACTCATAATTACACTGATTTTATGAAAGTAACACACATAGCAACCTGAAACCTTAGCAGCTATGTGTCCAGTAGGCAATTTATTAAAAAATAACATTGCCCCAAAAGGGGGAGCGACCCTTGCCTCAGGGGCCGCTCCCCCCAAACAGTTGTCCATTTAAAAAAAAAAATCCCTGGCGTCTAGTGGGCATTCCTGCTGCACGATCGCACGATCGTGCAGCAGGAATGCACAAAAGAGGCATCGGGGGAGAGGAAAACCCTTTCCTTTCCTTTCCCCCGATGCCTCTTTTGTTTGAATGCCCCCCTCCCCAGAGCCAAAACTCACCTCTTTCTTCCGCGACGCGCTGAAAGCAAATGGCTTCCAGCGCGTCGTGGAAGAAAGGGAAACCTCCAATTACGTCAGCGCGCCTCGCGCGCTGATGTCATTGATGACATGTGTGGGGGCGGGGGGAGGAAGGGGAAGGGCTTCCCCTTCCTTCCCCGGTAAAAACACCCAGATCAGCGTCCCAAGGGGGGAACGCCAGCGCTTCCCCTGTGGGTGGGTGCCATGACGAGCTGGACTCGTCATGAGCACACGTCCACTGTGTGCCATGACGAGTCCAGCTCGTCATGAGCACCGAAGGGGTTAACAGGAGCTAATGAATCCAGGGCACTACAAAGCAATGTTCAGGTGAAATGGACTACCACTGGGGAAGTCAAGTCTGTCACGGCAAGACCTGTCTGGAACCCTAAAGTCGGGGATCTGGTCAGAGAAAAAATAGCGGACAAAAAAGAACTTGGGCCATCATACAGAAAGCCTGTACCTGTCCTGGCAGTTGAAGGAACAAGAACTGTACTTCTGCCGCCTCTTGCCGGAAAAAAGGAGAAAAGATTTGTCTCAATTGACTTAATCAAACCACACTATGTGGCCGATACTGAGTAGTAGTCCGCGTGGACTCCGGAATAACAGACACCCTCCTCTCGCCACTATACAAGAAAGTTCAAACAGAAAGACTAATCACATTTGAAGAATCACCTGCACGGAATGATGGACTATGCAACAATGGCATGGAATTTGTTCCTCTTGAAAATGAAATTCATCAAATTCAAAACCAGAATGAAAGATAACTTTCAATTCGGCTAAACACGGATATCTACATCAACATGCCTCAACAAGAGCAAGCTACAGTTTCCACAAGACCTGCGGAAATACCGAAAATTGATCGATCTGCATCTGGCTATTTCATTGACTTTAATACTTTTTCATTGGATCCAAGTGAACCTGAAACGAAGCCAGCCCAAAAAACTTGCCAGCAACAAATTAAAGATTTTCTGAACTTTCTTAAAAAGACATACCTGGTATCACCTTGGGTGGAACTCTGAGTAATCACCGGGATCCTTTTCTTTCTTTTCAGGATAGGCTTAGTGACTGTCTTTAGTATGCTTATAAATGAAACTTATCTTCGAGAAAGCTCTGCAGCACAAAAAGTGAATGTGATTCCGAAGCCGCATCTATCATCACATCGTGAAAAAAGAGACCCATCATCAGTGAACATTTCAGCAGTTCCTATACCTGACGGTATAGTGTGGGACAAGGTTGATTACGATATATTTTGCCCGACCGAACTTTTAAAAATACCACATTTATTTAAAATTTCATTAAGTGATATCATTATCTCCAGTACATTTTCCGATGATTGGGATTATGAAATTGTAAATAATATGTTGTCTGATTTAGAAAAACCTGCTGCCTTTTCTAATAATGAAATGTTGGAAGACACAACAGACTTTGAAACAATGTATTGCTATCAACATTATGGTCATCACTTTCTGCATAAATCTGCTAATCCCAGAAATGTTTTCAAATACCACCAATGGGAACATTGCCCAACACCGCCGAAAAGCAGTTCAAAAACATATGCACAAAAGTTTCCATATTTTTCAGGGTTTAACACATCAGACCCAGCCTCATATTATTATAAGGTTGCACCAACACCAGCACAGAAAAATATGTTGACAAACACCAAACAGATTTATTCTGCTTCCTTTATTGCCCAGTTGCCTGAACAAGGTTTCGACTTATGGAAAGACGCCATAGACTTAAAATCTGTCTGGGGTACTAGAGACTGGCAGGTCCAGGGAACAGAGGCACTATCTAGAGCATACCTTATTCCTCAACAAATCATATTTTTGAATGAAACAGTGCAACAAAGGTCCTGTCTTGGACTAGCCAACAACAAAGATTTGAATACACCTCGGATGACCACACCATCACACACCGAGGGTAACATAACATCACTAGAAGGGATTACACTAGATAAGATCATGCAATACAATAGATCAGACCCCGATTGGAAGGGATGGTTGATTTGGCCCAAAGACACCAATAGCTGTCAGGAAAGATTCATGGGTAAAACCAAAGGATTTAGTATCAGCAGGCCAGATCCACGCTATGTACAGAGAGAACACCCAGGGATAGTGACATCATACAGTGTTGGGAAGTTATGCCTCGATTGGCTAAAGACCTCAACACTTACACATGTGAAACAGCACTTATCCTTACTTACAGAGGATGTGGACCTACAGGATTTTTTATTAGGTCCTAGGAAGCCACGTCACAAATGTTTCTATTATGCTATCTATAATGAGATTTGGAAAATATCACAACAAGAGGCCACGGAGAGATAACGAGAAATAGATCGTATAAACTTGGAGAAAGCTCTGGCAGTGGTTGACAATGGGTTAACTACACTAACCTCCAGGATATATTCACTGGGCAACATTGTATCCTCTGCTATTGATGTACTAGAACAGGATTTGCCCATATTACAGCACGGGCAATCACAATTGCGTTCTATTATGTTAATGAGCTGGACACTCCTATCTTTGCTCGCAGGCTATGTGCCTTGGCGTTTCATAAACAGCAAGTCTCTGTTTTCTTCATACAATCTAACGGAAAAACAGATAGAGATGGCACAAAGGGGAGCAAAGTATACAATGCTCCGTATTGAAAAACTGGACAGATTAGCCTTTACAGTGGCAGAGTCACCGTCCACAGAATGGTTAATCCATGGCCACATAACTCTTCCGGTCACTACTTTTCAATTCCAATATTGCCTTGAACAAAAGCAGGCAGGCAGATATGAAGAAATGGGTAGGGAATTCATCAAGGATTCTTGGGAATTACCATACAGATTTCGATGCCGGAGTAGGGAAAGAGAAGTGTTTTTGAGCGGTACAAACTGCGAGGATACTTTAAATGGATCCCTCATATGCCAGGATATAATGCTTCATGGGGCCTGTAACGGTTCGGTAGCAAACTTATCCTGTCACTTAAGGGGTGCTCCAGCTGCCGTGATCACTCCAGTGTTCAGGCTACTTTCAAATGGGAGTTACTTGATGCTGAACGATCAAGGTTGCTGAGGGATGCTTCCGGGCATCGCATATCTGGTAACCGTGAGCTCCAGGGTTACTTGCTGTATGCAAGTATTGTTTCCACCAACACATACGGTCAGGGAGGCGCCGTTATGGCCTTTGCTAAATGTTTCATTAATACGGTTTGATGCTTTGAGCAGAATGAAAGCCATGCTTTTACAGAAATTCGTGACCTTAATCTCCGCTCGAGAGACTTTTGATCTCCAGATCGCAAGGTCTTCGACAAAGATAGAAGCACTCATACATACGAACTGCCCTTTCCATTTCGCAGAAATGGTAAATCGTATCTTTAACATGTCTGATACGACAGGCATCGTCCACCTATTTAAGACCATAGGTTCTGGACTATTAAGCACCTTTCAGATGGTCCTCGGAGTTAAACCGAACTTTATACACTCCGTATTTGGAAGCATTTTTGGAGGACTTCCGATGATCCTGTTTTTGATACCAGGTATTTTTCTGCTACGCAATGGACTTCCCAGTCACCAAGGAGATGGAAACAGTACTCCTGGAGTGAAAATACCGTGATCGCATGGTACAACATCTAGGCACACCTCGCCTAAGAGAACTAAGTGCATCTTGGTTCTTATCATTTAGACCAGTCTGGATGGACTGCATCTTACCTGTCCTCCGATGCCGTTTTTGCGGAGAAGAATGCATGTTGGATCTCTGTCTAACACTCCCATCATGTGTGCAACCGGACGTTGATGCTTTACTGGACCCGATAACGGCCCATGTTCTGCAGTGTCCCCAACGTATTCCAATGTTGATGGCGGCATTCCTAGAGCCACCACAGCTAGTATCGACTCCTGTTGGTATGGACATCGGCTCCTCCTCTAACACCCAGGCCTTGGATGGTGCACAGGCTGTCCCAGCATCTGTTGTGGACAATACAAAAGATCATCTGTGCTCAATTGACATAATCTGTGAGGTGTTACAGGGACAGTCGTCTGCGGAGGCAGGCAACGAGAATGTTGCGTCTACCAGCCAGGACACATAAACATTTGACTCATTTGGCCCGTCGTGTGCTTGGAAAAGTTTGACCTTTTGAAAAATAAAATGAAAAATTGGAACTCCATAACAAAACTGACATTCTTTTGAGCATGCATGACTTTCAAATGTTTATAGCAGTTCAAACTATACCTACGGACACGTTAGAGCTATGGCTTGCGTGACAATTTTCTTTTTAAACTTTTAAGATTTTTAGAAACGTTTCACATTATTTTTAGCAAAACAAAAAATGTATGTTTTTCAAACTATTTTGCGTACCAGTATCTAGTCAGCCTAGTAGTACGTTTAGAATTTAACTATGTTGTCCATTCGGAAGAGGAGTGGGTGTTATATTCCATAAAGGTACCATAATATAGGCCCCGGTAACTTCATTACCCTTCACCTATATTCTTCCCTACATTACACTTATAACGGTTTACAGGGACTGACCTTTTACCTAGATACAACACTGCATTCAGAACACGGGTTTTCCCTAGTTTGAAAACTCATACATTATGCATGAGGATTCTTGGAAGCACAGCAGGATGACCATCTCCTGTATAATATCTATGTACAAAGTTCATGCCCGATGTCATCCTTAGGCCGACACAGTAATACAGCGAGGTAGGACCCCTGGGGAGACCTATGGGTATATATACAACACATCTTGCTAAGATAGCTAGAGGAGACCGAGACTTCCTGGCAGACACACTGACCAGAGACGCTGAGGTTCCTGCATGCAGACACTCCAGCTTGCAGTGGTCTAACATCGCTTGCGGGGTGTCCACCTTGAGACCTGGACGGGGTCGCACAGTCTCTCAATTCAGGTAATGGGGTTGACTTTATCCTAGAGGGATTCTTGGCCTAACACCTACATACATGCTAGGTACATTTAGGTACATCTAGTTAGGGAAGCATCGTAGGAGTACGCATCTTTTTATCATGTGTTTTATATATTCGTATGTATCCATGATTATTGTAAGATGGTAGAACTATACTATCCATTTACCTTTTTAGTACTACTAATCATTTATATCGTATACTGTCTAATGGTTGTTGCAGCTCATCTATTCTACACCAGAATAACAACTGTTCAATAAATACTTATTGAGAACGCCCAGCCTGTTTGTTCTGTGTACCTCTCTGAGACAGACTAAGTAAGCACGAGTGACTGAGCGAAAAGTAGTATATTGTTTCCACGGTCCTGAGGGATCAGGGTTGTCATGTTCGATGGTTGCCAGGAACTATTCTCTCCTTGGTAAGAGGAGGCTCTAGTGGCACTGTGAGCTAGTTGGTACAAAAGGCCAACATCCTCGGTGGGAGTGTTCAGAAGCAGTCTGACACCAATCCTACAGTGTATGCTGTCCAAACGCGCAGATCCTGTATAATTATTATAGGAGCTACACAACACTTTCTTGCACACCTTCAGTGAGTCCTCCACTCTCACTTTGAGCCACCCTTTATCTAAGCATGATATCGACTTTTGTAGCATCCTATCTTATTTCATCACTTCTTTCCATTCCTCTTCCTTTATGCATCCCCTTCCATACGTTGTTGTACATGCTACAACACAGTTATCATCATCTTTATCCTCTTCCACACTTGCCTATACTTTCAAAGGCAGTCGTGACAAACAGTCCACAAAGATGTTTTTCACCCCTTGTATGTACTCCACCTTGAACTGAAACTCCTGCAGCCTATAGTGCCATTTAGCTATCCTAGGAGTTGCTCTGCAAGCTCCCAGAGTGGTGAATACACTGACCAATGTTTTGTGGTCCATTTGTAAAGTAAATTCCAACCCCCACAAATACTTTCTAAAATGTTTCACTTCGCACAAACACACCAAAGTTTCCCTTTCTATAACTGAATATGTGCCTTCTGCACCTTTAAGAGAAAATGCCACCACCTCATCCTTACCATCCCTCACCTGCATTAACACAGCTCCCAATCCATACTGACTGGCATCCTTCACCAAAATGCACAGGTCACGAGTGTCAAATAACTTCAGTGGTATTGAGTCTGCAATCTCTTCCTTGATCATACAAAATTACTTGTCCATCTCCACCGACCACTCATACCTCACATTCTTCTTTAATAGCATCCTCATCCTTCTAGTCCTCTCTGCACACTTTGGCACAAAACATGCATAAAATTCTAACATTCCAAATAACCGCAACTGGTCTTTTTTTTGAGGTGCTAGGAATTCTTTAATAGCCTTCACCAAACTCTCTTTGGGTTCACACCTATGGCCAACAACTTATACACACTAGTCATGGCAAACTAGCACTTGCTGGCCTTCAAAGTAACCCCTTTATCCTTCAAAATAGACAACACTAATGCCAAAGTCTTATCATGCTCCTCCTCATCTGCCCCAAAAATTAGTATGTCATCCTAGAAGCATCTCACCTTATCAATGCATTTGAACATGGCTTCAATCACATGCTGGAACATGGATGAGGCCAAAGTCAACATGAACGGCATTCACTTAAATCTAAATGCTCCACTTTGTGTTACAAATGATGTTAGATGGCGAGAATCCCTATGCAATGCTCTCTGATGGTAGGCAGAGGACATGTCAAGAGTAGTGAAAACTCTTGCCCCTTTTAGCGGAATAGGCCACGTTACAACGCATACGATACATCGCATGCCATTACAACGCAGTCATTACAACGACCGCGTTGTTACATCTCATACCATTACAACGCAAGTCGTTACAACGACTTGCTGTAGGGCGAGCGCTGGATTTTGGGATAGTATAATTTACTATTCCAACTCCAGTCTGTGGAACAGTAGGGAAGGTGTTAGATTTTAAATCCAACACCTTCTGCCCCCTATAGCAAGTCATTGTAACGACTTGCGCTGTAATGATTTGCGATGTAACAACGCGGTCGTTGTAATGACCGTGTTGTAATGACAGGCGATGTATCGCATGCGTTGTAAACAATGTTTCCCCTATTAGCTTAGTCAGCATTTCGGTGATGTTGGGAAGAGAATGCCAATTGACCCATATTCTTTTATTCAGGTCTCTGAAGTCAATACACATCCTCAATGTACCATTTGGCTTCCTAGCCAATACAACTGACAAAAGCCATTCCGAGCTTTCTATAGGCTCAATTTCATTTTGTTGACAGAATTTCTCGAGGCATTCTTTTAATTCTTGCTTCATAGCAATAGGGACATATCTCGCCTTATTTACAACAGCTTCCACTCCTGCTTTCAATTGAAACTGGTGTATCAAGCTTTTAATTTCTCCAAATCCACCACCAAACACTTCCAAATGGCTTCTTTCTAGGCACATTTCCCTACAAACATCACACCCACCATTTCATTACACAACATAACCTGTTCTGGACTGTTGGGATCCAACATGATAGCAAGGTTTCTCTAATCCAACCAACCCAACAAATTTGACCCTTACACAGCCACATACATTGTGCCATCTACCACACTCCCTTTGAAGTTTAATCCTGCATCAAACTCACCAAGCACATCAATAGGTTTGCCTCCATACGTTACAGGTTTCACCTTCGACTTAATTGCACATTCTGTAATTTTTCCATTCTTCCACACTTATTAATGTGATCAACGAACCCGAATCTGCCATCATGTTGATGATGATCCCATTGACCTCTATTATGCAAAGAGGCTTTCTAATGATAGATTCACTAATTAGTGAGACTTTTTTACATTCACATGTGGGCTGGCTCAGTTCTCTTTTTTTTGTAGCCCTTCCCCCATCATGAATACTGCACCCTCTTAATCAAAATCAGATGTCGGGACTATTTCCCACTGTATTTACACTCTTAGACAGCTTCTGTTCTTTACTCCAGTTGCTTTATACAATTTCATGAGGTGCCCCTTTTTCCTATACTTGCCAGACATTTGTCTGTTGCAGGACACGTAGGAGAGTTTATTAAATGGTTTTTACTCCCACAACTGTAGCACAGAGTGGCCTTTTCCTTTCCCCAGTTTTAGACCACTTTTTCTCTGCCTTGTTATGAGACTGCAAAGCATGCACCTGCATAACCAAGGACATCTGTTCCATTAATTTTATCATTGATTGTAGATTACTCACTATTTCAATAGTTTTGTCTAATGGGTTGTTTTCTCCTGTTTTCCTGTACCTTTATACTATTGGACTTCTCCACTACCTGGTCCCATATCACCTCCTCTTTGAATATGTCCATGTGGCAGCTAAAACTCTTAGATCACTTACAAAGTTTTCAACTGGCTCACTAGGCAGTCAATGCCTCCTGTGAAAATGTTGCCGCTCTATTATGACATTTCTTTTTTTTAAACGTAAATCCAACACTTATATGGCTGATGCATACTCATATACTGCATCTCCCTTGCCCAATACAGGTGACGCAGGCAGATGTTTCAACACTTTCCCGCCTTCTGTGCCCAAGGAGTGATGCAATATTGCACATTTTTTCTTCTGTGTGAAAACATCACCTTCGATTGCCTCTGAGTGGGCTTCGAATCACTCCTTCCATTGTTCCCAATCTACAGGGAGTAAACCAGGAGAAGACAAATGCTGCTGAAGGCATCACAGACTGTTGCATACAAACCACTACTCTTGACAATACTAGACCAGCCCATTCCGACCTGTTTGCCTGCTGCCTGCCTGCCATCGGAGGGGAGAGGTGGGCTTGGACTACCGGCCCTAGCCTCCCGAGCGGCGTCACCGCCAGCGTCAACAGTCTGCATCAGGAGGCGCGCAGGCCGCGCCCGGGCAAAGCCCGGGCCAAGGGCGGGCCCATCCTGCGCCCGGAAGAGGCTGGGCTGGCCCACCCCCCTAACATTTGTAACATCTGCAGCATATGGATTCGGGTTATAAGCCATAAGGTACTGTTTGACATTTCTATTGCTTTCTTCCCAACAATTGTGCTAATTGTGCCATACACGGGCAAGATCCAACCTTGTTCCTTTTTAGGTCCAGGCTTCATTGTCCTACTGCTCAACTCCCAGTGTACCTTCCATCTCTAACCGTGCTCCCTAATTGCACTTTGTGGTGCTGTCCCTTTGTGTTTTTGACAATGAGTAAACGCAAGGGAGTTGTGGGCACCCTGGATGCTTTTATCGTCAGGGCCGAATCAATGCTTAGCCACGAGATCGAATTGACTGAGAGGCGACTATCTTTAGAACCTCTATCCCTGGAGAGGCGCTCTTCTCTAGGTTCTAACGCCCTGGGCGATGCCCCTACAACTTGCTCGCCCTCCACTGCGCATGACCAGCCCCGGCCCTCTCCTGCAACCGACCTGGAAGCACCCTCCACGGACACTCTAAATGGGCCCAGTACAGCCATGAGGTTGCGGACCCTTATACACTTTACAGAGGACACGACGAGAGAGCCATCAGGGAAGCGGAGGAGGGGGGCAGGCACCCAAAAACCTAAACAACAGAAGCGGTCTCTGCAAATTTACCTTGAGGTGCCTCAAATCTGCACCATCAGCACACAAACTGACGCTGCCCCACCGGTACCCATATGTAGTGCTCCTGGGCATACTGTGCCGGATATTGCTGGGGGAATCGCTCTGGACACTGCTTTTGCACAATTGAAAGAACTGATTGACAACAGCTTTGTTGAACTCCGGGGTCGTCTAGATCACTTGGACACTGTAATATGTAAAATGATCAGCCTAAATGGGTCATCACAGACTGCTGCTTCTACAGGGGAGGGTCTGGGTATAGAAGCACCTCATACCTTAGCCACAGCCCCCTTAGAAATAGTGTTGGCCAGGGTAGCAGCCATCGAGGATCTGTTAAGAAATGGCCATGGAGTATGTGCTACCAACTCCCTGTACAACCCCTCAGAACGTGTATTGGATGATGGTGTTGTGGCATCTTCTTCCCAGACTAATCCTCCGCACACTTCAGATAAAGCGCCCTTAGGACCCAAGAGTACTATTGGCTTAAAACATAACTATGCTATAGCCCACACTTAGGGGCCGATTCCGATTCGGGCCGGAAAAAGTACCGACCGACTCGGTACAGGAATTTAGTCCGACCGACTCGGACCGGCGCCGCACGACCCTGGTAGTACGATGAAATGCATGTGAAATCCGACAGACTCGGACGGAATACAAAACGACCGACCGAGCCGGACGGAAACAAGGCATCCGGCCGGGAAATCACGCGAAACGAACCGACCGACACGCACTCGGATTGAACCCGAACGAAACGTACCCTCGAACTCTGACCCGCGTAGTACGATGCTGTGCGTGCAAAACACGACCGACTCGCCCGGAGCACAAGCCGTACGACCGACACGCATACAAAACCCAGACGAAGCAACCCAATACTACGCGACCAACTCGTTCGCCGCATATGAAACCTAGCTGACACACAGCAGGAACGAGTCGGACAAGATCGCACCAGACAACTGCAGCGTCCTACTCGGACACAAGAACGACTCCTACATGCACCAAAAACACCAAGGACATTTTTTTTTAAAAAGGGCCAAACGAGCAACCACTAAGCCAATAAATACAGGGAGGAAAAAAAAATGGAACAAGGACACACCTCCAACTCCACCTACATAAAGGCCACAAATTCCGACCATGATTCCTTGCAAATTCCACTGACCTGCCAGACAGAACACCATCACACAGCAACCACAGACACACTCACAGCTCATACATCACAAAAGCCACACACCATTACCACACCTACAAATAGCACCCTCACACACACCCAGCTAAACCTACACTCACACACCCCCACTTGCACACACACACATCAATCACCACCACCACCCATCACCATGCCCCCAAAGAAGAACCATAAGTTCCTAGATTGTGAATTGGAAGTCCTGGTAGACGAGATCCTGAGGGTAGAGCCACAGTTGTTTGGTACATTGGTACAACAGACCCCCATGTCGCAGAAAACCAAGATGTGGGCGAGGATTGTCGACAGGGTCAATGCACAATCACCATGTTTGCGCACAAAGGAAGATATCCAGAACAGGTGGTATGATGTGCGCAGGACGGTCAGGGAACTACTCAAAAAGGACTACCTCCTCAGCCAGCACACCGGCAGTGGCCCTCCTGCAAAACCAGTATACCTCAAGCCCTGGGAGGAGAAGTTGCGGGCCATCCTACCACCAGTGAGCGTATACGGACTAACAGACATCCCAGAGCCTGGTGAGTACACAATTAATATACACAATATGGTGTGACTACACACACACATCACAGTCAAGGGGATAGGCAAACCATGCACACTTAGCAAATACACACCAAACAAAAGATATCCATCCCAAGATGTGAATGCTAGTCAGACAAACACAATACCTGCCATCCCATAGTGATATGTAACTGTGTCATGACATCTACAAACCTAACAACAAATACAGCAAGGCAGTGGCACAAATAGAACCAACAAATACTCCCAGATATTTAACCACCACTAGACCACCTCACAGGGAAGCTCACTGAAAGGAAGGAATTCTGTGTATGCTGGTCAAGTCAGTGTAGCCAATAGCATGATGGTAGTGGTAGTCACAGATATTGGTCACACCCACAATTGGCCCATCAACACCACTATGAACCATGCTCACATCACAGGGAGTGGAAAACAACTGACAAGATGGCTGACACTGGCTACTGCTGTGGGGAGCACAAGGCCCTGCTGGGAACTGGGCACCAACAAACAACAGGAACACACTGTCAGCCATCTTGCCATTGCTGTCACACTCACACACACTGAAGTCCACTCAAAAGGAAGGAAGGATGGGCATGCTGGGAAGGGGGAGTGTAGGCAATAGCATGATGGGAGTGGTAGTCACAGATCAACACCTCACACCCACATGGCCCAGCAAGTTAGCACTGAAGCATGCACACCTCACAGGGAGTCAAAAGCCACTTCAAAGATGTCTGACACTGGCCACAGCTGTGGGGAGCACAAGGCCCTGCTGGGAACTGGGCACCAACAAACAACAGGACCACACTGTCAGCCATCTTGCCATTGCTGTCACACTCCCACACACTGAAGTCCATCCAAAAGGAAGGAAGGATGGGCATGCTGGGAAGGGGGGTGGAGGCAATAGCAGGATGGGAGTTGTAGGCACAGATATTGGTCACACCCACAATTAGCCCATCAACACCACTCTGAACCATGCTCACATCACAGGGAGTGGAAAACAACTGACAAGATGGCTGACACTGGGTACTGCTGTGGGGAGCACAAGGGCCTGCTGGGAACTGTGCAACAACCAACACTGACTGACATCCTGAAAGACAACTTGCACTCCCTGCAATGGAAGCACGTTCCATGGTGGGAAATCTGGCTGGGTGGGAAGGAGGACTCACAGCTATGACCATAGTTACAAGGACCTCCCCTCACACACCCCCTCAACACTAACTCCACATAACCCACCTGGGAGAATGCAATGCCTCACATCCTAACTGAAGATCCCACAAAGAACAACCACCCTGGGTCATGCTCTGTGAAGCACAGGGACACTCTTGGGACTTGTAGCCAAACAACTGCCAGGACAACACTCCCAGCCATCCTGTCAGCACAGGCACCCCACCCCACAGGGAAGCAGAGTCAAAAGGAAGGAAGGATGGGCATGCTGGGAAGGGGGTGGAGGCAATAGCATGATGGGAGTTGTAGGCACAGATATTGCTCACCCTCACAATTGGCCCATCAACACCACTCTCAACCATGCTCACATCACAGGGAGTGGAAAAGGACTCACAAGATGGCTGACACTGGGTACTGCTGTGGGGAGCACAAGGCCCTGCTGGGAACTGTGCAACAACCAACAGCAGGACACCACTGACTGACATCCTGAAAGACAACTTGCACTCCCTGCAATGGAAGCACGCTTCATGGTGGGATAACTGGGCTGGGGGAGAAGGAGGCCTGGATGGCAACCAAATACCACCAATGCTGGTCATGCACACACCTCAACATACACATTGACATGCCACAGGTTGGCAGGACAATGTGCTACACCAATATCACTCTCTGACTGTCACAATTTAGGAGAATGCAATGTCGTGGCCCACATCCAGAGGTACAGTCACAACTGTCAGGTGTTTAAACAATTGATGCCAGTAGAAACATAACATACAATCTGTGTCTCTCCCCAAAACAGGTGATGATGGGGACACAGCAGCAGTCGAGGAGGAGTCCCTGTCCCAGGCTCCGGGGAACACTGAGCTCACTGGTGTGGATCAGCCACTGCACTCCTCGGATGGCGAAGAACCAGCTGGAACCTCCGGTGTGAGTCATCATGCAGCACCAGCAGGACCAACATCTGCACCCCCTGAACCCACCCCTCCAACAACTGCCAACACACAGGCCACCCCTGCCAACACGGACAGACCAAGGACCACAGATGACCCAGGCCCAAACTGGAGCTGGTGACAACGAGCCCAAGAACAACACCCAAGTGGGCCCACGGTCACCTGTGTGTGCCACCGCAGGTCCTGCACATGTCGCCAGGGGTGGTGGGAGGGGTGGTAGACATAGGTCGCTCTTTGCAGAGGGGTCTGGACTGCATGATGACCCACAACTGGCACGCATCGCGGATGCGTACCAGACTAGCACCGGAGAGGTCAGCCAGGTAGTGGGGATCCTCAAGGACATACAACAGCAGCAGGCTGCCCATCATGCCCGCTTGGACTCCCACATGTCCCGTGTCGACACACACATGTCACATGTCGAGACACACATGTCACGTGTCGAGACACACATGTCTGGCATGGAGTCCAAGTGGGACACATTGGAACAACTGACAGCGGTGCATAGGGACATACTCACATGCCTCCGCCAGATCAGCACCAACATGGCCTCACCTCCGTGTGCTCACAACAACTGCTGCTGAAGCAACTGCAAATGCCACAGGGAGGGAGGAGGACTCTGGCAGAGAGTCCCCTGCACCGCCGCAGCCTGCACCTGAGGGTCCCCCCCCAAGAAGAGGGGCCGTCCGAAGAGGCCAAACTGAAAGCCCGATGGCCATCTACATCCCCCAGGAAGCCAACACCTGTTCTGGAACTTTTCCTCTGTGTGCAAACTGCACGCCCTGTCGAAGCCAACCCAACTCTCCCACATGACATGGGGAGCTCCAGTTGGCCAAATTCATCAGATGACTGTGGACTTTACTCTGGACATGTCAGCTACCAAGACTTCCAATACACATGGGAACTTTGGATTCCAATTGATATGTACAGCACCCACCATCCTGTGCACCATCCTCACCCCTGTATGTAAATAAACTCACCAATACACCATATCTGCCTCTGTTGTGATTCCAACGTGGTTTTTGTCATGTAGATGGTGATCTGCTAAATGACACTGTGCATGCTAACTGCTACAGCAAGTCCAACCCCGTCATGTCAGTCATGGTGACGTGACACATATGAGGGAGACACACCACTAGGGCCACACAACACATACACACCAGGGCCATCAGACTCATCACCTATACTGATGTTGCAACTAAATACAGTGGAATGCACAGACACGCCACCTATTCACAGTCACAGTGAACTAGACTACAGGTGCAGTAAGCAAATGTCAGTCAGATGTGTGACTACAGACAACGCACATCCCAAAGTGAAGCACAGGTTTATTACACATTTGCAACATGTTGTTTCCACTACAAATGCAAGCTAATCCAACCGGGCTGTGGCCACAAAGTCAAAAAAACAGAAGATAGAAAGTCCAGGGGTGTGTGGCACATCACCTGTAGGGAAACGACTGCTTCCACCTTGGAAGTTGAATCATGGATTCGGGGGATCCAAGTTGATCAGACAACTCCGGCAGCACCCTGTGAAGGACAGACATGACACACAGTCAAAAACAATGAAGAACAGCACAGAACGGCAATACTCATGTCTAATACATGTCACGAGATAACTACACAAAACCAAGTTAGCATGTCAACACTGTTGGGCAGTACAGACCACCTGCAAGGACACATCGCTGCACGCATCCAGTCAAGTAGCACATGGGCACACTCAAACAGCACCAGAGCACCACACACACATATCATGCAAACTCAAATCACTGACATCACAACCCTCTGGAGACTCACATTCAGCTGAAGAAGTTGGTGATGAGGTGTGTGCGGACATCACCATCATCATCATCATCATCTTCACTGGCATCGAGACCCAGGCCAGAATCTTCCACAGGTGGCGGACGTTGGTCATCGTCATCCAGGATGAGAGGCAACTCCTTCCGCACTGCCAGGTTGTGTAGCATGCAGCAGACGATGACAATCTTGCACACCTTTGCTGGGGCATATGGGAGGGCCCCTCCTGTCTTGTCCATGCAGCGGAAGCGGCTCTTCAGGAGACCAAAGGTCCGCTCAATCACCCTCCTCGTCCGACCATGTGCCTCATTGTAGCGCATCTGGGCTGGTGTCACAGGGTTCCTGAGGGGTGTCAGCAACCACGGCATGTTGGGGTATCCCGAATCACCTACAGACAGACAATTGCACATTAGCCGATTTGAAAATGTGTGCGGAAAACAACATAGCAGAACACACACAATGGTACAAAGTCAGTACACACCAACAAGCCAGGCACGCTGGTTCGGCATCTGTGACATCATCCTCGGGATGCGACTACTCCTCATCACGTAGGCATCGTGTGCCGAACCGGGGAAACTGGCGCACACATTTGAGATGGTCATATCTGCAAGACATACCACCAGAGCATTGATCGAGTGATAATGTTTACGGTTGTGGTATGCCTGCTCATGTGCCAGTGGTGGTATCAAAGACACATGTGTCCCAACAATGGAGCCAATTACATGTGGCATCCTCCCCAGGGCATAGAAGTCACTCTTGACGTCAGTGAGTCGTTGACGTGTTGGGAAATAGATGTACTGGTTGAGGTATCTCAACATTGCCCCCAAAACATCGCGTAGCACACGGCTGAACATAGTATGTGACATCCCACCAGTAGTTGCCACAGTGTGTTGAAAGGTACCGGTGGCAAAGAAGTGTAGGGCTGCCATCACCTTCACCTTGGGGGTCAGCGCTGTAGGATACGGCTGGCCAGGCTGCAAATGTGGGTCCAACCGCACTGCCAAATCCTCAATCAGCTGCCTGGTGAAGCGGTACCGTCGGATGCTGTCACGTTCCACCATTGTTGCCAGGTCTGGGAATGATCGATGGACAGCAGGAGCCCTGCAGTGCATAGGTGAAGAAAGCAAGATTGTCAGTCACCCCACCTATGTGCCGGTCACCATACTCAATTTCACATGATACATCATCAACATACACAAGTACTTGATGTGTGTGTCGTTCCGTTTGGACATATATGGCACCTACATGGACATCATCTAACATCTCTGTTCAACAAGTGTTGACAACAGGTTCCAGGGTGTGCAATGGGACACCATTAGGCTGTGTCACAGTACCCATTAACTGCTCTCACGTTCCACACACATACCACAGTGACATGTCTGGACAGATGCTCCACAGGCATCACAGCTCATTGACAGGTAGATTACCAGGGAGCCCGTCTTGCCACATGGACACTGGCATGACATGGCGTATCATTTACACGTCAGAAAAACAAACATGACACCCACAGGTAGTGGCCCCTGTAGCCTCTGCAGGACAGACATGGACGTCTGTGACACACACACACCATCAAAGTTCATGCACAAACCACGTGGATGTGGAGACTGTCTCCCATTGTGCACATGGAGTCAGAGACATGTGATACACAACATGCACACAGACTGTGGAGGGACATCACTATTGTTGGAATGGGCCACCCTGTGACGTACATGCCTTCCCACATGTGAGCCTGGGGGTATGTGACATGTCATACACATACACAACCTGGAAATGTGACAATGACACATGCTCAGAAATGAAAAGTTGCACACCACAGTGGTCAGGTGCACAACACACAAAGGACCCTGTCCCCATTAACACGTGCACAGCCTGGGTGTGTCTGCCCCCAAGTGCCACCCCAAAATCCACATGTTCATCCCCATACACAGATAAGGTTATGCTGCCACACATGCCTCATAGACAGTGTGGACTGGGTGTGGTGTTGTAGGTGTGCCCCTGAGTCCCTGGAAAGTAAATGTGGCTGGCATAGGTTCACCAGTGACCAGCATGGTGACATATGCGTGTGACATGTCCAGGGATGTGTTGTAGAGCAATGGACCGATCGGTGTGCCCGGCCGGCCCATTGCATTGAATGTGAGCGGGTACAGCGTTGTAGAGCAATGGACCGATCGGTGTGCCCGGCCGGCCCATTGCATTGAATGTGAGCGGGTACGCGTTGTATGCCTGGTACGCGTTGTACAGCAATGGACCGATCGGTGTGCCCGGCCGGCCCATTGCATTGAATGTGAGCGGGTACGCGTTGTCGAGCAATGGACCGATCGGTGTGCCCGGCCGGCCCATTGCATTGAATGTGAGCGGGTACGCGTTGTACAGCAATGGACCGATCGGTGTGCCTGGCCAGCCCATTGCATTGAATGTGAGCGGGTACGCGTTGTATGCCTGGTACGCGTTGTAGAGCAATAGACCGATCGGTGTGCCCGGCCGGCCCATTGCATTGAATGTGAGCGGGTACGGGTTGTAGAGCAATGGACCGATCGGTGTGCCCGGCCGGCCCATTGCATTGAATGTGAGCGGGTACGCGTTGTATGCCTGGTACGCGTTGTAGAGCAATGGACCGATCGGTGTGCCCGGCCGGCCCTTTGCATTGAATGTGAGCGGGTACGCGTTGTATGCCTGGTACGCGTTGTAGAGCAATGGACCGATCGGTGTGCCCGGCCGGCCCATTGCATTGAATGTGAGCGGGTACGCGTTGTATGCCTGGTACGCGTTGTAGAGCAATGGACCGAACGGTGTGCCCGGCCGGACCATTGCATTGAATGTGAGCGGGTACGCGTTGTATGCCTGGTACGCGTTGTACAGCAATGGACCGAACGGTGCGCACACATTGGCTGGGGCCTGGCATGGCAACGGACGCGTTTTCGAAGCTCCAACGAGTCTGATGCAGTGAATTCAGTTGGCCAGCCACAACAATGTTGCAAAATCATGGGTGTCATGAAGTTGAAGATTTGAAGGATGCTGTGGGCGTGGATTAGTGCTGCAATTCCATGGATAGGTCAAATTCAGAAGATGCAAACGACTTGGACCTATCACTTTGCACACATGGGACAGTATCTGCCTCTGCAGCACACATATAATGCTGGATGTTCCCCTGAGAGCTCACTTGCCTGCACTACATGCTCCAGGACGACATCTGCCACCAACACTGCTGCTGTTTATGCATCCTCTGGCTCGTGCAATGGCACGTACTGTGGAGAGAGCCCCAGCCTTCAGCCTTGAGGAGAACCAGGCCCTGCTGGACAGCCTCCTTCCACAGTACAGCAAGCTGTATGGGACACCAGGGGAGCAGGTGAGTGTGCTGTCCACTGCCTCACTAATTGTGCATGTTGTCTGACTAGCAGGGCTTTCAGTGTGCACACCACTGGCTAGCATGCCCACTGAGTAGTTGTCACACCCCAAAGTGTGTGGTCACATGCACAGAACTGGTACAGTGCAGTAACAGTGCATTCCAACTAGGTTTAGTTCCCATGCAATGATACCATGTAGTGACTGCTGGCAAACTGTTCATAGCCATTGTTGCACTGCCTGTGTACATCATATACCCCTGTGATTGAGACATGTATATCCAACTGTGTGATGCACGTATATGTTGCGTGTGTAGTAATGGCCTTTTCACTTTGTCATCCTCACAGGTTGATGCCCACCAGAAGCAGGAAATCTGGCTGACCATCGCCCGGAAAGTAAGATCCGTGGGGGTCTACAGGCGCAGGATCCGCAACTGCCAAAAGAGGTGGCAGGACCTACGTGGCTGGAGCAGACGCATTGCTAGAGTCCTGCTGAAGCTGTTGCCTCCTCGCAGGAGGGGCGGACACCGGACCCTGACCCCCCACATGCTCCGGATCCTGGCGGTGGTCTTCCCTGACCTGGATGGGCAGCTGAAGGACAGACAGCAGCAAGGAGGGGGTGAGTCCATGACTGCACTGTGCACTTTTTCTGCCATGCTATGTGCCCTCCTCTGGCCTGGTTAAACTTCCACAGTACATCAGTCATGTGGTCCAGGACCCATGTCCCTCATTTGTTACATGCCCACTTCTCCTCTGATATGCATATGTGTGGCCCTTATAGTCAGGAAATTGTCTAATTTGGGGACTGTGTCATTGCATTTTGCTTTGCTCAAGGTGGGGGACAGCATTTGTTCCCGTGACTATGTTGTGCAATTCATGGGTGGGTCAATTGCTTACACAATGCCTAAGTTCTGACATGTGATCTGCGTGCAACTTTGATATGTGGTCCGCTTGCTGCTCTGACTCACCACATGTCCCTGTGGAATGTGGCACACACCCATGCTGCTGATGGGAACAATATTTGGGCCACAGGAGTATTTGTATCCAGTGTGTCACACATGCTTAGACACCTGCCTACTGTCCAGGACTCATCCCTCATACAGGTGGAGCTGGACAGTCATGCCTACTCCAGTGCATACAATACACTCTGTACTCCCACTCCTGTGTATCATCTGGCATGTTGTGGTCCGTGAAATGTACCCTCAGGTGTCTGCCTCCGTCTCATTGTGCTGTGTCTTCGTTGTCAGGACTACTGGTATGTTCATCGTTTGGGGCTCAGCATGCCATCTGAGATGTGACCATGATAGACGATACTTCTGTGACTTATAGGTGTCTGATCACTTGACTGTGCACACAGGTGTTTGCGACTGTGGCTTTCAAGCAGCTGTATTTTCATTCACAGCACACTGTGAGGTGCACATGTTCAGAGAGTTGTGTTTCATGTCCCCCATATATCCAGTTGGTATGACGTGGACAAATAGTAGTACAGATGATGTGGTTTTTGGGGGATGGACATGTGCACTTGTCAGTCACATAACTTGCATTCCCCATGCCCTCGGATTGTGACACAGTGCAGACTGTTGTTGTCTGGCTGCCATGGCCATGTGACTTGAGACACTTATGTATGACTTTGCACGCATTCCTGTGTCATGGCATTCAACTTCCTGGGACTGATCCTGCAGGGGAGTGACATGTGCAACATGCACCCCATTGTGGCATTGACTATCCGGACATGGGTGCATCATGGTGTCTGGTGCTGGTATGCATCACATGCATTCCTAATTAGAATCTGGCCATCCCTTCATCCGGACACCTGCACTGACTCAGTGGCAAGAGATGTGATGTGTGTATGTTCACATGCTTCACCGTGTTCCCTGCAATGTCCAACAACTGTGTAGGTGGTGCATGTGTCCACACTGGGGTCTTACCATCAGACAGGCACCAGACAGATGGGTGCAAGGGCAGGAGGGGTGTGAGTCCCATGGTTGACCATCAGACTGACAATTGGCTTCCCGAATCTGTGTGAGGACTTTAGGCAATGTTCAACTAAGGATGCCAGGGCTTGCTCTGTAATGTGCTGTACTTACTCTGGTGTGTGCGGTCAGTGCAGGTGACTGATGTTTGTCTGTTTCCCTAATTGTTTGCAGATACATCCACGGCCACAGGAGGGGACAGCTCCACGGACCAGGAGGAGCAGCGGAGCCAGACTGGGTCAGCATTGGACGAGTGGTCAGAGGGACCCAGTGGCACGGAGGGCGAGGGGAGCCACACCGAGGAGTCCTCCGCACCATCCACCTCAGCTGGGGACCACAGCAGCTCGGAGGATGACTCCCTTGTGGAGGCGGGTCTCGGCAGCCACCAAAGGCCAGCTAGTCTGTCTGGCCCCGCCACCACCACCACCACCACCGCCCTCCCATCGGCTCCCATTCCTGAGGTCCGTGGAGGCTCCAGTGCTCGGGAGCGTGTCTCCTTCGTGCCAGGCACCGCAGCCCCTGCCCCTGTGTCCCCTGCTGCCCTGAGTGAGGAGTCTGTGTACCTCCTTCGGCAGCTCCATGTAGGGCAGACAGCAATGCTGAGTGTCCTCCATGCACACACCACTCTGTTGACACAGCTGGTGTCGTTCATGGAGGGCATCTTGACGGGTATGTCTGCCCTACAGAGGAGCAATAGGTCCATGGACTCCTCCCTGACGGCAGCAGTGTCCCTCCTCCAACAGTGCCTCACCCCTCCCACCTCTGCCCCATCAACACTTCCTGCCCCCTACCTGTCCAAAGCAAATGCACACCTGCACAGTCATCCACACACACAGACACGAGCAGCACAGACACACCCAAGAGTAAGGCAAGACGTGCACACAAGCATCCTCAGGGAACTGATACCACAGACACAGGGGATGGGGAACACACACACACACAGGCATCCACATTCACTCCACAGTCCTCCAAATCCCCTCCCTCCAAGACCCCTTCCCTTGCCTCGCCTGCTACCCCACATACACAGCAGGTCTTCCTGTGTGACCTCGGCCTCTTCCCCACCATTCCTGCTGACCCAGCACACCAGGGGAAGAGGAAGTCCACCCACACAGAGAGGAGTGCCCCTCGCCCCTGGACACCCTCCCCCAGGTGCAGGCAGACACAGGAGCCCATTCGGAAATCCCCCCGGAGCAGGAAGAGCAAGACCCCACCACCACCACCACGCAGCTCCAGCGCCCAGTCTCTCTCCTCCATCCCCCAGGCCACCACTGCACAGGTTCCCCCGCCACACCCTGCCCCAGGTTCCCCCACACACCGATACCGCATCCCCAAACTGCTTAGGCCCTCCCCCCTGCCACTTGCTCTTCCACCCCCAACCCAGACGCTCTGCCTGTTAGTGGCACTGTTGTGGGGACCGGGTCCCCCCCCTCTGTCCTGCCCACCTCATCTGCCCACCCTTCCACTCCCTTGGGGTCATGCACTGCAGTGGAGTCCACAACCACCACGTCTGACTCGGGCACTGCAGTGGGTACCCAGTCCACTACATCAGTCCAGCCCACTGCAGTGGTTGCGGCACCCACACCAACTGACTTGTGTACCACGGTGGTGCTGGCCCCCCCTGAGTCAGACACCTCCACTGCAGTTGCCGGTGACACTCCTGCACCCACCACCCCTTCACTGCCTCACTCTGCCATCCCCTGATCCTGTCCCTGCGGTGCCTGGCCTGCCCCTTGTATGCCCCTCCAAGGGTGATGTCCCCCAACCGTACCAGTGCAGGCAAGCAATGTGTGACCAGTTGTCCCTTCTCACCCCGTTGGTACTGTGATTTTGGACTGGCCATTGGCCTTAGTTTCTTATGGACTTCCGTTTTTACCCTGACATTTGCTGAATAAAGCCTCTTTTTGTTTACTTTTGGGTTTTCTTTTGATGTACATGATGTGGTTGAGTAGCATCCTGCATTTGCAGTTGTAATAGTGTTCACATCAGGACGATGAAGTGTTGCAGTGATGGACTCCATGTGGTCCATGGGATATGTGTCCTGTTGTATTCTGCATCTATGGCATCCTTTGCTACAGTCTGAGGGTGTAATGTTCAGCATTTGACACAGGGATGTCCTTTTTGCATTAGTAAATGAACATCTTTGTCTTACACTGATGCACATCTGGTGGGCTTACCACTGTTCAATGTTCCAATTTCCCTGACTGTGTGCCCATCTCCACTGGACATGCAGTTTTGCACTTCAATGTCGAAGGACTCATCTGTGTATACAGTGCAACTTGCTTGACAGGTGTTTGGTGTGTGTGCAGATGACTGACGTGACACCCCCGTACCCAGGCTGATGTGAGCAGAGCCTTCTGTGTGTTGTGGTTGTTGACTCACTGACGGAGTGTTCTGCTGACATGTTTGGGTCGTGCACAGACAAGGTTTGGCACAGCGGACCTTCCACAGGAGTGGTGTGCCCTCATGGCAGTGTGTAATCTGGTGACATTGCGTGGGCCTGTGTTGTATAAGCATGTCTGTGCGTGTTCCCTTCCCTTTTCCTACACAGGCTGTGTCCCTAGGGATGTTCCTGTTTGTGATGCTTGCTGAGTTGTTCTGTGTTCATCCAGCATCTTGGACCTGGTTTCTCTGTGATGTGGGTGCATGGCAAACTAATGTTCATGAGGTTGTCATCCCAGGTTGTCTTTGTTGTCAGTGCTGGGGATGCGGGCAAACGCAGATGGGACACAATCAGGATTCCCCTTGGCACTTGTTGTTTACACGAGTAATGTGATTTACAGTTTGTGTTAGCTTACAGTGATTGTGACACGTTGTGTGTGTGACAGCTGCCACTCCTCAGGGTCAGAGCTGCAATGTTGGTAGTTGTGTACGTGTGTTCTTCGTGTGTCACCTTGGCTTCTTCATTGGTGTGTGACTATGGCCAGGATCCCATTGATTGTGGTGGATTTCACATCATGCCCATGTACGGCGTACTGTGCTGTGTGTCAGACATTGACGAGTCTTGTTGACTGGCCATGTGTGATGGGTTTCGGCACCTTGGTTCCCACCACCACCCCTGGTATTGTCATGGGTGCATGTGCAATGTCACCAGTCCATGTGAGCTTCACTGCTGCACATTGGTGGGGATCAGGGTGTGTGGTGTTGAGTGTGTGCAAAAGTGAGTTGTTGCACGGCAAGACCCCTACCTCCATATTGGCCTTGGCTTGCAGGCCGTGCTGATTGATTGGAGCTTGTGTAGGTGTGATGGTAGTTAGTTGCTCAGGACACATGGCTGGGGTTCACAGTGTGAACGACATCTAACATTGTCATCACAGTGTGATTATCATGCAGGCTAGTGTCAGCACAATATGGGGTCCCTGGGGGTAGTGCTGTGGTGGGTCTGTCTCTTGCTGTGTTAGTTGCTGTTCCTTCAAGCTTGTGTGACATGTGTAATTTGTGCTCCCTCTCATCTAACAATGCCTGATTGCCCACATAGGGGATTTGGATCCATGAGTTACTTTTGTGTGGCACTGTATGTGCATCTGTGTAATTGGTATTGAGGCCTCATCATGTGTTGTGTGGTTGCCTGGGGACACTGGCACCCCCCTCACCTGTTGTGTTTGATGTGCAGTGTGGGTCTGCCTGTTTGTGCATCTGCACCACTGCATTGGCATATCTTTAGTGTGCTATTGGCTGTATGTTGTTTGGTGGGTTTCACCTGCTGTCCCTGGGACTCCTAGGTCATCAGTCAGCACAATGATCATTGTTTGTGTGTCCCATTGCTACCATGGTATGTTATTTGTTCACCTCACATCTACAGTCTCCACAGGGTATCTACATTAGTGTTCCCATTGGTGCAAATATGTGGGTCTGCATTATGATGGTCACTTCTGTCATTGTGTCATTGATGGATGTTGACAGTGTCAGCCCCCATGGGTGATGTTTGTCTGCACATGGCCAAAGGTATGTCTTATTTGCACTGCACTGTTTGCCTCCCCCAATCTATGTTGCTATGGGACACAAGCACTACTTTGACACTGATGTGTTTGTTGTTCTGTGACCAGGAATCATCCATGCAGTTTGGCAGTTGCAGCTTTTTCAATGTCAACACTTACCTTTTGCTCACTGTGATGATGGGGGTTTAGACCCCATTGCCACAATGTGCAAAATGTGCTTCAGCTATGGACCCCACACTTACCTTTTGTTCACTGTGATGATGGGGGTTTAGACCCCATTGCCACAATGTGCAAAATGTGCTTCAGCTATGGACCCCACACTTACCTTTTGTTCACTGTGATGATGGGGGTTTAGACCCCATTGCCACAATGTGCAAAATGTGCTTCAGCTATGGACCCCACACTTACCTTTTGTTCACTGTGATGATGGGGGTTTAGACCCCATTGCCACAATGTGCAAAATGTGCTTCAGCTATGGACCCCACACTTACCTTTTGTTCACTGTGATGATGGGGGTTTAGACCCCATTCCCACAATGTGCAAAATGTGCTTCAGCTATGGACCCCACATTTACCTTTTGGTTACTGTGATGATGGGGGTTGGACCCCATTGCCACAATGTTCAAAATGTACTTCAGCTATGGACCCCACACTTACCTTATGGTCACTGTGATGATGGGGGTTTATACCCCATTGCCACAATGTGCAAAATGTGCTTCAGCTATGGACCCCACACTTACCTTTTGGTCACTGTGATGATGAGGGTTGGACCCCATTGCCACAGTGGTCATGGTCTGCTTGCATTGTGGGGGCCACACACATTTCTGTGTGACACATGTGATAGGGGGTCACATTGTATGTTCAAAGTCATGTTCAGTGTTGTAGGCATTTGACACAGTCTACACACGCTTGTCATGGTGTTGGGGGGGATGTCTTTTTGTTGCATTCCTTATGTTGGTGTGTGCTTGTTGTGTCATGCATTAGCCATCCTGTGAGTGGGGGTGTTGTTGGTGGTAGGCATCCTGCCCCCCATGGGTAGAGGTGGTAGTGGTGGTAGGCATCCTGCACCCCATGGGTAGGGGTGGTAGTAGTGGTAGGCATCCAGCCCCCCATGGGTAGGGGTGGTAGTAGTGACAGGCATCCAGCCCCCCATGGGTAGAGGTGGTAGTGGTGGTAGGCATCCTGCACCCCATGGGTAGGGGTGGTAGTAGTGACAGGCATCCAGCCCCCCATGGGTAGAGGTGGTAGTGGTGGTAGGCATCCAGCCCCCCATGGGTAGGGGTGGTAGTAGTGACAGGCATCCAGCCCCCCATGGGTAGAGGTGGTAGTGGTGGTAGGCATCCTGCACCCCATGGGTAGGGGTGGTAGTAGTGACAGGCATCCAGCCCCCATGGGTAGAGGTGGTAGTAGTGACAGGCATCCTGCCCCCATGGGTAGAGGTGGTAGTAGTGGTAGGCATCCAGCCCCCATGGGTAGGGGTGGTAGTAGTGACAGCCATCCAGCCCCCCATAGGTAGAGGTGGTAGTAGTGGTAGGCATCCAGCCCCCATGGGTAGAGGTGGTAGTAGTGGTAGGCATCTGGCACCCTCTGAGTAGGGGTGGTAGTGGTGGTGGGCATCCAGCCCCCATGGGTAGAGGTGGTGTTAGTTGTTGGCATCCAGGCCCCTGTGTGTATATGTGGCATTGGTGATGGCCATCCCGCCCCTATGGTGCTGCTGTTGCTGGTGTAAGTAATTTCTGCATCCCTCTGTGTGTGTGTGATATGTCGGGTACGTGTTGTTTGTTTTTGTGGTTGGTGTCTGACTTACCTTCTGCGCCGTACGCGTTCGTGCCTGTTCCGGTAATAGATGTAGAGTATTGGTAGGACCTGCGCGATGGGATTCATGGTTGGTTCGTCTCGTTCGTCTTTCTCTTTGCTTTGCCTCGTCCTCGTCGCTGGCGTGTTCGTCTCGTAGCCGTGGATCGTCTTGTGGCGCGAATCGGAGCTTATGTGCGCCTCTCCCGGATGCTTTGACGTGCCGTGCGTAGCGACGGGTTCGGCGCGTACGGAAAGCACATCGTACTTGTCCGGCCGGACGGGGCTGCATTTTGGCTTTTGTGCGACTCGATTCTGCATTTCCGGATCCGCATCGGTCGGAGAACAGGACCTGTATTGGGTGAGTACGACTGGGTCGGTATTTGGGCAGTTGTGCGCATCGTACTTGCTCGTTCGGACGTATGTGCGAATCGGTCGGGAAACAGGCATTCGCCTGGTTTTTTTCCCGGCCGAATGGTATTAGGTGCGCCTCCGACCGGGATCGGAATCGACCTAAGTCTAGTGAAACTCAATTGCCACTCATTTTGCATGCAATTCCCATGGACAGGGAGGAGGTGAGGCTGAATCTGCCCCCCCGAAACCACTCCACATACCATAATCCTAGCGAATGTACCGCTTCCTACCCCCCAGGCAAATGAAACATGGGAGGCACTGAGAAACAAGGCCCTCTGCTGGCTCGGGACTAAAACCGGGTTAACAGAGGCCCTGTTCGGTGAGTTCAAAATGGCGAGAAGAGTAGGCTGGGTGGGGAGAAGGGAAAAAACACTTCCCGGTGATTGTATCGTTCCCACTTTTAGATCCCCGAGAAGGGTACGCGAGATCCGATGCAGACTCAGTAGTGATCATGTGTCACAAAGAGGAATAAATGTATTGCCACTAGGATACTTTTACCCCCCAAGGATCCATCTTCATCAGCCCCCACTGCAGAGACCTATAACCCCCAATACTCACCACCAGTTCAGCTTACCCTTCCAAAATAGATTCGACATACTCCCATCCATGGAAGACATAGATTGACTTATTTCCACAACTAGTCATGCAGTACAAAGCGGGACCACAGAAGACAATCCCCCCTAGCCTAAAATTGGTACCCATGGACCTAAAGGAGGCCAGCCACTCATAATGACCAAAGCAATATTGAAGTTTTAGTTGATAATTCTATCCATCGAAGCCCGGGGCTACCTGCCGAAGCCCAGCCAGACAGCGAAGTGGCTAACGAACATACTGCACCTGGCAACAATAAGCAGGGATCTCATTCGACAACTATAAATACTTACCATTCACATCCTTTAACTAACACTGATCACTACTCTAACGTTCTTAACGCTGCCTGTGGTTATACTAAGCGCGTTACTGAGGGCGAACTTAGGTCTAGCCTAATGAACATACTTTTTTGGAACGTGGCAGGTTTATCTACTAAATTGTCTAACCCCGACTGGCTGAAATTCATTTATGACTTCGATATTCTATGCTTTCAGGAAACCTGGGCAGATGATATTCAACATATTAACGAGTTCAAAACATTTTTTACGCCGGCTGTTTCCTCCAGTCACGGGAGGAATAAGGGTGGCCTATGTACTTTCATATCTCACAGGTTGAATGCAATAAAGGTAGCTCTTGTAGAATCTAATACCTATTATCAGGTTTTAAAAATGCATATTGACAAATCCCATTGCACCGTTCTCTTAAATTTTTATAATAACATCCCTGCCATGCAAACGAGGGAAGTCTTAAGGCAGCTACAGGAGGACCTGGACACTATCTATGGGAACACAACCAAAGAACTTTGCATAATCTGGGGAGGGGACTTCAACATGAGCCTTTGTACTCATGCGGCAGGAGGATATTGCGGTTTATTACCTGATGATGAGATAGATATCTCTCATTTTTTGCACTCCCCCCCCGGGGAAATGTTAAACCTGATTAAATATACCATGGACCTGGGCTTCGCCAACGATCTTTGTTCACCACCCATACCGTTTAGTGGTACATTTAACGGTCGTGGGTCGTGCTCAACTATAGATTTTCTTTTAATATCAAATAGATACGCTGATAGAACATATAATTTTAAAACCGATTCCATCACCTTCAGTGATCACTTTCCAAATAGCGTTACCGTAGATCTGCCGACCAAAGCGTTATCCATTAGACACATGGCCACTGAGCCTTCACAGGATATTGTTATTAATAGATCTAACGGATACACGATTAGATGGGCGGGAGTAGATACCTTACAATTAACTAAGTCACTTTTAATTAACTGTAAAACAGACTTCTCGGTCTGCCATGACGAGATGGCCACAGATATCAATATTTTTAACTCCTTTTGCAAAATCTCACAGGCCATTCAAAATAATTTAATAACAGAATCCAAAAGATCCTCTAATAGTACGCCAGGCTGGTTTGATTCTCAGTGTAGCAAATCGCATGCAGCTCTGAAATCTGCTCTAACAACAATTGATGGACAGAATGCAGAACAATGTCGTACATTGGCAGGGTATGCCCAGACGTGGGTCCCTTGCTCACTTTGTCACTGGATTCAAGCTAGCCTGGCTGATGAAGGGTGTTACCCAGAAACCGGTCCCAGGATGCTTGTTTCCGGTTAAGGGAAGACCTGGCTTGGCAGTTCGGGCTGGACTGTTCCCATGAGGCACAGGGTTAAGACTGATTTGCATATAGCTGGGCCTCAACTGAGGTGGCGAAGTGAGCTAAAGAATGAGGATGGATTCAACCCAGATCTGTGACTGGGGGTGAGTGTCTGAAAAGTTTCAGCACTCCGTCCATCATCTCCTTGTGTTTGCTGAAATCTGCTCTACACAAGCCGAGGAGAGATCAGGAAGCAATAAAAAGGGCCAGGGTGGCGTATAAAACGTCCCTCAAAGAATGAAAAGAGGCCATTAGATCTGAACTGTGGCAGGCTCTTAAGCAAGCATCTGCTTTAAAGGACATGAAAGGTTTTTGGAAGGCTGTGAATGTTCTTGGCCCCTAAAAACTCACCAAGCTTCGAAAATACGGTCGGGGTGGATCAATGGGTGACCCACTTTTCCAGCCCATACTGTAACAACGCAAATCCTAACACTAGTGAGGATGTTAGATCAGGCTCCGTAAGCTACCTCCTAATCTGCATTGATTTTAATGTGGACGAGTTGATCTTGGCCATCAACGCAAGCATAGGGGGAAAAGCTCCGGGACCAGACAGCATTCCAGTAGATCTATATAAATCCTGCCCTTTGCTCTGGGGCCCACTCCTAACTTTGGTCTTGAGGGCCTGCTGTACACAAGGGTTCACTCCGACTTGGACGGAGTCCATTCTTGTCCCTATTTTTAAGAAAGGCGACCGCAACGACCCGGCCAGTTATAGACCCATATCATTGCTGGACTCCCTCGTGAAAGTGGCCGGGCGCGCTGTTTTAAATAGGCTGCAGTCGTGGGCGGAGGACACAGGTGTCATCTCAGAACTTCAGTACGGATTCCGTCAAGGTCTAGTCAAGGTCTAGGTACTGTGGAACAGAGTTTGAATCTGAGCCTCATACTGGGAAAATATACTCAGGCAAAAAAAGGGAGCCTTTTTATGTGTTTCATTGACCTGAGCTCGGCGTTTGACTGTGTCAACCACCAGAAGCTGTGGCGCATCCTAGAGGACATGGGGGTGGAAACGCAACTAATTAATTTTTTTAAACAATCTTACCTAGACGCCCGGGCCAGGGTCCGCTATGGTAGAACTGGTGAACTTAGTCACAGCTTCCCTGTCAGGAAGGGGGTAAGGCAGGGGTGTGTTTTAGCCCCACTCCTCTTTACCCTCTACATAAATAGTCTGGGCGACACTTTATCGAGGGAATGCCAAGACCTACCTAGCTTAGGCAAAAGGACAATTGGTGCACTGTTATACGCCGACGATGCGGTCTTGTTAGCCCGCACTCCGATCGGCTTGCAGAAAATTGTGTTGAGCTTTGCATCTTATATGTCAAGACTAGACCTTAATGTTAATATTACCAAAACTTTCGTTATGAAATGTAGCAAGCCCAGCGTTAAGTGCTGTGACATTTTTATAAATAACAAAAAACTTGAATTTGTTAATCACTTCTCATACTTGGGAATTGTCTTTGATAGATGGGGCACATGGGCAAAAGCCATAAATTGTAGAAAATTGCTTTTCGCCAAAGCCATAGGCGCTTTGATCAACTTTGTCAGGAAGTTAGGAAAGCATCCTATTAACGATCTGTTGACAATATACAAAGCTAAATGCACTTCAGTTGCTCTGTACGGAGCTGGTATTTGGGGTTATGCAAACGTAGAGTCTCTTCAGCAAGTCGAGAATAGGTTTCTAAGATATCTTCTAGCTGTCCCGAATAGCACGGCTACGTATATTTGTCACGCCAAACTGGGACTGTTATACCTGTCCGACCTAATTAAAATTCAGCCGATTCTATTATGGCACAAGGTCTGGACAGGCGTTACCACTGGCCTCAGCCGGGACGTGATAAAAGACTGTCTGAACTTGCAACGGGTACAATGTATTCCTTGGCTCGCTTATGTTAAAAAATGTATGCATGACTTAGATTGTTCTGATTACTTTGCTAACCCCGATAGCCTGTCTCTTATTACGAGGAAGTATTTAAAGGTTTTATGTATCAACCACTTGGAGACGATTAGATTGTCCTCTAATATTATGAAAACATCAGTCAGAGCCAATCAATTGCTCTTGACTCAAACGGGGATACAACCTTATTTACTATCCACCCCCAGAAATTATGACAGGATGTTACTGACGCGCCTACGCCTAGGCAATTTCCATAATCTGGTTACATTCCCTCAGGTAAATGATTGGTCACGCTCTCTTTGTCCATGCCCCTGCGATGAAACATCTGCACAGTCAACAATCCATACTATAATATTCTGCAAGTTCTATACTTTAATCAGGAAAAGATGGATCCTTTCTTATCTGAAAATGCAAGGACTGAGACAATGTCGACCTGCTTTCATTAAGCTACAATTCCTAGATGAGGACATTTTTACTGACCACATTGTAAAATATTTGAAAGGGGTGGTCAGAACAAGGAAAACTATGCAAGGTCCCTCCTTTGATTAATCGATCACGGTTTTTATCTATGTCATGGCTGTGCACTGAAACTAGCTTACAGTCTTTCTGTTTGTAATTTTTAATAGATGCTATTTTTAATATATACTTGTACATTTTTAACAGACGTCATTTTTACTACATATTTGTCAAATTTTAATTACATGAATTGATATATTCTCGCTTATTGCAATGTATTGTGCTTTTATGATTTGACATTTTAAATCGAATAAAGCGTATCTTGACTTGACTACTAGACAATGTACACCAATATATTAAAACAGTACCTACAACTTCACACTAGCCCCCTGTATGCTCAAGTTCATAAAAGTGTGCAGATCACCGTGATCATACTCTTCGAGGTGTGTGACTCATCAATGATCTTGACGTATGTAGACCAGTTTATGATGATTCATATAGGGTGTGCAGATTACCTTGACCCACACTTTCTAAGGTGTGCGCATCACTGCTAATGATCTCAGATTGAAGATTTGCAGATTATCTAATGGATGTAGTAGGACAATTTATACGCTCTCACTGCTCCTTATGCTGCCAGAAGGACGATGCAGCACTGCAACACACGTGAAAAGCATCTACCAATACATGTGAGTCAAAGGTGGAATGTTAGTGTTTAACGGTTGAGTAAGGACCTTGATCCACCACACAGTAATACCTTGATCCACCCAGGGTTGCGTTGCTCATACTTCTTAAGTTTAATTACCTCCCCAAAAATATATCGGCGCACATCAATGCCCTGAAATGTTATTTGCTAGCGTTCCCAGGAGTTCCCACCAATACCTGTTTTTCATCGATACACCACACTGCTGTGTGCGTACCTCCTGCCGTGGGAGGCCACCTCTTGTATGTATGTGCCACATCCAAGATAACAGCACGCAAGCTACGCACGAGACATCAGGAGCGTCCTTGCTGCGACAAGATGTTGCCTGGATGTTCTTACCAGGGCCGGTTCTATGATTTGCGGGGCCCTGGGCCAAAAGGGAATGTGCGAGGCCCCTCTAATTTAGTTAAGTGACCCCTTGCAAGGAAACTATTCAAAGTCAGAGAAACTGCGGGAGGCCCATTGTACAGGATTTTAGCACCCCCACAGTTTTAACTTTCAGCCCACAAGCAATTCTCACACCTTCAGCCTGATAGGTGTAAGAATTGCTAGTGGGCTGAGAGTTAACACTGTGGGGGCGCTAAAATCCTGTACAATGGGCCTCCCGCAGTGTCTCTGAATGGGTCTCCTTGCAATTGGGACAAGGGGAAGCGTCTCCCTCCCCTAGGCCTCCAGACACCATCCCTGTGAGGCCCAGGGAGGGGACCCCTCCCATGGACCCTAATTGCAAGGAGACAGGGAAACAACAGGGCACACGATCGGTGCGGGCCCCATGCTGGTGGGCTGAGTGCGAGGCCCTGGGCAGCTGCCCACACTGCCCATGCCTAGCGCCGGCCCTGGTTCTTACTACATCCAAAATGATGGCACGCAGGATACGCAAGGACGTCAGGAGCGTTCTTGCGTCACACTATGGCTTAACTGAAGCGCACAGTCCAGTGTGGTTCAGTGACATGCATCAGGCTTGCCTTCAGCCTCTCGTCAATATTTCCCTTTGCCAATTCGCGGCTTGCCGATATACCTCTGGTTGGCCGATGACTAGAGCAACAAACTCCAGGCACTGCTACCACACCCACCCAAAGCTGCTGTTGCAGTTAAAACATGTCCTCCAGTATATCCCAGCACTCCAACGTCACCCTGCCGGCTTTAGCGTTGTGTTACATTTCTCCGCTCATGGCCAATGCAAAGCTCCAGTTCTAGGAAGACAAAGACGCCCAGGACTGTTTTAAGAGTAAGCCTGCTTCCAAGTACCAGTCATACAGCCAGCAGGGTAGCCAGGTAAGAAGCAATTGCTGTGAATTCAAAGCATTACATTCCACATTCTTCCCAACAGTGAAATCATTACAACTCCACATTCCTTCCTTCATTCCACATTCTCTCCATGTGCCTCCTAGCTAAAACCCAACAGTATGTCACTGGCATTCTTCTCCGACGACTTACATATAACTCTGTCCGCCCAATTTAGAGTGAACCATGTTATAATTCCCTGCCCATGTTTAGAGTTGTTTGCAGGGCCAGGGGACATCTCTAAATCTGGTGGGCAGAGAACCCTCAGTATGGTGGGGGTAAAGTCCCCCATGCGGGACTAGTTTTACCATTGCTTATGTGTGACATTACCATGGTTTCAGTGTACATTCTACTGCCAAATGTGTGACACTTTGAGTGACACTTTCTCACAAGTAAACCGAGCAATTAAGTCCATGTAAAGAAATAAATATCAGAAAGTATCCCCTTTTGTGCAATGAGAACACTTGCAAACCCCTGAAATGGAAAGTCACTAACTTACTGGGCATATTTTGTAAAGGAAATAAGAGAAGGATGTGGGACTGTCTGACGCAGAACTCCGTGTGGAATAATAGGATTGAGGTAAATATTCCACGATTAATGTATCAATATGTTCATTTAAATGTGATTTTTTGCAGTGATAAGGGTCAGCTCAGCATAGTAATTTTAAATCAGATTAGCATGGAACTTGAAGGGTCTGGAAGAAGATTTTCTTTTTTAAAGAAGCAGCTATGTTCAATATAGTGGTTTGAAACACACTTCTGACATTTCGAAGAGCTGACAAAACATACATTTAAAATAGTCGCTTGGTATAGAAGATTTGTTGTTGCAACAGGATCTATTATGATATACTACTTATTAGGGTTAAAGCTAAGTTCTTCTGAGTCACCAAGTCATTTACCCAACATTAACCTGTCTCCCTTCTTCTCCATACTCAATGCCTAACAAATTACAAAGCAAACAGTAAGTCCTCAAAAACAGAATACAGCCACTCTTAAAACCCAAGAAGCTCTTACCTGGAGTGTCAAGGGCAGGATTTTGGAGGAGGCCCCTGGACTCATGTAGCTCGTCTGGGCTCACTGCGTTATCACTGCCCCACAAAGCCACTGGAGCCACCAAAGCAGCAGGAACCCGGCTGCTCACAGCTCCTGAATGTCTTTCCTCACACTAGCATCTAGATATCTGCTTTGGGAGAAGGCGCAATAGACCAGCTTCGACTCTACCTACCTTAAAGGTAGTGAGGGTTTTTACTGATCTCACACTAATGCCTATAGACATATGCACTCAGAGAAGACACTATATAACAGCTCAACCTGTATCCTAGGAGCTGGAAAGGGTATTGTTGATCCAAAATTGCTTCTGTATCTCTGCTGTGGGAGTAGGCACTTTAGAGTAGCTTGGCCTCTTCAGCCTCTATTCTCCTAGGAGCTGGCAAAGGCTCTGCTTATCTCACACTAGCACCTAGATATCTGTATTGGGAGTAGGAGCTATAGAGCAGCTCTGCCTCTATTCTGGACACAGGCAAGGACTCACTGCTCTCACACTAGTGCCTAGATATCTGCATCAGAAGCTGGAGATCTATAGCAGCTTGGCCTCTATCCCCCTGAAAGCTGATAAGTGCTCGACAGATCTCATACAAGCCCCTAGATATCTGCATTGGGAGTAGGTGCTATAAAGCAGAACTGTCTCTATCCTAATAGCTGGTGAAGGCTCCACTGATCTCATACTAGTGCCTAGATATCTGCATGGGAGTTAGCGGTGTGTAGCAGCTAGGCCTCTATCCTTCTCTGAACAGCTGGGGCTCCACTGATCTCACACTAGCGCCTAGCCACCTGCTCGATGAAAAAACAACATCTTTATGTATCCTAGGTATGGTAGTCAAATAATGTTTGTTACCTGCCACTCATCAGACCCAGCCTCGCACACTGAACACAGTCAGTGCAGGGCCACCAGTAAATGTGCAGACATCCCACTCTTGTCAGTTAGTACCAGCCCTTGAGTGATACCTAAAATCATCATCAGTACTCCTCATTTGCACAGTGTCCTATTTACATAAAAGGCTAATCTTCACATTGTGCCTACCAGAAAACATCAGCCCTGAAATTAGTGCATTATTGTTCCTTTTTTTCTGTCCATTGTAAGAAATTCTAAGTTTACTTCGTTAATTTCCCCACGTCTTTGGTAAATTAAAGCTTTCATCATAAATTAAGTTTCCAATATTCCCTGTTGCAGCAGTTGAGTACTCACCTGTCTGTGCCAGGAATACAGTGCTGCCCCAGTGGGCAACTGGGAGGTGTTAATAATAACAGACTGAAGTGAAGGCATGCCCTGTAGGGACTGGCCTCGTCTTGTGTCCTGAAGATATGGTCAGCGTTGCCAGCTGCCGCTTTGATTTATCTGCTGGGCTCTGGGATGTGCTTCTTTCATGGTTCTAGTGATCTAATTGGAAGTAACAAGTACTTAGTGGGATGAATTTTGTTCGTTCAGATTTTTTCATGTTTTGTGAGAGATATGGCTGAGGAGATGGAGAACCATATAATAGTAATAAATTGCCTCTAGACCAATTTCTAAACTCCTGTGCTGCTATCTTAACTTGAGCTTTAAAATAACTATAATACGTTCCTTCTTCCCAATCTCCCCATAGGTCTAGACCTTGGAAAATTCTGGTCAAGTTTCAAATTTCATTGCTTATTTGGGTCTTTGGATGTTTTTGCTGCTATTTCTATATCAAGTTTTTCAAGGAATTTTGCGGTGCACTTCTTAATCGGAAGCAATATTTAATAAATTGGGTGTCTGCCTGGATGGATAGATTGATTAAACCACAGTGTGCCCTGGGTTACTTTATTGAATGCTACACTGTAGTCTAAAAAGCATACATACAAAGAATATTTATGTTCAATTGCTTTTAATGTATGTAGAAATTGAGTTTGGCTGGATTCAGGAATTAAATGCAGGCTGATATTTGTGTCGAAAAATGCTAATGTTTGGTTCAGGTTTGGGTAGTCTATATTTTGGATTCTATATTCATGCAGGCTATTGTGGTCACTTAGACACTGGTGGGTTGTCACGGGACCATTGTCCCTTAAAGTACTCCTAGTGACAAGGCAGGTGGGCATTAGGTGATAATACATTATTGCTGGATAGGCTGTCACGTCATGACAGACTGTTCAGCAATGTGGTTGATTTCCAAAAACAACCCCCTAAGTGATCATTTGTTTCCTAGTAACCAGTAGCTCTGATACACAGGAACATTTCTCCCACTGCATGAGAACAGTGGATCATTATTGCAACCTGGGTCCACCATGCTTTGAATAGTGGGCCCTGGAAGGAAAAGAATATTCATTGGAATCCCTGGTTTAGGTATGATGGACTTGCAAAAGCATTAACCCAGCTGCCTAGCGACTGACACTGCTGGGTCATAGATTTTCAATAGTGGAGCCAGCCTGGACTTTACTGTTAGAAACCTAGCAGCTCTCCTACCTCAAAATCATTTAAGGAACCAGGAATGTGGTGCATGTTAGCCCCCATTCTTTAAAGCAACACACATTTCACATTGAACCACAGGATACATTTTTCTCTAGAAAGCAATTATTAAGAGTAGTAGGCAACCCAAATCACACACACATATTCTGATTTTTTTGGGAATTAGCAAACAAATGGAATACAGTTACTTTAGTGGAGGATGCAAGAGACTATATAGGCTTTGTTTACCAAGGAAGGCTTGGAGGCAAGAAGGCACCTGGCTGTGCTTAAGAAACATGTTCACAATAATGTCCGTGAGAGCATTTAGTGGCTGCACAGAAATGTCCTCTCGTGTGTAATTTTAAGAAATAAGGAGTATAGGGCAATGCCAAAATATGATTAAAGGCCATTGGGATATCTCTAGGAATGTGGTTTGGAAAGATATACAAAGGATTTCAGTTGACAGTCAGACAATCATAACCTAGCTAAGCATTGCTGAAACAATCAGAGCGCCTGAAGCTCTTTGAGATTTCAGTCCACAATTCAAAACAAAACTACATATGGTGTTTGAGACAGGTTAAGGATGTAGGAAATAGGTGATAGCAATAATGCTTCTTTTTGTCGTCATGCGTTTATTAAGTTTTTAATTTTACATACGATAAAATATCATCATGCACTAATCACTAAACACATTTTATTAACCATCTATACATACCAATCAACATGGCGGAAATGTAAATCTAAAATGTTAAAAATAATGAAATGGTATAATACATCCTACATACCATGTATACTACATACCAAATATAAATGACAAAGCTAACTGCAAATAATCGATTTGCCTGCTAATATGCTTTGTGTTGCCATATTAATTTTGTTACATAATCAAGTAATAAGAGCTAACCAATAATGAGAAAAATATATTAAACTAACACTGGCAAAGCCATTTATTGATTTTTGAAGAATTTAGAGTGGATTATGTATATACTGCATTACTATTAAGAAAACATATATCTAATTTAAAAACGATGTCTTAGGTAAGAACAAAGAAGTCACCTCATATATCAAATATACTGAAACATATTGAAAACTCTTTCTTTTGAATTACAACATAATCACGTATAACTTGCCAGAAGTACCACATCATTCAACCATTTATGAAAACTGCTATTAGAGATGTGCTTCCATTTATGATAAACATATAAGCAAATATCTTTTTATGCAGATTTTTTTAATACACCCATTCCAGAAAAATTCATATAAAAGGGCTATATATTTAATTTGTAGATTTATATAGCACAGCTTATGACCCGTGAGGGTATCCAGGCAATATCCATGGGCATGGGGGAGATTAGGTGATTTGCCCAGAATCACAGGATGTTGAGCCGACGCAGAGAAGTCAACCTGGATCCCCAGGTCTGGAGTCGGCAGTTCTAGCCGCTGCACCACATCCTCTCTTATCTATGGAATTGTTAGGGTATTCTTTGCTCTTTACCATACCTATATTGTTTATTTCCAAAGTTTATGATCAAATATTTTGCTGTAACACTTTTCGCCCTAAGTGGGATGGGTATGCCCAGACGTGGGTCCCTTGCTCACTGTGCCACTGGATTCAAGCTAGCCTGACTGAAGAAGGGTGACATACCCTGAAACCGGTCCCAGGATGCTTGTTTCCGGTCCAGGGAGGACCTGGCCTGGCAGTTCGGTCTGGACTGTTCCCATGGGGCACAGGGTCAAGACTGATTTGCATATGGCTGGGTCCAAACTGGGGTTGGCGTAGTGGGCAAAAGAACGATGGATTTAACCCAGATCTTTTGACTGGGGGAGAATGTTTGCATTGTCAGCATTCCGTCCATCATTTGTTTGCTGTAACAAATATTTTGCTATGTCATACAATTTCACTGTACGTTTATTAGACACAATTGTTTGATAATGATTGGCAAAGTGTAGTATCATTACCAAATCTTGCATTTTCAAGGTGGACTGAAGAACAGCATCAATTATGAAAAGTTGAAACCTGCAATTTTAGTGCGTGCTTCCCTAATCATGTCATTTTGATTATTATTTGTTCTTTCAACTGTTTAGTAGCAAGAGTTCGCATTTAAAAAATAGTTTTTCAATTAATGTTGTCTTCATCATTATCATCATTTCTCCATAATTCCCTCACAAATTAGAAATCATTAAAACAAAGATACAAATCTTGTCAAATTTGCCCACCTAATCAAGTCTTTCACCAAAATGAAAGATTTAATCAATTTTTTATTGAAACAGGATTTTACAGCGTTTGATTAGTTTTGGACAAAAGTATGGAAGCATTAAGCCATACAATGCAATTAATAGGGGTGGAGATAAGGGAACAGGGCAAAAGCACTTTACAGATAGAACCAATATAACCAACTTTCCCAGTGCTGCGTACCTCCCTATGCATCAAGTATCAAAGAGCCATCTTGCTGGAGGCCCACGTAGAGGAGAGGGAAGAGGGGGGGTCTGGGCAACTAGTCGCTGTGGTGGAGAGGTGGGAGAGAGGACACATCCCCAGGATCCGGATGGTGTGGGCAACAGAGTCGGGGGAGATGCTCACTGGCCAAGGGGAGGAGCCCTGTGGTCTCAGGCTAGTGAATTCCAAAACCCAGCACTTAGAGAGGGAGGAAGAGGCCCCGCTAGGATGTGTACAGGGTTGCGGGAAATGCAGTGACGGTTTTCCCTTTTACGAGGCTCCGCAGACCTGCGTGTCCAGGCGGGAGGAGATAAAGGCCTGGGAAGGGGGAGGAGCAGAGGCAGCAGGGAAGAGGGGGTATGAGAGAAGGGGTACATGTGGGGGGAGTTAGAGCAATGGGGGAGCCAGGAAAGGAGGGAGGCAGAAAGGGCGCAGTAGGAGGTTGGGGGGGTTGAGGGGGAGGAAAAAGGGGGGATGGTAATAGAGGGGGTTCCATGGAGGAGAAAAAAGGTAGGGGGTGCGTTGGAGGGGGGAGGGTGGTGGAGTGTGGGTGGCGAGGCTGGGGGGTGACACACAGGGCCTCCCAGGGGTATGTCAAGAGTTGTCCCCGCCTCTCGCGAGTATACCAGCCTGGGAGCGGAAGATTTAATCTTAACAGTTAGAACTTACCTTTTAAAAACAGAAATTACATTCTGAATTACTGTTTTGTTCAAAACATGGTAAAATATAATTGTATACGATTCTCTAAAGAAATTACATGTTTACTTTTCCGCATGAAAACACATACAACATGGATTCCATCCTGCTCTGCAAATCTAATTACACAATTTTTCTACAACTTCAGTGTTTCTTTAATTGCATATCAGAGTTGCTAAGTGAATAGTTTGTAGCCTTCCTGAGTAAATTTATGTGAGTTTTACCACCACTGATTAATAACTTCAGTCCTATTTGGGGCCCTTAACTGCAACATAGAAACTTCATACTTCTAGCCAAAAAATATTAATTTGTACACACAATGGCATTGTCTGTGACGGTGTAAACCATTTTGGCCAATGAATATTTTGCGTAGCAGTAACATAAGCTTCCATATCAGGTAGTTTCTCGCTTCCTAAATCAGAGTTGATATGTATTTCTGTTCTACTTAATCCTGGTTGTTGATTATTCATGACATGTCATAAGATGATACTTAAAAATTAATCATATCTACCTTGTGACCTATTGAACACTCTACTCAAGTTCAGTTTTGCATGCTTCATATCCTTATCGTTGGGCTAGAGCCTCAGGGATAGAAACTGTTTCACATGAGGGATTTAGAAATATGTTAGGATAGCACACCATAAGTACTCCATTGATTTTCCAAGAGTATTACAGCCATCACATGTTCTCCATACCCTATATCCCAAAACAGTCCAACAAATTACAAATTGTCCTCTTTGGCTTGTGTAGTTTCCTGTTTTTTGTTTGCTACCCATATTCAATATGAAGAAGTTCACATATAATCAACGTGTGTTTTATTCTATAAAAACTTGCTTGAGGCACTCTGCATGTAATATTCAACTCTATGTAGGACGGTTTTGTAGGTAGCTGGGAAGCTGATCAATGATGGAGGTTGAACTATTGGAGAGCCAAGTAAACTTAGGAAAAGTTCATTTCTATATGTCAATTAAATGGTCAAGAAGTGAGAAATTGAAAACATTTGCCCATGATGGCAGCTCAAATCTTTAGGGTGCATATGAGGAATACACTTCTCAAAGGTGGAACCTAAGTTGGGAGTAATGACACAAAGTAAAGTAAGGTTACAAAAAGAGTCAGGCTGTCAGGATTAAACCTGGTATGGCTGACAGCTAAAATTCATTGAGCAGAAAAACAACACAAATGAATACAAGGTTCAATTCCTGCCATGGTACATATATTCAAAATTTGAGAAAGTTCAGTGTATTCCTATTTAAACAAAATTCTGTGATATATGAATGATCATATTATGAACAGAAAACCGTGAATTACCTGTTCAAATATTCTCAATATTCATATCACAAAGTACAACCAATGTAACAACAGCGCTGATTGCAGTGGGAATGTTTGTTTTATACATAGAAATACAAAAGGATAAGAAGCTACATAAGTTGAAGAGGAATTGTTGTCATTTATTCAACTGACGAGAGATGCACCATAATGAAGGGGCCATCCAGTAAAGAGAAAAAACTGTAGTCTTTACCCAGTCCTACCACCACTAACAATCATCAATAAACATATAAGAATTTTGCTTTCTTTGATGGTGCCTGCTAGGTTTTTGGAGCCTATTGTGAAAACATTTACCAAATGGTCCCTTAGCAAACTACTACCAAAATACTGGTGACTGTAAAACTGTTGGCAAACTGCTTACAGACGACATCTGAAAATATAATTTAGTTTAGCTGCAACATTGATTTAATTAATTGTAAAATGCTTCCCTAAAGAAGGGGTTTTAATCAGTTCCATATGATAACTCCTGATCCCATTTCTTTCAATAAACACTTAAGGGTTTCCCCAGAATGTTCACTAATACTTTTATTATCCTTATTCCTAAATATTCCTATCCACTTACCTTATGCTCTTGAATACATCCTTGAGGTCTAGTTGATCGGCCCAGTTAACCGGGTATCCTTAAATGAAGGCCGGGCAGCGGGCGCGCAGCTGAGACAACGCAGTCAGAGAGGTACATGAATGCTACTGACTGATACTAACACACTTATTTTAATCGTGGTAAAGAAGCTGTTTTTAAACCTGATACTTGATAGTTGTTGTTTTTAAAAAGCGCCGTTTTGCACTTACCGCATATTTCCCACTTGTTCTTTTAATTAGTAGAGCCCACAGCCACACAGATCCTAGCATTCTGCTCAAACGCGCCACGCTGAGCAGGGAACTTGTGAGTCAGCGTTTGCAGCGCGTTGGTAGTCCGGCAACCAGGCAGGATCATAGAGTGCGGTAGAGAGGTAGAGTTACCCCTATCTACCATAGAGTGCACTCTGGTCAGCGGTCTAGTTGATCGGCCCAGTTAACCGGGTATCCTTAAATAAAGGCCGGGCAGCGGCGTGCCAAAGGCAAGCCCGTCTGCGCCCGTCCGCGCCCGACCGGGCCCAGGGGCCAGGAACCCTGCACAAATATCTAGGATTACGTACTCGGGTAAGGAATTACATAACCTCAATAAACCAAGGGAAGCCAGATGTGACAGGGGATGGGAGTTTGCGGGCGAGTCATCTTTAGACAAGTCCTGTCAACTATGCAAGATAGAGTTGAAAGGACCTTCAGAGCCAGCGTTGAGTAAGTCCGAGGCAGTAAAGGAGCCACAGGCCTGGAAGCTAGGGTTGATCAATTGTCGTTCTCTGCCCAAGCATAAAACAGAAATCCGCTTACTGTTAGAGGAGACCACCCTAGATGCCCTGTTTATCACAGAAAGCTGGCTTACAGAATGCTCCTCCCCTGACATAGTAATGGCCCTGCCCCTAGGCTATAAAATTCTCAGATTGGACCGGATCGGGCAAGTAGGGGTGGCCTGGCCATTCTGATGAAAAGTGAATACAACTGCTCCACCGAGACCTTCCCGATCAAAGGGTGCCTCCAATTTGCAATATCTTTATCACCAAATTACACCTTTTCAGGGCTCCTAATTTATAGACCCCCTGGCCCTTATGGCGAGTTCCTAGAAAGTCTACCGGACTCACTCGCCAGCCTAACATTAAAGAAAGCTTACACTACCATAATAGGAGATCTAAATTTACATATGGAGGACCAGAACCTCCCTAGCGTTAAAAGGCTACTGTCAGACCTTGAGGCTCTTCAACTCTCCCAGTTGGTACGGGGTGCCACGCTTTGCAAGGGACATATACTGGACCTAGTCATTTCAAACGACTCCAACATTAAAGTCGCACCATCAATACCAGTCCCTTGGTCAGACCACCACTATATTCCTTTTTACATAGGGAAGAAAGGTAGCGAGCAGCAGGGGGCTTCCCCCAAGGACGAGATAAAGTAAAGGCGCTGGGCTAAGCTCAACGCAGAGGCGTGGGGGAATGCCCTAATAGAAACAAATGAACTAAATACCAAGATGCCAGTAACCGTGGAGGAAGCATACTCAGCCTGGGAAACCTGAATTACCCAATCTTTAGACAAAGTAGTCACCTACAAAGCTAAAGCCAGACCCAGGGCAGAGGGCTGGTTCAACCCCCAACGGCTAGCGTTAAAGAAAGTCTGCAAAAAAAGGCAAAGGGACTGGAGGAAAAACTACGACCCACAACTTAAAACCGCGTATAAATCAGCCATCAGAATCTACCACAAAGGTATTAAAGAAACTCAGCCCAAGTTCTTTGAGGAGAAAATTAGCTTGGCCCAAAACCCCTCAAGGGAATTGTTTGCGGTAGTCAAGGCTTTAACCTCCCCAGCCCATGACCCTCACCCTACAGAGACCTCAGAAGAGAAGTGTAATGATTTAGCCAGCTACTTCCTCTCTAAAGTTACGAGCATTTACAGCTCCTTTAGGGCAGGGGGGGAAACTACCACGAGGGGGGGAAAGGATCAGGCGGTAGCCTCCCCATTAAACACTATCACCAACCTCCCGTTAGTGGAGGCAGAGGAGGTAGAATCGTTGATGGCCAAAGTGAAGTCCGGATCACCACTTGACCCAGCCCCGCCGCACTTCCTCAAAACAGTCACACCCGCCATCCTTCCTTCTCTAATTAAGATCATGAACCAGTCTCTGGAGACGGGCATGGTCCCAGCAGCCTAGAAACACGCTATAATCAAACCCCTGCTAAAAAAAATACAATGCAGATCCAGCACAACTAGGGAATTACCGCCCCATATCATTGCTGCCGTTTGTAGGCAAGCTCTTGGAAAAACACGTCACTAAATCTCTGGCTGAGTTCCTTGAAACAAATCACTGTCTCCACCCCACCCAGATGGGATTCCGTGCCCAACATAGCACCGAGTCTGCTCTTTTGACAGTGGTGGAGGAACTCAGAACTTTATTGGATCGGGGAAGCTCAGCAGCCTTACTCCTCCTGGACTTGAGTGCGGCCTTTGACACGGTGGACCACCACACCTTGCAGCCGACTCTCAGCCATCGGGGTACAAGGCACGATGCTACAGTGGCTCATCTCGTTCCTGGAGGGAAGAACATTTCAAGTCCAGGTAAACACCACTCTATCGAAAACAAAGTCATTAAAGTGTGGGGTGCCACAGGGCTCCTCGTTGAGCCCCACCCTGTTAAATGTGTACATGGAGCCACTGTCTCAGATTGCCCTTGGCTTTGATATCTCGATGACGTCATACGCCGACGACACGCAGCTGGTGATCTCTTTAGACCCTAGAACCAACGGGTACTCCGATAGACTATCGCCCTGCATGGAAAAAGTCATGGAATGGATGACTGAGAGCTGCTTAAAACTAAACAGGGACAAAACGGAGCTAATGATCCTCGGGAATAAGACAATCCCTAGGCCATCTATAAGCTGGCCGGACTGTCTAGGCAGCCCGCCTACGCCTAAAGACCACATTAAGAACTTAGGGCCCGATTCACAGAACTAACTTACGACAAAATCCTAAACTTACTACCATTTTGGTATTCACAGAATGAACTTACTCATTTTGGTATTCACAGAATAAACTTACTCATTTTGGTATTCACAGAAGACACTTACACATTTTGTGTAACTTACACATTTTGGGTAACTTACTCATTTTGTGTAACTTACACATTTTGTGTAACTTACACATTTTGTGTAACTTACACATTTGGTATTCACAGAAGGCACTTACTCATTGATGAGTAAGTGCCTTCTGTGAATACCAAAATGAGTAAGTTATTTCTGTGAATACCAAAATTGTTGTAAGTTCATTCTGTGAATACCCAAATGTGTAAGTTCATTCTGTGAATACCAAAATTGTTGTAAGTTCATTCTGTGAATACCCAAATGTGTAAGTTCATTCTGTGAATACCAAAATTGTTGTAAGTTTAGGATTTTGACGTAAGTTAGTTCTGTGAATCAGGCCCTTAGGCTTCTGGCTAGAACTGGATCTCTCAATGATGACCCAAGCAAAGAAAGTCGCTGGTACCTGTTTTGGATTACTTAGAAGTCTCCGGAAAATTCTAGATCGTATCCCAATACAGCTCAGGAAGACTGTAGTCCACGCGTTGGTTACATCACGCCTGGACTATGGAAACTCGATATTTCTAGGTGCGCCGAAATATGTGACCAACAGACTGCAGGTGGTCCAGAATGCGGCAGCAAGACTGCTGTGCAAGGCCCCAGCTCAGGAGTCCTCCAAAAAGCACCCGAAAGGGCTACATTGGCTCCCGGTGGAGGCCAGAATCAAGTTTGAGGCATTGATCATAACGCACAAAGCCCTACACAACAAGGGCCCTAGAAAAATCTGAAATCTGGTATCCCCATATGTCCCAAATAGGAACCTGAGATCGAGAGGGGAGAGACTTCTAAAATCAACAGCCGCCAGTAAAGTGAGGTGGGGGGGAGATCCTTCGCCCACCTTGCTCCCAAACTCTGGAACTCCCTACCGAGGGAATGTCGGACCCTGGACAAGGAACTAGAAGTCCGGAAATCAATAAAAACGTGGCTGTTCAAGCAGCATTTTTAATCTTCTCTCAAACTTTATCTGCACCCTGTCTCTTAGCGCTGGGAAGCCCTAGGGCAGCTACGCGCTCTACAAATCTCATATAATAATAATAATAATAGTTAATTAATGATGGTATTTAATATTTACCACAATAAATGATAAAACCTGAACTATTGTACTGCTAATATTGTATTTTTAATGAAATCTTACAGATTAATATAAAATAGCTGAGTTATATTTTCCCCAGCTGCAAAGAATTGCTACAGATTTATTTATTATTTCTTACCCCTCCTGGTTCTAGCACTAATAGGAATACAATTGTGTCAGCATCTTCTTTGATATAAAATGTTGATGAGAAACTATCCTCATATGATGCCTCCTGCTTTTGGTTATATAATAATGTCACTTTTTTTAAACTGATGATATTGTTCCACATACATTCTGAAAAATAGCCATGTCAAATGCCTTTTCAGCATCTAACTCATTAACACTTTACAATCTAAATATTGTATTTCTTACTAAATTAAATGCAATAATTTATGTTTGTTTGCCTTTGAAAATCACCCTTATATAAGAATCAACTTGAGTGATTAGTCTTGTGTGATATAATCATTCAATCTGTCAACATTTTGACTAGAGCTTTCTATCTATGTTAATGTACAATCTCTGTCTGTAGCTAACACAGTCATTTGAGTTGCTGACAGGTGTCAATATCATTTTATTAATATTCATTTCAATTCACATTTTATTTGATCATTTTCTTCCAGTATTGCATTATTGTCTTCATACATGAAATAATCATAGGTTCACATAACTTATACAATTTGTAGGCTAACCCAAATTCTTTCTGTAGGCGTATCATTATTCTGGTAATCATATCTATAAAAGGTATTTTCAGTGAATCTCTTTCTTCCGGATTTCATTTGAAAATCAATACATTTTAAATAAACAGTATATTTTTAGTTAGCTATTGGAACTCATGACCCATATCTTGTGATTTACTTGAGCAGTAAGTTTCATTGTGGCCTTGTCATCAGCAGAGGACAACCTCACTTAAACTGCTAAATTAGACTATCTCAGCCACTGGGATTTGGTTTCTCCATTTACTGCTGACTCTTTTCAAATGAATCTGCAACTTTTCACAGGAGGCCACTCTATTTCAAGTGGCTGCACACAATAAATGAATCCACACTGATGATACAGTTTGCTTCTCCCAAACCTAATCCAGAAACTTTACTCACCAGGGTATATACTTATGTTATTAGATGGAGAGGATGTGAGTCCTTCCCAAGTTTAAAATCTTGTGAGTTCTTACACACAAGCATAATAAAATAAACCCAGACTCAACCCATGGCAGCTTTTGCATAGCCCAGTTAGGCTTAACCAAAGGGAAATGTGTTAAGTATTCAGCAGCATTGGAACAATTAAAAAGCTAAAACCTAACATAATAAACATACTACAACCAATTTCTAATAAATCAAGAAATGATTAAAATCCAATGAGGGCATTTGTTTTAAAGTTTTATGGCAACCATCACCAAGAAAAGGTTATCAGAATTACCTGTTCATAGATGACTAGGACCTAAGCACGATTTCGGGTTCACCTGTGATGGATCAAATGTCGGATACACCAAGCAGGTTATCCACGTCAAAGTCTTTATCTTCTGACATATTTTTCTTTTAAAGAAGTTGAAATTGAAATCCTCCAGCAGTGCGAGGTTGATTGCTTCATCCAACAAAGTCCTCTTGAGGTCAGATAGCTGTGGGATGATGTCCTTCTGAAGCCATTGGTTTTCGGTGGGAAAAACTTAGAGTGGGAGAATTTCTACCCCTCCCCAAAGTCCTCTCATCAGTTGGATATTTTTCAAGCCCTTGCTACTAGTGGGCCTACAGCAATGATTATGCCACCAACATGAGTAGCCCTGCAAACATGTCTCAGACCTGCCACTGCAGTGTCTGTGTGTGCAGTTTTAAACTGCCATGTCTACCTGGCAAGTGCAACCTCTTCCTGTGCTAGAGTGATGGGAGGACTTGACACTGACACCTGAATAGGGCTGTGCCTGTCCTCACACATATCCGTCTCCATACCCCTGTAGTGTGTCTGGAGCCAGTACAGGGAAAGGCAGGGTCTTGTGCACTACAAGTTTAAGGTTGAAATGGGCCTCTAGCACCATATACTCGGAACACTTCTGGGTTGATTACATTCTGCCAGGAAGAAGAGCTATGTTGGTTCAGAAGGAACTGACACTTTGCTGGATGCTTTGCTGCTGCTTCTGTCCTGGTAGTGAAAGGACTGGACTTTGCTTTCTGTGTCGGCTTCCAAGGTTCTCCAAGGGCTTGAGCTGAACTTTCCTCGTGTTAAGAAGTCTAAGGGGCATCGAAGACTTAACCTGCAAGTGCCTGGGCTCTTCTGATAATACTCTTGACTTGCCAAATGGTGCCAAATCCAGTTCCTGAGCCGTTGGAAGTGAAATCTGGTGATCTAGAGGAGAAAATCCACGCATTAACTCCCAGCATCTGTCTCAATTGAGGCAGTGCTGTAAAGATCGATGCATCACCACTGCCTGCACCAAAGCGTGGTTCCCACTTGCCTCATCGACCACAGCCTTCACTGCAGGCAACAGCTTACCATCACAGCACATCAGAAGAATCTCCTCTGCATGAGTCTCGAGCATCTGATCGCTGACATCTGTCATGCCCTCTACAACTCAGCGCCTGCTTCGCTGCTGTGGAATCGATGCAACTCCTGCTTCACTGCGGTAGAATAGATGCAGCACGTCTGGATTTTTGACCCATTGTCCCCGGGCGCCTATTCCTAATTTACACCACACCGCAGTAAGGAATCAAGGCTGTGTGTCCGGAAGCCAACACATCACATCCCCTGCCAGTAAAGAACCAATGCATCACCTCTCCTGCCAGTAAGGTACCAATGCATAATCTCCCCTAAATGTAAGGAACCAACACATCACCTCCCCTGCCTAGCAGTAAGGAACCAACACCTCACCTCCCCTGTAGCAATAACAAACAGACGGATGACCTCCCCTGCATAGTTAGGAACCAACTCATCATTTGCTTTTCTGGCACCTCATGTCCCCTGCTCCTTGCCTTGTCCTTTTTTTTGCCGAATTGAAGGTACTTTGTCTTAAACAAACGCATCCATTGATTTCTAGTGACTAAACGTGTGTAATAATTTAAAAGTGATATTTTGACTTGTGTATGGTGGATTTGTATCATTTTGGTCTTGATTTATTCAGATAAATATTGGCTATTTTTCTAAACTGGTGTGGAGTCCTTTTGTAGTGTTTTCACTGTGTTACTGTGTGTGTGTCTCTGTGTGTGTGTGTGAGTGTGTGTGTGTTTGTGTGTGTATATAAAAACACATTGCCTCTGTGATAAACATGACTGCTCGTGCCAAGCTACTAAGGGGGTGAGCATGGGTTATCTTAGCTGTGTGACTCCCTTATCCTGACTAGAGTGAGGGTACCTACTTGGGCAGGGTGCAAACGACTGCGACCTAGAGACCACATTTCTCATAGATACCGTGACCGGTTGGGAGTGGGGGTTTACCAAGTGTTACCCTTGTAGGCGTAAAGGTCTACTGCCCTTACCAAGAGTTTAGTAGCACAAGTGTGGCAGTGGCAACATAGCATTTTTGTAATAATGATCACAAGTGTGAACAGGCTTTTTATCTGTGTCACTGGAGTGAGGCCTACCGGGCCACTCATGTAAAGTTCAGCTGCTGTTTACTTAAATTGTCATTGGCCTGTGTCATTTTAGTTTATAGCTCTGTGCAACAAGTGTGTGATTGCATGTGTGTGCAATAGTCTATGTGTGCCTGCATGTTGTGCAGTACATAGAGGCCTGTGGTTTCCAGATTGGAAACCCAGGGCCTTAGAAAGACATGTTGAGAGGGAAATAGAGGAGTCATCCCAGACACATTTGTGGATTGCCTGCATCCCTTAGAGCTGGAGGTAGGGAGAGTCAGGGTCTCATGTGCACTTCAAAAGGTCTCTTTGATCCTGGAAAGGTCACTGGTCTGTAAGGTCTGGGCATATTGTCATAAAGATGATGGGACTGTTAAGGAAGACCCTACAGAGACAGGGATCATAAAGTGCAGAGCTGGGAGCTCTTGTAACCATTTTCATAGGCATATATCAGTGAGGATGACATTCATGTGTGATGCTCTAGCCACTTCTATGGTGTGTTTTGTGGGGCTATAAAGTGTGGAGTCACTCCTGCTGTGACAGACTGCTCTCTGAACAAATAACATGACAGACGAGTGGGCACTTCAAAGTGGGCAATACCCACAGCACAAATTTAAAAGACTGGAACACCAAATCACATCTGTGTCTGGAAACTAATTATTAAAATCAGCGTTTGAGCCTTCGAAAATTGTAAATGTGAGGCAGTTAATGGTATCTGTATGTCAGTATGGAGAAGTTCAGCACAACTTCTTCCTGTTTTGATCAAGACAGGAATGAGTCTCTGCTAGTCTTCCTTGTGGGTGAGGGGAAATCAACCAGGAGAATCAAGACCACTTGCCCTGGAGCACCAGTGTTTTCTGCTGAGAACAGAGGACCCTATGAGGAGGAGGTGAGTGCCAGGAGGGAACGAGGTCTAGTGGGGATCCTGTCAAGTGAATCCCTGAAGTAAAGCATAACATTCTGGTCCAGTCTGTACAGCCATACTAATCCGCCTGTCTGCTGCATATGCAGCAATTTGCAACCCCAGTATGCCAAGTGGGGGACGTGGTGAAGATTAAAGCCCGTCACTTAGGTACCCAAGAGAGCCATCGCTGTGTGCAGTGCTGTATCGTGAAGGGTCCATCGCCTGTGTGCTACTGTTCGTGACCTTTGTATGCCAGGTGGGGCCACAGTGAAGATTAAGGGCTGTGGCCTTGGTGCATTACTGTGACTGAAGAGAGCCATTGCCCTGTGCAGTGCTGTGACCCGGAGAGCACGTCACCTTGAGGGGCACTGTTCATGACCCTTGTATGCTAGGCGGGGGCCTCAGTGAAAAGTGAGGGTGTTTCCCCTTGAGCAATGAGCAAAAGTGAGGTATGGTGCATTGTGTCCTTTGTAAGCAGAGCATTGACTCAACTGCCAGAACCTAGAAACCCCTGAAATCTGCTGCTGGAATCAAGATGACTTATCACATGACCAGAGTAGCGCTATAGATGCCTGCCACTTTGCCTACAGCATCCAGGCTACTGCTCAACACCGGGCGTCTGACACATGCCCGGGCCTTCGCTATTGCAACACCAGCAAGAGCGGGTAAGATTGATCATAGGCTGCAGAGCTTCTGGACGAACCTGCTTTGACCTTTAAAAAGCCATCATGGAACTTCTTATTCATGTACTCACTAGCAGGGCCTAGCTTGAATGTTACCTCATGTAAATGGGGAATAAACAAAGTCCTTAGACTGGGAAGTTAGATTCAGGATCTACCTGGACAATGTTGGAGTTCCAGCTTTACGAAGACAGTGTATTTCATTTGCAATGGGCCGTATTTCACGTTTTTGATATATAAATATTATTTTTTTCATAAAAGCAAGTTTCCCGTTGGACATGCATATATTGGGGTTGTTTCGCGTATTCTGAGTCTTGTGCCTGTGTACACCTTAAACTTACCTCCCCGGGAAGCCTTGGACTGCTTGACCTGCGCTACCCCTGAGAGTCAAGTGCTGAAAGGGTAGTACTTGGCCCAGTTACTCAGAGACCATAGTGTGCTGGAGCCCGATACATCAAGAGTGAAAGTTGTCGACCCCAACATTGTCCCCAGTTGCTCCTGCTTGCCCCGTTGCACTATGAAAAGGGTTCTGATATCATGGTTTACATCATTTGCTCTAAATCTGTTCAGTAGGTTTTGAGAAATTTGCTTTAAAAGAGTTGCTCAGTGGGCAGGAAGGGGTTAATTGGAAATCTTAGTGATATCTGGGACTGTCATTTGAGATGTCATCAGTGATGCCATACATGATGTCGTAGAATATGTCATGATTGATGTAATATGTGAGGTCATGAGCAGTGCATGGCAGGGGTGCTAGTTATAGTCTGCAAACTGTACCTGGTGAATATCTTTGTCTTTTTCAGTTCAAAACATTAATGTTGGGCCTGACATAATCCCCTAACTATACCGTCACTTTACTTTTTTTTTCTGTGAATTTCTAAGGTTTTTAACATAAAGTAATATTTTATTGCCATCCATAAAGCCAGCCCCCAGCACGCATGGCCTTCGGATGTCCGCGATCGGGGTATTTCCACACGGCCTGGCCTGCCACCATGCCTTGTGTTGAAACCCCAACCATACACCATGCACAGCTTATGGGGTACACGACATAGGCTTGGCCTTCGGGCCCTAGGGTCCCTATACTGCAGGCCAAAACATATATATTAGAGGGAGAAGAGCATGCAACCCCCCTTCCTGAGCCTTATTAGGTCATCGGGGATCCCATCCTCCAGGACCAAACCAATAAAAAGGTGGAAGGGGCAGTGTGGCTCCACTTTCTTAGCCTTCATAGGCTTGGGAGATGCCATCCTCTGGGGACTTTTTTTGTTTAAAAGGGTAGGGGGGCTGCAAAACCTCCTACTCAAGCCTTAACCCCCAGGGAGCCGATCCCCTGGTTCCAAAGTTAGTTAGGAAGGTGAGGGGGCGTGTAGCCCTCCTTCTCCAAACCTTATTAGGCCCCGGGGACCTCATCTCTCCTGGCCGTGTTGTTAATAATGGGAGGGGGTGATTGGCCCCCCTCCCTGAGTCTTATTAGGCTAATTAGGCCTCTGGGACCCGATCCCTTAGGGCCAAAATGTAAATAAAAGGGGAGGGGGCCACGTGACCTCCCTCCTCGAGACTTTATAGGCCCTGGGGTCCCATTCCCCAGGGCTATACCTTTTTCCACTGGGGCCTAATGTGTGTATTAAGGGAAGGAGGTCATGCAGCCTCCCTCCCTGAGACGACCTCCTTCCCTGAGATGTTTTCAGCACCGGGGACCCCATCCCTCAGGGCCCAATGCATTTATTAAGCTGAGAGCCCTCCTCTCCAAGCCTATTTTGGCTATGGGGACCATATGCACCGTGGCCTTCATTGCTTATATGTAGGTGCCTCGGTGCCCACCCAGGACACCCACCAAGCACCAACATTGGGGGTTGCGGGAGGAGACCCAAGTGCCCCCGCGGCTCTTGCCAGCTCCACGCATGGTGTGGGAGCTGGCATTTTTACCCCCCAGAGTGAGCAGCTATTTATGATGCTAACTCTCTGTGGGAGCAACATGTTGTTCTGGTTCCCTGCCGGCATCAGTGCGGGCTGGGAAATAGAATACAAGTCTACTGCCATCCGACAGGAGCATTTTTAAAGCTCTCGCCAGCTGTTTGCTTCTGTTTGGTGGGAGATTTGAAAATGCTCCTGCCAGACAGGAGCATACACGTTTCCTTGCCCATGATAGTGCTGTTTCCTGGGAGTAGGCTTCCCGAGCACAGTAAGTGACCCGGCCCCAGGAGATGGGGTCTCTGGGGTCTTTTTAAGGCTCGGGCAGGGGGCTGCGCACCCCCTTCCCTTAATCAGTGCATTGAGCCCCGGGGATGGGGTCGCCAGGACTGCAAATGGCTCAGGGAGGGAGGCCACACCCTACAAATCAATATACAGTGTTCTTTGTAATGACCAGAGGAGGAGAGCAAATCCCATACACAGTTCACAACCGGAGCAGATGCTCCCTTATTGTAAAATGTTGCACCAGTATTCCTGTAGTGCATGATGGTAAATAGATTGGGCCTCGGAAATGGGGTCCCCAGGGCCAAAAACGGCAAATGAGCTGGGGAGGGGGGCCATACTAACTCATACATAGTTAGTATGTATGAGCTAGTATGGCCCCCCTGGACATACTCTCTCTCTATTTATATAAATATGTATATATATATATATATATATATATATATATATATATATATATGTGTGTGTATACATTATCTACTGGCGGTCGCCAGTAGATAGTTATAGTTAGGACCTATTTTCCATAGGAAATCCGCAACATTCTATTTGAAATAACATTGGCGCCGGTTGACGAATCTTCGCGAAATTTTCCAACTTGTTGGGGCGCTCCGGTCCGCTCCTATCCTGAAAGTCTCGGGGTGATTCGTCAAGCGGGGGCCGAGAAAAAAGGGGGGTCCCAAAACGTGTTTTCCCCATTCATTTTTCCATAGGAAACTTTAGTCGCAGCTACAGCCCGAACTGCTGAACGGAATTACACCAAATTTGGCAAAAAGGTAGCCCTTGGTTCAGAGTCGTGCCTTTTGCTTAAATGGTGTAAATCCATTCAGTAGTTCTTGAGAAAATCAAAAATAAAATCACATATATATCTATGGGCGCGTAGGGTTCGCGTACCCTCCCGATCACGAGCTGTATGGTAATTGGCTGTCAACACTCCAAACCAGGAAGTGTTGGCAGCCATCTTGTTCCTCGGTAGAACCGAGGCACAAGAAAAGACAAAAACAAGGCGCAAAACGCAAAAAGGGGGCAGGGTAGAAACGCCCTGACCCCCTAGGCCTGCTCAGGGGGTCCTACAAGGACCCCCAGTGCCCAAAAAAAAATATATATATTTTTTTTAAAAATCGGCAAAAAACGCGCTGGGTGCGCGGATCCTGCCGATAAAAAAAAAAAACGAAGCGCGGGCTCCCACGCTTTGTGGTTAATTGGCCCCCGGGTGGGCCAAGTCCTGGGGGCATGCAGGGTTTATCGAATAATAACATGGGGGGCCTCTAAGGCCCCCCCAAGCCCCGGGGACCGCCACCCCCCGGGGCTTTAAACAAAATGGTGCGGGAGGGCTCTCCGCCCTCCCGCAGCCCTGGGGACCGCCACCCCCGGGGCTTCTTTTTAAAATAAATAAATTACCTGTGTGGGGGAGCTGCATGTTAGAAGCAGCTCCCCATGTGGAAAAGCAATGCCGGCTCCCGCAGGACGCGGGGAGCCGGCATGGTCCGTGGGGGAGTTGGGGTCCCCCCACGGACCCCAAAGGATAGGGCCAGCCCCGGGGGATGGGGTCCCCGGGGCAAGTAGTGGCCCGGGAGGGGGGCCACGCGGCCTCCCTCCCCCAAATTATTAAATAAAAAATTAAAAAAAATGTAAAAAGGCCGGCCCCGGGGGATGGGGTCTTTGGGGCCTAAGGAGGCCTGAGGAGGGGGGCAACGCAGCCCCCCTCCATAAAAATAATTTTAAAAAAAGGTGGCAATGACCGGGGGATGGGGTCCCCGGGCCAAAATTGGCCACGGGAGGGGGGCCCACGCGGTCCCCTTCCCATTCACATTTAAAAAAGGGGGTCAGGCCCTGGGGGATGGGGTCCCCAGGGCCCAAAATAATTAAAAAGAAGGGGGGCCACACAGCCCCCTTTTTAAAAAAAAATTTAAAAATCCGGCATCGCGCCGGAGGCCACGCCCCCTCCTTGTTAGCACTCTGCAAACGCGCCCTGGCGCGTTTGCAGAGGGGGAACGAATTCCCCTTGAATACTGGGGTTCCCTGGGGCCAACTAGCCCACCAGGAACCTCCAGTATGCGCCAGGGGCTGCGTTGCAGAGAGGTGTTCTGAGGCCATGCCCCTTTTTACACCTCTCTGCAACGCAGCTCTGTGGCGCTTAATGGAGGTAGCTGGTGGGCTAGTTGCACCCCAGGGACCCTCAGGATTCAAGGGAGTTAATCCCCGACTTAAAACGCGCCACGGGGCGCGTTTGCACAGTGGTGAAGGGAGGGGGCGGGGCCTGAGGTGACATGTGTGCAAACAGGCCCCGTGGCGCGTTTTAAGATAGGGAATTAAATCCCCTTCAATCCTGGGGGCCAACTAGCCCACCAGGTACCTCCAGTAAGCGCCACGGAGCTGCGTTGCAGAGTGTTGTAAAAAGGGGCGTGGCCTCTGAACACCTCTCTGCAACGCAGCTCTCTGGCGCATACTGGAGGTATCTGGTGGGCTAGTTGGCCCCTAGGGACCCTCGGGATTGAGGAGGAATTAATTCTCCAACTTAAAATGCGCCACAGGGCGTGTTTGCAGACATGTCACCTCAGGCCCCACCCCCATCCCGAACCACCAGTCCCAGGAAGCATTGCTTCAGGTGGTTCACCTGAGCATAATTATTATGGGGATTTACTGGTGGTTGCCGCACGCCGTCACGTCACATGGTCTGCCACTGAAGAGGGCATTGGCCCGAAACGCGTCTGGCAGGAAACCAGAAAAGGACTTTGTTCCTGGCGTGTGCCCTTGCTTTGGCGTAATCTCCACCTGGGAGTGCATCCCACCTAGAGGCAACTCTTTTTGCATTTTGTATAGCGGCCTGCCTGGTGTCGGGATTGCACCACCGCGAAACACTTGCGGGTCCGCGGCTGCTTTATTGGGGCAGCTAACTGTGGAACAGGAGGTGCCTGTTATTTGCAGGGGTGCCGGCGCGAACATCGGCAATGCTTTTAAAGACATTTTTGAATGTGAGTGCCGGCGGCGACCCACTTGGGTTTTACTGAACCACCAGTCCCAGGAAGCATTGCTTCAGGTGGTTCACCTGAGAGTTATTATTATGGGGATTTACTGGTGGTTGCCGCATGCCGGCACGTCACATTGTCTGCCACTGAAGAGGGCGTTGGCCCGAAACGCGTCCGGCAGGTAAACCAGAAAAGGACTTTGTTCATGGCGTGTGCCCTTGCTTTGGCGAAATTTCAACCTGGTAGTGCATCCCACCTAGAGGCAATTCCTTTTGTATTTTGTACAGCGGCCTGCCTGGTCGCGGGATTGCACCACCGCGAAACACTTGCGGGTCCGCGGCTGCTTTATTGGGGCAGCTAACTGTGGAACAGGAGGTGCCTGTTATATGCAGGGGTGCCGGTGCGAACATCGGCAATCCTTTTAAAGACATTTTTGAATGTGAGTGCCGGCGGTGACCCACTTGGGTTTTACTGAACCACCAGTCCCAGGAAGCATTGCTTCAGGTGGTTCACCTGAGCGTTATTATTATGGGGATTTACTGGTGGTTGCCGCATGCCGGCACGTCACATGGTCTGCCACTGAAGAGGGCGTTGGCCCGAAACGCGTCTGGCAGGAAAACCAGAAAAGGACTTTGTTCATGGCGTGTGCCCTTGCTTTGGCGAAATTTCCACCTGGGAGTGCATCCCACCTAGAGGCAACTCCTTTTGTATTTTGTACAGCGGCCTGCCTGGTCGCGGGATTGCACCACCGCGAAACACTTGCGGGTCCGCGGCTGCTTTATTGGGGCAGCTAACTGTGGAACAGGAGGTGCCTGTTATATGCAGGGGTGCCGGTGCGAACATCGGCAATCCTTTTAAAGACATTTTTGAATGTGAGTGCCGGCGGCGACCCACTTGGGTTTTACAGAACCACCAGTCCCAGGAAGCATTGCTTCAGGTGGTTCACCTGAGCGTTATTATTATGGGGATTTACTGGTGGTTGCCGCATGCCGGCACGTCACATGGTCTGCCACTGAAGAGGGTGTTGGCCCGAAACGCGTCTGGCAGGTAAACCAGAAAAGGACTTTGTTCATGGTGTGTGCCCTTGCTTTGGCGAAATTTCCACCTGGGAGCGCATCCCACCTAGAGGCAACTCCTTTTGTATTTTGAACAGCGGCCTGCCTGGTCGCGGGATTGCACCACCGTGAAACACTTGCGGGTTCGCGGCTGCTTTATTGGGGCAGCTAACTGTGGAACAGGAGGTGCCTGTTATATGCAGGGGAGCCGGTGCGAACATCGGCAATCCTTTTAAAGACATTTTTGAATGTGAGTGCCGGCGGTGACCCACTTGGGTTTTACTGAACCACCAGTCCCAGGAAGCATTGCTTCAGGTGGTTCACCTGAGCGTTATTATTATGGTGATTTACTGGTGGTTGCCGCATGCCGGCACGTCACATGGTCTGCCACTGAAGAGGGCGTTGGCCCGAAACGCGTCTGGCAGGTAAACCAGAAAAGGACTTTGTTCATGGCGTGTGCCCTTGCTTTGGCGAAATTTCCACCCGGGAGTGCATCCCACCTAGAGGCAACTTCTTTTGTAATATATATACTTCACATCCCAGTAAGCAACGTGAATGCTCATTCAGAGACAGCCAATCATGGCGCACGATAACGCTTAATAGCCAGGTGAAGCCGATCTTGCGCTTTTTCACTGCATAACCCTGTGAAGAAGAGGACAACTCGAAACGCGTTGGGCTGTGGTGAAATGCTTTCTATTTTACTGGGAAATGTACTGCCTGACCTGAAATTAAAAGCTTTATTTGGGGTAAAGCAGAACTGTCTCTGAGTGCGGCTCGTATGTTGGACTAACCCCTCCGAGCATGATATTTAGCGGCTGTCCTGCCGCTGAGCCCGCACCACCTCAGATCAAGGGGGCCACGGGGTTCTGGAATGAGGAGCTCCATGTGGGATGCAGTTCAAAGGATTAATGGCATGTACATCTTCCGGGGCTCATGGAAGAGCCTGAATCGGCAATTATTTCAAAAGCGCATCCATTTGAGGATTTATTCCGGACTTCACATCCCAGTAAGCAACGTGAATGCTCATTCAGAGACAGCCAATCATGGCGCACGATAACGCTTAATAGCCAGGTGAAGCCGATCTTGCGCTTTTTCACTGCATAACCCTGTGAAGAAGAGGACAACTCGAAACGCGTTGGGCTGTGGTGAAATGCTTTCTATTTTACTGGGAAATGTACTGCCTGACCTGAAATTAAAAGCTTTATTTGGGGTAAAGCAGAACTGTCTCTGAGTGCGGCTCGTATGTTGGACTAACCCCTCCGAGCATGATATATATATATATATATATATATATATATATATATATATATATATCTATATATATATATATATATATATATATATATATATATATATATATATATATATATATATATATATAGATATATATATCTATATATATATATATATATATATATATAGATAGAACAAATTTTCTGCATGTTAATTTCAATAGGAAACCTTAGACACAGCTACAGCTCGAACTGCTGAACGGAATTACACCAAATTTGGCAGAAAGGTAGCTCTTGGTCCATAAAGCACACTTTTTGCTAAATGGTGTAAATTCGTTCAGTAGTTTCTGAGAAATGTAAAGATTTCTCAGGTATACAACTGTGGCCGCGGTTGATCTGTGACCCCTGCCAATCTCGTGCCTGACATCTGATTGGCTGCCAACACTTCAAACCAGGAAGTGTTGGCAGCCATCTTGTGACTCGGTTGAACTGAGTCACAAGAAAAAAGAGAAAAAAAGAAAGAAAAGGAGGCAGGGTAGAAACACCCTTAACCCCCCCAGGCCTGTTCAGGGGGTCTCACAGGGACCCCTAGGGCCCAAAAATTCTGCGGGAGTTGTGGTGGATCCACAAATCCTGCCAATTATTATTTTTTTTTTTAAATGAAGCACAGGCTCCTGAGCTTCATTTAATTTAGGGCCCCTGAAATAATGATGGGGGCCCCATGCGGGGCTCCAGGGACCACCACCTCTCCGCTGCAACTGTATACTGAATTATATATAGGGGCGCGAGGCCCCTATATCCCCAGGGACCACCATCTCCCCGGAGCTTCATTTTTTTTGGAGGAGGCCGCGTGGCCATCCTCGTGGAGTTGTAAATGGCCCTGGGGACCGCCACCCCCCCCCAGGACCGGCTTCAGCAATGTGCCAGGGTCCCGATATTGCAGTTTGCTAAGGCTTGGCAGGAGCAATGCTCCCCCCAAGCGATAGCAAACACTGCTTCGCTTCATGGAAGTGAAAGCATTGAAGATGCAAAAGCAATGCCGGGTCCTGCAGGAGGCGGGGAGCCGGCAGGGACGGCGGGGGCATTAAGGTTCCCCCTGCGGTCCCCAACATGGTGGCCATGCCCTGGGAAATGGGGTCCCCTGGGCAATATCGGCCCGGGAGGGGAGCCTTGCTGGCCCCCTAACAATTGAAAAAAATATATATGAATGCCTGGGCCCAGGGATGGGGTCCGTAGGTCCGAAATAGGCCTGGGGACGTTGGCCGCACTGCCCCCCTCCCAATAAAATAAATAAATAAATAAAGGGCAGGCCCCTGGGTATGTGGTTCCCGTGACAGTAATCGGACCAGGTAAAGGGGGCTACGCAGCCCCCCTTCCCTAAAACAAAAATGTTTAATTAAAAAAAAACTCTGGCAAGTCGCAGGAGGACACGGCCCCATCACCACCACTCTGCAAACGCGCTTACTGGCGCAATGGTGGTTGGGAAATGAAATCCTCCTGAATGCTGAGGGTCTTTGGGGGCCAGCAAGCCCTCTTGTTACCTCCAGTAAGTCCCAGAGAGCGTGATTGCTGAGAGTACTTTAAGGCCATGCCCCCTTTCTCCATCACTCTGCAAACGCACCTCCTGGCGTGCTTCTGGTTGGGGAATGAATGCCACTTTACTCCTCAGGGCCTCAGGACTAAAGTGGACTACTTCTATCAATGAGTAATACGTCTAGAAGCCCTAAATGAAACACCACTGTCTGAAGCAACCACCTTTACTCGTTATTTAGAAATATAGATGTCTAGTGGTGAGCAAAAGATGAAAGAGCAGGAGGGAAGAATTCTGAAGCCGAGGCACAAGAGTGGGGCAGTGTGGAAGGGTGTTTCATGGTAAATGCGAAGCACTGCTAGAAAATCAGCAACAAATGCAAGAGCCTGATGGTAAGGGTGAAGTCCTTGAGAAACAGAGAAAGAGCTGGTGGGTGGGGAGGGAATGGATTGCAGTGTTTGGTATGGCCAACGTGTAATGAAGATTAATATTTTCATAATGCACAACAATCTGCACTGGGGAAGAATGTTAATTTTGGAAGACCACCATCACCGGCTGTAGGTCACACTTACTGTATCAGTATAATAGGGATGCTTGGAAGGTGGACACCTTGTTCCTTGTCTGTTAAACTCTTAAAGGCAGAACCCCATCCACTGCTCATTCTCAATCATGCCAGAACTTCATCTGGACACTCAAGTAGCAAGATATTGGTTTAGCTTGTATTTCATCTATAATCCTCTTCTGGCTCTGAAACCACAATTGCAACTTTATTACTGGAACAAGCTGAATGAGTTTGCATATCAAAGACGGCAGAGGCACTTGCTTGTTTTCAAGTGGTCAGTGACCCCAGGTAAACTAGCAGGCAGAGGCACAACCGCTATTATAGGCCCTCAAATGGACCATCCGTAGAGCAACTTGAAAAGAAGCCAAGTGGCTACAAAGTAACAGGAGACATATCATTAGCAACAATTTCAGCAGCCCCAGAAAGATATTGATAGGTGCCCACTCAGACTGGTATGTGAGCTCAAATGAGCTGTACTTCATCATCGAATAATCTGTCTGTCATGTGGTAGGGGGTTCCTTTGTTGAGGGAAAAGCCTTCATGATTTGTCAACAAGCTGGTTGCAGACAAAAAAGCATCAAGCCACTTCTCACAAACTAGTCTGGTGTTGGTTATGCGCCAATTACCATAGTTATGTGTGCACAGCCTGGCTACCATGAGTTACTGTCATCTGACGTGGCCTAGTCAAAACTGACTTCTTCTGATGCCACATCTGTAACACAGCACGCACTCAGCTAAGAATTTGCAGAGAAATACTAAAAATACAAACTACATTTATGTCACAGCTCATTTGGGGTGAGGTCAAATGCTGTGCGCCCATATTTGCACTCAGTAGTAATAGCAACAGTAACATATTTTGTGCACCTCATTACATTTTCTACTTGTTATAAGAAATACCTCCATAATTTTCCCCCCTCCTCCCCCGCAGCTTCTCAGAAATTGTTAAACTGAACTGCATTTACCATCATGCATTACAGGAAGACTGGTGCAAAGTATTACAATACTGGAGCATCTGCTTCAGCTGAGAACTGTGTATGGGATCTGCTCTCCTCATCTGTCATTACAAAGAACACTGCAAATCGATGTGTAGGTTTTTTTTCCTTTGTTTTTTTTAATGAACCTAAAGAAAAATATACGATTTTATGTTTTTGCCCACATCAACCTAACTGGATGGTGTGGCATAGAGGCCTTGTACATAGGCATCCAGGCTCCGAATGTAGACTGCACGACTAACCTAGTTTGGAGCCAGTGGCATCCTCACTGGGTGCGCTAGTCACAAGGGGTGACTGGACCCATGGCAAAAACAAATGTGTTCTGTAGTGTGCCGACAATACCTCTTCGGTTATTGACTATAGCCGGGTCTGGCAGCTCAGTGGACCATGCAGAGGCCTGCTTATTTCAGAAGGACATCCTCGGGCTGACAGCTTTACATCATGCAGATTACGAAAAAAAGTTGGACATTCGTTTGTTATAACTTTACACTGCTTCATTTCTGCAAAGGACTATAGTGTGGTTTTTAAATTCGATACATTGTACATTTTATAAATTCTATGAAAACATTTCAACTAAAGAAACTTTATATCCCTTAATTTCAGACATATTTGTATACTGTTGCACGATTGTTTTGCATCACATCCTGGACATATTTTGTCTAGGTTTAAAAAAGCAGACGTGGTAGAACATCTGGGTATTAAGCAACCGGTTTCCTTAGCAACTAGAGCAGCGTAAAGAACATTTCGAAGAGAATCATCCTCAGTGTCCTCTCTGTACTAGACATTCAATTACAGGAGCCCCAGACAAAACATTCATATTCAGTTCGGTGACAACCTAAGGTAATATTTTGAAAGTGGGCCAGGTTTCTCTGTTTCCTGCAATAAAGTATATATATGGCTCATAGGACAGTGTTTAAAAAGGACACGTTGTAAAACAGAAACTTAATAGAGGAACAATATATACTAGGGGCCCATTAGCTAAACTTTGTACACGTGTGCACGTTCTCACGCACACACGTGCACATGGCTAATATTCAGTCGCCACTGGGTATTTATAGTTAGGTTTGCTTCTCCACAGACGCAGCTGGCACACGTATGAACGGTGGGGTGGGGTGGCAAGTCGACAGACGTCGGGATAGGTAGAAATAAATAAAATATAAATAAAACCACTTACCTTGCGCTTGCTATGCAGCGAGTGCAAGGTAAGTGGTTTTATTTATTTTTTTATTTCATTTTACCTATCCTGTCATCTGTAGATTGCCCCCCGCCCCACCACCGCCCTGCCTCTGCGCCCCACTGCTCTTACTTGTGCTGGCTGCACCTGCTTTTCCAAAGACATTTCATTGTTTGGTTGCTCAAAATGGTTTGCTCAGTTTGCTGAATCGTCACAAAATGTTCCCAAAACAGAGCAAATTGACTGCATCTCCTTCCTGAAAAGTTTTGGGGTGATCCGTCAAGTGGGGGCCAAGAAAACGGGAGGGGTCCCAAAAGCAAATTTCCCCATACATTTTTCTATAGACGTCTTTAGGCAGGACTACAGCAAAAACTGATGAACAGAAAAACACCAAATTGGCAGGAAGCTAGATCTTGGTAAGTAGATTGTGCTTTTTCTGATTTGGTGTAAATCCGATCAGTAGCTTTTGAGGAATTAAGGTTTAAAAATATTTGTTTATCTGAAGGGTTGGGTCATAAAGTGTCTCGCAAGAGTCTGGCAGGAGTACCAATATAAAAACTGAGCATTCTGATTGGCTCAGGGAGCTTTTTTCCCTTAGGCTATTCAGAGCACTCTGATTGGCTGCCAGCAAAATGAGAAAAAATGTTATATATATAAATATTCATAGAAAAAAACCAATGCTTACAGGGACATTATAGTTAGCAAATAGAATTTTTTTAAAAACCTTAGAAATTCACTGATAAAAACAAAGGTTATAGGGACGTTAAAGTTAGGGTCAGATTTCACTTGTACAAAACCAGAGAAATTCAGCAGTTATAGGTAACTGAGCTAGCTATAGCTTATGCCCCCGCAATGCACTGCATCTGACCTCAAATATTAAATCACTCATGACTTGTTCAGTGACATCACTGATGACAATATGTGAGGTCATAAGCAGTGCATTGCGGGGGCATAAGTTATAGTTAACTTAGCTAACTATAACTGCTGAATTTCTCTGATTTTGTATGAGTGAAATCTGACCCTAACTATAACGTCCTTATAAGGTTTGGTTTTTTAGTGAATATAACGTCCCTGTAACCTTTGTTTTTTTCAGTGAATTTCTAAGGTTTTTTAAAAACGAATTCCTAACTATAACATCCCTCTAACCTTTATTTTTTTCAGTGAATTTCTATGTTTTTTTAACTAGTAATCACGTTTGCAGAGTGGTGGAGAAAGGGGGCTGGGCCTCAGGCCAGCTCGCAGGAATCCTGCTGTGTAGGACTTGCAGGAGGTAGCAGGAGGGCTTCTTGGCCCCTAAGGTGCCTCAGGATTTATGATTTTTTACACAGTTTTTCTGAAGCCATTGATCATTTTATAAGATGCCTCTGTTTACAAACCTGTTTCACTTTCAGATTATGTCAGTGGTCTCCCATTTGCACCAAGGGTCAAAGAGATTCTAGTTCATTTCATCGTCAGAATGAGAGGGCCCACTGAAATGCCTTCTATGGCACTGAATACCAAGGGAGTCCATGAGTGGTCATTGTATCTCCAAGAAGAGCATTACCCGGAAGCAGTACAACTGGCCACCTTCAGGTAAACTTCACAAGACAATGCAACACACAATTAAACATGCCTTACTTCAAAATATCAAGCACATAATGCAGGGCAGAGGACTGATCCAGAGAAGGAAGGACCAGGCCTGGCTATGCACAGAAATCCTGTTTTTTGTTCCAAGACCAGTGCAGCTCCCAGGAGATGTTAGTATCTGTCAAGGAAGGAATCAGAACACTTTTACACTTCATACCACAATAAATACTTAGCAGACCTCACTTGAGAAAAAAAGTTTACAATGACAAGTATATCATCATATGAACTACTCATGTAACTAGGTTATGGGGAGTCAAAGGCCCTCAGAAGCTCAAAGATAAATTTCGATTCCTGTGAAAACAGGAGATTCATCAGGGATCGGAGTTTTGACTTGTGTGAAAATTATCACAGCTTTGCAGTTTTCCCCAATAGATTCCAGCAAGAGAAACCAGCCAGATTGTATCAGGGAAAAGGCCAGTGAAAAAGGCAAAACATGTGAATCAGTGATTTAAATACCTCATTTTCAACTTGAAAGCTCAGAATAAGTGGTGTATATCACTCATGGTGAATACCTCACCTCACCATAATGGCATTTACAGGTGTGGCAAATACCTCACCCTATTCCACCTAACTAGTAATGTGGGCTGAAGGAGACTAAGGGGCATATTTACAAAAAATGTCAGAGTGCAGTGCTACGCAAAATTTGGCAACGCCGCACTCTGACATTTTTTAAACTCAGGGATGTGCCGTATTCACAAGAATACGGTGTCCCCCTGTGTTTTGCCTAGCGCTGGCGCAAAACAGCTGCCTAGCACCAGCGCAGGCACCCTGCCACCATGTGGCAACGGTGCCTGAGCTGCAGGGGCAATTGTTTATGTGCAGGAAGGGGCTCCTTCCTGCACCTAAACAATCATTAATGTCTATTTGCTCTTTCCATGTGTGCTGCAGAGTGCAGCACACGTAGAATGAACAAAAAACTAGGAGAAATTAATAATTTTTCCTCGTATCGCCATGCTAAGAACAGGTATTCCCTGGCGTTCATTTCTGGCGCTGGCTCAGCCTTGTAAATCTGGGGCAGTGTCAAAAAGCAATGGATGTTGCAGTGGAACGCCCACTGCAACACCTATTGCATGCCCCATTGCCGCAGAGGACTGTGGTGGAAAGGGGCATATTCACAAGGTGGCGTTAAGCCGCGTTAAGTGGCTTAGCCCACCTTGCATATGTTGGAAATGGTTCTACCCTGCTTGAGCGTCCAAATAAGTGACGCTCCGGTGGCGAATGGGGTTTGTAAATATGTCTCTAAATTTGCCTCAGTAACTGAAGAGTGGCTACAAGAGATTTAGGCGTTGATTATGAATGCCTCATTATTTGTGTCCTATTTAGTGGACTCACTGATTAGCAATAATCCGGTGATTGTTATGTGATAAATAACATTAATTGCAATTTGTTTCCATTTAAGCTGGGTAATAACATGCAGATATTGGTAACAATTGAAGAACCTGAAAGAGGGCGATCAAGAAAACCCATCAGCATGTGGATGACAAAAAGGAGATTGAACAGATATCTGTAATGCATATTACCCTTTTTAACACAACAGTTGACACAATTTTCTTGAGTGTAAATCAGAAATATTAATCATTACAGCAGTTAGTGGGACTGTGACCTCTACATATTTTCAGAGGTGGCTATGTTATCACCTATTTCCCCTCTTTTAATAACTTTAAGAAATTACCCATGTGTGAATCAACATACATACATCCTTGACTAATGAAGTATATTTTGTCTGAGGAAGGCCTTTCAGAAAAATAGGGGTGATGTAAAACGGCATCCATGAGCATTAAAATATGGAAATAGAGGCAAAGTTAGGCAGTTTTTGTAAATCTTTCAGAGCGGATAGGTGGACCCATATGAATGAAGGAGTGATGGTGTGTGCGCTAAGATAGGGGTGTTCAAAAGGTTTATGTACATATTTGATGTTATTTGATGTTAATATTATTGAGAATTGTTTATGAATTTTTATGTGAACTTTAAACAGAAAACTAGTGATTTTTGTGGTCTTGTTAGGTAGATGTTTTACATTCCTGGTTTCCATCATCGGAACGACATGCTGACATCTTTGTGGCGGGGGTGTAACAAAATGAGTGAAAGGGTAAAAAGTTTTGTTATGGTTGCCCTAATGAAGCTAGAGTATTTGACATGCTAGCATCTTTCCTGACTAACGAAAACAGTTTTTAGCTATTGTACTAAGAATTAGGGACAGTTGTATGTAGGATCTGGACAAAAAGCGATCATGGTCTATGCCTGTATACCACACAGGCCATGGGTATGCGTATATACTGTATCAGGGATTCTGCACAAACACAGAACTATGCGTAATATTATGGGACCTTAATGCATAGGGATTGGGTCATCCTACTACCTTAGTACCCATGAGCCCAGGACCGACTAGCTATAGTGTCTTACTTGCTCTCCTACTCACTCACAGAGAGACAAATGATTAGACACCCCAGAACACAACACTCCCAACTCTCTCAGGAATCGTGGTTGCAAGACACACCCTTCCGCTCGCATTCTTGTACTCATCCACAATAGGATCTGACAGAGACATGAACAAGTTTAAAATATTTATTTTAACTAACGTGCTCTTATATGCAGTATATGTGCCACAATAAGCAGGAAAATGTGGTAAGCATAGCAATTAGTCTGTAACCATGAAGGAGCTGTCATTATAAAAAGACAGGGTAGCCTAATCTCCCTCTCCTTGTATAGAAGCAGAATGATTATATATCAGAAGATCTCTGGGTGTTATCTGCAGACCCCATACCTCAGTCTATAGATGGTAGATCTACATCATAGGTCCTGTCCTGCTCTTCTCCCTGGAAAAGTCCCTCTCCAAGTGTGTGTCACCCATTTGTGTATTCCAATAAGACTTAAGCATGTATTCCCAACCAACAGCTGCATCAGTATGTTTTGTCTAGGGCCTGACCAGAACAGAATAACAAGGGGCATTGTTGATCGACCTTGTTCACACTGTTCAGACTAAATTCCAGGAACCTGCAGAGTGTGTACACAGCGAAAGGTTCTCATGTGAAAACAGCAAAAGAGGCATTTGCAAAAAATAAACTCGTGTAGTAACGTGTGCAAAGCAGCAGACTATCTGCAGCGTGACCATGCTAACTTAGAGAAGACGACAATGTCCCCATGGGCCATGTGACAATACCGGCCCCGTTTCATACCAAGTGAGTGCAGAGAGTGAGTCCTACCATCCCCTGGATTATTTGGAGAGGACAATTTTCCATGTTGCATTAATTAAATGTTTTGTGCTCCCAGAGTATGTTTGCCAGGCTGGGAAGCAAATGATCCCTATGGCCATCCTCCCCTAAAAGTATCCTTTGGTTCTCAGCCCACCAGAAGTTTCTATTTGTGTTCAAACAGCTAGTGCAGCCCTGTTCAGGACACTTCAAAGTACATGTAAACAGGTGCAAACTGGAGATGAGGAAATATGGGGCATCTATACGGTAACCTAGCATACTAGTGTTGTCTGTAGATTCAGTATTATTATTATTATTATTAATATTACAGTATGGTTTAGAGGAGGCTTGAATTTGTTGTTAGAGTAGTTGAAACTTTGCTCTAGATCTCCTGAAAGAATCCAGCGAATTCAGTATTACTCATTCAACAAGCATCTCCTTACCGGTCGGCTGGACAGTGGCAGCCAATACTTTGGTATATTTGCTCTTTTGGGGGACCATGACAGGCGTAGTAGAGTGGTCATAGAAATCATGCAATATTTTTATTTATCCAGGATGATCTTTTAATACCCTATTAAAATGTAGGTGCTATCTTGAAGCCCATTTTGATAATTGCTTTTTGTGTAATATTCCTGTTCTTGATCTTCAAGGGATATAGATATGCTCAAGTTAGACAGGGAGTTAAGAAAAAAAGAGCAGATGTAGAGCTAGAGGAGAGTCAGAGTAGATACTATCATGGTATGAAAAGTCTGGAGGACTCAAGACGAAAAGTGATTAAGACCACATGGTTTTAGATGCTCCGTCTGATAAAATTAGATCATTATCTGTGATAGCTTGATAAGCCATCAGAGGGAGGACTGGAGCAGAATAAAATTGGCTCTACCCTCATTATCCTTGATACGAACGGATATGTATATTGACGCCTTATGTATTCATGAGATATAATGTAACCCACAAGAGAAAAGTCCACTTAAAGCCACATATTCCACTTCCCAAATTCCCAAACCATTTTCCCACAGTAGACAATTTATTTCCAATAACTTCCCAAGCTTTTGTTGCTTTCAACTCTTCCAAGTCCTTCATCAACCCAGATATATTCCGGATATGTGTATCCTAATCCTGACTCTTGTCAGATACATAAGTACAGCATTGTTGGACTTTGAGCATCCGACAGACTCCACCATCTTTTCCAAGTAGAAAGTCTAACACAAGTCTATTCTGTAAAACCATCTATCTAATCAATACCATTTCTGTATTTTTAAGCAGTGGAGAATTTGCAGGTCTAGTGGCTAATCTATCCACTATAGTAGACAACTTCCTAATTTTCAAACATTCTAGATCACACCAACAGATGGAATAATGTCACCAAAAATGTCACCTACTACTTAAGCTGCACTAACGCCTCATTATGTCTTGTGTTTTATATCCCATACTGGACCATCGAAATGCTCAACATGGTACATTTTCAAGAACACTACCAAGCCCGACAAACCTGGCATCACACGGGGGAGGCGCTGCAAGAACACCCTCCCCTCCTCCTTCCGGCCACTTCACCCACTCCACCTATTTTCTAGATGCCTGCAGTATAAGGCCATGGCTCCTGATGGGATCCCCCTCGAAGCACCGCCCCCACAAGTTTAGACCTGTGGTACTCAGAACAGATTTCCCCCTAGCTGCCCTTTCATTAGGGGCAGGTCTTACCCCCTCACCTCATGATATCCCTATTATTCCACCTCCACACACTTGCCTCTGTCGATACATATATATCCGCCTTGGGACACACCACTCTGAACACAACCGCCTGATCTCCCCTCCCTATCTCCTTTAGCTTTTGATCGCTGTTTTCATTCGCCCCCACTCCCTCTCACCTGTGTGTCCTGAGATACCTCCCCTGTCTCACCTACCCCCTCCCTGCACATCCGATTACCCCTGCATTTTCTCGTTCATGGTTCTCATCTGTGCCAACACACCACTGACCCCACCACCCCTCAATCTTCCCTTCCTTTCACTACACCTCCCGCTTGTACACGGATGACGCTGTCACAGGCATCACAGAACACCCTGGTATAGATCAAGGCATGCCGCCCCCATTTTGCCTGACTGTCTTGCTTCGTGCTTGCTAACCCCCCCTCCTTGCTGCATTGCGAAGCATAGATACCTAGAGCCCACCCAAAGCATGGGCTCCCCCCATCCACGTCATTTCATGGAACGTCAATGGTCTTACACATTACAGTAAGAGGAAAAAAGTACGCTCCTCACTCCAAACTAAAAGAGTAGACGTAGCCATGTTGCAGGAGACACATTGAACTCCTTGGAGTCAGACAAACTGTGCCGCAACTGGGTGGGTAGAGTCACCCACAGCTGTATAGCGCTCCTGGGGCTGCCCCAGATGGAGACCTTCCCCGCAAACACAGGCTGGCGATCCTCCTTCATAAGTCCCCATCAGTAACAGTTACAAAGACCTGGACCAACCTGGATGGAAGGAATGCATTTACGAAGCTGCATCTCAGAGAAAACTCCCTATGTGTTGGCTCTGTTTACGCACCGACTGGGGCGAAACGATCATTTTTACTCCACCTGAACCATCTACTGACGGAAATAGGTGCCTCACAATACCTCATAGGTGGGGACTGGAATCTTCCGCCAGACCCGGCACTGGACAAATCCGGTCCGCTAGATGGACACAACGAGACAGACAGGGCCCTGCTGCGAGATGTACTTGCGGATTATGGGCTGGTGGCGCACTGGTGCCTCAGCCACCCCACGGATAAAGACTACACTTTTACTTCTCAGGCCCATAGCACATTATCCAGGCTGGATTATTTCCTTGTCTCCCAGAGAAAGGTTGCGCGGGTGCAGGAGTATCACATCCTCGAAGCAGCAATTTCAGACCACTCCCCAGTGATACTGTCCTTAGACTTGGGCCTTGCCTCTCAAGGACGCAAGCCATGGCGGACGCATGTGCAACGGCACCGCACACCGCAGGGCAAATCCCAACTGCAAACGCATATTACCAACTATCTCGCGGACAACGCTATCTCAGCACCTTCAGACTAAATATTATGGGCAGCGGCAAATGCCACCATTAGGGGCCAACTAATGCATGATGCTACAGTGGGCAACAAGCAGGCGGCGGCACAGCAGAAATACCTGGAGCATGATATTTCTTTGTACACCCATCTTTATTCTTCCCAACCCACTCTGCAACATCGCAGAAGCCTAGAGCAGGCCCGGATGGCACTCAATAGCCTCTTTACCTCCAAGGCTGAATACCCGCTACAACGCATGAAAGGCAGGCACTACGAGCAGGAAGAGAAGGTCGGCCGCCAACTAGTGGCCCAACTGCGCCAGTGGGAAGCCGCCATGGCCTTTCCAGCCACACATACAATGGGGGGCAAAGTCCTTACTCACCCCAAGACATAGTGAACAAATTGCAGCACACTGTACACCCCAGGAACATCAGCTAGTGCAGAACATCTGAGTGAGTTCTTCACCAAGGTGGACCCTCCCGTCTCTCGGACAAGGGCAGAGAACTACTTGAGGGGGAAATCAGCAGAGAGGAAGTAGCACTCGCGGTTTCCAAGCTACCCTATCATATGGCTCCATGGGACGATGGATTCCCGGCAGAATTCTATAGATGGTCAGGGGAGCAAGTGATTAATACTCTTCACGCTGAAAGAAGCCAAGAGAGAATCCTCCCTGAGGCCCCTGTCCAACAAAGCAATGATCACTGTCTTACCCAAGCAGGGAAGGGAACTATTACTCTGTGGCAGCTACAGAAATGTCTCCCCACTGAATTGCGATATCAAGATTCTGGCCAGCATCCTGGAGGCCCGCTTCATTAAGTTCCTCCCATCCTTGACCCACCACACTCAGGTGGGTTTTGTGCCAGATAGCTCTTCTAGAAACCACCTCCGTACCTTGGCGCATACCCTCTGGATGGCCAAGGATGCTCCGACGAACGTGCTGGCCCTCTCCCTGGATGACGAGAAGGCCTTCGATCGTATCGAGTGGAACTACCTATTCGCGGCCATGGAGCGATTTCGCCTAGGAGATTAAACTCTTTGCCAAGGTTCCGGTATTATATGACAGCCCACGGCCCAGGTTAATTGCAGATGTAGCAACCTCAGAATTTCCATTGATATTTAAACTTCCACCTTCCCTCCCTCATGTTACATTGTACGGAGGTGGACACTCAGACAGCAAAACATTCAAAAGATCATCAATGAAGTCACTTCCATCAGTTTCAGCCCCCTCATCTACTTCCTTCAACATATCTCCTCTCGCTTTCTTTTTGCTTTTCTTTCCTACTCTTCACCTGGTAATGCTGGATATAATTTAGCTTCTTCTATCATATCCATCCTCTACCTCTTCGGTGCTGCACTCCATCTCACATCTGCATACGTAAGTACTGTCCTTCTAGCCCTTCTTTGAAATTTCTCTTTCTCTCTAGCATGTGCAACAATTTCCCATGCATTAAGTGCCTCGAACAGTGCAGGTCTGGGCTGTGGCTTCATTTCATACAATATTCACCTCAAATTTTCAATGAGCCATATATTAAATGTGTCATTCTTTTCTGTGATCTTGTGCCATTGTTTGAGCCAAAGTGTGGAGCCCTAATTTATCACAATATAATGACCTGCCGTATCCTCGTGGCACCTCATCTCCCTCTCTTATCGGAATAGGCACATCTCCTCTAATCCTGTATCAGTTTAAAACATTTCATTCTTAATAAAATATATGAAAAAACACAATCAATATTATCCAATTCAAACAGAAAAACAACACTTTTTGCACTATTTATTTTCAAAATCAGCAACCAATACCAGTGCGGCACAGTGCGATGTAATCAACCATTAACAGCACAGCATGGCTTCATTCCAACTGACCAATCCCAGCATGGCACAGTGTGACACCGATCTCACTCCTTGCAACAGTTCACCCTCCTTTACAATTTTTCACAAATGCACTCTTTCAACCTCACACATACAATCAAATACAGTACAACAATTGTCTGCGTTACTAAAGAGATCGAAATAATTCTTTCACACAAGAAAATCTCATCAAGCACACATTCAAGCGAAACCTCGGCCTGCAAAGAATCAACTTGATCAATACAGCATTCTCCTGCGCAAAGGGTCCACTGTTCTATTCATACTCCTTTATAGCACAAACCAAAACTCCCTATCTTTATTGGGCTGCTGACGATGTCTCACAACAAATCCTACATAATATTATCAGACAATGCAATATGGTGTCTTTTACACCTTTTAAAGGTATCCCGGGATCTTAGGCCACGTTGGACCCGTTAACAACTTTACCACGTTAAACACCGCATTCCCACGACATACACAACACCTCTGCCGGACATCACACAACCATTACAACACCACAAGCTAAGCGTAAGCCATACACACACAACCCTATTGATACTCACTCCTTCCGCTGCTATTACACCACGACCGGACACTGGAACTGTGCCGATCCACCAAATCAAATCTTGAACTTCAGGGCTGGAACGGTCCTAACCTGGGGCATTAACTATCTTCAGCAAAACCCACTAACTCCCTATTTCAAGACCCTAACCATCCTACAGACGCATGCAGAACCATCTGCTCCAGCGGAGGGGATTCGGCCCCTTTTTGTCCCCTCCAACTCAAATCTTTTTAGGGAGCTTGAGAAATAATGGAATTAGATTTCAATTCAAATTTACAAATACAGTGCAACCCATGTGGCTACACGATAAAGCTCCAAGTCGGGGAGTCAGGTTAAACATAGATTTATTACAAATTCAAAGCCAACATAATATAAATCAGTCTCAGAATCATGGCATTGCAATACAAAATTATCAAAGGACTTCCAATTCTGTGAACAAAATTATTTCTCAATAGTAAATAACCAATGAGAACCTCAGTAGCGATGGTACAAAGTAAAAGAAACACAGAAGAATGAGAAGATTGAAAAGTCCAATCCTCCTGTCTATTATGCATGAATTTTTCTAATTCTCCAATTAAACTATACTAAAAATACTAAACTAAGCTTCAATTAGATCCATAAATTTAAGAGAAAGGTGTCAGTGTGAACCTTCAGTAGAAGTTTCTAAAATAAAGCACTGCATAGCATGAAGCCTTACAACGAGAATGAAGTATACAATGTAAGGCACAGAGGTCTAAACCTCTCCTATCCTAAAGAAGTCTCAGCGTAGTGTGTTCAAAGCCACAGAATCTTGCCTAGTTATACCCAAAAATACCCTCCTAAATTATTGGTGCAGACCCAATTAAATACCACCTTCAAACAAAACTTTCTTTGGCAAAACATACTCATAATTCATTTTTAGTGGTTAGTGGTTAGCCTTATGGTAGGCTGCTCCCTCTGCTGTCATTAAATTGCTTTTTGCTCATGATTTTAAAATTGTTCTCTTTTTTAAACTGCGGCCGTATTAAATTCTAGTATATTTTTAATCTCTTACCTGGTTGCACTTCCCCGGTCTGTCGTGGCTATATTCCGATTGTACGGAGGGAAGTTACCGTACACCGACTACCGGTTTAGAGCACTCACTGCTGGGTTAGCTAGCTAGTGGTGTGTGGGGTTGAATACATGAATTCCGGATACCAGAGCAGTAGAGCAGCGGTTAGCCTTATGGTAGGCTGCTCCCTCTGCTGTCAATAAATTGCTTTTTACTCATGATTTTAAAATTGCTCTCTCTTTTAAACTGCGGTCATATTGAATTCTAGTATACTTTTAATCTCTTACCTGTTTGCACTTACCCGGTCCGTTGCGGGCGTATGCCAATTGTACAGAGGGAAGTTACCCTACACCCACTTCTGGTTTAGAGCAATCTCTGCGGGGTTAGCTGGCTAGTGGTGCGCGGGGGTGAAGACATAAATTTCAAATGTCAGAGCGGATGCGCAGCAGATGCAGGCACTGGGCACACCACTGGTGGGCTGAAAGCGCATCAAAGGCAAGCCCTTTTGTGCCCGTCTGCCCCTGGAATGCGCCTTTCGCCTTTTCACAAGCAAAGAGGCTCCTGGGCTGTCCTGTACCAAAAACCAGCTCTTAAATCTGCGTAGTGTCCGCAATGTGCTAGCCTGTCCCTTTTCCTTGGACTTCAACACAAGACTAATAGCTGTCAATTTCAGTTCAACCCCTCAAGACCTTCCCACACTTCGGCTCAGGAATTGTCTCTGCCTTCTCCCTCTGATGAGAGGACTACTATTACCGCAGTTAACCATTTGGGATTTTTGATCAACGCTCGATCCCTTATTAAAAATAAAGTAGAAGTTGCAGAGTTTATTATCAACCATGAGCCTGACTGGGTCTTTTTTACAGATACTTGGGCTAATGATTGTTCTGGCACAACCTAGTTGATGTTGTTTCTCCAGGGTACCTGATAGAGCGACTCGACAGAGCCGGTAGAATAGGGGGTGGGTTAGCAGCAATATATAAAAGTAAGTAAACCTGTACTTTGAACCCAGTCCATGACTCAGATCCCTGTGAAGCATTATTTTTCTCTCTAAAAATTGTCCCTAAGGAATCTTTTCCTGGCATTCAAGTCTACAGGCCACCTGGATCTAAGTCAACCTTTATATCCAAGTTTGTTCACTTACTAGAACCCTACCTAGGTAAAAGTAATCTCACAGTGCTAGGAGACTTTAACTTCCATCTGGAGAGTGACAGTAAAGCTTTCAAAGAAGCGATGTCATGCTGGGGACTGTCCCAAATAGATACAACTGCCACGCATAAAGCTGGCCACACCTTGGACTGTATTTTTGCTAATGACATCCAGCTCAAAGTTGTTAGTCCTCTCCCCCTTACCTGGACTGACCATTTTGCTGTTCCCTTTTCTTTTTCCCGATCCTCCTCTCAGGAACCACCTACTGGTAGTAAGAACTCACTTCTTAAAAGGAACTGGAAAGGGCTCAGTGCAGAAACCCAATCCCAGACCCTGAATAACTGCAAATGGACTGCTCATGAGGATGCTGAGTTAGCGGGCATAGAATTGTCTTTGTGGTTCACGCAACTATTAATATTGTGGCCCCACTCAAGATAATTCACATAAAAGATGGCCACAGCACCATGGTTTTCAGAAAGACACTGATTGCTTAGACAGGCTTGTTGTCGCCAGGAACGAGCATGATGGAAATATTACCTCCATCCTGAAAGAATTGCTCATAAGGCTATTTTGGCTGAATATAAAGCGGTTATTAGGGAGGAAGCGTCACAGTACTCCGCTAATGAGCTTGCTTCAACTAAATCCACTAAAGAGCTTTTCAAGCTGATCAACCTCTTATCTGTCCCCTCAGCTCAGTTGCTCATAGAGAGCTCCCAGGATTTCTACAACCGAATGGCTAAATTCTTCTATTCCAAAGTTGTGGATATACACAAAGAATTGGACCTTCACAACTCTAAGCTCTATAATTCCTTGAATGTAGAGTGTCAGGCAGAATCTGGCCTTCAAAAAAATCTGTCTACCAAAGACAACTCCACAGCACGCTTATTGTGTTTTGCTCTTATGCCACAACAGCAGTCAGAACATTATCTGCTTGGTGTTAAATCAGGCTCCCCACTAGATGCCTGCCCTCCTAATGTTCTACAATTAGGACCCAAGAGTATAGTTCCCCATCTCACCGAAACCCCGAACAAAGGTATTGAATCTGGGTGTTTTCCTCTGATTTGGAAAAAGGCGGTAGTTAAGCCTCTGCTCAAAAAGGCCAATTTGGATCCTGCAGAACTAAAAACAAACTATCAGCCCATTTCCCTGCTGCCTGGACCCACTAAAATCCACGAGAAACATCTGAACCTTCAGGTTATGAACTATCTTGAACAATTACAACCCCTAGACGCTTCTCAATTTGGCTTTAGGACCAACCATGGGACTGAGAAAACCGTAGTATCCTCAGTCAACAACATTCGCTCCATGGGGTATGCTGGGGAGGCTGCAGCCTTCAAAACCATCTCCCCGACTCAGCTTGTCTTTTGGCTCCAGCAACTGAGGGTCACAGACTTGGCACTTGAACTACTGGGCATCTTTTCTAAGTGACAGGTCACAGATGGTCATAGTGGCTCAGTTTTGCTCGGAGTCCATAATGATGCCATGTGGGGTGCCTCAGGGCTCCTCTATGAGCCCTATCCTGTTCAACTACTATGTCTCCCTACTGGCAAAACTTAGTAGATCTTTTGGGCTCCAAGCTTTGTCTTATGCTGATGACACCCAAATCATTGTGTCCAGCTCGAGGGACATCGATGCGACTGCCTCCAATTTTAAAAACTGTATGCAGGCAGTGGCAACATGGATGGAGAGAACCAACTTACGAATGAATGGGGACAGGACAGAGGTTTTTGATCTTTGGTGGGAAACCTTCTGTATGGTCAAATTTGTGGTGGCCAGATAGGCTGGGGGCCGTACCCACTCCAACAGACTTTGCAAAAAATCTTGGAGTAGTGGTCGATAGAAATCTATTGTTTGATTTGCAGGTAAACAGGACAGTTTCTACCTGTCTTTGCATAATTAAATCCCTGAGGAAAGTGTTTCCCTTCGATTCCACTTCATGCTCGAAAAACAAGTGACTTTGGCACTTATCATGTCCAGGTTGGATTATTGTAATGCTCTCTACCTGGACATTAATAAAACTGCCCTTGCCAAAATGCAGCTTGTCAGAACGCTGCAGCCAGACTAACTTTTGACATCCCTAAATCAGTCTCTGAGGGATTTCGGAAACTTCACTGTCTTCCTGTGAACAAACAAATTGCCTTTAGGGCTCCTTGCATGGTTCACAAAGCCCTGGACAACATAGGCCCTAAACAACTCAGTAATCTATTTCAATGTTAGATTCCCTCTAGACAGCTGCGATCCTCAGGCACACATCTCCAAATTATTCCCAGGTATAGCAAATTGAGTTGGGGAAGTAGAGCTTTTTCTGTGGCTGCATCCAAGCTGTGAAACTCGCTTTCCCTTTCTTCAATCTCACGCCTTATTTCACAAGGCCTTAAATACCTGGCTTTTCACTCTGTAATGGGTGGTCAGCTAGTTTCTTATTCTCTCTCCCCTCCGAAGACTAACTGCTATCAGCGCCTTGACGCCGTTCAGTATTTGTTGCACTCTACAAGTCTTTTTTCATTCATTCATTTATTCCTCTTTAATGTATGTTTCAAACACGTCCAAAACTCATTCTTCTTTGATCCACATATTTCAAGACGACTTTGAATTTATGCCTTTATTCCACATGGACAGTAAGCCTCCACTCTGGCTGCAATTTCTTTCGCCCTTGACTCCCTTCTCACTTCCTTATCTGTTTCACACAAAGAGTCTTTTTCCATTCATTAGCTCTAAGTCCAAGGCACCTGGAGAGTTGAGAAAAACACTAAGAAAACATTCACATTGAAAGTTAGATGTTGTAAAACCCAATTGCTTAAGGCCTTTGCTCAAGTTAATGGATTCAAAACTTCAATACACATTATACTAGATAAATGATAATACATGAACAGTCACAATATGAAAGTAAATGCATTTCTCATGAATAGACATTCAAATACATAGCAAAACATCTTCTTATAAATGCATATAAACTATAACTTGTTATTACTGAAAGCAAAGCATTAGTGAACACATACATTTATAAACCTCATGATTACATAGCACGTGTACTCGTATATGCCTTAAGGAGCACTTTAATCTGGCGGGTTAAAATATATCTCATGAATACATAAGGCCTCAATATACATATACGCCTAGGGTAGAGCCTAGGGTAGAGCCAATTTTATGCTGCTCCACTTGCATAAGAGGCAACATTTTTGCGACATTTACACATGGGAAAAAAGTGTGTGATTTCATCCCATTTTTCTATACAGTCGGTATAGGAAAGGGGTGTGCAGTGCAGCTTCACTTAATGACAACGTCTTCTTTTACTAGTTTATTTTTCATACACGATGGTAGTGTGACCATGATTATTAGAATTGAAAATCTCTTCTGTTATATTTTTGGTCATGATAGGAAACACAAAGACACAGTTTTTCAAAGGTTTAGCATTGGGTTAGCGTTACTTTTGCAGCACTAAATCAACGCTAAACCTTTTTGGAAATTCTCAAACCAACGCAAATTGGTATTTGCGTTGGTTTGTATGGAAAATAATGCAAAGCAGCACAAAACGCTGCTTTGCATTACTTTGCATCAAGGGAGAGTTACATGGGTGGTACATTGGCGTACCCATGCTTTTTGACACTAAACCCTATTCTCAAACATCAATAAAAAGAGTTTAGCACCAAATATTTACGCAGCTGAAAAGAAGGCGATAAATGGAGAAATGTTTTCATTTCTCCAAGCTTTTCCTGACTTAGCATGCGTGTTGCACTGTGAAGCATAGATATAAAGTAGGAAAAACCTTTTTACTTGTCTAAGCATAGTATTTTGTGCAGGAAGGTTACCCTTACCGTTCAAAAACTATACTCGATTCGCGCACCCACCCTAACACTAGGGCACTAAGGTGTGTGTATGCGTGTGGCGCTCGGCAACTGAAATCAGTGCCGGAGCTAGGGAGAGTGGAGGAGAGTGCCATATCTCTGTGAATACGGTGCTCTCCTGCTCCCTCTGCCATGCAACGCAGCACAGCTGCGCTGCATTGCCTGTCAGCTTTCAGAATCTGGGCAAAAGCAGTATGGTGTTGCCTCTGTAATTTCCTATTCAGCAGAAGTAGTTTCTTCAGATTTTACACATGGTGGCAGTATAAATCAGGCAAAGAAGTGTGTCTTTGTTTAATGCAACTGATAGAATCCCTGCCTAGATTAATTAAGATAAATGATTTCGTTATAATTTGTAAAATATTTCAATTAGTAATAGTAAGCAGCATCATTTTACGAAACCAAGAATACATTATTCATGTAGTCATTAATCAGAATTAGCACATTTATTCCAGTTCTAAACCTAACATGTATATATTTGTATCACGTTTCTGCCTGACTTAATGAAGTGCGAGGAATCAGGCACATCTCAGATCTAGAGGATGCGTTCAGACTCGGGGTACTCAAGCTCCCAGCGAAAGTTAGAAAGTCGTAACAAGTCCACCGTATTTTAAAGCATCATTCATTCTCATTTTAGTGCTAATCATAATACTTGCTACTGAATTGTAATTGTGTATCCAATTAGCAGTTTCGCGAGTGGTAAATTAGCGGGAACTGAACGTTTTATTTTTCTTTGACGTGTACCCTTGGCTATGAAAAAACTACTTCTCACCATTCCTACACTGCAGCCAGGGGCTTAGCTTAGTGCTCCAGAGTATATTAGGCCAAATGCATAGACCATAGGCTGGCAAACAAATTTGCAAATTCATTAATTTGGCTTTATTGCTTGCTAAGCGTAACATCGCTGTGAATTTGACGTGGAAAGCTAGTACATGGAGTTATAGGTGGCAGATGTAAAGAAGTGTGCCAAAGCAGAGTTAACTGTGTGAATGTTTCATGCTCCTACACAGAGCAAAAGGCATGGGGTAATGGAGTGGGATGGTACTCTGTTAGTGCATGAGGCTAAGGCTAAGGTGGGCAAAAGCCAGTCATGTACGAAAATAGGACTGGCGATTACCTAATTGCGATTTTTTGCGAATCACCTTTTAGAAATCGCTATTCCTTCTGTATGAAACTCATTAAAGTTTCATATAGCGATTCAGAGTGTGTCGCAAATAGACCTACCTCATGCATGTTAATGAGGTAAGTCACAATTTTAAACCTACTACGATTCGCTGCCTTCACAGGGATGGTGGCCTGCTGTGGTCAGCAGACCACAATGTCTGTGACTGCTTTTAAATATAGCAAGCTTCTATATTTATAATCGGGATACATTTAAAAAGAAAAAAAAATGACGTTTAAATTTCATTTTTAAGAGTAGGCAGTTGTCCCTTGGACCACTGCCTGCTTTTAAAAAATATTTATTCAACCATTCTCAAAGGGGAAGAGGTCCCTTGGAGATACCTTCCCATTTTTGAATTGGTTGGCATCAACTTTGCTTTTAAATAAAGCACTCTTTTTTTCCTTATATGAAAATGGGGCGCTTTTAGAAAGAAAACAATAAAATGTTTAAGTTTCATTTTCAAGATTAGCCAGTGGTCCCTTGAAACACTCACTGCCTGCTTTTAAAAAATATTTATTCATTGTAAATGTTTTGCGACCGCATTTCGGTCACAAGATATTCGTACACATCTATGGATTCTTGATTAGGAAGGGATGCCCTCAATATGCCCCGTCCAAATACCGAATCGCAAAACCCAAATTGCGATTCGTTAACAAGGTCCCAAATTGCAATCTGGACTCTGTACATCAGAAAAAAAAAATTCTGTGAATCGGTCCATTTAGTAATGCAAAAATGCATCGTACATCTAGCCCACTGTTGGTATTTCGGGTATTGATAACCTTATTGCGCTATTATCCGAGTTGGATGCTTTCTCTGTATATATCAGAGGACTCTATGGGGTATGTATTTGATGACTTCCAGATCCATGTTTTAAATGTTTCACTGTCTGCGGTGTAAAACATCCTCTGATGGTCCGATGGAGTAGGGGTCTTCGGACGCAAGCCATTCGAATATCCAACTTATTTAGGGGCCTATTATGATGGCGGTCGGATGACCGCCGCCCAGCCGGAGGTGGTAACCGCTGGACCTGCGGCGGACATCCGCCACGCTCGCAAGCCAGAAAACCGCCGGTCAGATTAGGATGGCAGTGGTGACCACGGCGGTGGGAAATTCCGACCGCCGCTTTTCCGCCGGTTGCCATCCGCACTCCTGCCCTGAGAAGGACGGGGATAATGGTGGCGGTGCAGGGCAGGCTCCACCGGCACAATTATGATGCCGGCGGTAGCCAGCCTTTCCTCAGCGGTCAGACCGCCATGGAAAGGCATGGGGTGATTGTCTTCCAGGGGCCCGCTGCGGGCCCCCAGAGTTTTGTGGGGGGTGTGGGTGCACTGGGGGGGTACCCATGGTCCCCCCCTACATGTCCCTGTACCAGGTGGCAGGCACTGTGCAGTGCCAGCCACGCAGTGCAGGGAAATGCAGGACATGCTCATTTGGACATCGCTGCGGTGCTGAAGGCAGCAGCAACCGCTGCAATGTTAAGGCCCACGATCCGACCGCCGCGGTCGATTTCGAGCAAGGAACATCCTAATGCGACTGGCGGTTATGTCGCGGGCCTTGCGGGCGGTCTTTTCCGGTTACCATGGCGACCGCCATTGTAATAGGCCCCTATGATTGGACAGGCAATGGCTTTTTTTCCACAGTCCAGTATACACTGGAGGTGAGGGACAGTAAAAGAAAAAAAAAGGAAAATTACCCCTACACCATGGGAGATAACTCCCATGGTGTGGCGGACATTTGTTTTTTATTTTTCAAAGGAAAACGCTCGCTTTAGGAGTTTGATTTTGAAAAGTACAAAACTTTTCCTACTCTGACAGAAATTGCCATGATGGTGGTTTCCACCAATAGATAGAGATCTCCTCGGGGCCTGCACCAATTTTGTGAGTGGAGTAAAGAGAGGGTGACTGAAGTAAAGCCCTCTGCTACCCTGACTGACCTTACTCCATCCACCAGCCCCTCAATTTGGGATGCAACCAGAGGCATTGGAGGTGGTCAGAATATTTTTCAGCATTCATCCCATCATCTTTGGGTGTTTGATTACCGGTAGTGTGTCCGGAAACCTCAGACTTGTGCAGCTTTCCAACTCTACTACTGGCCACGTTTGTGAATTCTAAAAAGTTGTGTATTTGCATCCATGTAAGAAATACTTACATGGGTACAGATTCACTACTTTTTTGGCAAATGGGTCACTACTGACCCGCTACCTCGAGGAGAACAACATCCTGGACCCTTCCCAGTCCGGCGTCCACAGCAACCACAGCACCGAAACCGCCCTCATCGCCGCCACCGATGACATCAGGACCCTGCTAGACAACGGAGAAACAGCAGCCCTCATCCTCCTGGACCTATCAGCCGCCTTCGACACGGTCTGCCACCACACACTACGAACACGCCTTCACGACGCCGGGATCCAAGAGAAGGCCCTGGACTGGACCACATCCTTCCTTTCCGGCAGAACACAAAGCGTCCGCCTCGCCCCCTTCCGATCCAAGGCCACCAAGATCATCTGCGGCGTACCCCAAGGCTCCTCCCTCAGCCCAACGCTGTTCAACATCTACATGGCACCCCTCGCCCACGTCGCCCGACAGCACAACCTCAACATCATCTCCTACGCCAACGACACCCAGCTGATCCTCTCCCTCACCAAAGACCCTCACACTGCCAAAGCCCACCTCCACGAAGGAATGAAGGCCGTCGCCGAATGGATGAGGACCAGCCGCCTGAAGCTGAACTCGGACAAGACGGAGGTCCTCATCCTTGGTTCCAACCCTTCAGCCTGGGACGACTCCTGGTGGCCAACATCACTGGGAACAGCCCCGCCACCCACCGACCACGTACGCAACCTAGGGGTCATCCTCGACCCCACCCTCTCCATGACTAAGCAGGTCAACGCCGTTTCCTCATCCTGCTTCAACATCCTCCGAATGCTCCGCAGGATCTTCAAGTGGATCCCCACCGAAACAAGAAAAACAGTCACCCAGGCCCTCGTCACCAGCAGGCTGGACTACGGAAACGCCCTCTACGCAGGAACGACGGCTAAGCTCCTGGAGACGGCTGCAACGCATCCAGAACGCCTCTGCACGTCTTATCCTCGACATCCCCCGATGCAGCCACATCACACCCCACCTGAGAGACCTGCACTGGCTCCCTGTCAACAAGAGGATAACCTTCAAGCTCCTCACCCACGCACACAAAGCACTCCACAACTCCGGACCAGCCTACCTCAACAGATGACTCAGCTTCTACACCCCCACCCGCCAGCTCCGCTCGACCAGCCTCGCCCTTGCCACAGTCCCCCGCATCCGGAAAACGACCGCCAGCGGCAGATCCTTCTCCCACCTCGCCGCCAAGACCTGGAACACCCTCCCCACCAACCTCCGACAGACCCAAGACCTACTGGCCTTCAGAAGACTCCTCAAGACCTGGCTCTTCGATCAGTAGCAGCACCACCCCCCTCTTCCCCCAGCACCTTGAGACCCTCGCGGGTATGTAGTGCGCTTTATAAGTGACATGATTGATTGATTGATTGATTGATATATACATTTATGTTCCTACTCTGAAAAATGTAAAAAACTCTTGAGTGAAATCAGAGCAATGAGAAAAACACAACACAGACATAGCAGACACAAATCGATGCCCCCAGAGCTAACTGCCAAGCCAACAATGCATTTATTTGGGGTGTGTCACATCCCAAACAACACACCAGAAGCTAGGCCCTTGACTGCAGCAGTCTGAAAGCTTGCATGACAATCTATCATGGCGATATCTACTCATCATGTGTTTGTTGCTGGGTTTTATGTCCTCTTCTCTGTGTGCGTGGGTATGTGTGTGTGTAAGAGAAAGGTCAGGAAAGTGAGAAATTATGTATTTATTAAAATGCTTCCTACACATCATAAATTAATACAAATATTATTTTTATCAAAATACCAAAATCTATTATAGAATAATAACAACCAATGAATACAATATTATTTTCAATTAAAGAGCATAACACAACTAAAACATGCAATAATAAATTACAATTTTAAAAAAAAGTTACTCTTTTTAATTTTGATTTTACTTCCATAACTTTGAATTGATAATATTTACACATTTTGCATAATTAGATAATAATTAGAATATTAACAGTAATTAACTGCTAATAAAACAATTACATGTAATCACCTTTCCACTCTTAATCCATTCAAAAAACAACCCACACCTAATATATAAGTTTTCAAAAACATTAATTAAAAAATGTACATAAATAATAATCTCTTAAACAATTAATATTATTCATTACCTAAGAATAAATTAATTATATTTAATTAACTTCCCATCCTTTATCCCGACAAATACAACTTACACATATAACCTAACCAATATTTTATTTACATATTTACATAATTAATTATCATTTAAACCATTATGAAAAAGTGATAATATTGATCAATTATTGTAATTTTCTGCACATCCTTTACCCATACAAAAACATAAAATACCCCCAAAAATATATATCACACAATTTACATAATTAATTAAATAAATATGTATAATAACAAATCATTTTTAAATAATTATAATTAATTTACTTCCCACAAAACCCTCATCCCTGTACATTAAATTTAACTTTAAAAAAAATATTTATAAAATTCACATAAATCATTATGAATTAAACAATTATAGATAATTACAAAATAATTATGAATACATTATAATTAATTAACTTCCCACACTATACCCCAACAGAATACAGAACCCACACCTCAAACTTAAAACAAAACCCATTAATTAGACTACTTACATAAATAATTATCATTTAAATAATTAATAAAAGTTAAAAATTAATTATAAATTAATTTTAATTAATTTACTTCCCACCCTATACCCCTGAAAAACGCACAACCTGCACCTAAAACGTAGCTATTTTATTTATTCATTATACAATTAACATAAATAATTATAAATTAAATAATTCGTATTAATTTAAAAAATATTTTTTAATTATAATTAATTTACTACACACTGCATACCCCTACAAAACCCACAACTCGCAACTAAAACTTAACAAAAAAAATATTAATTATACATTTAGCATAAATGATTATCAGATAAAAAAATGTTATTCATTATTTTTAATAAATTTACTTCCCATCTTATTCTCCTATAAACCTCACAACCCACTACAGAACTAAAAATAAATAAAAAAGCTATTACATTTTAAAACTATTAATTTACAAACCATATTAAAAAAACTAACAATATTTATACAAACATTTTAAAACATACAATTAACAGATATATTAAAATACACAAAAATAAATAAAGATCGATATCATTCACAACAATATTTTTAACATTGATATTCTTGGCCACGATATTCTTGCTCACGATATTTCTGTGTCACGATATTTCCAACTTGATATTTTTGGCAGTCGATATTATTGACTCATATTTTGTCTTTACACCTTCAAAATGATTTGTGGGCATTCCTAGGTTTGGCCAAATTCTATGCAAAATTTGTGGCGAATTTTGCAGGGAAACATTTACGTTAAGAAAAAGTTTCAAGAACAGAATTTCAGGCATTATTATTGTAAAGGGGACCGTGTGATGAAGACCTAGTGGTTGGCTGTGCCTCAAGGTCTTTGGCCATGCCAGAGGAGATATTCTCTATTATAGAAATGGAGACCATGGCGTGAATTTGGGGACAGGAGCATTTTAAGCAATTCATTCGGGGATCTCCAGTGATCTTGAGAAGTGACCATAAACCTCTTGTTAAAGTACTCACAATCAATCGTATGGAAAAAGTAACTCCATGCATACCAAGAATGTCCTTGAGGCTTTTATATTATATTTGTGAAGTGCAATATGTACTAGGGCAAAAAACAGAGTTGCTAATTTCATAAGTCATATAAAGGTACCTATGAAAGAAATGCCTAATTAAAAGTCAGAGGAGTGTCAATTAGCAGGGTTTTAGAAGAAAGTTGTGAATGGTAATAGAAAAGAAGAGTGGAAGAACTGATTGGTTGCAGACTAGTAACAGAATTTTTAAGGAATGGTTGACCAGAGAGGAAGGAGGTAGAAAAGGAACTTGGAGTGTTATGGGAAGTGAAGGAGGAGTTGTATCTTAAAGGTCAATTATTGATGAGGGGTGTTCCGCCCGACCGATTACGATGCGACCGAACACTGTTCGGTCCGTGTCCCATTGTTCCCTATGGGAGCCTGTGTTCTGCCCGACAACACAGGCTCCTATGGGGAAATGGGGTGTGTGTGTAAAACCATGCACCCTGTCGCAGGCACCCCTTTGTGCCAGCCACACAGTGCAGGGTTTTACAGGGGGGTCCCTTCGGTATCTCCTCGGCCCCCAACCGGAGGCCACAGGATGAACTTCTCCGACAGCCAGTCTAAAACGATTTGGAATAACTGCATGATTTACTTTCTGACCGCGAACATCATAATCGGTCGGGCGGATTGTAAACCGACCAAGTCAGTCGGAAGGGTTCCGACGCAGTCTAGGAAATTCCGAATGTCAGGCGGAGGCTTTCCGCCCAACATCTTAATGAGGTCCTAAATTAAAAAGAAAAGTGTTAAGGATTTGTCACTAGGGACATCTCAGACTAATTAAAGAGTCAATGATATTCATTGGTGGCCTCGTGGAGATAATTAAGTGGCAAAAAGTGAGGGATTATGCTGTGTGCAAATATCCGAAGAGGTCTAGTAACTTTCAGCTGTCTCATCAAGTGGTCCAGCATGCCCTGTGAAAAAGTGGAAGTGGATTTAATGGGGCAAGTGTGGGATGACACCTTTGAAAGCTAGGTATTTATTGTATCAGTTGACCTTTTCCAAAATTACTAGAAATAGGTGTAGTGATGCAAGTATAACTACTAAATTTTTGGACAGTATTTTTTGGAGGAAAGGGCTACTCAAGTATGTCATTAGTGATAATGGCCACACAATTTATTTTGGAGTTGGTACCAATTTTTTTTAAAAAAAGAATGATATTAAACATAAGACAACTTAGGACTTTCTGCACTTTACCCTCTTCTAAAGTGCTTGTGCTCTCATCTCTAAACATGTTAAGATAGGTATACACCTGACTAGCACATTTAATTTACTTGTAAGTTCCTAGCATATGGTTCTACATATACCCAGGGCCTGTAAATTAAATACTGCTAGTGGGCTGCAGCACTCATTATGCCACCCACTAAAGTAGCACTTTAAACATCCCCCTAGGCCTGCCCCTGCAGCCTGGATATGCAGTTTTTAACTGCCATTCCGACCTGGCAAAATAAAACTACTTATAAGTCACCCCTAGAATAGGTCTAATGCCATCGGGCAGGGTGCATGGTACTTACATTGACACTTCTTTAATTTTTGGAAAGGTCTTCAATCACAGCATATGATCAATACGCATGTTTTCCAATGACATTGTGAACTTCCAAAATTTCTGCACACAAGGTCATGGTGTGTGATGCCTTGCATTCTGATGCGAGGCAGAATATGCGTTCCTAGAATGCACTCTACTCGCTCAATGAGTGGCGCTCTCTTCCAGTATTTACAGCCCAAGCCTTGTAGTGCTCCAATGTCATAGCTGGCTGGAGCACTTCATTTTCAAATTGCAGCTAAGTTCTAACCGATGTTCAAGATGTGGTAGTAGTACTGAGCCACTACTTTCACAGTAAGAGTACCAAAACATATACTATGGGGCCGATTCCGATCTCGGTCGGAGGCGCACCCAATACCATTCGGTCGGGAAAAAAGCCATGCGAATGCCTGTTTCCCGACCGATCCGTACAGCATACCGAACGAGTAAGTACGATGCGCACAAGAGCACAGAATCCGGCTGAGTCGTACTCACCCAATCCAGGTCCTGTCCTCCGACCGAGGCGAATCCGGAAACGCAGAATTGAGTCGCACGGAAGGAAAAATGCAGCCCCGTCCGGCCGAACAAGTACGATGCGCTTTCCGTACGCGCCGAACCCGTCGCTACGCACGGCACGTCAAAGCATCCGGGAGAGGCGCACATATGCTCCGATTCGCGCCACAACACGATCCACGGCTACGAGGCGAACACGCCAGCGACGAGGACGACGCGAAGCGGCGAGGACGACGCGAAGCAGCGAGAAAGACGAACGACACGAACCAACCATGAATCCCTTCGTCCCGATCATACCAATATTCTACATTTACTACCGGAACAGGCACAGACGCTTACGGGCGCAGAAGGTAAGTCAGACACCAACCACAAAACACATACAACACGTACACGACACATCACACACACACAGAGGGATGCAGAATTTACTTACACCAGCAACAGCAGCACCATAGGGGCGGGATGCCCATCACCAATGCCACATATGCACACAGGGGCCTGAATGTGCACCACCACCCCTACCCAGGGGGGGCCGGATGCCTACCACTACTACCACCCTTACCCAGGGGGGGCTGGATGCCTACCACTACTACCACCCTTAGCACCAATGCCACATATGCACACAGGGGCCTGAATGTGCACACAGGGGCCTGAATGTGCACCACCACCCCTACCCAGGGGGGGCCGGATGCCTACCACTACTACCACCCATAGCCAGGGGGGTGCCAGATGCCTACCACTACTACCACCCTTAGCCAGGGGGGTGCCAGATGCCTACCACATCTGGCACCCCCCTGGCTAAGGGTGGCTCAATGGTTAGAGCGGCAGACCCTGATGCAGAGATCTGACCCGGGACCAGGGTTCAATTCCCGCCTCGGAGGGTCTTGGGCTCAATTTCCTCGGACCTGATAATTCTCGCCTCGGTGCCTATTCTAATCATGGGTCCCACTCTGCAACTCTGGGCAATAGCTTGCTTAATCTCCACAACGGCCCCACCAGCGCTGGGATGCCTGGCTTCACCTTGGGGGTGCCCGGGAGTGGACATCTCACAGGGAATAGCCAGGAAGGGTTCCACAGCGGTATGCGTATAGCGCCAGGACGCCTCTGTTGGGGGCAGCAGTGCGCTTTACAAGTACGAATTTCATTTCACCACTACCACCATTACCCAGGGGGGGCTGGATGCCTACCACTACTACCACCCTTAGCCATGGGGGTGCCAGATGCCTACCACTACTACCACCCTAAGCCAGGGGGCTGGATGCCTACCACTACTACCACCCTTAGCCATGGGGGTGCCAGATGCCTACCACCACTACCACCCTTACCCAGGGGGCTGGATGCCTACCACTACTACCACCCTTACCCAGGGGGGCTGGATGCCTACCACTACTACCACCCTTACCCAGGGGGCTGGATGCCTACCACTACTACCACCCTTAGCCATGGGGGTGCCAGATGCCTACCACTACTACCACCCTTACCCAGGGGGGCTGGATGCCTACCACTACTACCACCCTTACCCAGGGGGGGCTGGATGCCTACCACTACTACCACCCTTACCCAGGGGGGGCTGGATGCCAACCACTACTACCACCCTTACCCAGGGGGGGCTGGATGCCTACCACTACTACCACCCTTAGCCATGGGGGTGCCAGATGCCTACCACTACTACCACCCTTACCCAGGGGGGCTGGATGCCTACCACTACTACCACCCTTACCCAGGGGGGCTGGATGCCTACCACTACTACCACCCTTAGCCAGGGGGTGCCAGATGCCTACCACCACTACCACCCTTGCCCAGGGGGCTGGATGTCTACCACCACTACCACCCTTACCCAGGGGGCTGGATGCCTACCACTACTACCACCCTTACCCAGGGGGGCTGGATGCCTACCACTACTACCACCCTTACCCAGGGGGTCTGGATGCCTACCACTACTACCACCCTTAGCCATGGGGGTGCCAGATGCCTACCACTACTACCACCCTTACCCAGGGGGGGCTGGATGCCTACCACTACTACCACCCTTACCCAGGGGGGGCTGGATGCCTACCACTACTACCACCCTTAGCCAGGGGGGTGCCAGATGCCTACCACCACTACCACCCTTACCCAGGGGGCTGGATGCCTACCACTACTACCACCCTTAGCCATGGGGGTGCCAGATGCCTACCACTACTACCACCCTTGCCCAGGGGGCTGGATGCCTACCACTACTACCACCCTTAGCCAGGGGGTGCCAGATGCCTACCACCACTACCACCCTTACCCAGGGGGCTGGATGCCTACCACTACTACCACCCTTACCCAGGGGGGCTGGATGCCTACCACTACTACCACCCTTACCCAGGGGGGGCTGGATGCCTACCACTACTACCACCCTTAGCCATGGGGGTGCCAGATGCCTACCACTACTACCACCCTTACCCCGGGGGGGCTGGATGCCTACCACTACTACCACCCTTACCCAGGGGGGTCTGGATGCCTACCACTACTACCACCCTTAGCCATGGGGGTGCCAGATGCCTACCACTACTACCACCCTTACCCAGGGGGGGCTGGATGCCTACCACTACTACCACCCTTAGCCAGAGGGGTGCCAGATGCCCACCACCACTACCACCCTTACCCAGGGGGCTGGATGCCTACCACTACTACCACCCTTACCCAGGGGGCTGGATGCCTACCACTACTACCACCCTTACCCAGGGGGGGCTGGATGCCTACCACTACTACCACCCTTAGCCATGGGGGTGCCAGATGCCTACCACTACTACCACCCTTACCATGGGGGGGCTGGATGCCTACCACTACTACCACCCTTACCCAGGGGGGGCTGGATGCCTACCACTACTACCACCCTTAGCCAGGGGGATGCCAGATGCCTACCACTACTACCACCCTTACCCAGGGGGCTGGATGCCTGTCACTACTACCACCTCTACCCATGGGGGGCTGGATGCCTACCACCAACACCACCCCCACTCATAGGATGGACAATGCATGACACAACCAGCACACCACAACCTAGGGAATGCAAGAAAAAGACATCCCCCCAACACCATGACAAGCGTGTGTAGACTGTGTCAAATGCCTACAACACTGAACACGACTTTGAACATACAATGTGACCCCCTATCACATGTGCCACACATATATGTGTGTGGGCCCCACAATGCAAGCAGGCCATGACCATTGTGGCAATGGGGTCCAAACCCCCATAATCACAGTGACCAAAAGGTAAGTGTGGGGTCCATAGCTGAAGCACATTTTGAACAGTGTGGCAATGGGGTCCAAACCCCCATCATCACAGTGACCAAAATGTAAGTGTGGGGTCCATAGCTGAAGCACATTTTGAACATTGTGGCAATGGGGTCCAAACCCCCATCATCACAGTGACCAAAATGTAAGTGTGGAGTCCATAGCTAAAGCACATTTTGAACATTGTGGCAATGGGGTCCAAACCCTCATCATCACAGTGACCAAAATGTAAGTGTGGGGCCCATAGCTGAAGCACATTTTGAACATTGTGGCAATGGGGTCCAAACCCCCATCATAACAGTGACCAAAATGTAAGTGTGGGGTCCATAGCTGAAGCACATTTTGAACATTGTGGCAATGGGGTCCAAACCCCCATCATCACAGTGACCAAAATGTAAGTGTGGGGTCCATAGCTGAAGCACATTTTGAACATTGTGGCAATGGGGTCCAAACCCCCATCATCACAGTGACCAAAATGTAAGTGTGGGGCCCATAGCTGAAGCACATTTTGAACATTGTGGCAATGGGGTCCAAACCCCCATCATCACAGTGACCAAAATGTAAGTGTGGGGTCCATAGCTGAAGCACATTTTGAACATTGTGGCAATGGGGTCCAAACCCCCATCATCACAGTGACCAAAATGTAAGTGTGGGGTCCATAGCTGAAGCACATTTTGAACATTGTGGCAATGGGGTCCAAACCCCCATCATCACAGTGACCAAAATGTAAGTGTTGACAAAGAAAAAGCTGCAACTGCCAAACTGCATGGATGATTCCTGGTCACAGAACATAAAACACATCAGTGGCAAAGTAGTGCATGTGTCCCATTGCAACATAAATTGGGGGAGGCAAATACTGCAGTGCAAATAACACATACCTTTGGCCATGTGCAGACAAACAACACCCATGGGGGCTGACACTGTCAACATTCATCAATGACACAATGACAGAAGTGACCATCAGAATGCAGACCCACATATTTGCACCAATGGGCACACAAATGCAGATACCCTGTGGAGACTGTAGATGTGAGGTGAACAGATACCAAACCATGGCAGCAATGGGACACACAAACCATGATCATTGTGCTGACCGATGACCTAGGAGTCCCAGGGACAGCAGGGGAAACCCACCAAACTACATACAGCCAATGGCACACCCAAGATATGCCAATGCAGTGGTGCAGATGCACAAACACAAACAGGCAGACCCACACTGCACATCATACACAACAGGTGAGGGGGTGCCAGTGTCCCCAGGCAACCACACAACACATGAGGAGACCTAAATACCAATCATACAGATGTGCATACAGTGCCACACAAAGGTAACTCATGGATCCAAATCCCCTATGTGGGCAAGCAGGCATTGTCAGATGAGAGGGAGCACAAATCACACATGTCACACAGGCACGTAGGAACAGCAACTGACACAGCAAGACACAGACACACCACAGCACTAACCCCAGGGCCCCCACAATGTGGTGACCCTGGGCTGCATTACAATCCCACTGTGATGACAAAGCTAAATGTCGTTCACACTGTGAACCACAGTCATGTGTCCTGAGCAACAAACTACCATCACACCTACACAAGCACAAATCAATCAGCACGGCCAGTAAGCCAAGGCCAACATGGAGGCAGGGGCCTAGCCGGGCAACAACTCTCATCTGCACACACTCAACACCACACCCCTCGACCTCCAACAATGTGCAGCAGTGAAGCACACATGCACTGGTGACATTGCACATGCACTCATGACTATTCCAGGGTGGTGGGTGGGAACCAAGGTGCAGAAACACATCACACATGGCCACTCAACAAGACTCCTGAATGTCTGACACACTGCACACTACGCTGTACATGGACATGACGGCAATACCACACCAACCAATGGGATCCCAGCCACAGTCACACACCAATGAAGAAGCCAAGGTCACCCACAAAGAACACACATAGACAACAACCAACATTGCAGCCCGGACCCTGAGGAGTGCCAGCAGTCACACACACAACGTGTCACAATCACTGAAAGATAACACGAACTGGAAATCACATGACAGGGGCAACCTGACTGTGACCCATCTGCATCTGCACACAAACTCAGCCCTGACATCAAACACACCTATGGGTGACACCCTGATGACCAGTAATGTGCCATGCACCCACATCACAGAGAACCCAGGGAGAAGACTTTGGGGGAACATAGGTCAACTCAGCAAGCATCACAAACAGGTACAACACTAGGGATCACAGCATGCACAGCTAAACGGAAGTGAACACACAGACATGCTCATACAACACCCACCTTGGGCGCAGGCAATGTCACAGGAGTACACACTGCCATGAGGGGACTCCACTCCTGTGTGAGGAAAGCTGTGCCATATGTTGCCTCAGTAGGCCCCCATCATGTCAGCTGAGCACTTGGTCACACAATCAACAATTAGCACCAAATGAAGGCTCCCGTCACATCAGCCTGGTCATGGAAGTGCCAACGAAATCATCAGCACAGATCCAACACACTTGTATAGCAATGTTGCACTGACAACACAGATGAGTCCTTCCCCATTGATGCCCAAACCTGCATGTCCAGTGGAGATGGCCACACGGTCAGGGAAGTAGACGAATTGAACAATGGCAGGCACAACAGATGTGCAGGGGTGGAAGCCACAGATGTGAATTTGCTAATGTAAGTAGGAAATCCCATTGCCAAATACTGAACACATGACACCCTCAGCTGCTGCTATGGATGACATGGATACACCACAGGATAGGACACATTCCCCCTGGACCACATGGGTTCCTGCACAGTAACACTTCATTATCATGAGACCAAATATCACCATCACTGCAGCAAGGGCATGGGTAGCATCATCAACAACATGTACATCAGAAGCATAAGCACTAGAGAACAGAAAGTTGCATTATTCAGCATATGTGTGAATTGAAAACTGAAAGTCCAGAAAAACACAAAGGCCAATGGCCAGTCCATTGTCAAAGTCCAAACAGGGTGACAGTGGCAGATGTCACCCTACGCATGCCTGCACTGCACAAAACCAGGGACAATCCACTAGGAGGGGCAACCGGGGGGCAGGCCAGGCACCGCAGGGACAGGATCAGGGCTCACTAGGAGGAAGCAGGGAAGGGGTGGTGGGTGCTGGAGAGCCACTGACAACTGCAGTGGAGGTGTCTGACATGGTGTGTGCCGGCACAACTGGTGGGCATGACTCAGATGTTGTGGGTGCCGGCACGACTGCAGTGGACCCTGCAGATGGAGTGGACAGGTCCGCCACTGCAGTGCCCAAGTCAGACAGGGTGGTAGTGGACTCCACTGCAGTGCCTACCACCAGGGGAGGAGAATGGGGAACAGGCAAGGTGGGCTGGACAGAGGGGAGGACACCCTCACCACATCAGTGGCACAGGCAAGCGCAGCGGGGGGTGTGGTGCCGGGAGAGCAAGTGGCAGGGGAGAAGGCCGGATCCTCTTGGGGATGGTATATCTGTGGGTGGGGGAACCTGGGGCAGGGTGTGGTGGGGGCACCTGTGGAGTGGGGGCCTGAGGGATGGAGGAAGGAGACCTGGTGCCTGAGCTGCAGGGCGGCGGCGGGGTCTTGCTCTTACGACTCCGGGGGGACTTGCGGGTGGGGGCCTCAGTCTGTCTGCGCCTGGGGGAGGGTGTCCGGGGGCGAGGGGCACTCTGCTCCGTGTGGGTGGGCTTCCTCTTCCCCTGAATGCTGTATCAGCTGGATCGGAGGGGAAGAGGCCGAGGTCACTGAGGAAGAGCCGCTGGGTCTTTGGGGTTGCAGGTGAGGCAAGGGAGGGTGCTTTGGAGGGAGAGGCAACTGAGGACTGCGCAGAGCTCGTGGATGCGTGTGTGTGTTCCAGGGCCCCATCCCCTGTGAGTCTGGTTTCAGTCCCCTGACTGTGCGTGCGTGTGCGTTTTGTTTGTGGCGTGTGTGTCTGTGTGCTGGACATGTGTGTGCTGGTGTGTGCCTGTGCCGGTGTGTGTGTGCTTGGGACGGGTAAGGTGCTGGGGAGTGTGGATGGAGCAGAGGCAGGAGGGGTGAGGGACTGTCTGAGGAGGGACACTGCTGCCGTCAGGGAGGAGTCCATGGACCTATTGCCCCTCTGTAGGTCAGACATGCCCGATGAGATGCCCTCCATGAACGACACCAGCTGAGTCAACAGAGCGGTGTGCGCATGGAGGACACTCAGCATGGCTGTCTGCCCTACATGGAGCTGGCGAAGGAGGTACACAGACTCCTCACTCAGGGCAGCAGGGGACACAGGGGCAGGGGGTGCGGTGCCTGGCCCAAAGTAGACAAGCTCCCGAACATGGGAGCCTCCACGGACCTGGGGAATGGGAGCCGATGGGAGGGCGGTGGTGGTGCTGGTGGTGGCGGGGACAGCAACACTAGCTGGGGTGTGGTGGCTGCTGACACCCGCCTCCATAAGGGAGTCATCCTCCGAGTTGCTCTGGTCCTCAGCTGAGGTGGATGGTGCTGAGCACTCCTCGGTGTGGCTCCCCTCGCCCTCCGTGCCACTGGGTCCCTCTGACCACTCCTCGGCTGCTGTCCCAGTCTGGCTCTGCGGCTCCTCCTGGTCCGTGGAGCTGTCCCCTCCTGTGGCCGTGGATGTATCTGCAATCAATAGGGAAACAGACAGACATCAGTCACCTGCACCGAACGCACACACCACAGTAAGTACAGCACATTACAGAGCAAGCCCTGGCATCCTTAGTTGAACATTGCTAAAACTGCACAAACAGAACAGGAGAAGTCAATTGTCAGTCTGATGGTCAACCATGGCACTCACATCCCACCTGGCCTTGCACCCATCTGTCTGGTGTCTGTTGGATGGCAATACCCCAGTGTGGACACATGCACCACCTACTCAGTATTTGGACAGTGCAGAGAACCCGGTGAAGCATGTGGACATGCACACATCACAACTCTTGCCACTGAGTCAGTACAGGTGTCCGGATGAAAGGGATGCCCAGAGTCAAATAGGAAATGCATGTGATGCATACCAGCGACAGACACCATGATGCACCCATGTCCTGATAGCCATCGCCACAATGGTGTGCATGTAGCACATGTCACTCCCCTGCAGGATCACCAATAAGTAGACACATGCCATGGCGGAATCATGACTGCTAAGTCATACATCACTGTCTCAGTGATGTATGACTTGGCAGCCAGACAACAACACTCTGCAATGTGTCACAATAGTAGGTCATGGGGAATGCAAGTCCTGGAGCTGCACAAGTGCACATGTACATCCCCCACACAACACATCATCTTAACCCTCATCTGTCCAGGTCATACCGATTGGACATATGGGAGACCTGTGACACTACCCTCTGAACCTGAGCCCCTCACAATCTGCTGTGAATGGGAAACAGCTGCCTGAACTTCACATTCGCATACCCCAGTCTGCACGGGCAGCTGATCAAACACCTATGTGACACACAAGTATCGTCTCCTATGGTCACATCTCCAGTGGCATGCTGAGCCCCTACCGAGAAACACCCCAGCAGTCCTGGCAACAAATCCACAGCACACTGACACAGAGGCAGACACCTGAGGGGTCAAATCACTGCGCACAATGTGTCAGCTGATACACGGGAGTGGGAGTACAGAGTGCATTGCATGAGCTGGAGTAGGCATGACTGTCCTGCCCCACATGAATGAGGGATGAGCCCTGGACAGTGGATAGCTGGCTATGTATGTGTGACACACGTAATCTGCACACTCCTGGGGCCTAAACATTGTTCCCACCCGCTGCATGGGCGTGTGCCACATACCCCAGGCACATGTGGTGGCTCAGCTCAGCAAGTGGACCGCATATCAAAGCAACACGCAGATTACATGTCCGAACACAGGCGTTGTGTGAACAATGGACCCACCCATGATGCCCACAACAGAGTTAGGGAAACAGATGCTGTCCCCCACCTTTAGTGAAGCAAACTGCAAGGACACAGTCCCAAGTGACACAATTCCCTGAATGTAAGGGCCACACCTGGGTATCAGATGAGGAGTGGGCAGTGCACAATAGAGGGACATGGCTCCTGGACAACATGACTGCTGTACTGTGGCAGTTGAACCAGGCCAGAGGAGGGCACATAGCATGTAATACAGAGTTCACAGTGCAGTCTTTGACTCACCCCCTCCTTGAAGCTGTCTGGCCTTCAGCTGCCCATCCAGGTCTGGAAACACCACCGCCAGGATCTGGAGCATGTGGGGGTCAGGGTCCGTGTTCCGCCCCTCCTGCGAGGAGGCGACAGCTTCAGCTGGACCCGTGCAATCCTCCGGGTCCAGCCCCGAAGGTCCTGCCACCTCTTCTGGCAGTTGCGGATCCGGCGCTTGTAGACCCCCACGGACCGGACAGCCCGGACGATGTCCTTCCAGATCTCCTGCTTCCGATGGGCATTAACCTGTCAGGATGACAAAGTGAAAAGGCCATTACTACACATGCAACATATCCGTGCATGACACAGTTGTATATACATGTCTCAATCACAGGGGCACATGATGTACACAGGCAGTGCAACGCTGCCCATGGACAGTTTGCCAGAAGTCACTACATGGTATCATTGCATGGGAAGTAAAACCTTGTTCAAATGCACTGTCACTGCACCATACCTGTCCAGTGCATGTCACTACACACTATGGGGGGTGACAACTACTCAGTGAGCCTGCTAGCCAGTGGCGTGCAGACTTTCAGCCTTGCTAGTTAGACAAAATGCACATTCAGAAAGGCAGTGCACAGAACACTCACCTGCTCCCCTGGTGTCCCATACAGCTTGCTGTACTGTGGAAGTAGGCTGTCCAGCAGGGCCTGGTTCTCCTCAAGGCTGAAGGCTGGGGCTCTCTCCACAGTACGTGCCATTGCAGGGTCCAGAGGGGGCAGAGACAGCAGCAGTGCAGTGGCAGATGTCGTCCTGGAGCATGTAGTGCAGGCAAGTGAGCTCTCAGGGGAACAGCCAGCAATATATATGTGCTGGAGAGGCAGATACTGTCCAAAGTGATAGGTCCAAGTCGTTTGCATCTTCTGAATCTGGCCAATCCATGGAATAGCAGCACCAATACACGCCCACAGCATCCTTCAAATCTTCAACTTCATGACATACATGATTTTGCAACATTGTTGTGGGTGACCAACTGAATTTCCAGCAACCGACTCGTTCGAATTTCGAAAACGCGTCCGTTGCCAGGCTAGGCCATTGTCAATGGGTGCGCACCGATCGGTCCATTGCTGATCAACGCGTACAGGGGTACAACGCGTACCCGTACACATTGAATGCAATGGGCTGGCCGGGGACACCGATCGGTCCATTGCTGATCAACGCGTACAGGGGTACAACGCGTACCCGCACACATTGAATGCAATGGGCCGGCCGGGGGCACCGATCGGTCCATTGCTGATCAACGCGTACAGGGGTACAATGCGTACCCGCACACATTGAATGCAATGGGCCGGCCGGGGCACCGATCGGTCCATTGCTGATCAACGCGTACAGGGGTACAACGCGTACCCGCACACATTGAATGCAATGGGCCGGCCGGGGCACCGATCGGTCCATTGCGGTACAACTACGTACAGGGGTACAACGCGTACCCGGACACATTGAATGCAATGGGCCGGCCGGGGCACCGATCGGTCCATTGCGGTACAACGCGTACAGGGGTACAACGCGTACCCGCACACATTGAATGCAATGGGCCGGCCGGGGCACCGATCGGTCCATTGCTGATCAACGCGTACAGAGGTACAACGCGTACCCACACACATTGAATACAATGGGCCGGCCGGGGCACCGATCGGTCCATTGCTGATCAACAGCGTACAGGGTACAACGCGTACCCGCACATTGAATGCAATGGGCCGGCCGGGGCACCGATCGGTCCATTCGCGGTACAACGCTGCGTACAGGGTACAACGCGTACCGCACACATTGAATGCAATGGGCCAGCCGGGGCACCGATCGGTCCATTGCTGATCAACGCGTACAGGGGTACAACGCGTACCGCACACATTGAATGCAATGGGCCGGCCGGGGGCACCGATCGGTCCATTGCGGTACAACACGTACAGGGGTACAACGCGTACCCGGACACATTGAATGCAATGGGCCGGCCGGGGCACCGATCGGTCCATTGCGGTACAACGCGTACAGGGGTACAACGCGTACCCGCACACATTGAATGCAATGGGCCGGCCGGGGCACCGATCGGTCCATTGCTGATCAACGCGTACAGGGGTACAACGCGTACCCACACATTGAATGCAATGGGCCGGCCGGGGCACCGATCGGTCCATTGCTGATCAACGCGTACAGGGGTACAACGCGTACCCGCACACATTGAATGCAATGGGCCGGCCGGGGCACCGATCGGTCCATTGCGGTACTAGCTGCGTACAGGGGTACAACGCGTACCCGCACACATTGAATGCAATGGGCCAGCCGGGGCACCGATCGGTCCATTGCTGATCAACGCGTGACAGGGGTACAACGCGTACCCGCACACATTGAATGCAATGGGCCGGCCGGGGGCACCGATCGGTCCATTGCGGTACAACGCGTACAGGGGTACAACGCGTACCCGCACACATTGAATGCAATGGGCCGGCCGGGGGCACCGATCAGTCCATTGCTGATCAACGCGTACAGGGGTACAACGCGTACCCGCACACATTGAATGCTCTGGGCCGGCCAGGGGCACCGATCGGTCCATTGCTGATCAACGCGTACAGGGGTACAACGCGTACCCGCACACATTGAATGCAATGGGCCGGCCGGGGGCACCGATCGGTCCATTGCGGTACAACGCGTACAGGGGTACAACGCGTACCCGCACACATTGAATGCAATGGGCCGGCCGGGGGCACCGATCGGTCCATTGCGGTACAACGCGTACAGGGGTACAACGCGTACCAGCACACATTGAATGCAATGGGCCGGCCGGGGCACCGATCGGTCCATTGCTGATCAACGCGTACAGGGGTACAACGCGTACCCGCACACATTGAATGCAATGGGCCGGCCGGGGCACTGATCGGTCCATTGCGGTACAACGCGTACAGGGGTACAACGCGTACCCGCACACATTGAATGCAATGGGCCGGCCGGGGCACCGATCGGTCCATTGCTGATCAACGCGTACAGGGGTACAACGCGTACCCGCACACATTGAATGCAATGGGCCGGCCGGGGGCACCGATCAGTCCATTGCTGTTCAACGCATCCCTGTACAAGTGACTGGCATATGTCACCATGCCTGTCTCAGATGAACATATGCCAGCCACAGATAGCTCCCAGGGACCTACAACACGACAGCCTGTCCAAACTGTATCATAAGGCATGTAAGGCTGCATTTCCTATTGTGTGTATGTTGGTGTACATGTTGTCCTGTGGGTGTCACCTGGGGGCAGCCACCCCCAGGCTGTGCACGTGTTCATGGGGACAGGATCCTGGGTGTTACGTGTACATGACCACTGTGATGTGCAACTGTTCATATCTATGCATGTGCCATGGTCACATTTCACGGTGGTGTATGTGTATGTCATGTCACATACCCCGTGAGTCCCATGTGGGACGGTATGTTTGAGCCAGGGTGTCCCAGTGGCACAATAGTGATGGTCCTCCACAGTCTGTGTGCATGTAGTGTTTACAATGTCTCTGATTTCATGTGCACAATGGGAGACAGTCTCCACATCCACGTTGTGTGTGCATGGACTTTGATGTTGTGCGTGTGTGTGTCACAGACGTCCATGTCTGTCCTGCCGTGGCAAGTGGGACCACTACCTGTGGGGGTCATGGTTGTTTTGCTGTGGTGTATACCTGATACTCCATGTAATGCCAGTGTCCATGTGGCAATACAGGGTCCCTGGGAATGTACCTGTCGTTGAGCTGTGATGCCTGGGGCACATCTGTCCTCACATGTCACTGTGGGGGGTGATTGTGACACGGCAGCAGGAGATGGGAACTGTGACACGGCCTCATGATATCCAATGGGCCAACCTGGGACTTATTGATGCCACTTGTTGAACCGTGATGACAGATGTTGGCCATGTATGTACCATACATGTCCTTACGGAACTGCACACTTCATGTAGTTGTGCCTCATAATGATGTATGTTGTGATATTGAGTGTGTTCAATGCCGCATATGTGGGGTGACTGACAATCTTGCTTTCTTCTCCTCTGCACTGCAGGGCTCCTGCTGTCCATCGACCATTCCCAGACCTGGCAACGATGGTGGAACGGGACAGCATCCGACGGTACCGCTTCACCAGGCAGCTGATTGAGGATTTGGCAGTGCAGTTGGCCCCACATTTGCAGCCTGGCCGGCCGTATCCTACAGCGCTGACCACCAAGGTGAAGGTGATGGCAGCCCTACACTTCTTTGCCACCGGTACCTTCCAACATACTGTGGCGACTGCTGGTGGGATGTCACAGACCATGTTGAGCCGTGTGCTCCGCGATGTTTTGGAGGCAATGTTGCTATTCCTGAACCGGTACATCTATTTCCCTAGACTGCAACGACTCACTGACGGGAAGAGTGACTTCTATGCCCTGGGGAGGATGCTGCATGTCATTGGCTCCATTGATGGGACACATGTGGCTTTGGTACCACCACAGGCCCAGGAGCAGGCCTACCGTAACCGCAAGCACTACCACTCGGTCAATGCACTGGTGGTGTGTCTTGCAGATATGACCATCACACACGTGTGTGCCCGTTTCCCTGGTTCAGCACACGATGCCTTTGTGATGAGGAGTAGTTGCATCCCCAGGATGATGGCACAGATGCAGAACCAGCGTGCCTGGCTTGTCGGTGTGTACTGACTTTGTGCCATTGTGTGTGATCTGATCTGTAGTATTCCGCCCACTTTTCCAAGTCAGCTAATGTGCACTTGTCTGTCCGTAGGTGACTCGGGATACCCCAACATGCCGTGGTTGCTGACACCCCTCAGGAACCCTGTGACACCAGCCCAGATGCGCTACAATGAGGCACATGGTCGGACCAGGAGAGTGATTGAGCGGACATTTGGTCTCCTGAAGAGCCGCTTCCGCTGCCTCGACAAGACAGGAGGGTCCCTCCCATATGCCCCAGCGAAGGTGTGCAAGATTATCATCGTCTGCTGCATTCTCCACAACCTGGCAGTGCGGAAGGAGTTGCCTCTCATCCAGGATGACAATGACCAACATCCGCCACCTGTGGAGGATCCTGGCCTGGACCACGATGCCAGTGATGATGATGATGATGAGGGTGATGTCCGCACACAGCTCATCACCAACTTCTTTAGCTGAATGTGAGTATCCTGAGGTGTCATGTCAATGATGTGAGTTGGCATGATATGTGTAGGTGGTGCTCTGGTGCTGTTGGAGTGTGTCCATGGGCTACTTGACTGGATGTGTGTTGCGATGTGTGCTTACAGGTGGTCTGTACTCCCCAACAGTGTTGACATGCTAACTTGGTTCTGGGTGGGTATCTTGTAACATGTATTGTGCATGAGTTTTGCTGTTCTGTCCTGTTCTCCATTGCTTTTGACTGTGTGTCATTTCTGTCCTTCACAGGGTACTTTCAGATTCGTTTGGTCAACTGTGTCCACCGACGACGTGATTGTACTTCCAGGGTGGTAGCTGTTGTGTCCCTACAGGTGATGTGCGCCACACCCATGGACTTCCTTCCTTCTACAGTTGTTGACTGTGTGCCCGCTGCCAGGTGGGATTACCTTGCATCTGTAGTGGTTACGACATGTTGCAACTGTGTAATAAACCTGTGCTTCACTTTGTGATGTGCGTTGTCTGTGGTCACACATTTGACTGCCATTTGCTTACTGCACCTGTGGGCTACTTGACTACAACTGGGAATAGGTGTGGTGTCTGTGCATTGCACCGTCTTCCCTGGCAACATCAGTGTAGGCAATGAGTCAGATGGCCTAGGTGTGTATGTGTTGTGTAGCCCTGGTGGTGTGTCTCCCTCATATGTGTCACGTTGCCTTTACTCACATGCCTGTGTTGTACTTGCTGTTGCAGTTCGCATACACAGTGTAATTTTGCAGTTCATCATCCCCATGACAGCACCCACGTTGGAATCACAACAGAGGCAAGTATGGTGTATTAGTGTGTTTATTGTGATACATTTGTGTGAATAGTGCATAGGATGGTTAGTGCTGTACATATATCTTGCAATCAGAAGTTCCTAGGTGAATTGAAAGTCCTGGTAGACAAAATCCCCAGTATCGGGGCCACAGTTGTCTGAGACATTGGTCCAACTTGTACTCCCCATGTAATGTGTGGGAGTTGTGTTGCCGTCAACAGGGTGAACAGTTTGTGCACAAAGGTGAACATCCAGAACAGGTTCAGGCTTCCTGGGAGTTGCACTTGGCCATCGGCCTCTCACTTGCCCCTCCTCGGACGACCCCTCTTCTTTGGGGGGCCCCTCAAGTACAGGCTGCTGCGGAGCAGGGGACTCTCCGCCAGAGTCATCCTCCCTCCCTGTGGCAGTTGCAGTTTGTTCAGCACCAGATGTTGTTGGCACACAGGGAGGTGTAGACTGGTTGTTGTTCATCTGGCGGAGGCATTGTAAAATGTCCCTGTGCACTGCCGTCATCTCTTGCAGTGCGTCCCACTTGGACTCCACGCGGGACATGTGTGAGTCCAAGCGGGCATGATGGGCAGCCTGCTGCTGTTTCATGTCTCTGAGGAGCCCCACTACCTGGCTGAGATCTCCGGTGCTGGACTGGTACGCATCGGCTATGCGTACCAGTTGTGGGTCATCATGCACACCAGCAACCTCAGCAAGCAGCGACCTCTGTCTCCCACCCCTCCCACCACCCCTGCCGACATGTGCAGTGCGTGCAGTGGCACGCACAGATGACCCTGGTCCCCCTTGTGGGTTGGTGGTGGTGGTGGTGTCCATGGCCCCACGTTGGTCCAGGGTCCCTGTGCTGGTGTTGCTCCTTGTTCTGTCCATGTCGGCAGGGATGGTATTTGTGGTGACAGTCGTTGGAGGGGTGGGTGCAGGGGTGCAGCTGGTGGTCCTGCTGGTGCTGCAGCTGGTGGTCCTGCTGGTGCTGCATGTTGACTTGCACCGGATGGGCCAGGTTGGTCTTCTTCGTCCGAGGAGGGCAGAGGCTGTACGACACCAGTGAGCTCCGCATCCTCTTGAGCCTGGGACTGGGACTCCTCAGCGTCTGCTGCTGTGTCCCCATCATCACCTGTTTTTGGGAGACACACACAATGTATGTTATGTTTCTGCAGGCATCAATGGTTGACACACCTGACAGTTGTGACTGTGCCTCTGGGTGCGGGCCTGTACATTGCATTGTCCTAAGTCGTCACAGTCAGGGGTTGATATTGGTGTAGCACATTGTCCTGCATTATTTGGGCATTTCTATGTATTTGTTGGGGTGTGAACATGGTCTCCATTGATTGTATTTGGTTGACAGCCGGCCCTCCTTCCCACCCAGCCAGTCAGTTATCCCACCATGGACTGTGCTTGCATTGCAGGGAGTGGAAGTTGTCTTTCAGGATGTCAGTCAGTGGTGTCCTGCTGTTGGTTGTTGCACAGTTGCCAGCAGGGCCTTGTGCTCCCCACAGCAGTAGCCAGTGTCAGCCATCTTGTCAGTCCTTATCCACTCCCTGTGATGTGAGCATGGTTCAGGGTGGTGTTGATGGGACAGTTGTGGGGGTGAGCTATGTCTGTGACTATGACTCCCATCATGCTATTGCCTCCACCCCACTTCCCAGCATTCCCATACTTACTTGCTTTTGTGGGGAGTTCAGTGTGTGTGGGTGTGAGAGCAATGGCAAGATGGCTGACAGTGGTGTCCTGCTGTTGGTTGGTGTGCAGTTCCCAGCATGCCCTTGTGCTCCCCACAGCAGTAGCCAGTGTCAGCCATCTTGTCAGTCCTTATCCACTCCCTGTGATGTGAGCATGGTTCAGGGTGGTGTTGATGGGACAGTTGTGGGGGTGAGCTATGTCTGTGACTATGACTCCCATCATGCTATTGCCTCCACCCCACTTCCCAGCATTCCCATACTTACTTGCTTTTGTGGGGAGTTCAGTGTGTGTGGGTGTGAGAGCAATGGCAAGATGGCTGACAGTGGTGTCCTGCTGTTGGTTGGTGTGCAGTTCCCAGCATGCCCTTGTGCTCCCCACGACACAGCAACAGTGTCAGACATCTTTGATGGGCCTTTCCACTCTCTGTGGGATGTGCATGCGTGAGTGTGAGCTTGCTGGGCCATGTGGTGTGGGATGTAGAGCTGTGCCTACGACTCCCATCATGCTATTGCCTCCACCCCCTTCCCAGCATGCCCATGCTTCCTTCCTTTTGACTCTGCTTCCCTGTGGGGTGGGCTGCCTGTGCTGACAGGATGGCTGGGAGTGTTGTCCTGGCAGTTGTTTGGCTAAAAGTCCAAAGAGTGTCCCTGTGCTTCACACAACATAACCCAGGGTGGTGGTTCTTTGTGGGATCTTGAGTTAGGATGTGAGGCATTGCATTCTCCCAGGTGGGTTCTGTGGAGTATGTGTTGAGGGGGTGTGTGAGGGGAGGTGCTTGTGACTATGGTCAGTGCTGCAAGTCCTCCTTCCCACCCAGCCAGATATCCCACCATGGAACGTGCTTGCATTGCAGAGAGTGCAAGTTGGCTTTCAGGATGTCAGGCAGTGGTGTTGTGCTGTTTGTTGGTGCACAGTTGCCAGCAGGGCCTTGTGCTCCCCACAGCAGTAGCCAGTGTCAGCCATCTTGGGAGTCCTTATCCACTCCCTGTGATGTGAGCATGGTTCAGGGTGGTGTTGATGGGCCAGTTGTGAGGCTGAGCGATATCTGTGCCTACTACTCCCATCATGCTGTTGCCTCCACCCCCTTCCCAGCATGCCCATGCTTCCTTCCTTTTGACTCTGCTTCCCTGTGGGGTGGGCTGCCTGTGCTGACAGGATGGCTGGGAGTGTTGTCCTGGCAGTTGTTTGGCTAAAAGTCCCAAGAGTGTCCCTGTGCTTCACACAACATTACCCAGGGTGGAGGTTCTTTGTGGGATCTTGAGTTAGGTTGTGAGGCATTGCATTCTCCCAGGTGGGTTCTGTGGAGTATGTGTTGAGGGTGTGTGTGAGGGGAGGTGCTTGTGACTATGGTCAGTGCTGCGAGTCCTCCTTCCCACCCAGCCAGCCAGATATCCCACCATGGAACGTGCTTCCATTGCAGGGAGTGCAAGTTGTCTTTCAGGATGTCAGTCAGTGGTGTCCTGCTGTTGGTTGTTGCACAGTTGCCAGCAGGGCCTTGTGCTCCCCACAGCAGTAGCCAGTGTCAGCCATCTTGTGTGTCCTTTTCCACTCCCTGTGATGTGCGCATGGTTCATGGTGGTGTTGATGGGACAGTTGTGGGGGTGAGCAATATGTGTGACTATGACTCCCATGATGCTATTGGCTACACTGACTTGCCCAGCATACACAGAATTCCTTCCTTTCAGTGGTCTTCACTGTGTGTTGGTGTTGTAGTGGTGGCTACATGTCTGGATGTGTTTGTTAGTTCTATTTGTGCCACTGCCTAGCTGTAGTTGTAGTTGTGTTTGTACATGTGATGACACGGTTAAATGTAACTTTGAGATGGCATGTGTTGTGTTTATCTGACTGACATACACATTTTGGGATGATTCTGTTCTGGTTGCTGTGTAATTGCTATGAGTGCATGGTTTGACTCTCCCCTTGACAGTGATGTGTGTGTGTATTGTGGCAGAATATTGTGTACATTTGTTGTGTACTCACCAGGCTCTGGGATGTTCTCTAGTCCATAGACGCTCACTGGCGGAAGGATGGCCCGCACCTTCTCCTCCCAGGGCCTGAGGTATACTGGCTTGGCAGGAGGGCCACTGCCGGTGTATTGGCTCAGGAGGTAGTCCTTCTTGAGCAGCTCCCGTACCCTCCTGCGCACGTCATACCACCTGTTCTGGATGTCAGTCTTTGTGCGCAGACATGGTGATTGTGCGTTCACCCTGTTGATGATCCTCTCCCACATCTTGGTTTTCTGGGAGATGGGGGTCTGTTGGACCAGTGTGCCAAACAGCTGTGGCTCTACCCTGAGGATCTCATCTACCAGGACTTCCAATTCACAATCTAGGAACTTGTGATTCTTCTTGGGGGGCATGGTGATGGGTGGTGATGGTGAGTGATGTGTGTGTTGGTGTGCAGGTGAGGGTGTGTGAGTGTGTGTTTTGCTGGGTGTATGTGAGGTAGCTATTTGTTGGTGTGCTGATGGTGTGTGGCTTGTGTGAGGGATGAGCTGTGGGTGTGTGGTTGCTGTCTGTTGAGTGCTGGCAGTAGAATGGCATTTGCAAAGGATCATGGTTGGGATTTGTGTCCTTTATATGGGTGGAGTTGTGGGTGTGTCTTTGTTCTCTGTCCCCACCCCCCAGTATTTATTGGCTTTGTAATTGCTTGTTTGGCCTTTTTTTGTGTATTTTTCCTTAGTACTTTTTGTGCATGTTGGAAACGTTCTTGTGACCGAGTCGGACCCTGCATTTGTCTCGTACGGTCTTCTCCGTTTCGTTCACGCTGTGTTTGTGCAGTTTTCTATGCTGCGTACGCGTCGGTCGCGGTGTTTTGTGTTACTTCGGCTCGGTTTGGTATGCGTGTCGGTCGTACGGCTTGTCCTCCGTTCGACTCGGTCGTGGTTTTCGCGCCTTGCATCGTACTTAGCGGTTTGGAGTTCGCGTGTACGTTTCGGTTGGATTTGTTCCGGGTGCGTGTCGGTCGGTTCGATTCGCGTGTTTTTCCGGCCGGATTGCTGTTTTCCGTGCGGCTCGGTCGTTCGGCTTGGGTTCAGTACGTGTCGGTCGGATTTTGCACGCTTTGCATCGTACTTGGCGTGTCGGGCGCCACAGGTACGTGTCGGTCGGAATAAATTCTGGCTCCGAGTCGGTCGGTGCTTTTTCCGGCCCGAATCGGAATCGACCCTTTATATATATACTTTGCAAACATCTATTTTACATGCATTATACGTGGTGTAGCACATATAGTGATTATAATAACATTTCGTGCATACATAACTACGTTTCTGAAAATCAAAACAGCAACTTTCACTTTTAAAAGCACATAAAGCCATGCTTCATGACACACCTACAGCATATCTCACAGGTGAATTATCTGTTTTAAAACAAGTATTTACCACTTCAGAAACAGATCTTATATGTGGCATTTAGACAAAATATTGTGGGTCCGATTCCGATCTCGCTAGGAAAGCCCTTCGTTCAACTCAGATCCAGAGGGCTTTCCAAGCGAGACGTGCTTTGTGAGTCCGCACGGCGAGTACGATGCTGCCATATGCTTACGGACTCGGTTCGCTCGGACTTCCATTCAACTCAATGGGAGCCCGTGTACAGACGCGTACACAGGCTCCCATAGTAGAAAAGGGGTGGGTGGGGAAAAGCATACACCCTGTGGTGGACATCCCATGGTCCCCGCCACACTGTGCATGCCTGGATCGGGGGACCTATGGGCACACCCCGTGACAGATTCGGAGTGCCCCGGGTGAAGGGGGGCCTGCTACGGCCCCCCGAAGTACGCTTCTGACAGCTGTTTCGTCTTGCTGAGACTGAGGCAGAAGCGGCTGCCCGAATCATGCATCGTACTCGCTCGGTCAGAATACGGCTCCATTGAGCAGCACGATTCAGCTACTGAACGAGTCCTACGGACAGGTTTGGGTGACGGAAATGATTCGGTCAGCGTGTATGCGATCTTCGCATCGTACTTGGTCGTTCGGACCTGTGTACGATTCGGTCGTAAACAAGGGGTACGAATCGGATCTGGGAAAGACAAATCCGATTCGGAGGCCTTCCGAACAACATCGGAATCGGGCCCTGAGTTTGAAATGTGGACTTACACAAATATAGAGTTGTATATATCGTGACACAGAAATATTGACAGAAAGAATATCGTGGTCAAGAATATTGAATTTAAGGTAAGAAATATGGTTATCAAAAATAAAGTAGTCATTAATATCGTTTGCAAAAATATATTTGCTTAAAATATCGATTTTTTTTAATTAGTGTCATGTATTTTAGTATATATTTTAAATGTAGGTGATATATTTTTCTATAAGTATTGATTGTGTTTTTTAATATGTGTACATTTTTAGTAGTTATCAATTGTATTTTAATAACATTTTGCATTTTTTAGTTCCGTAGCGGGTTGTGGGTTTATAGGGGAATAGAGGGGGAAGTAATTTAATTACAATAAATGAATGAATATTTTTTATTTATTAATATTTATTTAATTGAGATTGTATAGTGTTAATTGTGTTTTTATTTTTTCGTAAATTTTATGTGTGGGTTGTGGGGTTTATAGGGGTATAAGGTGGGAAGAAATGTATTTCTAATTAACTATTAATTGGTTGTTAATTAATAATAATTAATTAATTGGTAACTAATTATGGTAATTGTGTATTTCTTTTAGGTGCGGGATGTGAGGTTTATAGGGGTAAAAGGTGGGAAGTATGTTATTTTTAATTAAGTAATAATTAGTTGATAGTTAATATTAATAATTGATAATTAATTTTGGTAATTGTTTAATTATATTTTTTGTGCTGTGGGATTTGGGTTTATAAAGGTTAAAGGTGGAAATGTATTTATTTTTAATTAATTAGTAATTAGTTGTTGATTAATATTACTTAATTAGTTGAAAATTAAATATAGAAATTGTGTAATTAATTTTAGGTGCCAGTTGTGGGGTTTATAGGGTAAAGGGTGGGAAGTAATTTAGTTTTAATTAATTAATAATTAGTTGATAATTAATATTAATTAATTGAAAATTAATGAGGGTAATTGTTTAATTTTTTTGTGCATGGGTTTTGGTTTTATAGGGTAAAGGGTGGGGAGTAAATTAATTTTACTTACTTTATAATTAGTTGTTAAATACTATTAGTTTTTTAATTGAAAATCTATTTTAATTGTGTAATTCATTTTTTACAGTTTAATTTTAGGTGCGGGTTGTGGGGATTATATGGGTAAAGGGTTTGAAGTCAATGCATTTTTATGTGTTTTAATTGAGATTTTAATTAATAATTTTTCTTTAATTGATAATATGTTAATTATGGAAGTAATTTTTAAAAACTTTAGATGTGGGTCGTGAATTGTGTGGTGTTATGGGGTAGGAAGTAAATAAACTACATTTATGTGATAATTAATGAATTTGTTCATAAATAATTTCTAACTAAAAATATTTGATTGAAAATTATTTTTTTATTGTATTTTATATCAAGTCAAGTAAAGTCAAGAGATACTTTATTTGGCCACCAAAAGCCATAAAAGCAAACATTTGATAAGAGATACAGTGATTAAAAGATCCCACATATACAATTAAAAATCCAAATCAAGCAGGTAAATAATAACCCTGGGCGGGTAACTCCGCTCCGCGAGCGGAGTTTGCAGAGATTTGCCTACTCCGCGCTCCGTGGCAAACGTGGAGTAGGCAAAAACTCTGCCTCCGTGGTGGAGCAGAGTTAGCCGCTCCCTCCCGCCTCCCAAAGTCTTTTAAAAGAAGGCACTTACCTGGTGTCTGCCGCCTCCCTGCCTGGCCGCTCTCCGTCCTGCTCCTCGGTCCTCGTGTCCCCTTCTGTAATTAAAAAAACATAATGTTTTTTAGCGGCAGGAGCCGCACTTTGGGGGCCCTGTAAGCGTAGCCGCGCGAGTCGCACACAGGGGGACCCATGGGTCCCCCTACCTGTGCATGTACGGCGCGACCCGCTTCGACGCATACCCGCTGTAGGGGCGCCCTTGTTCGCCTCGTGACCCATTGAGTCAATGGGAGCCCGCGTACGCGTTGTACGACCGGCTCCCATTGACTTCAATGGAGTCCGACCGACTCGAGTCCGATAGCATACGTACGCATCGTACTCGTTCGGTCGGGCTGCTAGAGTCCGATTCGGTCGGAAATCTCTCCGGGTCCGGCTCAGTCGGAGTGATTTCCGGCCCGAATCGAGAATCGCCCCTTAGTTTTTATAAACTCAGTGGAAATACGCATAGAGGCACCAAGCCCGCTACGCCCAGGGTTAGTAAATAGGCTAAAACCAACAGTACAAACAAGTAAAATTAAAAACCCATTATTAAAAGCTAGCACTAAACGTTATAATAAGCATAAAATACAATGGTTAAAGTGCAAGAGTTATAAAATGTGAACTCAGTAGATAAACTAGGGAGATGGCATAACAGGCACAGGGTGGCACATATAGTTCCCAGAACACAGTTAACAGATACAGCCTGGCTACTGCAAAGACAATCTCTTTCTATATCTTGTGGCCCCTGTTAAAAAGCTTGCAACCCCAAAACAAACCATGGGAGAAGAAAGCATTTGAAGATATAGTAATGCGGGCCTAACTTGAGCAAATTGACAATTTCTGAGCAGCGGAAGTATAAACTTTTTGCGTAGGGGGTCATAAAAATCACAGAAAAAGATAAAATGTAGAGTATCCTGCGCAGAAAAGTTGTCACAAGGGCAGGGCTTTAGTGCACCAGGTTTCCCATAGCCTTTGGGAAAGGCTAATAAACAGGGTACCAGATTCAATCAGAATCTGGTTGACACAAAGCAATGGTATGCTTTAGTGACAAGCAACAAGTACGACTGTACTCAGTGTAACAAACCTTCTCACAGTGGGCTTAGCTAGCTCATTACCTTCCCTAAGCCCCTGCCTTTTGGCCAGAAACTGTTGTTTAATGTCTCTAATGGCTACCGGGCCTAGGGGCCTAGGATTAACATGCAAGTCGGAGCAGCCTAACCATTTCATTTGCTCCATAAAATACTTTAGCCAGGGGATACAATATAATATTTGTAGGTATTTGTGATACGTACTTTACATTATAATATGTTTTTATTTTTTTATTTTTAATATTAAATATATTTGTATTTTCATTTTTAACATATGTATTTATTTTTTGTTTTTAAAACATTTTTGGGGGTTATTGACATTGTGTTTGTTTTTAATTTTTAACTGACTTGGTGGGAATAGTACATTTTACCCCTCTGCAATCCAACACTTTCCCTACTGTTGCACTGACTGGATTGGGAATAGTACAATTTATCCCTCCGCTATACAACATTTTCCCTACTGTTGCACTCACTGGAGTGGGAATAGTAATTTTTACCCCTCTGCAATCCAACACTTTCCCTACTGTTGCACTGACTGGATTGGGAATAGTACAATTTATCCCTCCGCTATACAACATTTTCCCTACTGTTGCACTCACTGGAGTGGGAATAGTAATTTTTACCCCTCCGCTACCCAACACTTTCCCTACTGTTTTACTGACTGGAGTGGGAAATGTAATTTTAAATAACTTTAATTTGTTTAATGTTTTAATTTATAATAGAATGTTTTTTTAATAGAGTTTATGTTATTGGTATATGTATCTATATATTTATTTGTAAATTGTTTATATAATTTTAAAATTAGATAATACATTAAAATTAATAGTTTATTAATTGTTTCAAAGTAAATATATATATTAATTATTATATATGTGCGTTTAACTTTTTTAATTACTTTTTTTGTTATATTTTTTAAAATGTATATAAATCAATTTGTTTCAATTAATTTTATTATTTAATATATTTAATTTGTATTAATTTATTTTATATATATATAAAAAACGATATTTTGTACAACTATATTTATGACATCGATATTCTTTTCCCGATATTTTTGTACTTACTATTAGAAATATGGGATGTCGATATTTTTGACATCGATATTTATAACTCGATATTGTGGTATGGGGATATTTTTAGGTGTTGATATTCTGTCAGTGTACCCTTATATGCAAAGTCAAGGTCATAGTGACACTCAAGAAACACAGCCTACAACAGAAAACCTAACCCATCTTTAAACAGTGCATGTTTAAGTATGATTAGCAGTCTCATAGTACACATGTAACTTAGTACAAGCTAAAAGAACATATCTCACCATCTAAGCATAAACAATCCTGCTTTATAATTTGGAAAGAACTATGCTAAAAAATAAGTGAGAAGTACCTGGCATGGTTTGGAGATTTATGTTTTATACACACACACAGTGTATTTTTTCTATTTCAACCATAACTCTTCTTATTCTGTTTTGCAGTTGAATAAATATGACTACAAGTCCCAGAATGCAAAAAAATATATTCTCTCTAAGCAGCACCTCAATAGTTTTGTATGAATTTCAGACTCTTTTAAAAAAAATCTCACATACGCATATACCTTCTAAATCAATTTTTGGGGTTAAAAAGAAACATAATTCACATACCTGAAGATTGAGTTCATTGATCAAATAGCTTTTTTTCACTCTTAAATAGATGCAATTGTTTCAGGGTTTGTAAAAACTAAGCAGAAGAATGGCACACCACTGTCATACAAAGCAACTATAAATGGAAACCTTTTCAACTTTCCACTATCTGAAACTGTAGAAGGCAGCAAATGAAAACATTAATTTCATATTTTAGTGTTGTGAGTGCACTTCTGAATGGTTAGTATAGTGTTAACTCTTTCCATTCACTTTCACAAAAACTGCCAAAAGGGATGCCTATTTGGTTGAAGACTGCGATCATCGCAATGAAATCGTGAAAAAAACGGGAGCCAAAAACATATTTACCTTCATAGTTTTTCAACTTTATTACTACAGTACACTTTTGAGCAAGTTCTCACTAGGAAATTAAACCCTCTTTACACTAAAATTAGTATAAACACCTCACAATTAGAAGAAATAGTTACCTGTCTTTTTAACACCCTTCCCCAATACGCTATTTGCACAGTCTCCATACCAACCCACTAGAACCAGTAGGTCACAAGTTCATACCACATTTCAAAAGGACCATACTTGTTACAAATTCAACTTCAGCAGGTGCGGTTTACTGTACACATTTAAAAGATACCAATGTATGTAGTACATATTTCTTTTTCCAGAGCAAATCACTGATGTAGTTACCAAGCCTCTTCAACACACTTCGTAATGTTATTCACCTGCATGTTCACAACATCCAATCAAATATGTGCTTTTATTAAACAAGGAAAACATCTCAATTTTAACTGCCTTTCATTTGGAAAACTGCCTCATTCAGCTCCAGCCTTCTCCTGTCTGCTACTGCTGCTTCACTTCAAAATGGTTAGAGTGTGGATTGTGGGCCACAGCTATGTCTTCTGGGTGAAAGAAGCTGCTAGACAGAAGTGGTATTGACAGAGACTGGGGTTTGGTTAATGTGGACATTAAATGAATTGGCCCAGAGAGGGTTGAAAGTGTCATCAATTGCTGCCTTTGGTTAAATGCAATTATGAATTCCCATCCTCTTGACCTCATGATTGTGCACTGTGGTGGCAATGACCTAGGCACACTGACTGGGGTAGGACTGGAAATCCTAATGAAAGATACCTTTACACAATTAATGACTCTTTTCCCTCACACTGTCTTAGTGTAGTCCAACATATGCCACAGACAGCAATGGAAGTGGTCGAATCAATTCTGTCCACAGACTGACAAAGCCAAGAAGCATGTTAATAAAACTGTTTTAGCATTCGTCTGGGACCATAACATGGGGTCTAACTACAACAACAACCTGCGCTTTGACATGCATGGAATCTATAGAAGTGATGGAGTGCACTTTACAGACGAAGGCAACAGAGTGTTTCTAAGCAACCTGAAACTCTGCATCCAGTCTTATGTATAGCTGTCATATACACACAATCAACACATGGGAATTTGTCAGAGCCACCCTAGTGCCCAAAATATTTTTAATTTTCTTTATACATATAATTTTTAATTTTTTTAAAAATATTTGCAACAACATTGCGATGATCATGAATATGTTGCAAAATCGCAAAACCAAAAGCAGACATTCAATGGCTAACAGCACATTTAAAACTTTTAGCTAAAAACAATTATTGTAACCATCACACTACATACATTACTATCTAAATAATTTTAAAAACATATGACTGTCTCAATGTGCCTCTCACAGCATGTACGACTCTTTGAGTGGCAAGTGTGACTGGCTGCTTAAGAATTTGAGTGGGTCAGTCACTAGGTGCATTAGTGCCTGACTCACTTTGTGACTGGGTGCAACAGTGTCTGTGAGTGGCTGCATAACTCTCTGAGTGGGTGTGCAAATGAGTGCATAAGTCTATGAGTGGTTCTGTAACTAGGAATCTAAGTCTTTGAGTTGGTATGTCAGTGAGTGCATCAGTGTCTGACTGGGTCTATTAGTGGGTGCATCAGTAGATGTTTGAGCAGTGACGGTTTCTGGGGGTGGGCGGAGGGGCTACGCCCTTCCAATTAATTCATTTGCTATATGGATGTGGCAATTACCATCCTATTTTAAATTATGTCAAAAGCGTCTATGGACGTCAGGCAGTCAGGACTTTGAAATTATGCACATGCGCTAGTGCACATGTGCCAGTTGAAATGAGGAAAAGTTAAGCAGTACGGGCTGACATGCTGCCAACCCAATTCTGCAATAATTGGGGGTCCTCTGGGACTGCCCACAAATGACGCTTGAAAGCGCCACATTCTGAAGCAGTCCCGGGCGTGTACAACATCAGCTCTCTATTCCTGGGTCTGCTTGTCTATTATAAGCTGCCTTTAGCACTCCTCCCTTTCCCAAGTCATCACAGCATGACTTCTTGGAAAGGGAGGGGTTGCAGCATTTGGAAAATGGCCTGGCATCACAGAGTCATGAGACTCAACTCATGGCTCTGTAATGGTCATGTGCTCTAAACAGTTACACAGTGCATGCTTCTGCGCCTCGTGTGTTCTGTTTAGAGCTGTAATTGAGAGGCAATTTCAGGAGCTGCAGCTGGGCCTCATTGAAAGGAAGCACCATGGACTTTTCTGCTGAGACACGACACCTGGAAACATGACTATTAGGGTGAGTGCTTTTATTCCTCCTTGGCTGACGGAGTGTCGGCTTCACTTTCCCTCCCTTAACCCCTTCCTCTCTTCCTTTTCCCCACTGTCCTTGGCCTGTCGCTCTCTCCTTTTCCTCTATTTCCTCTCAAGTAGCAGCAGCAGGGTCAGTTCATTCCACTAGTTTAAACTAAATGCTTTAGCTGAAGTGTCATTGAGCATTTATCCTGTGCTGTAACCCCAAAGCCAGGCAGACAGCTAACCGGTCCTTCTTGACTGTGCCTGCTGTCTGAAAGAATTGCAAATAGGGGCTACTAGTTAATCTGCAAATGTAAAGGGTAAAATCTGCAAATATAAAGGATGCTTGGGATGGGAGTTAGTACTTTAATGGCTTTAATTGATTAAAGGTTTGTGATGGCAAAGATTTATTCTTTTTGAGTGGTAGTGCAAAAAGTTAACAAGTGAGATGTGCAGTGAGTGTTTTGAATTGACGAGGTGTTGAAGGGACAGTAATGTAAAAGAAAGAAATTACATGCAGTCTCAGTATTATTAAAATATATCAACCTTTTATGCATTTTGTAGCAGTATATCTTGTACTGTATGTACTGCAAATTTAAAATAGTGACTTACATATTCACAGTGCTTTCTTTCACAGGCTGTGCCTCATAGCCCTTACAATACACAAGTCACTATTCTCCACTGCACCAACCAAGATGTAAATCTCTGGCTCTCAGGTTACACACAGACCTCTGCAGTGTATTAACTAATAGACTTTCGTAATGTAATACAGTGCATTTGCCGCTATCATTTAAAAAAAAAATGTCATTTAAGTTGCAAGTTATTTTATATGTAGCTACCTGGCTGTAAAGCTTTCATAATATTTTGGCTTTTTTATCCACACATTTTGTACAACTGATATCCCGAACTCACATATTTACAAGTGCTTTCATATGTGATAATGAAGAAAATGGAGTTTTGATGAAATAAAATATTTTCCTAAGATCACACAACTTAAGTGGGGGTAGATTTGATTTATCAATATTTTCTGGTTTCGCTTTGTACAAATCGGCCACTAAATGAGTATCTATTTGTCTTTTATTGTGTTAAGGCTTTGTTTTCAACCTCTTTGTGCAGTTTTTATATACCGCAAACTCGATTTGAAGTAATTTACCGCTTTCATGAGCACCAGTTACATTACAAAAGATCGCATTTATTTTTATAGGCACTTGTGAAATTAACTGATTTGCCAGCATGCAGGCAATTTACGTGAGAATTAAACCTGGTTTCCCAGTTCCTAAATAGGCAGCTCTGGCGTAACATCATATCCTGGGTGCAGGGAGGGTGGCAGGCTGAAGCCAGTATTAGCACTCAGGGCCTGATTCACAAAGGGCCTCCGAGCTCATTGCGTCGGCCGCGCAGTCATGGGGGAGTCTTCACACTTAGGGCGGTATCTCTGCAATGAGAATTCTCCTTTCAGATATTCCGCCTGAGTGCGGAGACTCCTCCACGACTGCAGAGCCTCTGCCACGAGTACGGAGGCCCTTTGTGAATCAGGACCTCTAATTTAAGTCCATTTATCACAGAAATATTGTGGAAAATTGCATCAAAACACACCAATTTTCAAAACGTTTCTCGGGAGAACACCCCCAATCCTCCCCTCATGAACATTGGCCTTGCTCGTGCTACAGTTCATTCACTGGTTTTACACCCACCACTTTCAAAATAAACCAGCTGCCACTCTGTGTGACTGAGTGCATGAGTCCTGAGTTGGTCTCTGAGTAGGTGTGTCAGTCTCTGTGTGGGTATGTCAGTGGGTGTGTGAGTCTCTGAGTGGGTCTGTGAGTGAGTCTCTGAATTGGTCACGGCATTACATGGCTGCCGCAAATATCACACATAATTTAAAAATTAAAAAAATCTTTTTTGACAAATAACACATCCATTTCATTAACACATCCATTTCTCAATCATGGGGTCAGGGAACTTCCAACCTGACCCCTTGTATCACCTTTCACATACATTTTCAGCCCTGAGACCCATTCCCCAAGCGATAAAATGGTGGCCGCAACTTTCTAAACACAGATATCACTAACTTTACTTCCTAAATTTCCTAAAAACTACTGAATGGCTTTACACCAAATAACTGAAAGTGTGATCTTTGTAACCAAATCTAGCTTTCTGCCAAATTTGGTGTAATTCCGTTCAGTGGTTCGGGCTGTAGGCTTTTGATAGGTCACATGAAATTAACATTGCAAACGCACCCTTTTACGAACCCCATTTTTCTCAGCCCCTCCTTCACAAATTGCCCCAAAACATTCCATGCTCAACAAGAATCCGCAGAGCCCTTTTTTGGAAAATTTTGTGAAGATTCATCAAACGATGCCAAAGATATAGGCAAGTCACAAAGTGCTTTTCCTATAGAAACCAGGTCCTAGCTATATATATATTCACTGAAAAATCCATAGGTTTCAGGGACGTTATAGTTAGTTGGACATTTCACTCGTACAAAACCAGAGAAATTCCGCCGTTATAGTTAGTTCAGCTAACTAGAACTCGCGCCCCGCAATGCACTGCTGATTACGTCACATATTACATCATTCATGACATGGTCAGTGACATCACTGATGACATCACTGATGACATCTCAAATGACATCACTGATGACATCACTGATGACATCATCCAGTGACTGTGTGTTTGTTTAAAGTTTAAATATGTTTTATATATATGCCAAGGTGTATTGAAGAATGAGTGGGTGTATAAGTGTCTGGATGGAGGATTTAGTAGGTGTGTGACTGACTGTTTAAGTGAGTGATTAAATGTGTGTACTGAATGCATGGGTTAGTGACTAAACTGTGTGAATGTCTGTATCAGTCTGTCTGTTGTTTTATAAGCTGCTGCATGGGTTGGTCAGTAGCTACATGCTTGTCTATATGGGTTATCTATTGGTTGCCTGAGTATTTGTATGGGTGCCTGAGTGTGTGGGTGGGTGGGAGTTGTGTGACTCTGTGCATAGATGTTTGAGTGGTTGATTTACTGGGTGTATGGGTTCAAGAGTGCATGTGGAAACAGCTGTATGGGTGGGTGAGTGTGTGTATGGGTGTGTTGGTGAGTGAATGGAATCCTCAGTGGTACATGTCCAAGTAACTACATATGTAAAAGGCAGTGTATGTGAGAGTTGGAGTATATAAATGACTATACGTGAGAGTCAGTGATTGTGAGAGTGGCTGTATGGATGAGTGTATACTTGTATCAGTGATTGTATAAGAGAGTAAGTATGCGTTTGTTTCTGTATGAATAAGTGATGTGGTGTGTGTATAACTGTATACGTGAGTAAATGGAAGTGTGATTGATTCTTTGCATGACTGACTAGGTGTGTGAGTAACTCTGGATGAGTGGTGGTGTGTGAGTGTCTCTATAGGTGTATGAGTGCATATGATAGTGTTGTATTGATGAGTGACTGCATGTATGAGTGATTGTATGGGTGAATGAGTGGATGTGTGTGTAGACCTAGGAATCAGTGAGTGCGTATGTAGTAACTGGTATTGGTGTGTCGATGGTTTCGAAAATGGTAGTCTGTATTTTACAGTGGGTGTATCAAAGGTTATATTAGGGTGTGAGGAGGTTCATCAGATTTTCACGTGGATGATGTCATCAGTGATGTCATCAGTGATGTCATTTGAGATGTCATCAGTGATGTCACTGACCATGTCATGAATGATGTAATATGTGACGTCATCAGCAGTGCATTGCGGGGCGCGAGTTATAGTAAGCTGAACTAACTATAACGGGGGAATTTCACGGGTTTTGTACGAGTGAAATGTCCAACCAACTATAACGCCCCTGAAACCTATGGTTTTTTCAGTGAATTTGTAAGGTTTTTAAATGCTAATTTCTAACTATAACGTCCCTGAAACCTATGGTTTTTCAGTGAATTTCTAAGGTTTTTTAAATGCTAATTTCTAACTATAACGTGCCTCAAAACTATGGTATTTTTCAGTGAATTTCTAAGGTTTTTAAATGCTAATTTCTAACTATAACCTGTCTGAAACCTATGGTTTTTTCAGTGAATTTCAAAGGTTTTTTAAATTCTAGTCTCTAACTATGCCTACAGAGGTAGGACATGTGAAGAAAGAAGAAAAACGCAGAGAAAAAAGCAAAAGAAATGCAGAAAGAAGCAACAGAAGTCCACAAAGTCGAAGAAAAGTGCAGGAAGAAGCAAGGCATGTGCAGAAAGAACCTACAGAGGAGCAGAAAAAGGCCTTGTTCCAAAATCATCCTGTGCCCACAACTTTTCAGACGGGTACTGGTGGTAACTGACTCTGACTAACCAGGCCTAGAGCCAGTGCTATGCTAAAAGACACTTAGAATACAGTGAAAACACCTACATACACTAGGGAACACTATGCGTTGGGGTACCCCTGTCACTAGCATGACCTCCTCTGTAAGGCCCTAGTACATAATAGGGCAGAGGGATTAAAACTACCTCTTAAAACGCGCCCCAGGGCGCGTTTGCACAGTGGTGAAGGGAGGGGAGGCCTGAGGTGACGTGTTCAAACACGCCTGTGGTCGCTTTAAGTTGGGAGATTAAGTCCCCTTGAATCCTGAGGGTCCCTGGGGTCCAACTAGCCCACTAGGTACCTCCAGTAAGTGCCATAGAGCTGCGTTGCAGAGAGGTGTAAAAGGGGCGTGGCCTGGACCACCTCTCTGCAACGCAGGCCTGTGGCACTTACTGGAGGTACCTGGTGGCCTAGTTGGCCCCCAGAGGCCCTCAGGATTGAAAGGGACTTAATTCCCCAACTTAAAACGAGCCACAGGGCGTGTTTGCACACATGTCACCTCAGGCCCCGCCCTCCTTTCACCACTGTGCAAACACGCCCTGGCGAGTTCTAGGTTGGGGAATTAATTCCCCTTGAATATTGAGGGTCCCTGGGGCCAACTAGCCCACCAGGTACCTCCAGTATAGCGCCAGGAGCTGCGTTGCAGAGAGGTGTTCAGAGGCCATGCCCCTTTTACACCACTCTGCAACGCAGCTCTGTGGCGCTTACTGGAGGTACCTGGTGGGCTAATTGGCCCCCAGGGACCCTCAGGATTGAAGAGGAATTAATTCCCCAACTTAAAACGCTCCACAGGGCGTGTTTGCACACATGTCACCTCAGGCCCCGCCCCTCCCTTCACCACTGTGCAAGCGCGCCCCGTGGCGCGTTTTGAGTTGGGGGATTAAGTCTCCTTGAATCCTGAGGGTCCCTGGGGTCCAACTAGCCCACCAGGTACCTCCAGTAAGCGCCACAGAGCTGCGTTGCAGAGAGGTGTAAAAGGGGCGTGGCCTCTGAACACCTCTCTGCAACGCAGCTCCCTAGCGCATACTGGAGGTTCCTGGTGGGCTAGTTGGCCCCAGGGACCCCCAGTATTCAAGGGAAATTAGTTCCCATCTTACAACACGCCAGGGGGCATGTTTGCAGAGTGCTGCAGGGAGGGGGCGGGGCCTCCTGCAATGCCGGTCTTTTTTAAATTTATTTTTTTAGAAGGGGGCTGTGTGGCCCCCCTTCTTTTCCTATTTTTGGGCCCTGGGGACCCCATCCCCCAGGGCCTGACCCCTATTTTGTTAAATTATAAAAAAAACGGAAGGGGGGCTGCATGGCCCCCCTCCTGAGGCCATTTTCAGCCCGGGGGCCCCATCCCCCGGGGCATGGCCATTGTTTTTTTTATTTTAATAATCGGAGGGGGGCTGCGTGGCCCCCCTCCTGGGCCACTCATGGCCCCGGGGACCCCATCCCCCGGGGCCTGGCCTCTCGTTGGGGACCGTGGGGGGTCCCCAATCCCCCCACGGTCCTGCCGGCTCCCCGCCTCCTGCGGGAGCTGGCATTGCTTTCCACACGGGGAGCTGCTGACATGCAGCTCCCCGTGTGGAAAGCAATGTGGTTTGATTTTGAAAGCGAGAGCAGGTTTCTGCTCTCGCTTCAAAACCCAAACCACAGTTTGCAATGACAGGGCGGGAGCCGCGAGGCTCCCGCCCTGTCATTGCAAACATCAGTGTCCCAGGGTGGGCACCCTGGGACACTGCAGGAGCCGGCCCTGGGGGTGGCGGTCCCCAGGGCCATCAAGGGCTCCAGGAGGGGGCCGCGCAGCCCCTCCCAACATCTGCACAGCCCCGGGGAGGTGGAGGTCCCCGGGGCTCGGGGTCTGTAACGGACCCCCAAATTTACATTTTAAGGGCCCCGGGAGGTGGCGGTCTCGGGCGTGTGGGGGGTTCGAGCCCCCCACAGAGCTATTTTTTTTTTTAAATGAAGCCCGGGTGGTGGCGGTCCCCGAGGCTGCGGGGGGCAGTGTGCCCCCGCTATTATAAGTAATGAAAGCCCCGGGGGGTGGCAGTCCCTAGGGCTAGGGGGCCTTAGAGCCCCCCAAACTTTAAAAAAACAAGCCCTGGGGTGTGGCGGTCCCCGGGGCAGTGTGGGGGTATTGGGGGTATTGGGGCCCCCACACATTTTTTACTGCCCCGGGACCTGGCCCACCCGGAGGCTAATTATTAACCCAGCGCGGAGCCCGCGCTTCGTTTTTTTTTTGCGGCGGGATCCGCGGATACGGCGTGCATTTTGCCGATGTTTAAAAAAAAATTTTGGGGCCCTGGGGGTCCTTGTGGGACCCCTAAGCAGGCCTAGGGGGTCAGGGTGTTTCTACCCTGCCCCCTTTCCTTTTTCCGCCTTAGTTTTTCTCTTTTCTTGTGCCTCGGTTCAACCGAGGCACAAGATGGCTGCCAACACTTCCTGGTTTGGAGTGTTGACAGCCAATTAGCATGCAGCTCGTGGTCGGGAGGGTGCGCGGATCCACCGCGGCCATAGATATCGAAACTTATTTTTATGAATTTCTCAGCAACTACTGAACGGATTTACACCATTTTAAAAAAGGGCGCTTTCTGAACAAAGCACTACCTTTTTGCCAAATTTGGTGTAATTCCGTTCAGCAGTTTTGGCTGAAACTGTGTCTAAAGTTTCCTATGGGAAATTGATTTTTGACTTCTATTTGTTGATTTTCTCCGCAACTTCTGAACGGATTTACACCATTTAAAAAAAAGGGCGCTTTCTGAACCAAGCACTACCTTTTTGTCAAATTTGGTGTAATTCCGTTCAGCAGTTCGGGCTGTAGCCTTGGCTAAAGTTTCCTATAGGAATTAACATGGAGAAAACATGTTTTGGGACCCCCTTTTGTCTCGGCCCCCGCTTGCCGAATCACCCCAAAACTTTCAAGATAGGAGCGGACCGGAGCGGGCCATAAGTTTTGAAAATTTCACAAAGATTCGTCAACCAGCGCCAAAGTTATTGGGAAAAGAATGTTACGAATTTCCTATGGATAATAGGTCCTAACTATAACTATCTACTGGCGACCGCCAGTAGATAATATATACATATATATATATATTCACTGAAAAAACCTTAGGTTTCAGGGGCGTTATAGTTAGTTGGACATTTCACTCGTACAAAACCATAGAAATTCCCCGTTATAGTTAGTTCAGCTAACTATAACTCCTCGCCCGCAATGCACTGCTGATGACGTCACATATTACATCACTCATGACATGGTCAGTGACATCACTCATGACATCACTGATGATATCTCAAATGACATCACTGATGACATCACTGATGACATCATCCTTGTGATAGAGTGGCAGACCTCCTCTCACCCTAATATAACCTTTGATACACACACTCAAAAATACAAACTAACATTTTCAAAACAATTGACATACCAATACCAGTTACAACACGCCTATTCAGTAATTCCAAGATCTACACACACATCCACTCATTCACCAACAGTCCCTATACAGTCACTCATACATGTACTCACTCATCATATGTACTCATACACCTATACATCCTGTTACACACCGCCACTCATCCATAGAGTTACTCACACACATAGTCACACATGCAAACAAAGTATCAAACATCCATTTACTTGCATATACAGTTATACACACACTACCACACTTACTTCTACAGAAACTTACACATACTTACTCTCTTAAACAATCACTTATAGAAACACCTACTTATTTGTACAGGAACTCTTCCAATCTCTAACTCTCACATATACTCACTTATATACACCAATACTCACATATACTAGTTTAAAACATATGTAGTTACTCATAAAGACACTATTGTGACAGTCATTCACTCACTAACACACCCATACACATACTCATCAACCTATACAGTCCTGCACACATGCTGTCTTCAACACATACAAACAGTGAGTCACTCATTCATGCATCTATGCACTAAGTAATACCCCCACCGAACCATACAGACACTCAGACACTCATACTGATACTCAAAAACCAACTAATAACCCATATAGACACTCATGTAGCTACTCACCAACCCATGCAGCCACTTATACACAAAGTGAGAGACTGATACAGATATTTTCATATTTAAACATTACTCACTAACCCATGTATTCACTAAGATACACTTAGTCAGTTATACAATCAATTTTACAAAAAAATCATCCATTTAGACACTTATATACCCATTTATTCTTCCATCGACCTTGAGATATACATATATAAAACATATTTAATTTTCAGAAAAACACACATTCACTGGATGATGTCATCAGTGATGTCATCAGTGAAGTCATTTGAGATGTCATCAGTGATGTCATGAGTGATGTCACTGAATATGTCATGAGTGATGTAATATGTGACGTCATCAGCAGTGCATTGCGGGCACGCGAGTTATAGTTAGCTGAACTAACTATAACGGGGGAATTTCTATGGTTTTGTATGAGTGAAATGTCCAACTAACTATAACGCCCTGAAACCTATGATTTTTTCAGTGAATTTCTAAGGTTTTTTAAATGCTAATTTCTAACTATAACGTGCCTGAAACCTATGGTTTTTTCAGTGAATTTCTAAGGTTTTTTAAATGCTAATTTCTAACTATAACGTGCCTGAAACCTATGGTTTTTTCAGTGAATATATATATATTTATTATAGTATGTATACATGTGAAAATGTCTCGGTCCCCTGTTTGCCTCGGTGGCACGGGAAAAATGGGTGGAACTGACGTCAGCACGCCGACGAGGTCCTCTTATGGCTCCGATGACGTCATACGGTGTCGCGAGCGGAGCCGTGCTCGTTGACGTGGGAGAGCTAGGAAAGAATTTCCGTGGAATGCTGGTGCAGGGGATATTCACCTAAGTGTTCAGGCTAGTCCTTTGGGAGCAACTGTTTATGTTGCCATTCCAGAAACCGAAACCAGTGATCCGAGGGCAGAGGCCTTGCGGATGGCACACGAGGTGGGGTGCCCAGTCGTGTGCACTGGCGGGGCAGCGAAGTGACAAGCACCACAACCCACAAAAAAGGTAACGAGGGCACTGAATAACACAGGATCTTCTCTTTGTATCTGGCAGGAACAACAAAGTTAAAATGCCCTAGTACCAAAATGTAGAATTAGTGCTACAACGGTCTTAAAGAGGACCTGCGATGCAGCTTCTGCCTCCCGTACCCTGGAGGCGGCACATGGGTCACGAGTATGGTCATACTGCGGTGGGACGCACACTCGTTGACCTCTCATGGCACTGCTCCACACTTCAGGGAGGACGCTTTCCATTAGCTATGTTTTCTGATGACATGTCGCGCCGGCCCGTACAACAACAGAACTCCTTTAGATCCAAACAGACTCTTCCACTCTCTCACCGGAAGTGAAACCAGGCCACGTGGACACTTTCACAATACAACAGCCGGGAATGCACTTTTCGGTAAAAACACATTCCTTCCTCCTAATTAATCAAATAAACGTCTCACTGAAGAACAGGGGCGAGCTTCGATCGGTAAACAGCCGTTACAATGACTTTTACTTTGCGATAGCCATTACAACGCATGCATTACCACGCATGCGTTGTACATCACGAAGTCATTACTACGCATTTTTAGAATGCATGGTCATTTACCACGCATGCCTGTACAACGAATTTTGTTGTAAAGGTATGTATGGTAAATGACCATGCGTTCTAAAAACATGTAGACGTATCCATGTCGTTGTAAGGAAACAGAGGCTGTTCCGTTTCCTCACAACGACGTGCACCGCCCCTCAGAGATGACGTGAAGCAGGAACCATGAGGAGAGAGGAACCATGAAGAGTGAGAGGTAAGGGGGATTGGGCATGGGGTGGGGTTTCTTTTCTAGGGTTTAGGGTAGTGCAGTGGTGTTTGGGTGGTGTAGGGGTCGTGCTGGGGGTAGTGTTTTAGGGTTTAGGGTAGTGCAGTGGTGTTTGGGTAGTGTAGGGGGTCGTGCTGGGGGTAGTGTTTTAGGGTTTAGGATAGTGCAGTAGTGTAGGGGGTCGTGCTGGGGGTAGTGTTTTAGGGTTTAGGGTAGTGCAGTGGTGTATGGGTAGTGTAGGGGGTCATGCTGGGGTAGTGTTTTATGGTTTAGGGTAGTGCAGTGGTGTTTGAGTAGTGTAGGGGGTCATGCTGGTGGTAGTGTTTTAGGGTTTAGGGTAGTGCAGTGGTGTTTGTGTAGTGTAGGGGGTCATGCTGGGGGTAGTGTTTTATGGTTTAGGGTAGTGCAGTGGTGTTTGGGTAGTGTAGGGGTCGTGCTGGGGGTAGATTTAGGGTTTAGGGTAGTGCAGTGGTGTTTGGGTAGTGTAGGGAGTTGTGCTGGGGTAGTGTTTTAGGGTTTAGGGTAGTGCAGTGGTGTTTGTGTAGTGTAGGGGGTTGTGCTGGGGTAGTGTTTTAGGGTTTATGTTAGTGCAGTGGTGTTTGGGTAGTGTAGGGGGTAGTGCTGGGGTAGTGTTTTAGGGTTTAGGGCAGTGCAGTGGTGTTTGTGTAGTGAAGGGGTTCATGCTGTGGGTAGTGTTTTAGGGTTTAGGGTAGTGCAGTCGTGTTTGTGTAGTGTAGGGGTCGTGTTTTAGGGTATATGGTAGTGCAGTGGTATTTGGGTAGTGTAGGGGGTCATGCTGGGGTTAGTGTTTTAGGGTTTAGGGTAGTGCAGTGGTGTTTGGGTAGTGTAGGGGGTCGTGCTGGGGGTAGTGTTTTAGGGTTTTGGGTATGCAGTGGTGTTTGTGTAGTGTGGGAGGTCATGCTGGGGGTATACTTAGGGTTTAGTGTAGTGCAGTGGTGTTTGGGTAGTGTAGGGAGTCATGCTGGGGGTAGTGTTTTAGGGTTTAGGGTAGTGCAGTGGTGTTTGGGTAGTGTAGGGAGTCGTGCTGGTTCTAGTGTTTTAGGGTAGTGCAGTTATGTTTGGGTAGTGTAGGGTGTCGTGCTGGGGTAGTGTTTTAGGGTTTAGGGTAGTGCAGTGGTGTTTGGGTAGTGGAGGGGTAGTGTTTTAGGGTTTATGGTAGTGCGCCCAACCAGCCACAATATCCGTGGACAAAGGGGATCCTGACTCTTTGGAACGCTCCGTCAATTGAATAATTTGGGTCAAGGGCCCTACCACGTCCAAGACCTATCAATTCCTTTCTTGGGATCCCTCATATACTTGGAGAAAAAGATACATAGTTTCTCATCAATTTCAGGCGTGTGTGCCACCTTCCCCTTCAGTGAGGGCCTGGGGCATTCTCCCTCATCCTATTCCTGACCTCCCTTTCAAGGGGTTGATGGATTTTCCCCACCACATACTCTGCCACTTTGGCGTCAGGTGTCCACTCTGCCAACCTAGGATGGTAAATTTGGGTAGGCTCGAACATGTCCGAGTGGACCCCGTCCCCAACCGGGGACTGAGAGGAGTGGGACTCTGGACGCCAGGGACGCCCGAGTCCTTATCCTCATCGGAGGAGAAATCATCCTCCGATACACCCTCTCCTCTAAGGGAAACCCGCCGTCGTGGGTCTACAATAGTGGTGACAGTACCGCAATTTTCTCCGGGCCCTCCTCCTCCCGGCAGGGTGCATGTTTTAGCGTTCGCGCACTCTTGAGGAAGGTCTCCGTAAGTTTATCAAATCCTTCCAAGTGCCCCACGTTATGCTTAACGGCCCTTTTATTCCCCATCTGGGAGCTACTTGGACCCGCCACCACCAGATCTGGGTCACTGAACACCCCAGGGATGCTTTTCGCCAGCTTATCAACCTGATCCCTAAGAGGAGCCAGCGCCTAGAAATAGCCAGAGAGAGGGCTTGGTCCACTGCTGGAGGGAGAAGTTGGGGGCCATTCCTCCTCCACTTCCTGGTAGGAGGAGTAAAAATGGTCTTCGGGAGAAGACATGATAGCAGAGGGTGTGAGCACAGAACAAATGCCCTTAAAATCCTTAAGACAGCCCCTCGCCGGTGCTCCAACAGCTGGGCTTTCCCCGAAGCTGTTATAAGAATAGACTGAGGCGCAATACCAATCCACCACCAGGTGGTGCTGGTCACTAACGTGGCCATGTGGGGAAATCACTGTGTAGCGGTGTCAAAATTAGGCGAGGGTTGGTCGGGAATCAAGCAGACACTAAAGGAGTGACCGGATTCCCAAACGCGCGTAAAGACCAGCGGGAGCGCTCGACGGAGCTGCCTCGCTCGGACCAGACGCGCCTGACAGGATCTCACCGCGCGCAGAGCACACAGCGGGAGAAACTGCGAGGGGAGAACGCGCTCGGGCAAGAGCCTGCTGCGCAGGGAATATGAAACAATACCAAGGCAATAATGCTAATAACATGCACAAGAAACCGCTATACAAACAGCAACAACGTCAGATTAAGCCAAGAATGTAAGGAATGCACTTAACTGACGAACAGTGAAGAAAGAGGAAGCGGAAGGGACGTCACGATATTATATACGATGGACTGTGATATGATTGGACTATAGTTGCCTTGGAGACTACCCCCTAATGGTTCATGGGTTGTGTAGTCTTTTGTTTAATGATTGTTGTGTTACGTTTTCTTTGAACTGCTATGCAAATAAAGTGAGGAAAGATATGCATAATCCTCGCCTCCGTCCTGCCATAGAATTAATTAAACTTTATTTGATCTGATTTAGAAACATAGATCATAAAAGTGTACATAAAAACAGTAAATCCTCTTTCCTAATACAATACAGTGAGAATTAATTAAAACCAGTAGGTAAAAACGGGTGTTACAAATCCCGGTTCAGAGCAACTTCAGGTTAACAGAATCGTAAAGTTCAATGTTTCGCAAGATCAATCTCATGTACTTCGTGCAAAATACGCAATAAGGGGTCCAAGTAAGATGTAACGCTCCAATACCTGACCAGTTTGCACTATATAAAACTGCAGAAAAACTATAAATAAAAAGTGTTTTGCACACTTCTGTCATTGGGCTATATGTGGGCTACATCTGGGTGATATTTGTGCTACATTTGGGCTCTTTTTCTCTGGTGGCCATCTTGGGAGACTTATTTGTTATGAAGTTTCCTAATTTCGTCATTTACTGCAGTCTCCTCAGTAGGAAATGCTTTCAGTTTTTACTTTGATTCCATCAAGAAGGCATTCAGATGTGTCACACATTTGCCATAAATTCAGAATGTTAGCACTCTAGTTGTTCATTAGATCACTGTAGTAAAGCTACTGCTCACCAGGGAGTTAACTGGAAGTCTACTGCTGGTATTGAAAGTGATTGTTTCAGACTGCATGTCAGAATTTTCTAATGAAATAGAAGAGGATTTGAGATCTCACTTAAAACATGCCCTAAATTTTCTTTCTGCAGCACTAACCATAATTTCTATGGCAAAATGAACCCCTCATTTTGTTCCTTTTTAAATTAAATGTTTTAAGTTTACCAGTTTATTCCAATCAAGATGGCTTCAGGTGTGCCATACTTTTGTCATAAGTAAGACTGTTAGCGCTCTAGTTGTTCTTTAGAACACTCTGGGAAGCTGCAGTAGAACACAAAGGCATCAACTGACAGGCTGCTCCTGTTGAAATATAACAGGAAGATATTTGAGATCTCACTTAAAACATGTCCTAATTTTTCTTTCTACAGCACTGACCATAATTTCTATGACAAAATGAACCCCTCATTTTGTTCCTTTTTAAATTAAATGTTTTAAGAGTTACCAGTTTATTCCAATCAAGATGGCTTCAGGTGTGCCATAATTTTGTCATAAGTAAGACTGTTAGCGCTCTAGTTGTTCTTTAGAACACTCTGGGAAGCTGCAGTAGAACACAAAGGCATCAACTGACAGGCTGCTCCTGTTGAAATATAACAGGAAGATATTTGAGATCACACTTGAAACATGTCCTAATTTTTCTTTCTACAGCACTAACCATAATTTCTATGACAAAATGAACCCCATCATTTTGTTCCTTTTTAAATTAAATGTTTTAAGTGTTACCCGTTTATTCCAATCAAGATGGCTTCAGGTGTGCCATACTTTTGTCATAAGTAAGGCTGTTAGCACTCTAGTTGTTCTTTAGAACACTCTGGGAAGCTGCAGTAGAACACAAAGGAATCAACTGACAGTCTCTGTCCTTGTTGGATGTGCATGTTTTACTGAGAATGTCAGACTTCATTCTCACATGACTGAGAAAGATAATGTGAATTTACAGAAAATATGCTCTCATTTTAGCTTCTAGATCACCTTCCAAACCTCAATGGGAAAAGTATGAGAAAATAGTTTTATCTCAAACATGATTCATGATATCCCAGCAGAAAGATTTTTCACAGGGTAAAATCACCTTAGAACACACCACAATTCCTAAAATGAGTATGGTACCATCAACAAATGAATTCTAATGTAACTAAAGTCTGTTATCACCCTTTATAGTTCTCCTTTTGGTAACCCATAAAATCTTCGATTCACTACAATGCATTTCAATGGGGTACTATCATTTATATTGGTCCCAAGATGGCTGCCAGCAATTCCAGGATGAAGTGCTGACAGCCAATCAGATCTCACGATGACATGTGTGGTTAGGCTCCGCCCAGATATATATGTGTTTTCTTTTTCAAATTTCTCAGGAACTACTGAACGGATTTACACCATTTAAGCAAAAGGCACGACTCTGAACCAAGGGCTACCTTTGTGCCAAATTTGGTGTAATTCCGTTCAGCAGTTCGGGCTGTAGCTGCGATGAAAGGTTCCTATGGAAAATTGCATGGGGAAAACACGTTTTGGGACCCCCCTTTTTTCTCGGCCCCCACTTGACGAATCACCCCAAGACTTTCAGGATAGGAGCGGACCGGAGCGGGCCACGAGTTTTGAAAATTTCGCAAAGATTCGTCAACCGGCGCCAAAGTTATTTCAAATAGAATGTTGTGAATTTCCTATGGAAAATAGGTCCTAACTATAACTATCTACTGGCGACCGCCAGTAGATAATATATGTATATGTATATATATATATATATATATATATATATATATATATATATATATATATAAGAACTCCGTCCAACAGCATCCAAGTCGTCAGGAAAGAACGGACACGGACCCAAAATTGCTTCGTGCAAAAAGGTTATTTATTTAGTTCCATATCGGCACCACGCACCGCCATGACGCGTTTCGACCCAAGAAGGGCCTTGATCACATGACGCTGTCAGGGAAGCCACCAAATTTATAGTGCAAAACATGAGCATCACGTGACCATAGGGCCAATAGACATAGAAAACACATCACTGACCCAGTACAGCATGAGCATATCGCAAGATTAATTGATCATATACCTGGTGGCTCGAGAATAATATACAATTTAGAATTTAAATAGACGTGCAAAACCTGCAAAAGTGCATAGGAGCTTATGTGCAAAGTACGCAACATTAAACAATACCTCCCCTAGTGGGGCAAGGGCACGACTAGATCGGATTAGCTGTATAAAGTGCAAAAGTGCATATTTAAAAAATATCTATAATCCTAAAATCCAGACAGCAGAGGCCTATGCCCAACATATTACCTCTAAAGCAATGTGCAAAATACAAGCAATAGTGCAAAAATGATGCGGCTTAATGCAGATATGCATAGATCTTATTGCAAGAAATTTTCATGGAAAGTTCCATCTTTAGCAAGTCTAAATATTCAATAATAAAATGAATCACATCAAGAACCCACCAAATACAAATATATTAAACATGATTGAAATATATTAAAATGTGCAATGCTCATTCAAGTATGTGAAATACACAACCTTATGCTGTTTTATACCCATGATGAACCATAGAGCTAATGCCGTCCCTTATTATCAAGATAATCCTCATGAGTACATACACCCTAGACATTGTGCATTTGAAAAGAATTAAAAAATCATTAAATCTGATTAAAATCTACTTTCATTTTACAAATACAACCGATCTATAGTACCACTCTAAAATCTATAAAAGAAATATTTATTACATCATAAATATCTAAAATAGTATCCTAGACCTCAGCTCCCTGATGACTTGGTGCTGAAGGGCCCTATTAGAGTTATGTGGCAATTAGGGGAACCCGTTTCAAATCTAAAATAGCCTGTAGGGATAGGGCATCACAACTTATGTTTCCTGAGTCAACTAAAAAGGGGGAAGACCCCCTACTGGGCCACTATATCTAATCTGCCCTGTTTGGTCACGTTTAAACATCATTATCAAACAAGAGGAGTGAAGTGAAAAGAAGAAAATAAAGAAATCGTAAAATATTAAAAAGCTAGTACTAGTGTCTCCCGTATGCTAAAGATCATTGTACTCGGGGATCAGGTCAATATCTAAAACATAGTACTAGCAGCTGTCACTAAGCTAAATACATAGTAGGGGGAAGAAATGACATTCAGAGACAAGTAAAAAATCCTCACTTGAGTTTAGCCCATTTGGGTTCTTCGTATCGAGCTCGAGGATATACCTCGTCTCAAGCTTTCTTAGCAAGGCTTCACGGTCACCCCCGACGCAGAGGAGGCACCATGTCCACCACGAAGTAACTCAAGTGATCTAGGCAACTATCATGAATTTCTTTAAAGTGCCTAGCAACTGGATATGTTGCATCATTGTTACTGATTGCTCTCATGTGCTGGAGTATACGCTTGTGAACCTGCAACTTGGTACTCCCAACATATTGCAGGCCACACGTACACTCCAGCACATACACAGCAAATTCGGTCTTGCATGTCAATTTCTTTGAGATAACCACGGGGACATCGCTAAATGGGATTTTATATGTAGTCCGACTTCTCCCCAATTTACATGCTTTGCATGAAGCACATTTAATGAAGCCTTTGGTGGTCTGCAGCCAGGAACTGTTGGAGATTACTTCAGGACTGCTCTTGACAAGCATATCGCTCATAGAGCGTGCTCTTCGAAAAGTTAACGCTGGAGCTTTGGGTAAGGTACCACCAATTACTGGGTCATTCTGTACAACCGGCCAATTTCTATTGAAAATCATACGCAACTTGTTATGCTGCCGACTGTATGTTGTAATGAATCTAGGAGGCTCAATAGTGTTGCTGGGGCTCATTGGTAATACAACCTGTCTGGGGTTACAGCCCAATACCACAGGGCGTGGAATAGCATTGGCTTTCCTAATCGCTGTATCAAGCATCTTGGCAGTGTATCCTCTAGCTAGGAATCTTAGTTTACTTTCACCTTGAGCCTCCACGCAATCAGCATCCACACTACAGATACGTCTGACACGCAGCATCTCCCCATAAGGGATGCTGCGTATCAGATGGTCCGGGTGGTGGCTGGTGGCGTGCAAAACCGTATTGCCCGCTGTGGCCTTACGATGCAACCTTGTCTCCAAGCAGTTGTCCTTAATGTATACCTCTACATCCAAGAAGTTGACGGATACCTTGCTGACATTCGCTGTAAATTCAAGGTTGAGGTCATTGACATTAATTTCTTGGATAAACACACTAGCTGCTGATTCTGTTCCTTTCCAAATTAGAAATAAATCGTCAATATAACGATACCAGGCCACTATGTGATTACTCAAAGTGCATTCATATTTAGCCCTGAGGACCTGCTCCTCCCACAGTCCCATGTGCAAACAAGCGTAACTAGGGGAGAAGCAGGCCCCCATCGCCACACCCCTCATTTGCTGAAATACCTGACTCTGAAACAAAAAATAGTTGTTATTCAAGCACGTCAAGATCATATCAGACAGCATTTTGTTATGTTGCAGCATATAGAATGGTTTTTTCTGCAAAAAATGTTCAACCGCTTTAACACCATCCATATGATGTATGCTAGTGTAAAGGGCAGTGACATCGAGAGTTATCAACAGAAAATCATCCTGCCATATTACAGATTCGATCTTTCTCAGAAAATCTCCAGTGTCCTGCAAATATGATGGCAGGTTTTTGACATGGTCTTGAAGAAAGAAGTCAATGTATCTCGAAGTGTTCTCCAACATGCTATTCTTGGCAGAAATTATGGGTCTTCCAGGCGGTCTGTTCAGATCTTTGTGCACTTTAGGAATCAGATAGAAGACTGGAATAGTTGGATGGTTAACTTTCAGGAATCTCAATTCATCGCTACTCAGTAGACCAGCACTTTTCCATGATATCAACTTAGTATTGTACTGCCAAGCACATCTGACCGCTTGCCAGTCACTTCGCCTGTAACACTGTCGGTCATTCAGATGTTGAAGCGCCTCGATCATATACAATGCCCTCGGCCAAAGGACAATATTGCCCCCTTGTCCGATTGGCGTATGACCACATTGTTATTGCTCTGTAGTTTCTTCATTAGGCTGCCATAGCAATTATTCTCTTTACGGCATTTTTGTTGCACCTGGAGTGTAGATGTATTCAACCTTTTGAGTTGGGTAGTTACCAACTCATTATAGATGTCGATATTATCGTGTAGCATGATGGGGTTAAACGTGGACCTCGGTTTGAACCCTGTAAGACCCGGCATATCCAGTCTGGGCAGAGTGTCAGTGCAGGTTATTGACTCATCCAGTGTTCCTTCTCAGTGCAGATCCTGTAAATCACACATTAGACGATACTCAGCTTACTGTCAATAATGATGGACTCAAACTCCCACAAGCACCAACAGCTTGTGTCACAGGCTGCTTAGTTTTGTTGAGCATGTAGAACTTGCGCAGCTTAAGTTTCCGAGTATACTTGTACAGGTCGATGCGAGTTTGTGCATAGTTAAAATTATTTGGTGGACAGTACGATAAGCCAAGTGAGAGAATCTTGTTTTCATTGGCCGTGAGATGTACATCAGTCAGATTAATTATTGAGAGAGATTCATTACTAGGCCCAGTCATTTGCGGTTCCATCTTCTCTGTGTTTTTTGTTGTAGTTGGTCCTTACGCCATTGCTTGCTTTTGTGGCATTGTCTGCGTTCGCGGCGTTTCCTGTTTGCTCGTTGTGTTGTTTTTGTACTGGGGCGCGAGGTCTGAGTGTTTGTCTGCGATCCTGGCGCAGGCAATCCACCTCCTGCGCCAGTGAAAATTTTGTAAACCCCAAACGTGAGCTGGAGGTAGCTAGTTCATTATCAGATTCGCTCCCGGTATCGAGCTCAAATCGGACATAGAGGTTGAGGATAGAGCCGCATCGCTTGCAGTTAGCGAAATTGATTGCACGTGCACCGCTGTTTTTGCCCTTTTCACAGAGTCAAATTTTTTCGCAAATGTGAAAATTTGCCCATTTTGGTAATCCAACTTGTCTCTCTGAAACTTGAACACCTTGCGTTTCTTTATAATTTCCTCTTCTTTAGCCAGGCGCATGTGCATTTCCTCACAATATTTTTCTCCAAATCTAAATCTCCCATCTTGGATATTTGTGCATTTAACTCGTCGATTTTAATTTAGATGGAAGCACGGTCACTCTCCGCATATTTGATCAGGAAGGATGTTTGGAAACATATATATATATGTATACATATATATTTTTCCAAACATCCTTCCTTGCCTCCAACAACAAAGCACGCCACTCACCAGACCTTCAAGATAACAGGTACTCTTTTATTTCAGTGATATGGCAGCCAGCTTCAAAATCCAATCCTAACGCGTTTGGCTACTACGAGCCTTGATCACAGGAAAGCCATCAATCAATAAGCAGTACTGTCACATGGCTTTATGCGCCATCCAGAATTACTTGATACTCCTGTAGTCCTTCAAATACTGCAATCCCCATAATGCACCTTTTTGAAGAACAGGATCTCCGTATTTTCTATTTCACCGCAATTCATTTTCCATTATTTATTTTAGGGACATTGCAGATTAGTTTCTTAAATGGGTGCTTTCCAATGGGTGCTTTTCAATGTACAGATTGTTCGACCTTATAACAATGCTTGGTTGTCACGTGCTTGAACTATTCATGTCCTTTTCTTAAAGGTCCATTATGATGGAAACATTTGCTCCTGATGTTCCCTTGCCACGCTTTCACCTTCTATTAAAATGTAGGGTCCATTCCCGTACAATTCAAACCTGGTGCATAAAGCGAGCGGGTCTGGCTTCCTCCTTCAATGTCCACCACAAATCACTCCGTGTTGAAGCCATGACCTAACCAGGGCGGCCTCGGCACACGGGGACGGAGTTCCCCGCATGTATCCAAACATCCTTCCTTGCCTCCAGCAACAAAGCATGCCGCACACCAGACCTTCAAGATAACAGGTACTCTTTTATTTCAGCGATATGGCATTCAGCTTCAAAATCCAATCCTAACGCGTTTCGTCTCCCTACGAGCCTTGATCACAGAAAAACCATCAATCAATAAGCAGTAATGTCACATGGCTTTATGCGCCATCCAGAATCACATGATAGTCCTGTAGTCCTTCAAATACTGCAATCCCCATAATATGTATATATATATATATATTACCTACTGGCGGTAGCCAGTAGGTAGTTATAGTTAGAACCTTGTTTCCATAGGAAAAGCATTTTATGATTTGCCAATAACTTTGGCGCCGTTTGATGAATCTTCAAGAAATTTTCAAAACTAATTGTTCACTCAGGTCAGCTCCTGTCTTGAAAGTTTCGGGGTGATTCGTCAAGGGGGACTGAGAAAAAGGGGTCCCAAAACGTGTTTTCTCCATGTTAATTTCCATAGGAAACTTTAGACACGGCTACAGCCTGAACTGCTGTACGGAATTACACCAAACTTGGCAGAGAGATACTTCTTGGTCCAGAAAGCACGCTTTTTAAAATGGTGTGAATCCGTTCAGTAATTTTTGAGATGTTTAAAGATTTACAGATATCGATATTTTAAAATTGTGAGATCTGATTGGCTGAGCCCTCCCGGGCAAGAGCTTGCCTCTGATTGGCTGCCAACACTTCAAACCAGGAAGTGTTGGCAGCCATCTTGTGACTCGGTACGAGGAGAAGGAAAAAGGTGAGTGAAACATTAAAAAGAAGAAATGGAGGCAGGGTAAAAACACCCTGACCCCCTAGGCCTGGTCAGAGTGTCCCACAGAGACCCCCAGGGCCCCCCCCAATTTTTTTTAAAAAATTTCGGCCGGATTCGCGTACCTGGCGCAACTCCTGCCGAACATTTTCAAAAAATCAAGCGCGGACTCCCACGCTTCATTTTTAAAGACCCCGGGTAGGCCAGGTCCTGGGGGCATTGCATATTTATGTAGCGGGGCCCGCGGGGCCCCCGCAGCCCCGGGACCGCCACCTCCCGGGGCTTTATTTGTAAATGCATGGGGGACTCCTTTCCCCCACACTGCCCCAGGGACCGCCACCTCCCTGGGGCATTCTTAATTATGTTCGGGGGCCTCATGGCCCCAAGCCCGGGACCGCCACCTCCCGGGGCTTAAATAAAATTTAAAAAAGTGTGGGGGCTCCTGCCCCTCCCTACACTGTCCCGGGGACCACCACCCCCGGGGCAAACTTCATTTAAATACGGGGTCAGTTACGGACCCCGGCCCCGTGGACCACCACACTCCCCAGGCCTATGCAAATGATGGGAGGCGGGCCCCCTCCTGGAGCCCTTGATAGCCCACCCTCAGGACATTGCAGTTTGCTATGACAGGGCGGGAGCACGGCTCCCGCCCTGTCATAGCAAACTACTGCTTCGCTTCATGGAAGCGAGAGCAGGAAACCTCATCTCGCTTCCATGAAGCGAAGCAGATGCTGCTGGGCAAGGGGGCTGCATGTTAGCAGCTCCCCTTGCTCCAGTCAATGCTGGCTCCCGCAGGAGGCTGGTAGCCAGCAGGGACCGTGGGGGCATTGGGGCTCCCCCAGGGTCCCCCAACGCTAAGGGCCAGCCCGGGGATGGGGTCCCCGGGGCCAGAAGTGGCCTGGGAGGGGGCCACGTGACCCCCTCCTTAAATTTAAATGTAAAATGGCCAAGCCCCCAGGGGATGGGGTCCCGGGGCCAATAGTGGCCTAGGGAAGGGGGACCATGTGGCGCCCCTTCCTTATAAATATATAAAAGGAGGCCATGCCCCCGGGGATGGGGTCCCGGGGCCAAAATCGGCCTCAGGAGAGAGGGCTGTATGGGTGAATGAGTGGATGTGTGTGTGTAGACCTCAGGAATCAGTGAGTGGGTATGTAGTAACGGGTATTGGTGTGTCTATTGTTTTGAAAATGGTAGTCTGTATTTTAGAGTGGGTGTATCAAAGGTTATATTAGGGTGTGAGGAGGTGCATCAGATTATCACGTGGATGATGTCATCAGTGATGTCATTTCAGATGTCATGAGTGATGTCATCAGTGATGTCACTGACCATGTCATGAGTGATGTAATATGTGACGTCATCAGCAGTGCATTGCAGGGGCACGAGTTATAGTTAGCTGAACTAACTTTAACGGCCGAATTTCTCTGGTTTTGTACGAGTGAAATGTCAAACTAACTATAATGTCCCTGAAACCTATGGTTTTTTTTCAGTGAATTTCAAAGGATTTTTAAATGCTAATTTCTAACTATAACGACCCTGAAACCTATGGTTTTTTCAGTGAATATATATATACATTTATATCCGTTCCTTTTTTCCGATTCGTGAAGCAGTGAATCGTCAAGGATATTGTCATATATGTATATATATATGTATATATACATATACATATATATATATACATATATATATATATATACATATAGGCCACTCATTGTCAGTGAAATTGCCCTCCCACCCTCGCAGCTCCACCATTAAGGAGGCCTGCCCCTGCACTCTCGAGTGTTGGTTCGAGGCCCTCCTCCACCCACAGGTTTCCCTGCACCTCATCCCTGGTGGTCCAGTGAACCTCTGTCTCCTTCCTGTCGCCCGCTTTTAACTGCGTTTTCTGTCTACCCTCTTTTTCACCTTTCTGCTTTTTTTCTGCATTTCTGCTCTTTTCTGAGCTATTTCTGCTTTATTCGCCATTACTTTTCTCCCTTTTCCTCTATTTCCTTTTCCCTTTTCCCACCCGTTTTCCCCGCCGCTGCTGCCCCGAGGCCTCCCCCAGACACGACCAGCACGACCAATCCAGCTCCCTCCTTGCTCCGCCTCCCAGCTGTCCAGCCCTCCCCGGCCAAAGGCAAGCCCGTCTGCGCACGGCCGTGACCACGACCGCAACCAGCGCCAGGAACCCTGGACCTCTGCTCCGCCAACGCTACAGCCCAACAGCGCTCCACGAACTCAACCCAGGCGCAACAACAACTGTGAGCTGGGCCAGCGGCCAATACCCACGGACCCTTCAGCTGCCACGCTGCCGTCAAACCTCACAGCACCGCCAGGGAACACGGACCCAGCACAACCCGACCGCCAGAACACAACCGAACCGAAGACCCTGCAATGCATCCTCTTCAACGTCCGATCCCTCCACAAACATGCCACCGAAATCTGGGACCTCCTCGACAGCACCGCCCCGGACGTAGCGTTCTTCCACCAAAACCTGGACCAACACCACCTCGGGACCGGACATCGCCATCGCCATTCCCCAAGGGTACAAGATCTCCAGGAAGGACCACCACACCCACCCGGGAGGAGGAATCGCCATCGTCCACAAATCCACCCTCCGCCTGACCCACACTCCCCGATGAGCCCACAGACATGATGGAACATCTACAATTCAAGATACAGACCAACCCCACCACCACCCTCCAAGGAACCCTCATCTACCGACCCCCTGGACCCACGCGGACCGTTCGCCAACTCCATCACGGACATCATCTCCCCGCATGCCATCGCATCCACCAACTACACCCTGCAGGGAGACTTCCAACTTCCACATCGACAACCAACTGGACCCCAACACCACATCCCTCCTGGACAACCTCCACAACATCGGGCTCTGCCAAATCGTGACCGAACCCATGCACTCAGCAGGACACACCCACGACCCCTCTTCACAACAGGAAACTCCATCACTTTCAGCCACACCACCGAACTCCCATGGACGGACCACCGATGCGTCCACTTCCCTTCAGGACACCCATCATCCACAGACACCAGCACCTGCTCCCACGAAGAAACTGGACCAGAATCACCGACGACCAGCTTACCTCGTCACTCAGCAACTCCACCCCAACCATCGTGGAAAACAGCGACCCCAACACAGCAGCCCGAACCCTGCACAGATGGATCTCCGACAGCGCCAACACCATTGCCCCCTCAAGAAAAACAACAACACCCACGCCAAGAAAGCCAGATGGTTCACCACTGAACTTCGAGAGTCCAGGGGGCGCTAGAGGCGCACGGCAAGATGGCTGCTCTGTAGAGCAGCTCCGGCCAAGCCCCAAATCCTGTCATTATCCTGCATAATCCGCGTTCATTCATGGCCATTTTGGCTAAATATACGTAAGGAAGACGTGTGGCACAATCCAGCCTGAAAGAACCGACAGCGGAGCCAGATTTCCAGCAGATTGAGGCGAGAGGAGGCCCGGCCTCCAGCGGCAATGTGGAGGACTGCGGTCGGCCTTAGCGGTGAGGACTGAAGCGGACCGCGGGGGTGTTGACTTTGTGCTGCGGGCGGTGTGAGGGGTGCGGCACATTAGACTTGTGCTCTGGGGGACTGCGGGGGTGTGAGCTGAGTGCCGGTACGCTCCTAGCACTGCGCACGGTTGTGCTGTGGGAGTAGACCACGCTCAGCTCTTGGTTCTCACGGCCCGCCGGTGTAGGGGTGCGGGGAGCTGTGCGTCTCTCCTCCGCTCACGGCTGGGGGCCGGGACCCCTGCGGGGCTGCCTGGGTTCCGCACTGGGGGGCGGATTGGCGGTTTCTCAGGTGGGTGTGCTGCGGCCTTGTCTCCTGCGGAGAGCTTATATTTGCTGCCTGCCGCTGACCATATGTGATAGATGTGAACGGCGGTGCCATTTGCTGGGCGGAGAAAAGCGGCGATCTGGGGTGACATCTGTCCTCTCCGTGATGTGCTGAGATGGCGCTTTGGACCAGCTACGGTGCCCTGGCAGCTCACC